>JAWNLX010000604.1:10355000-11555000 GCA_035042055.1 Drosophila macrothrix
ATATTGTCAGCAATTAAATTTAAAATTTCCAATACCCAAAATACCCATAGAAATAATTTGGTATTGGTATGGTGGCGACATAAAATTGCAGCTGATCTCTCAAATCAGATCACGCCCTATAAATGTGTGAGGCCAGAATTCCAGCCAGTCCGTTCCACATACATTTATGCATTTATACAATCTATATATATATATGTATACATATATCTATTTGTATATTTGCTGTCTCATTTGTAGCGCAAATCAAATGATTTTTCGCACTGGCCATAAATTTGCAATAATTTTAAATCAAACGTGCTTGGGTAGGCGGGTATCGAGTAAATGTGGTGTCCAAAAAACTCGAATCGTGACTAACGGTAAGACTCTGACGTCTTTTGGCTATATAAGTTATGCCACACCGATCTGAGCATTATCAACAGCGTCGATCTACGCAAATTCTGCACTAACTTTGTCACAGACAATTCGGCGACATCGTCGTCTCATTCACCGTGGGCGTTGTTTCTTTGAGGGCTGTAAAACAAAGCGATTTCCTATGTTTTTATTTTGCTGCGAAATTAATAATTCTCCTCGGCAACAATAATGGCACATAAAAACAAGAAAGCAACATGTTCACATCAAAAGTCGATAATAAATCATAAACAAATACATGCAAATATAAATATAATAAAAAACATGCAAATATTCTGCCCAATATTTAATAAGGGGCCCATTCAAACTGCTCATGCTTGTGGGGGCTCGAATCCCAGACAAAGTGTGAAAACAATTTCTCTTTCTCTCTGTGTCCAAGCACCTGGGCGGTGTTGGGGCAACAGGTCAAGGTATTGTTTTGACTCGTTTGAAGTAATTTCGCATTTTTCAGTGAATGATATTCATGTTTTCTTGAGGCAACACATATTGAAAACAGATATTTGTGTAACAACTAGTTTACTTTATACAAATATTGAGTATGATATTGAGTTATAATACGATGGATATGATGATAAAGATAAGAAAGTAGTATTGAATAGGATAGAACAATGTATTTAATATACAAAAATATACAAATTTGAATCAGCAAATTTTATGTAAGCGATGAACCTGAGAAATAATCGCTATCTTAATTTAATAATTAAATTATAATTTAGAGTCGAATAAGGAATTAAATTCAGCTACAGTATTTTGAGCTATTTTAAGTGAGTTAAATTTAATATTAAATGAACATAGAATTTAATTAAGAATTTTTTTCTTTTCTCTTTCTTTCTTGCTTCTTGTAGAGAAACGATCCTTCTCCTTCCGGCTGCGTCGCTCATTCGGCGATGGTGGCAGCACCAATAGCCGGAACAGTAACAACAATAGCAGCACCTGTACCAATCACAACAACAACAAGCGATGCAGTACCCCATTGACTCCGACCAGCACCAGCACCGGCAGGTTGGAGGTGCCTGGTGCATCAGTAAGTCGTCGCAGCAGCATTTACAAGAAGCCCGATAAGAATGATGGGGGTCTGATCCATTTGATACCGGATGTGGAACTGCCACTGATGACATTCGGCGATCAGTACAATATCGAGAAGACGCTGGCCGAGGGCTGCTTTGCCAAGATCTTGCTGTGCCGGCACAGGCCCACCAATACGACCGTGGTGCTGAAGGCGGTCCATGCGGAGCTGACCACCATCAAGGAGTTCCAGAAGGAATTCCACTACAACTATGAGCTCTCGCATCATCATCACATACTCAGCGCCTATGCGGTCGCCTTTCAGACCATGGACTACTTTGTGTTCGCCATGGAGCATGCTCCATATGGTGATCTCGCCTCGAACATTGGCCCAAATGGTTTGCATGAGACAGCCTGCAAACTGGTTGCGGAACAGTTGAGCTCTGCACTGGGTTTTATGCACTCCAAGAACCTGGTGCATCGTGATCTCAAGATTGAGAATGTTTTGGTCTTTACGCCGGACTTTGGGCGCGTCAAGCTCTGCGATTTTGGGGCGACGACCAAGAAGGGTCTGCTCGTGCATAAGGTGAAGCATACGTGGACCAGTTGTGTGCCGCCCGAGCAGCTGGAGCTGATCAAGAACGAGCGTTTCCAGTGCTTGCCCATCAGTGACTCCTGGCAGTTTGGCATCCTGCTGTACAACATTCTCACCGGCAATCCCCCATGGCAGTCAGCGGATTGGGTTAAGGATCAAGCATATTCGAATTTTATGAAATATGAACAGCGCAAGACGACCAAAGTGCCGGATAGTTTCCGGCGTTTCTCGCCTCGTTTAATGCGCTGCTTCCGCAAGTATTTGAGCCATGATCCCGAGGATCGTTGCAAGATCACCGAGGTGACCAAATACATGAAGGATCGTTGGGTGGAGTGTCGCATCTCAGCCTCCAAGTCGGCCACGCTGATCTCACCCAATCAACATGATCAGGACTCGTGCATATATCTCAATCAGCGCGAAGGTCGCCTCTCCGGCGATGAGAACAAGTTGCGCTTCAAGCGTATGATGTCCAGTTACGGATTGGATGGTCCCATCGATCAGACCATGGTGCGACGGCGCGTCTGGGATTGGTTGTCCCATTGCGATGCCAATTTCGATCCGGAAATCGAAAGTCTGCACGCATTGGACTTAGCGCAGTAGTTTGCCCTCTCAAAGATTTTAGCCAGTCTCGGAATTTAAGGATTTTTCAGATCTATGAGATCGTATATTGTTCGTAAAAATCGAGAAGTTACTTCTCAAAAAAAGAAACAAAATTTTGTTATTTGGTTCGATGATGAACCAAAACGGCATATAACTTTATAATAACTATAGACGAATTTTGCTATGCATATATATATATATATATTTGTATGTATATTACTACATAAGTAGTACTAATTTGAAAAAAAGAAAAGAAAAAAGAAAATCAAAAATGAATAAATAAAAACAAGAAACTAATTGTAATCCATTTAGAAAAAGAAACACGTCAACGGACTTTCCACTAGTGTTACCTTTCTAGTCTTCCGCAACGATGGTTTTTTATTAATAATCTTTTTTTAATGTATATCTATATGTATATGTAGTTTATAATATATGTATACATTTTTATTGTGTGATGTACGCGTTACTTACTTTATACGTTATATACGATACCAACTAATGCAATTACGTAGAATTAAATGTTTAGTGTACTAAGTGCAAAACAAATATACTATATAGAGGTATATTTATATGTATATATATACATAATACCACATATGACCAATTACTAGCTAAGTGTTGTCTTATCTATATATATATTTTGAATATATACATCATTATATCCAATATGAGTATGTAATTATGTTTACGATCCCTGTAAATGCTAGACTTTAATTACATCTATGTGTACTTTGTAGTCTACTCTACGTTATTTTGTATTTTACCTAAATCTACTACTTATATATGAGTTATGTATAATAAACACAAAAGAAAAATATAGAAACTTCAACTGAGTTTATATGAAAAATATGAAAAATAAGATTTTCAATTGCAAGCAATGGTAAAATTAAAGCGATCGGTAAGTATTTTATTGCTTGTAAAATGTAATCAAACTGATTCATTTAATATTTTAATTAAATTCTGCCTTTTTTTGTTGAGTATAAAGTCCAATATATGTCCAAGATTTTAGATCGAATCTTTTTCTTCTTCATGTTTTAAAATCTACGATTGGTTTTTTTCCAAGTTTTACATTTGAAAATTGTCAACAATAAAATTAAATAGGCCGTAGCCTATAATATAATATAGTATGATGTATATATACGTATATGTTCATGCATACATATATATCAAATTATGGCTACCCACGATATTAGTCGTAAAAGCGAAATTTCTAAACATTTGCACAACCATCATAAAAACTGTGCAAAAACAATACGCTTTGTTCTTCAATGTGGCACATTGTTTAAAAAATTACACGCGAGCGATATAACGAAAACTAACGATAAATATTTATTATTTGACGCATTAAAAATTTCACTAAAATCTTTAATTATTTATTATTGTTTAGACTTCTGCGCGTCCAATACTTCGCGCATATATAGATAAATTATATATGTTTGCCAATAGTTTGAAGGTTGACCGGCGAATGTCAGCAGCGGTCAGGGATATAGTATTGTGAAGGAAAACAAACCCTAAACAATAGATTAAATAGATTTTATGAATGAACTCGTAGTTTTTGTTGCTTAATCTATTTTTGTGTTGCTGAGTGGACACGAACAGGATGTGACGCTGTCGTAAATCTGTTTATAATAAACAGTAAAACGAAGGTTGATTAAACAAAAGGCGAACTTGCTGCTGCTCGTGTTCGTGTTGTTTGCACCAGGTTATTTTTCACAGTGCTGTTGCCTGGCACCCACTTCATTTCCTTTTGCTTCCTTTCGCATTCAAATTGAAGGTAATACGATTTGAAGTAAATCAATAAAGCTGTGTTCGCTGATTGATTGATTGATTGGTTACCCGGTTGATTGACTGGCTGTTACGTTCATTTACCTGTAATTAAATTTGAGTTTAACATGGGCCACGCGCCTTTTTTTTGTTTATTTTGCTATGTAAATAAAGAAGTGATGGAGTTGCCAGCGCTCGACTACAAGATACTCTGTAACCAAGTGAAATGCTTCTTATAACAAATTCTTGAATTATTTATGTGCTTACAAATCATTTGTGATGAGATTTAGAGAAAGTAGCTGGAGACAAGAGTTTTTAAAACATTAATTAACGTATTAGTATTGATTAGATTGCTTATAAATTTAAAATAGTTAAATTTATCCCAGACTTTAGTAGACCCGTTGGATATAACAGCTGCTGGGTAGATTTGTTGATTTGTTTTCTTGATGATTAAGAATTTTTTGCTTAAGAACCGAACGGCGCATGTTAACACTTAAAGCAGTTTTATGGATTTCGAGTCCATGCGAAGAGTCAACTGAAATTTATAAAAAATTAATGACATTGTTAGTCAGTCGCATGATCGGCACATATCCACGACACGTGCCTCTCTCTCGCAGGCTATCAATTAATTTAGAAAGGTGGCGCCCTTTGCAGTCCAGTTGAATGTCATTCGATCGTTTAGATTCGCATTAATGTGACTCAATGAATTTACAAATAATCCTACTTAATTTGATTTTATTGGTGTAAAATTGTCCGAAATGCAAAATATGTTGTGCCGCGCGCATAAATTGAAATCAAATCGTACGAAAATAGGTTTTTATGATGCCGCGTCAAGGCATCAACTCATCCAACAAGTCCCGTCGCCAAGTTTTCATTTTCCACAAACGCCACGTTGTTGTTGCTGTTGCCGTTATTTACGAGACGCGTTTGCTATTTCGAATGTCCAACTTAAGAATTGTGAGCGTCTCGCCGCCACATGCGACACTCTGTAGCAGCCGCAACCTCAAAAGTATGCAACAATTCTGGGAGCTTCTCGAACTGACTAAATATGACAACAGGTGTTGTCGGAGACGCCCTCTTCTTGAACTGATTCCATCGAATCATATATATGCCTGTAGAAATGTGGCTCATCATAAGTAAGAGAAGTAGTTGATCTTATAACAAGTTCACATCCATTTCTTAACTAGTCTTCTGCCAATTATCAAATTGCTTACAACATTTTCCCTTAGAGAATCTTATAAAATTAAAAAAACTTAAAAAATGTGTTTAGTTTCTTTTTTCTATATTATCACGAAAAGTTTGGTTCGATCGCCGTGAAAATATATAAGCTCAGAAAAAAAATTGATGTGCGGATGTCAAATTTGCATCGTCAGAACGAAATATGTGTCAATACCTTCACTCAGTTGTATTAGATAAAGAAATATAAGTCTTAGATAAGAAACATATGTAAAGGCAATCTTCGTATACAAATATTTCTGTATGAAAATAAAAAATACTTTCTAATTTTAAGACTTTTTTTTGTGTACATCGAGGAGCTGTGAATAGCTAGTTGTGGTTTAGAAAGATCTTTCATTAACAACACTATTAAGCAATATTTAATATCCATGTATATATTGGGCCAAATTGTCATTTTCTCATACATTTTAATATTTATGTGTACAAATGTGAATACTCAGATACATGCATAAATTGATGCATTAATTATCAACTCCATGCCACTTAAATTGTGGTGCAAGTCCAATCGGAGTATACAAATTGCATTGGTGCCTCAACTAGTAATAAATATAAACTTTTTAGAGAGCAATTACTAGCACAATTTTCTGTCAGCTTTTTCAATTACATTTCAATTGCATATACTGAAAAGATGATTACCATTTGAATGTAAACTGCAAACTTACCACTTACCATATGAATCGAAATTTTCAGCACCGCACAATCAATATCTTAATATACAACAAACAGTTTTGCATATTTTCGATTATTATGGCAAGGTAAACGCCATCTGGCACGCATATATTTGCAGTATGTCGAATATTTGCAACACGCTTTGCACAAATTGCACCCGTTAACAATTCTCGGTTCTCGCACAAGCTGTTTATTGGATGCTGTTAGTGCCTCGTGTCTGTCCATATATTGGCTATGGTTTGTGTCTAGTTTGAAGTGCAAAAATAATAATAAACTGCTTACGGGCTAAGCAAATAGTTGGTAGTGCTATCGGGTGGATGGGCGGGTATACGAATTGGCATTATGTATGGTATGAATGTCGAATGTCTAATAAACTGTCTACAATTTACATATATATATATATATATATATATATATGTATTTTTGTATGTATGTGTATGCTCTATGTATATAAAAATGTCGTCGTATAAATGTTTACGATTATTCATAAAAAATTGCATGAAGAATTGCAATAGTCGGGAAGCGTCGATTGAATGCCCTTGAAGAACACAGCGAATTATACGATCGCACTCAGGCCGATTTGAGTGGTATATGTTGTTTGATTACCTACAAAGAGAGAGAGAGAGAGAGAGATAGAGAGAGAAATAGAATATGTGAGTGAGAGCAAGAGATAAACATTTGTAATTTACGCTTGCGCTTCTTGTATACAATCTAATACTAATAAAGGCGAACAAAATCAATTAAGACGCGTATGAAATACGTCAGAGTGGTTCCTAAATTTAGGCGAGCAAATTGGGCACCTTGTTTTTGCTTTCATCGATCGACGTTTATTTATAGCGGGGGCGTGAACTGAATCATCGGGTCAAAACAGCCGCAGGAAATGCGTTTTCCACGTAAAGAAAACTCAATAAAAATCACAATGTGAAACCAAAACAATACCAAAAGTAAAATCAACAAAAACACAAAACATTATCTTCGTGTTACCGTACACTGAATACCCTTGCTCAATATAATAGAATGGTCTTAGCTTTATAATTCTCCTGTCATTGAACAAATATATTTTGAAGCGATTTTTGCAGTGAATAATATGAAGTATAACCAAGGCATTGGTTACAAATTGATCTTTTAATTTAAAAAAGAAAAGTTTTACCCATATAAGATCTAAAGTTGATAGTTTTTTGATATAGAAGCTATACAATACGGTAATTGCAAGTTGAAGCTAAATACTGTCAAACAAAGTCAGAAATCATACAAAATTAGAATCGCTTTCTCAAAATTGTTCATTAAACATAATATAATTAAGATTTAATAATAGATTTATTATTTTTATTTTCTAAAATATTCATCGGAATCAAAGTTTGCCCTGCTTAAGCAGGGATATCTTCAATGATATATCCCACACTGCACTATACACTTCGTACGAAAATTATAATGTGATGGATACGCAAATAATTAAACACAATACGAAAACAAAACAAACAAAAAAAAAGAAAAGAAAACATTAAAAACATTATCGAACCAACCTCAGAGCACATTTTCTTGTAGATCTCATCGGTGTCCCAGGGCCCGCGCTCGGGAAGAGCAATGCCTCGCCTACGCAGCTCCTGGACACAGTCCGTCAAATCGAAAATGGGCAGCGGATCGATGCTGGCCTTGGCAACCTTGCCAGCCAAATACTCTACGTAATGTGTGCTATAAAAGAGCAATTAGCTGTTTTTTCAAGACACCAGTGGGAGTTCCCCCAAAAACACGTACCGACACATGCCCGCATGCTTTTCGGGCACATCACTGTTGCACACGGTGTCCACTAGGCCCTGTGGGGTCTCCTTCTGCAGTGGGATGGGGCAGCGGGACGAGGCCCTTGCCGTGCTGGAGCTGCTCGGCTCATCGTCGGTCTCGATGGGCTCCGTATCGAATGTGACCTTGTGCTCCTTGAGCAGAAACTGCAGCTGCAGCGGTATCTTGTCGCGCAGGTAGAACAAACAATTCCGTGGATGATGGGCATGCAAACCCAACTTGGAACAGTACGGCGAGATGTTGCATTTGGCGCCCATCATAAAGGGTCTGGCACAACCATAACAGAACTCAAATTTGCACTGGGTGCACGTGAAATGCATGCAGCCGCCCCTGAAAAGATTATATCAATAATACGGTTTAATAAGTTAAAACACATATTTGTATATAATAATAATACATACATAACTATTTTCAACTTATTAGGTGTAAATTTAAATTTAAATATGTACATGAAGTCGAAGTGCTGTCTATTATATATTATATATATTATTTTCAAACAGAACAACTTTTGCGTGTTTTGTGTTTTCATTGGTAAATATACAGATACAAAGTTAATTATTTTAAATATTTTTGTTTGTTAAAAAACGCCTTGAGGAATTTAAAATTCATATAAATGTCGATTTTTTGAATATATGATTATTATATACATTTTGTAAATTTTTGTTTGGAAAAAATGGGTTAAGAGGAAATCATAATTGTGAGGTAATTGGAATCCCGAGTGGACACTGTCTAATTATAAGATATATGGTTCGTTCGCGAATTAGACATTAATGTTCTTACCTTGCCAACGAGTAGCGGAACTTGCACTTGGGACAATCGATGCCATGTTGCGCCAAATGCTCCTGTACGCCCTGGGCCTGCAACTCCGGATCGTTCTCACGCCTCCATTCCAGGTACGCCTCACAGGTGGTGCCTTCGTGCTGTCTCTCCCAGGGTTTGCGGCACAGGGCACAGGTTACCGAACCACAATCGGGGCATATCAAACGCTTCTGCTTGGGGCGGGCAAAGAAGCCCGAGGAGCACTGGATGCACCACTTAAAGTTGGGGTCCTGGAGCAGTGTGCGATCGCGGAGCTTGCGCTGGAACAGCTCATGCACATCGTTGTCCAAAATGCTTTTGAGAAATATGTCCAAGTTGGAAAAGTACTCCAAGTGCTCATCTTCATGTGCCACCTCGTTGCTCAGCTCGGGCAACTTACAAAACGGGCAGCTGCAATCGTTGATGCTGCGATCTGTTATCTAAGGAAGAAAAATATCATTTATAGATGTGGATAATTAATAATTAATTAGAAATATGCATTAATATTATATGAACAAATCTAACTTTTTCAAATAGCGAATTTGTTTTTCCCTTCTACCACATTGAATATAAATACTACATTATTTATCCGAATTAATTTTTTAGAATAGGAGTATATATGCTATAATAATATATTAATGATATATAAACAGATAACAGAATATGCAATTTATATTATCTGTTTACCTGTACGGTGAAATAGCTCTTGGCGCATTGCTTGCAGCACTTGTGGGTGCACTTGAGCATGGAGACAATTTGATTCATGGGATAGTTGTTCATGCACAGTTCGCACTCCTGCTGCAGCATGGAGATGGCCTGATCGAGATCCGAGCATTCTCTCGCTGCCCACAGGGCCACATCCTCCTGGAACTTCATGTTTACCAGTGTGGCGGCAATTTGTGCCTCGGCAATATTCGTGACCAGCTGCTGTTCGACATATTTGCGTGCCAGCACCTGGAATTAAGAGTGGAAACAGACACAGACTGTATCAGATATTTACTGTACTCCTCCAAGGCATTTTACACACCGCTGGCTCCTCAATAATGGGTTCCTGAACACTGGCATAGGCCCGAAAGACGGGCATGCTGAGTTTGCGCTTGAGCAGCTCTGCTCTCAGTGGTGCAGCTAGTTCTGTCTCCTCCTCTGGCTCCTCCTCGTTGGCCGATGTCTCGTAATCATCATCCGAGAAACATGTCTCATGATATTTCTTTTTGGGTATACGTGGCTGGGATCGTGGCTTGAGCAGTGCATTTACCGCAGCTGCTGCAACACTTGTGCTCGGGCCATCCAGTGTGGTTTGTGTATTGAATTTGCTAATCGCATCACTCAGGGATTTCCTATTGGTTGGACTAGTCTTGAGTGGCACACGACTGCTGCTCAGTGTGCTGGACTGTGTTTGTTTCTGCAGGAACTGCTGCTGGATGCGTTTGACCGATGAGATGCCCATGGGTGCGGAAAAGGATTTGGAACGCATCGGCAATTTCTTGCTGTTGTTGTTGTTGGTTGTTGTTGTGATTGTTGTGTTTGTGTTGGTTTCGTTTGTGGGTTTGGGTATTTTGCTTACTGTAGATTTGTTGGTTTTCAGTGTGCTGGGAGTTTTGCTAGCCTCGGTTTTGTTTGGGATTGTCTTGGGATTTACCTTTTTGGGCTCTTCCAATACTGTTTCGGTGGGCAGCTCAAGCGGACGGGTTTCTGAATCGATAATGGGTGGTGCGGGTGTTAGGGGTAGGGCAGTTGGTTCTGCGACCTGCTCAGTTATTGGTTGGGTTTCCGATTCCAATAAAATTTCCACGGCAGGAGTTTCAGTAATTGGTTCAATGGGTTCTGTGGCTGGGTATAAATCCTGAACCGTGTCATTAACTACACCAACAACGGGTTCTGCAGGTTCTTCAAGTACAGCAGCTTGTCTTTGATCTGTTTCATAGGTTGACTTGATATTTGGCTCAACTGCGCTGATCCTGGCTGTGGAAGAAACCGTCTCAATCTCTGTATTTAGATCCATTTCATGATTTGTGGGCGTGACTGATGAGGTGCTCGTGACTGTTTCATGCGTGTTAGCTGTCTGAGCAAGCTTATTATTGTCTGTCTTATCGTCTCCGTCTCCTTTTCGTTCTGGTTCTGCTTCTTCCTCTTCAAATTCATCTTCTTCCATAATGTCCTCGATTTCGGTGGCTTCATCGTCATTATCCACCAAGCCAGCTGCTGCCCCACTGGACGCTTCCTCAATAAAGGATGCGTTCTCGTTGTATGTGCCCTCCTCCTCATCGCCCTCGCTGTCATCATACCACTCCTCCTCTTCGCCCTCATCGTACTCATCGGAGTAGTCTTCGGAGTAATCTTCGTCATCGGTTGACTCAAACTCATCCATGCTGATCTCATCGCGCATTTGTTTGATCAAACGTTGAGTGTCCTCGACAAGTTCACTCAGATTTTGCTTGGCTGGATCTCCGGATGGTATAAACTCCTTCAGCACCATCTTCTCTGGTTCGGATTGGCTTGAATGTGAACTAATTGTTGTATTACTGGTCGATTTGTTAATGTGGAAGTCCTGTGCAGGTGACTCGGTATTGAGAACGAGCAAAACTTCACTTTCGGGTGACTTTGGTAAATGCTCCTCACTGTCCAGGCTATAGAGCTCGGCATCCGAGGGATATTCATCGTGTAGATGCGGTTCCTCACCGCTGAACTCGGCTGCATCCTCAAATACCTCTTCGGAATCGTTGGGCGTTACGACTTCAGCTGTCGACGCCTCGATTGAAGAAGGAGAAGCGGGTTTGATTTCTTCTTCCTGGATTTCTGCATTCTCTTCTGAGTTTCTTTTATCATTCTCTGCTTCTGCTGCAGTTGGTGTTTGAATACTAATTCTACTCTCACTGCGGAGACTAGTTGTGCTTAAGGTTCTCACCGGAATCTTTGAGAAACGCTTGGGTCTCCGATTTTGATTAGTTGCAACACCGATTGTTGGTATTGTCTCAATGACTGGTTCGGTGTTCAACTCTGCCTGTGATTGATGAGCTGAGGTCTCAGCTGTTTCCTGTGATTGATATTCCAAAACCGCTTTTTCTTCTGAAGCTGGGGTTGGTTGCAGTTGTAGCGCAATACTTTCTTCTGGCTGAGCTGACGAGCTCTCAGCTGTAGATAACCGTGGAACTTCAGGACTTTGAGAAACTCCTGGCTCTTCCTCCGGATTAACATAATGTTGCTCAATTTGAGCAATATTAGCTTCAGTTAGACTGGATTGTCCATCTACTTCTGGTGTTTCAATAGCAGAAGTTGAAGAAGTAACGTTAACTTTTACTGCTGCATATTCATCTTGTGTTTCATTGACAGATGTTGAAGCTGCTACTGCTGCATCAACTTCAGGGGTTTCAGGAACCGATGTTGAAGAAGTAAGATCAGCTTCTACTTCTGCAACAGCACCCGCTTCTATTTCAGCTTCTTTTCTTATGCCAGCTTCTACTTCCGCTTCAGCTTCCCTTGTTTCAGAGTCTCCTCCATCCGTGTGTGTTATTTCCTCCGCCTTAACTTGGTTGTCTACTTCCACTTCAGTCTCGACAGTAGCTGTTGCCATCTTAGAATCTGTAACTATCTGATTTGTGCCTGTTTCTGCTGCTTTCTGTGGTTGCTCAGCGACTTGATTAGCTTCATCTTGTTGGCTCTTTTCCGCCGTCTTATTGGGCAATCTATTTCGATTAGCTGGTTTTTGGCTTTGATCCCGAGTCCTTGTTTTTTTCGGTAGCTGCGATCGTTTAATTCTTCTATTAGCTTCTCGACTGGTGCTGGGTTTGTCATCTAACTCAGCTGGGGACTCGGTTTGAATCTCCTTTGGTTCTTCCTTCCGCTTCTCAACTGTTGTTTCAGCTGCAATCTCTTCTGGTGGAGTCTCTGCTGTCTTTTCGGTAGGTTTCGTTGTTGATTCGCTGATGGGTTTTGGTGAAATGACTTCCTCCATTTCTTGAGCCGCATTCGTTTCTGTCTTCGTTGCACTCGCAGAGGGAATTGCGCTAGAGTCCACTGCAGCCTCAGTTGTAACATTGCTGTTGGAATCAAGGTCCTTTGGACTATTGCTCTCCGTCTCACTCACAGCTACAGCTGGCTCCGCAATGGCCTCTTCCACTTCTTTCACTTTCGGTGCCATATAACTCTTGTAGACAATATGCTCGGCATCTTCCAAGTCATCCAATTCCCACTCCAATTCATGCCATCTCTCGATGCCCCGATCAAACTCCAGCTTAAAGTTGGCTATTTCCGTAGCATAAATGAAATTAATTGGCAATTCTTCGCGTATTGAACTCTCCCGTAAATTTGGCTTGATGATCTCTTCCATGATGTAAACACCCGGATCTTCTGCTGGTGGTGTTGGCTCTTTTTGAACCACTACCTCAACCACAGGTGCGATTGTTTCCACTGGGGTTAGGGGTACCTCGGCCACCTCTGTTGGCTCCATTAGCTCCTGTTCCACCTGCTGCACCAGGTTGGGCACAATATCCTGTATGTGTTGCCAGACAAAGCTTTTGACATCATCACTGGACTTGTCCTGCAGCGCAGATGGGGATTTTAAAGTGCTAATCGGACTCTTGGTTAGGATGCGCATAACTTCTGGATCCGTTTCATACTCCTGCTCGGGTTTGCTTTTGAAACCCTCCAGCATTGTTTCAATTGAACGCAGCACTTCCTGATTCTGCTTGGACTGATTCTGTTCCATGTTGCCAATAAGTATTTCCAGATTTTTGAGTGTGCTATCTTCGAGTTGATAAGGACTCGGCGTGGCATAAGACGATTTGGCAGGACTGTGATTATCATCAGTGTACAAAGCATCGAATGGATTGGCAAATGCAGAATTCTCACTACTCGTAATATGCAAACAGTCCAAAGCATGTGTGTTGAGAAACTCATGGATATCTACACAATAGATGGAGAGAGAACATGAGGAGTGTAAAATAGAATTACAGTGATCGCTCGCAACTTGGAACTGACAGAAATTGCCAGAAAGCACCTATTTCAGTGCTATAAACTGCTTTAATCTGCAATTCATATTTTTGAGAATTGAAAAAAGGTTTTTGGGAACTGACTGGTGACTGGTTATATCTTTATAATCGGCAAAAAGGTATACAAAGTGAGCTGATTGTTTGTGTATCTATTTTCTCTCTGGTTAATGTTGGTTATTTCTTTATAACAGGCAAAAATGTACAAGCAAATAAAAAGTGAGCATGAAATTGTTTGTTTATATACT
Organism: Drosophila macrothrix; assembly: GCA_035042055.1. NCBI lineage: Eukaryota > Metazoa > Arthropoda > Insecta > Diptera > Drosophilidae > Drosophila > Drosophila macrothrix. The sequence goes on from JAWNLX010000604.1 coordinate 10,369,106, forward strand.
TTGTGACGATTCTAGATTTGAGAACGCCCAGCCAGTCCTTTAAAGTCAAAACTCATTGGGGGGTTGAAAAAAATATAGATTTTTTGAAAGTATGAAATATAAAAGAGTAAATTACATTTAATGTATAATGATCATTTTTAATTTATTTAAAAAACTGTTATGGCAAGCAATTTTATTTAAAATATGACAAATATTAATTATTTAACATTTAATTTTTTTCTGGTATTAGTATAAACTGTGTGTTCTAATTACAACGATTACTTTTAATATAAATAAATATGGGTTATAGCAATTTTAATTCAAATATGGCAAATATGAATTATTTTATATTGAATTTCCTTTTCAGGTGTTCCAAATTCGAGTCTCTTCTAAATTTCGAGCGACCGCTGTATATAGTGAATAGTGATTGAGATTTATGGCATTCGAGCTAGAAACTAACCCGACTTGTTATCTACGGCGGCACTCTCATTCTCCACGCCGTTCGGCGAGCCCCAGATGCGCATTAGAAATGGTTTGAGTTGTGTGCGATTCAGTTCGACCAAGGCCTGTTCCATATTACCTTGATGCGCTGTCAACGCATTCACAATATCCTCACTCAGAAAGTTGCCCTTGGCGGCCAGTTTGCGGTACTTTTGCTGCCTCTGCTGTATGCAATCCGCAACGGCTTGCCAAACATTGCCACCCGAACTTCGCAGAGCCTCGCGTGCCTCATTCTGCGAGATTGTCCCAATTGTGTTCTCCGCCCGCTCCTGGCCGTACTTTGTGGAGAGACTCTGCACGGTCTGAACCAGCTTGTGCCAGTTCTCGCGCAGCCACTGTATGGGATGCATATCGGGACCGCAGTATTTGAGAGCCGCCTCCAGTTCCTCAACTGTGAACTTGTACAGTTCCAGCTCCTTCAAAATGATGTGCATTTCGATTTCGGGATCGCGGGCCGGTTCGTGTTTGTAGCCGACTGAATCGTGTGGCAAATCAAAGGGCGAGGAACTTTGCTAAAAGGGAGAACGTGGTGGATAACAAATAAAAATATTACTAATAATAATTATTAAAAATAAGTAATTCTTTCTTTTATTATGGGAAACTATAATTTCTCTATTCTGACTGAGCAACTTTGCTAATAGGAGAAAACATGTTTGATACAAAATAAAATAAAAGTTTAATTATTAAGTGGAAATTCACAAATAAACATAATTGATTATCCTCATTGAATTAGATTATGGGCTACTCCCTCTTAATAACTTAATAGGTTCTACATTTTAAATATCCTTCATTTCACATAGTTAATCTGTTCGATAGGATGTGCAAGAAAAAGTTATTTTGACTTACGTGCTGCAAAGATCTTAGATCATTTATGAAATTGGGACGTCTGGTGAGCTGACCCGTATTATATGGACCTGAAGCAGTGTCCACACTATATCTCAGATCATTGGCGCTACGATAGCGTTCGTTCTCCTGTGGGAGCTGTGAGTTGCTGCGATAATACGGTTTCCTTTCCATTTTGGCTGGCTCTGGCGATCTGAAGTGCTCCCGGACGGGAGCCGCTGGTTCCTCTGACTGGGCGTGAATGGGCAGCACATCGTAGGTCTGTAAATGGCGCTAATTAACCTGAGGATTTCAAAGCATTGAATGCAGATTGATCGTTTACTTGTGTGGAGATGCTTTGCGGTGGTGGTGAGGTGGCCATTTCCCTAGCCTGTCTCTCGATGGCAGCATCATCCTGTCTGGGGGGTAACTCCCTGGGAGGTGTGCCGCCACAGCCTGTGGATACCTTTTGAGCCTGCTTCAACACCTGCTCCGCCTGTGCCTGAATGCTCTCATCCAGTGTATTCCAAATATTCTCAACGGATTCTGGAAGATGATGGATGAGAGCTTTAGTAGGGCACACAACACAAAATAATGAGAAAAACAAAACTCAAGGATGTTTTTAGTTTGGGACTTGAATTGTATTTCGTATAATGTTTCAATAAATGCGTTAATTGTAGTTTGAACAGTTACAGTTTGTTGTTAATTAGGATGCACAATGCTTGAGTTGTGTTTGGCTTTTTTCATTGTGGGGGGGTTTTTTCGGTGTCAGTTCTTGGTACCCTCGAAAAATGAGATTTTCTTTAGAATCCTACCTTTGTGTGTGAAACCCTTGGAGATGGAACTTTCTGTTTGTTTTTCTCCCGTGGTTTTCAGCGGCGACTTTGTGGTTACACTTGGTTTCTTGGTGGTGCTTGTGGTACTCGTTGTCGTGGTTTGTTTTGGTTTGCTTGGTGTTTGATTAGTTGACTTCATGGAGCTCTTGTGCACTGGTTTGGTCTCTGGCTTGGGTGTTGGAGCCTTTGACTCTGGTTTTGTATCCGCGCTATTGGCTTTCTTTTCTGTGGGCTTTGTGGGTGGCTTGCAGGGCGTCTTGCAGCAGATGGCACAGATTTTGACATTGGCCTCGTTGACAAAGGTGCAAAACTCGCATTCCCATTCGTGATCGGGAGTCGATGGCGGTGGTCCCAAATCATCTTCACCAGCCTCAACTGTTGCAGCTGCTGGCGTCTCTTCCGCCTCGGTCTCTGAGCCGGGAACTTCCTTAACTACCTCCTCCTCGTAATCGGATTCACTCTGCTCCGCCTTGGCTGGAGTTACAGGGCTCTTTTGCACAACCGCCGCTGCCTGTGTGTTTTCATCCTTCATCTCCGGCTTGCGTTTGACCTCGTTCTTTTTGCTGGTTGGCTGCGTTTCTGTAGAGTTCTGCTGCAGCTTTTGCTGTATTTTGGCTTGAACCAAGGCACGTGCATCCGAACCCTCCGATTCCAGATCTGAGTAGATGCGACTCGTTTTTGGTGGCTCCTGTTGGGATCGCTTTAAGGTACCACCTCCACCTCCTCCTCCTCCTTCATTTGAATCCCTGCGCTCGGGCAGCCACTCGCTCTGCACAGACTTGGCAAAGGAGCCGCGACGATCGCGTATCTTGTGCTGTCTGCTGGCCATACGCTGATCCGCATCCAACTCATCGTTGCCACTATGGTTGATCAGCTGCGAGGCACTCGACAAGCGGCGCTGACGCTGATGATGATGCTGATGCTGATGGGAGCGCGAGGCGCTCGTCATGCCCGAGCGATTGGAGACAAGGGAGCGACGATCATCCTGATCCGAATCCTCATCATCGGTCAGCTCATCATCCCCATAACTGCTGCGTTTGCCACGTCGCATCGAGAGTGACTTGCGACTGGGCGTCGGGGAGGCAGGATAACGAGCACGGGATGCTGCACGCGAGGCAACAGGCGGTGGCATGCCCATGACGCCTGGAAGGGGAATCAATAAATCGAGGATAGTTTAAGGTGAGTCTTAGCAGCTCACCTGGATGCATCATGGGGTAACCAACAGCACCTGGATACATGTTGGGCATCATGCCACGTTGTGTCATAAACACGGGTGGAGGGTAATGCGGATGCTGCTGCTGGTGTTGTGGCAAGTAACCGGCGCCGATATTAAGCGACAGATTCGAGTGATTGAACTGCTGCTGCGACCCAAACTGGGACCACTCATCCCCCTGCGGATGAGCGTGTGGATGCGCTGCCCAGTTGCCCTGCTGCTGCTGCTGGCTCTGACAACCGGCGCAGTTCAGCTGCGCCATCGATTGTGCCTGGAAGCGAAGTGAAGGAATTGCATTTGTAACTCTCAATTAGCTGCAAATTTTGTTGCCTGCTCCATGTTAAGTGAAAAATGGAAAACTTATCAGCTTTAGCTGTGTTTTAAAGTGCGATTTATTCAATAGCAGAAAATATTTCTAAAGTTGAGAAATTGTTTTATCGTTAATTTTGAAATTATTTTGAAAAATCAGAAAACGTTTTTTTTTTTTGCATTTTTGTGCGATTTTCTAAATAACTATCTGACCTTTTAGCTGAGTGTAGAGCATTATAGAATCGTTAACGTTCGTTTAAATCGGATTTCCCCCATTTTAAGAAATGTTGGCAACTCTGTTAGTGTTGGTGAACTTACTTGCTGCATGCGCTGATTGGCCAGCCAAGCGCCGCTGTGCTGGGTTTCCGCTAGAGGGCGCCGCGCGTTCATCGAGTTGAGATTGAAGACGGATGTGCTCATTTGACGACGCTGGGCGCCGGCTGCCTGTCGTTGTTGGAGTTGTTGTCGTTGTTGTTGTTGTTGTTGGAACAACAGGGAATTGTGAAAATTGTGTGAATCATCCGATAGATCAAAATGCGATGAATTCAAACCGGATGACATGCTGCCGGAACGAAAATGCGAGGGCGATGGTGAAATGTTTGACCAATGCTCGAGGCTCGGCAAATGCTGCGCAAGGAAATGTACATAGAACAAAAAAGAGAGAGAGAGAGAACGAGAAAGAAAGAGAGAGAGGGAGAGAGAGAGGGGAGTGACATGGACGAGACGCACACGATACGATAAAATACGATACGATATAGATGAGGGGGATACAATTGAATGGTGACTGGATGGGATTCGGTGGCACATATTGGGCTTACCTGTTCGCTGCCCATGTTGGAGCTGTTCGAGGTGCCTGCCTTCTGCTGGCGATATCGCTGCTGCAGCTGCGCCATCCGATCCAGCGTTGCGTTCGCCTTGCTCTTGATCTTCTCCAGCTGAACGGACGGCGGCCGACTGATCGTATCGAATACTGACTTGGGCGTGCCGGAGCGTGAGGAGCCGCCGCCCTCACTGGGTGCGGGACGTGGCGGCTCCGGCAGCGGACGATTTGTCATTTGTGGTGGCATTGTGCCCCGCCAGCCGCTGGTGGATTTCAGCGACGGCGTCGGCGATGGCGGGGGCAACATCTGCAAAAGAATTTCGGTTTGGTTTCCATTTTTCGGCTGTTTCTTCTAGTTTTTTTTTTTGTATGTATACCCTTGCAGACCGTTTAAATTGTTTGTCCTTTGAATCTATCACTTTTTTACAATATTATCTAGCGTTAAACACATTTGACCTTATCCTAAAAAAAAGGTGGACATTTCTAATAAACTATATATTAAATATTTGGACAATTTTTGAAAAAATGTACTTGGGTTTTTTTTCCAGTAAATAGTTCAGTAAATTTGTAATTATTTTAGATCACAAATTCTTAATGATAAATATATAAATACATATAAATAATAATATAATTCTTATATGTTCTTCAATATATTTTATTTGTAAATGGAATATTTTCCAGTATCTTAAAATTTATACATACTTAAGGGAGTAAAGAACACATTGGAAGGCTATATGAAAATGTATTAAATATAGGCAAAAATCGGTATGAATGTTAGATCATTTGGCTCCCAAAATAATCGGCACCTCATAGCTCTCATTATTCATCTATTTTTCAATCAAGTTTTAATTGAAAATCCCATTTGTATAAACTGTTTAACTTCGGTCTGCAAGGGTATTTATAATATTCGGCGTGCCGAAGAAGTCTGATTTTATCTTACGATTTGCGAGCAGCATAAAGGTTTCATATTTGATTTTTGTTTTATTTTTTGTTTTTTCTTTTTTTGATTTATTGAAGCATTAAGAAAATCGATTACAAACTGGTACTAAATGGTAGAACTAGGATCTAGTACTTGGACTGGTACTTTCGCTAGTACGGAGTTTGTATTTTGGTTTATGATATCGTGCAGTGGCGTACCTGTTCCTTGCGACCCAGAAACGGTGTCAGCAATCCACGTTTGCTGCGTCTCGGTGGTGCAACAGGCGGCGGTGCGCCACCCTGTGCCTTTGGCGGTATGGGCGGTATGCCCTGCTGCACAGCCTGGCAATACATGAAAATATATACAGTATATATACACTATATACTTGACCCACTCAGTAATTCTACCTTGCGTATGTGCTGCTTCCGCTTGGGATGCTTGTGGTACATGTCGTCGCATGAGGCGCAGAAGATTTGTCCTGCGCACTCGGCACAGGTCACCCATGGGTTCTGTGAGCCGCACAATGTGCACTTCAATTTGTTGTCTATATAAATAAAAGTTGAAACTTATCAATATTATTATTATTATAATTATTATTAATGATGTTCGGTAAATATTAAAAAAAAAAAGACTTTTAATTATTTTCTTTTCTTTCATTTTAAGATCTCAGTTTGAACGTTAGAATATTTTAATTTGATCTTATGCAAAGTGTAAGGATGTGAAAGACTGATTAACATCTCCTCAGAAAGCTATATTCAAATCTTATCTCGGCAAAAATAATAATTGTAATTAAGCCAAGCTGTTTGTAATCTTGAAAGCACAAAAACAAATTAAGGTAATAAAAGTCAAGTCAATTTCTTAAGGAGAAAACGATTGTTCTTGTGAAGTCTTATAATTCAAAATTATGCACAATGATTTAGTAGTCTAATTACGATCAAATTTTGTCAAATATATTATTCTAATTATAATCAAATTTTGTTAAATCAAAATCTTTTTTCCGTACTTTTAGCAGAGTAGTTCTCTGTAAGGAGCCCTGTTTCTCTCAGGTGATCCATCAAACTAATTTATTCACTAGTCATATTTGTTAAGTCAGCGGATTATGCTTAAACTTAAGCCTTACTTTTTGTCATAAAAATGTAAGTTTTTTCAAGTCCCATCAGAGATCTACTTGCCTGGCGTCTTGGTGCGAATCTGTGTGGTTTTCATTGGTTCATTTGAGTACTGCTGTTGATTGGTAAACTCGATGATTTCGTAGTCGGGTTCGGGTGTGTTCTTCGTCTTCGGTGGCACGGCTGGCACCTTCAGCTGAGTACCGTTGCCATTCATTGGCGTTGGCGGAGGCTTGGGTCCAATGCGATTGTTTGCCTCAGTCTGCAATTGTATTTACTCAGAGTATTAGTAAATTAGCAGAGATAGAGATGGAGAGACAGAGAGAGAAAGATAGAGAGAGAGAGAGAGAGACTCACCACCCATGTGGGCATTGTGCGAATGTTTCTGTTGAGCAATTGTTGTGTCGCCATATTTGTCTTCTTCTTTTCTGCGGCAGCCGTTTTGTCGTTCAATTCGTTTATTGGACTTCCAATTCTTCTTCTTCTTCTTCTTGTTTTTTATATGCTACACATTTTGGGTATTATGTAAAAAGTGATTAAACAAAACTGGGGCACACTTTATAGAGAAGCAAAGTCAAAGATGTGTTTATGTGAAGTTTATTTGATCGTTAACTGCGCCAGTTGATGTCTGGCAAAGTATTTGTGTTTATTGAGGCATATATACACATTATTTTCATCTGTCTCGAGCACTTCAAAACACTTCATATTCAATTACACAGAACTGGCAAAAAAAATATCTATAAAATTTTCTTGAATATTTTTAGCATGCTCACCTAAATTTGTGTGGCAAGTCCCTAGCTAAAATATGAATGCAACGCAAATGCAAACGACCAAACGCCGCCAGAGTTGTTCCACGAATAAACCGTATAAATATAGGTCAACATTTCTATATTCAAAACAAGTCTGAACTGAGAATGGCAGCCGACTAACGAATACTCTATGCAGAATCAACATAAATGTTGATCGATGGATATTCGCAGTGAACGATTGAAAGCTGAATATATATTATAAATCTTTATTTTCAAATATTAATTTAAAGATTTGCTAAGCAGTGATGAGAATGAAATGAAATTTTATTTAAAATAGGCATATCTGCCTTACTTTTTAGTCTATAGGGTATTAAGTATAAGTACGCTTTGCCAAATTGTGCATAAAATTGTTGTTGTTTATTTATGAAACGATGCAAAATAAGCATAAGGAAATCATTTGTGTGAGTCAATTAGAGCAAGATGACAGCGTGCTTAAGAGGAATATAAATCAGAGAGATCGAGAGAGAGGAATAGAGAGAGAGAGAGAGCAAAAGAGAGTAACTAACTTAAAGAGAGATGGAAAGAGAGAAAGAGAGGATATAAAAGACAGAACCTTTAATTCAATGTTATGAACACAATATAAATGCTCTAAATAGCAAAGAGAAATTAAGCAACAAAAACCCCAAGGGAAATCAATGAGAAATATAAACAAATAGGCGATAAATATAGAGAATTAAGAGTTGCGTAAATGAGATTCGGTCAAAATTTGTTGTAGCAAGCTGCATGATTGATGTAGAATAAGAGAAATTTTTGATAGTAGATGGAAGAGTGTAGACATATTTTGAATCATTTTCGACTGCACTCTCAAATAAAATATATGAATTATTTTAGCTGATATTATGTGGCATTATGAGTATATAAGAACTATGATAAATATCTAATGCACAGCAGCTATTTGGGTATATTATATCTGGAATCTATTGCTAAACTTATCAATTAACTCAAATATATTATCTATCATATACATATACTCAAACTATTATTGAAAAGGCTACAAATTTAAAATTAATGTCATTGAAATCCTTTTTTAAAACATATATTATAATAAATTTTAAATCATTTGAATATAAATACTTTTTTTTTATTATTCTTTTCATAATTGGATGCTTACTTTGTAGCAAAGCGGGAAAAGAAAAAAAATATTTGCGAAAACCTCTAATTTTGAATTTATCTCTAACTACCTTTAACTCACTTACAATTTATTTTACTTAGGTAAAAGCAAATATTTGCTAAAATACTTGTATAACTTTATATGTTTTCTTTTGTTTGTTATGAGGAAAATTATTGCAGACAGTTCAGGTGGCCCAAACGTATGCATTATATATATATGTATCTTGACCACCGCATTTTGTTTTTCCTGCTGCGTTGTCGTTGGCAGCTTCAAGTGGCAGCTGCCCTGGGAGCAGACACACACACACACACACATATATTTAGATGCACATACACACACACACACACACACACACACACACATAAAGCACACACGCACAGTCTCGCAGACGAGCGAACGAACTATTTTTAAACACTTCCTTTTTTTTTTGCCATTTTGTTAATTGCCCAAATTTTGCGTTTATTTTCTGCACAATTCGAATTCGATTTCTTTTTGTTTTTGAATAAATAAAAGGCAAAAAAAACAAGCGTTATTTATTCATAAATTTGGATTATTTATCAGATTCAGTAAAATGCCTTGAACTTTTAGCTTTTTCCGTTCTTCTTTTCGTTTGAGTTTAAATTTAGTTATGTTTATTTTTAGCACACACTTCAAGGGGTTTTCTTTTATAATATGAACGGTTTTTTGTATTTGGCTTATTAGCGATATTTGTTATTGAACTTTTTGGTGATATGTTGATGTGACGGCCTCTTTAAGATCACTTACATAATTCGATTTTACTTCTTTTCACGTCCCGCCGCACTCAAAATTGCTGCTGCCAGCTGGTAGCACACGATTTAATATATATATATATATATATTTATATATAGATATACACTATATATATATATATATTGCTATTGGTAGCCGCTCGACATTAAATATATTTTTGCTACGGTCTCGTTCGGCGATCGTCTCCTAACAAACTGAATTCTCTATCCGGCTATCTAAACAATATTTTTACTACAAACCCGCAGACTGCAATCGCAGTCGCAGATGTCGCAGTTCTCAGTAGGAACTACATATATCACTATATATCTCTTCCTCAATTTCTCAATTTGTTCTCAATGTGTCTCCATCTCTTCCATCAACTGTGGTGTGTCTTGTGTTTTCTCTTTGAGCGTCTATTTTGGGGAAATCGCGTTCTTCTTATAAATACTACAAAAACCAACGTATTTAAAACTTTGATGGGCTCGACGCGTGTTTTATAAAAAGTTTGAATTTTTTTTTGTTGTTAAACATTTGCGTGCATTTTATTCTGGTGCTGATTCCATTTGTGACGCAGACCGGCGACAAATTTATTTATGAGCTTTTATTATTTTATTATCTGATATCCGTGTTTTCATTATGACTTTAATACTAAATATCAGATTATTATTATTCAGAAATAAATACTAAATATCAAATCATAATTATGTATATAAAAACATATTTATCGGGCTTTGATTAGCCTGGAAAGTTGACTGGTATTCTTAAAAGTTGAATAAAAGGCTATTAAGTAAAATTTTAGAGATCATTGACTTATTAATACAATCTACAATCTTTGTGTATGAATCTCATAATACCAGAGTTATGTTTTTTTCCTGTCTAGTTTTGATTTAAACATAAATATTATTTTTAATTTACCTAATTTGTAAACAATAATTCAGAGAGGCTACCTATTGCTAACAAGCAATTATTAAATCACACCCAATTGCCCTCCTAGAAACCTTGAACAATCGCTTGTTCAATAAATATTGGCATTATTAAAACTCTGTTGCTATGTGTCTTAATTGCAATTGGAGGTCCACAGGTGTGTAGCATAAGAAATTCTACTTGAGAAAATAAATTAAAATAATATTTTGGTAAATTTCTGCATTAATGATATAACAATTTTTGTTCATATTAGTAATTCATAAGATAATTTATTCAATTCATGCTTGATTTAATAGTTAAATAATTTATTCAATTCATGCTTTATTCAATATTTAAATCTTCATACAAAATTTGAAATGATTTGCCTTTTGCTGCTGAATAATTTAATAGGCAATGTAAAATAATAAAGCTGGAATAAACAAGCACAAATATAAGTATACGTATTTCTTACGATGGTAATTTTGCTGCTTCTATTTATATATTTCAATAGCTTAATTATAGTAAAATACATTTGTACTTGTATTTCATATTTTGATTGTAGCACGCTTCCAAGGCGCCACCTGCCGTCAGCGTGAGCACAAATCAAAAAGCAATTAACTACTGTGTGACTGTGTGTGTGTGTGTGTGCGTTTGTATAAATAAGTACAAATAATAAGTATTTATTTATAAATACGATATGCGAATAATGGCCATTGTTGGCGCCCTGTTGCGGCAGGCTGTTTATTTGCGACCCATTGTGGCGTGTGCGCAACATGTGGTATGAGTAATACCAATTCCAATCACAATTACGTATACACACTGTGTATGTGTGTGTGTGAGTGTGAGTGTATATGTGTATGTGCAAATTAAGCTGACAATAAATGACATGCAAAACGGATTTCGGAGAAAATGGCGAAGGCGAAGCCCAATAATTGCAGACACGCATTTCTGATAGGCCCGCTGCGCCCTTTTTCTCTTCCGCTGCCTCTGCCGCTGCCGCTGCCTTGGCTCCTGCCGTGCTTCTGCCTGCGACCTTGTCCTCTCGATGTCGATGTCGACGTCGACGCTGACTGCGACTGCGACGACACAGCTGTCGTTCGGCTCGTTCGGCTTGTTCGGCTCAGCTGTCAGCTGTTCGTAAACAAGCGAAATGCCGGCTGTTGTTATTGGTGTTCTTGTTGCTGCCAGCGTGAAAGCTCCGCGCAAAAGCTTTCACATGTTTCATTTTTTTTATTGCATGCGAGTTTTTTTCGTTGCGGCAGCATACGCGGTTTCTTAAAGCTGGAAACACATTTTTCGGCTGCATTTGCGCAGCGAGTGTTGCAGGAAACGCAACTCAATCGCGTGAATTCGCGTTTGTATGCGTGTGTATGTATAAGTGTGTGTCTGTGTGTGTGTGTGTGTGTGTAGAAATTAAACGATTTTTACGGCGACCTGCGTGCAAAAAGTGTGCATAGAGGAAAAATAAAAGTTAAATGTACTTTGAAGTGCAATATTAAAGCACTGTATAAAATATATTAAAGCATTGTTTAAATATAATCACAGAAATTGTGCCTTTAATTGTTGTTATTTGATGTGCGTCTAATTTCATTTGCGTAATGCTTGTGGACAATAAAAACAAATGGAACACAATTTGATGTCATTTCTATGAAATAACTTGTAATACATATATATAAATAAATATATGTCGAATCTGCTTTAATTGTGGAAATACTATGGAACATAAACTTAAGCCAAGAATAAATTTATAAATAAAAATAATATTGAATTGTTTATAAACATAAATGTATGCAATTTATTATTATGTATGTGAAACCTAAATAAAGACCATAAAGCAAGAAATGTTTATAACATAATAAATATTGTCAATAATAAAAAAAAATCATAAATATTATATTTATAAGCAAAAATTTATTAAAATTAAATAAAGTCAAAGAAGTAACACTTCTATTGAAAATAATTAATTAAATTATTGTCGCTCAACTAACAATAAATTCAAAATCATGTAAAAATTTAACAAAAAAAAAAAAAAAACCAAATATATAAGCAAGCACCACACGCAATAATATATATGTAAAGAAGTACGTTTGACTTAAGTCTAATTTAAATGCAAGCAAGTTCCAACGACATGATTAAAGCCAACTACAAAGAGGATTTGCTGCATCAGCCGGATTACAAATGCTGCTCGAGTCCATAATAAGAAAGACCCCACAACAAGAGAGACAGAGAGAGAGAGAGAGAGAGAGAGAGAGAGAGGAAATGGAATAAAGCAGCTGCTAAGGGCGAAAAATCGATACGTGAAACAGCAAAAGCAAAAGAAGAAGCAGCAGCTGCAGAAGCAGAAGTCGCAGTCGCAGTCGCAGCTGTCGCGGCAGCAGTCGCAACAGCAACGTCGACGTCAACGGTGTAAAACGCTTATTAAATGACTGCTAAAAATAGCACTAAACAACCACAAAAACAAAAACAACAACAACAACTAGAACAGCAGCAGCAAGCACAATAATTAGATAAAGCGCAACTGAGCGAAATTAAACGAAAGTAAAGCATAAAGCGTAATAATGGTGGATGCAAAGCCGCTGCCCGCGCGAACCACGACGCCCGGTACGCCGCCGGCTGCGTTTGCCGGCGAGAGATCGAAAATCAAACTGTTCATGGAACGGACGCCGAGCATCGGTGCGCTCAAGTCCAAATTTCTGACAGTGTTGGGCAACAGCAATGAGCTGCTCAATGGCATATCAAACAAGGTAAGGCCTTGATAATGAAACTGAGCTTCTCTTTGCCACATTCTCTAAAGCAAAACAACAACAACAGCAACTGACACATTTGATAGTTTTTGTTGCTGTTGTTGTTGCACTCGTTTGACCTTCACTTGGCCCGGATATTATTATTATTGCTGTTGTTGCCGTTCCACTTGACTCTGCCTGTCAGCCTTGCAACGCAGCTATCTCCCTTTATTTCCCTCACTTGTCCTTGATCGAATTTAATTATATGAGTGTTAGTCGACGTGTTTGTTCAGCCGTTAATTATGGCTTATGTCTGTCTCTATCCCTCTCTCTCTCTCCCTTTCGCTCTTCTTGTTCGCCTTGAGCAAGTGCTGCAAGTGGAAAAGCAATCAATTTAGTTGGTTCTGTCCTTCTTTAGAGACACTTGCCAACTGCATCGCTAATCCAAGGTCACACTAAAAAAAAAAAAAACAAAAAAAACTGCTTTATCATTTTTTTGATTTATGCGGCGCTTTTGTTTTGCAATTTCTATTGAAAGCGAACTGTTTTTGTCAGATTTCTATGGCAACGTTTGCCTTGGAAATTGAAATTTTCAAATAGTCCAAGAGGTAAAAGATAGATTAAATTATATTTTTAAGATTTGTGGGGTATTCAAATGCAAATACATTATTGAGCCTTCTGACTGATTTCATGGGAATGAGTGTCTCAGTTCTACAACTAAATCTCTAGGAATCGTTGAATGTTTTGTGTCAACATCGTGAAATTCTAACCATTTTTCTGTATATTGTAAAATTAATTCTTCTATAAAAATATTTTTTTTTTATGTTAACATTATTCTTAAATTTCTTTGTCCTTAGTCAGTTTCTCTATGAATCTTTCTTTCACTTAATTGCTTTATTCGCTTTATCCCCATTTCTGTCAATCTATCTATCAATTTATTTACTAATAGGAATTTTTCTCTCATAATATTTACCAGTTTTTTATAGTGAAAAATCTTAGCAAATAAATTATAAATAATTGATTTTAGGGCCAATTGTTTACCACAAACACATCTAAATATGCCTTAAGCTCTCCATATTTATCATTTCTTTAATTTTAATTTATTTTTTTAATATTATTTTATTTAATTCTCTGGCTCTCAAATATGAATCGCCATTTTGTTTTATTACAGTGCTGCTAATCATTCATGCACATGTATCAAAAACTGGCAGCACTTTTATAACTGGCTACACATTTTGACGCTTGAGCTTTCCCGTTTCTTTGTTTCACTCTAGTTGACGATGAGCAGCAGCAGCAGCGATTCGGATTATTGCGATGACGACGATGAGGACTTGCCGAAGTGTAAGTGAGCTCAATAGCCACTCCCTCTCTCGGTCTCTCTCATTCCCTCAACCGCTCTCTCTCTCTCTCTCTCTCTCTCTCTGTCTCTCTCTCTCTCTTTCTCTGTGCAGATGATGAGACAATTGACTACACGAAGATCGATTTTGAGGCGCGTCGCGTGAAAGCTCGTCGTGCACACGAAGAGATCATCTCGGGTCGCTACAGGCAACCCAATTTGGCGCCGCGTAAGCTCTGCTTCCTCTTCTTTTCTTTTAAAAGCTGTTCATAATGTACTCATTTAGGTCCACGCTTGGAGCATGCGCGTAGTCGCCATGCGAACAAGCTGCGCTCCAGTTCGCCTTCATCTTCGAGCAGCGGCGGTGTCGGCAGCAGCAGCGATGACAGCAGTTCGCTGTCGCTGCCCGAGCCGACGCCGGCTCGCTCGCATGACGTCAGCAGCACGACGCACTCGAATTCGCTGGAGTTCGAGTCGAGGCACTCGGGCGGCTACGAGCGACAGCGGGCCATTGCCGGCGCCCGACGCAGCGATCTGGACATGCAGAAGGATGTGCAGCGCATTGGAGAGCTGCTCGAGGCGACGGCGATGCCGCCACAAATCGATGTGCAGCCACCCACAGAGACGGGTGTCGTGCCACCCGCCCGCCAGCCGTGGGGCAACTCGATACGTGTTGCGGCAAGGAGTCGCGCCTCGAACAGCAGCACGCTGACCAGCCTGCGGGACGAGCTGCCCGATCAGCTGCAGGCCAGCCCCAGCATGGAGTCGAGTGATTGGCGCCATTTCATACGATCCGAGTCACAGAACTCGGTTCCCTCGTGGGCATCCTCGATTAGCTTGGATTGTCGCGCCGGCGAGGAGCCCGTCAAGGAGTTCATGAAACATTTCACACAGCTTCTCTTCAACAATTCATCGGCTCTCAATCTGGAGCTCAAGTCAGAGTTTGGCGTGCTGCTCCGCTTGGAGATTGGGCGACTCTGGTTCACCAGGTTTCTCAGCGAGCAGCGCAACAAGTCGAAGCGACTCGAAACTTTAACCTTCAATGCTTTAGCCCAATACTTTGCCCTGGCCCTCTTCGAGTGTGGCGAGTGCGAGGACTATGCCCCAGCGGCGATTCTCATGAATCTCTGCTTCTTGTTCTATCATGAAGGTAAATCTCAAAATCTTCTCTTTATACCCTGGTCCTTTTCAAAATGGTTATTTTTAAGAAATAAATTCGAGTTATTAACATTTAGAAGAGCTTGTCCTAAATCGACAATACCAAAAATATGGCGAATATTTTATATAAATAATTGCCAATATAAAGAAATACATTTCCAGAAAGTAGAAATACAAACCCTAATTTTTTGAATGATCCTTTCTAAAATTCAGAAACAAATAATGCAATTTACTGGCTTGTCTTTTATATTAGAGTTTAGCTGGCTTTTTAAATTAAGTTATATGAATTTATAAACCATGGAAAATTATTGTGAATATTTAAAGTCTAAAAAAAACAATTTTTTAATAATTATCAGTAGCAAAAAGATAATATAAGAACGACTGATGACTAAGATAGATAGGACGATTAGAGTTATTTTATGAGCAACTTTTCTGTTTTCTCAGAATTCCCAAACCAATTATAATTTGTACAAGTTAATTAAATGTCCTTTCACATTGATGTTGCAGTTGAAGTTCCTGGCTGCGATGCGTATCGCGAGTATCTGTTTGTATTGTTGCGCCAGCAGCCGTTGTGGCAGCAGCCGCGCTTCTGGAACGCCATCTTCGTCGACTCCATGCAGGCGGAGCGGGAGCATCGGCTCAGTTCGCAGCTGCGACGCCAGCAGCGACGTCAGGCGAAGCAGCAGCAGCGCCTTGACGCAGCAGCAGCAACAGCAGCAGGTGCAGGACCAGAGGCAACAACTGCTGACGCTCGCAAACATGGCATTGATTCCTCCTCGAGCTCCTCGCATCATGCAGGCGCTGCAGCTGCAGCTGTGGCAGCAACAACCCCGTTGACGACGACGGCGACGCCGGCAACAAATAAGCGCAAGTCGAGCAAATGCAGTTTGGGGCAGGCACAGCCGCAATCGGCCAAGGAACAGGAGGATATTGCCTTTCGGCAATTGGGGTAAGTGTTTAGCTGAGATTAATCGCATCCCCAATTCGAGTTACTAAGTCAAGTATAATTTGCAGTGCATTCACGTGCAACATGCACTCGCTGGGCACCAGCCAAGCAGTGTGCCTCGAATTTCTAAAGAAACATGTTGTGGCCCTCAATCTCTCCAAGGGTGAGTGCCAATCAAATCGGTTGCTGTTCATATTTTAATATTTGTTATATTATGCTTTATATGACATTTTAAAATATTTTTTACTTATTTTATTTGGTTTTTCTTTTTGCTTTTAGATTCTAAAGAAATCTGTTTCTGTTCATATTTTTTACATAAATGTTATTTGACTTTAAAAATATATTTATTTCTTTATTATTATTTTTTATAGCTTCTTTCGAATCGAAAGAAATCTTTTGCCGTTCATATTTTTATATATGGTTTAGGATATTTTAAAATATTTTCATTTTATTTGTATAAAATTTTGTAATAATATTTGTTTACAATAGTATTTGAGTTATGTTTGTGGAAGATTTTTCCTATAGATCCTATAGATGGTTTTCCAATTGTATGAGAATAAAGATACTTGTAAGAAAAATAATGCGAGGTTTGAAATTACAGTATCATTAATCATACTGTATAATATTTATATAGTTTGCCATATGGTCTACCTCGAATTTAATAGATCTTATTTGTCATTTTACTCTTATAAATGTAACAAGAATTTGTTTTTATGATTTATTTATTTATGATTCGGAAACCTCTTTTAAAAACTTAAATCTGCTTCTCGCTGGCTTCAGATATAGTTTTTCTTATGTATTTATATAACTACTTCGATATATTTCGTCAAACTCTCTGTGAAGAGAAATCATGACGGATTTCGAAAGTGCATAAGAAATAATAAATCCAAATAAATCAAAAACACTTGATCTGGAGGCAGCCCAAAAACATATTTAAATACTATTTAAGGCTTAAGTTAAGTCTTTGATTTCGAAATCAAAACCGCACTAATCAAAAAACTAACACTCCCCTATTAATATTGCAGACAAAGCCAAGCTGGTCAGGGACAATATTTATCGTATGTATCATGAGACGGAACTGTGGGGCGCTCGGCATACTTAAAGTGTGTGTGTGTGCGTGTGGTGCTTGTGTTCTGTGTTCTCGGTGTGTGTGTGTGTGCCTTGTGCGATGACTTGTCTAACATAGCAATGCCCAAAATGGTTTAAATGCCCCTCCCCCCCCAGCACTAATAGTTTAACTATCTAAATATTTCAAATTTCGTCTCAACTAAATTTAACTTTTTGACTTTAACAGAGCACTAAAAACATTAATGTTTAAACTAATCTTGATGTAATATTGTACTCGTATGTAGTTCGAATTTTTACTCGCATTGTTGACTAACTTGAAACCGAAGGTAAATACAATATATTTACATAAATCATACGATGTGTATGTGTGTATGTATATTCAAATACAATTAGCAAATATGAAAAGAAAACAATATTTATATCCGCAAATTGTGATAATAATATTTTGTGATTACTTTATACTATATCAAAATGAATATTAAGTTTAGCAAAATGACAAAATACTACAAAAAATAATCAAAAATTCCAAATGCAGTGAGAATCAGTTCTCAATAAAAACCAACACCCAACTCCAATAATTAACTATACAAATATTATGTAATATAGGTACAATAAAACACATTTAATGAATACCTACTAATAAAGTTCAACCAAAGTACACTAAAAACTAATTTGTACTAACCAAAGTTGAAATGATAATTGTTGTTTTTTATATATTTACTTGACTTAAACATAAGATTGCTGGGATATCGGAATTTGAAGAAAATACATTAATATTTTTATTGAATCTAAAGTTTCCGTTTGGTTAACAAATCTTTTTGGTTATTTGGCTTCAATTTTGACAACACTTTGAAAATTATCTACATATTGCATTAAATTTAATTTACATTATTTTCTAAATAAGCTTGGAGTTTTAGACAATTATAAATACATAAGTCGCAGTTTGCTTGAATTTATATTAAATATTACCCAAATTTTTAGGTTCTTTTTGGTTGTCTCTGAAACGCATTTAATTTTTATTTATTGAAAACTGCAACTAATTAAAAACCTTCTCATTTTCTGTTGGTTTTAATTTTCAGTCAGGTGCAAATTTATAACACAATTTTGTTTATTATTTATTTATGTTTTATTTAGTAGCCGTAAAATGCGTTTTATTTTGTTTGCAAAATAAACTATTGCTTTAGCCCAAAAAATATTTACATCAAGTGAATTCCTCATACTTATTTGAAATCGCCTGCCAAGCACATCAAACAAATTTGATATGGTTTTCCTGCCTCGTATATGGAGGAAGCCTTTCGATCTCGCTGGCCATTAGAGCTACATAAAATGTTTAGTTTTCATCATCGTCATCAGTAGCCAAGTTGATGAAGCTCAAAAATCAAATGCATTCTTTTGCTGTTTGCCATTTTGGTTGCAAGTTGTTTCACTTGTGACAAAAGTCGCTGGAGTTCCGGATTGATTCTGGACCTTGAGAGCCTTGAGAGATTTGTTTACGCCTCACCGGTTGGAATTCGTGTGTTTTTGCTTAAGTCGTATTTGTACATAAAGATTCTGCCGCTGGTGTCGTTGATGAAGGACTTGTCGCCAGGCTGCCATCTGTTTGGAGATCAATAAGGTTAACAATAGATTTAAATATGTGTATTTTTGTGATTCACTCACTGCTTGGTTGTCGCATTATTGGCGGTCAGTCGTTGCTCCGGTTCGATGTCCTTGTGCAGACGCAAGATGTGCTTCTTCAGTCCCTCGCTGCGGACACACGCCTTGGGACAGTGCGGACACTTGAACGGCTTCTCCCCCGTATGTTCTAGGATGTGCGCTTTGAGATCTCGATTCTGGGCAAATGGCTTCGGGCAATACGGACACTTGAACGGACGTTCACCCGTATGTCCACGAATATGTCGCTGCAGATTATCGTTGGTGGCAAACGCTTTGGGGCAGTGTGGACAATTCAGAGTTCGTTCGCTCGAGTGCCGCCGGATGTGCTTCTGCAGATTATCATTGGTGGCAAACGCCTTGGGACAATGCGGGCAGTTCAAGGTGCGTTCACTGGAGTGCCGTCGTATGTGCTTCTGCAGATTATCCTTGGTGGCAAATGCCTTGGGGCAGTGTGGGCAATTCAAGGTGCGCTCATTCGAATGCCGCCGAATGTGCTTCTGAAGATTGTCATTGGTGGCAAACGATTTGGGGCAGGTGGGGCACAGAAACGGACGCTCACGATCTCCCGAATGTGTGCGCGTCAAATGCACCTTCAGATTGCTGCTTGTCGCAAAGTCCTTGCCACAGTGGGCACATTTAAATGGCTTTTCGCCCACCGTCCCCCCAAACTGTGATTTGACACTGTTTTGGAATCTGAGTCGCAAAAGATATTTCATTTGTATTGTTAATATATGACAAATAATACTAAATATACATAAAAGTAGAGATTGCAAATAAAATATCAAAATCTATATTTTAATTTGAGTATAAATTAAACTTTTTCATTTAAATACCCCAAAAAATCTTATAAATCCTATACATATTTCTCTTTTTTTTTTAAATTTAAATATAATATAAAATACTATTTTTAATTTAATTTAATATATTTATTACTCGACGTATTTCTTCTTATATTTTTCTGTCTTCTGGCTTTAGCTGACAGTAAATCAAATAAAATAATTCAACAAATCAAATAGAAAATTAATATTTGTTGTAAGATGTATTTTAAGGTTTTCACACAGATTTCTGGTGTATTGTTACATACAATTCCCACTTGGCGAGCGACTACTGTACTCACTTTTTTTGTGAATGCTTCTCCGGGTGTCGCTCCTTGTGGTCGACTGTGGCAGCACTGGTCGTGCCACTCTGCCACACAAAACTCATGTCCTGCTCAATCTTGACCAGTTGTCCCAAGTCCCTGTGTCGCATGGTCAGCTGCCAATCCTGGGATTTGAACATATTGCAGATTGCCTCACAGTGCTCCTCTTTGACGCAGCCCACGTCTATAGTTTGCTCCATGCTTAATGCCGTTCACAGCGCCCCACTTTCGCTCGCTGAGGTGTACGAGGAGCTCTCGTTGTTGCTGCAGCAGCCTTTTGACTTTCGTTTTCGTTTTCAATTGGAATTTGTCGCAGTTTTTATAGCGTAAACAGCTAAAAGCTGACAGTACCATGAAAATTCCGATGAATTTCTTTTTTTGCTCGATATATCGACGAGCTGTCAGCTCAATTGATATGCGCATCAGCTGTGCGCTGAGGAAGTTGGCAGCGCTCCAGCAATTGAGTGAGCAGACAGCGTTGCCACATCGCCTAAAAAAATTAACTCGATTATTTACGTGTTTGGGCTTGGGTCAATTTTCAAAATAACTCTCCCATTATTTTGTTTATTAGCTGAAATAACACTAAAAAAAATCATATAAAATAAAAAACATAATTTCTGAGTTGAGTTTTTTATTTATTAAATAATGCAACAGAGAAGAAATTTCTTGAAATTTTCCATTAATTTAAATCTCAAAATGGCTTAAGAATTAATTCAAAAACATGCCTGGAATTAAATTAGTTATTGTTTCTGCTATTTCTAAAATTGAACTAAAGGATATACATATATATTTTTCTTCAATACTTTTTGCCACAAGCACGGCAATTGTTAACAAATAAATTATTTACGTAGCTTTGCTAGGATTTGTATTTAAATATTTGAAAAAATATATATATTCGCTTATTTGGGTGAATTTAATTTAACAAATAAACATTTTATTCTGTGTTGGTTTTTTTTTATAACTTTTTACAAATAATAATGAAACTCAAAGGACAAACAAAAAATAAAAGGCAATAATAACATATATAAATACAAACTAAATACAACTGACAAAATTAAGCATATTATTACAGGAATTTATAAAATTATAAATTAAATATTATTTGTAAATATTAACTTATAGCAATAGACAAGCCGGAAGCTATAACAACAATTGCGGGTGTACGATTTGAACTTTTGTGAATTTCTCGCTTCAATATTCATTATATCCTATTTGTTTCTGTTTTTTTTTTTCTTTTCATAATTTCATATTTAATTTTCTTTTGATGCGGGCAGATTTCTGTTATCGACTCTCTCGTCGATATATTTTTGATTTTCCTCATATAAATATATGTACAATACATTTAAAACATGAAAGCGCCTAAGCTCTAAGTTAACTCTTCTTTTTGCTGTTTTTTTCTTAATGGTTGCTGTTTTTTTATGTTTGTTTATTTGTTTCTTTGTTTGTTGGTCTCAGATTTGAGTTTAGCAACCGATGACGTTTTATTTCCCCATAAGGCTGGCTTAGGTTGTTGCAATCACAAGTTGTTTGTAGTTGACCATCGCCTCCTCTCCTAATCCACTATCAACTGGAAGGTAACCGAGCCCCGGCGATCCAGTAAGCTGCCACTGTAGATGATGTTCTTGGCCCAGGCACGGCACTCAACCTCCAGCATTTCGTGATCCGGCGGCGAGACGATTTGCACGGCAACAACGGGACTCAGATATCCCGGCTGATTCTGATACGGATAGTAGTAGGCGGGGAAGCCCTGGCTGGGATAGTACGTAATATTGTTGAACTGCTCCTTATCCTTGCCATAGTGTCCATTGCATGTCACCCAGATTTGTTTGCGCTGTAATAGCAGTGAATAAGTTTGAATTGAATAACTTAAGGAAACTTTTAATAAATTATAAATTTATATTTATGAAATTTTATTCTGCTTAGGGATATAGTTATTCTGTATTTCTTTGTATTTTAAACCGATATTGTAGATGTATTTATTTGTCGTAAGTAATCACATTTCTTGCTCTTGCGTTTTCAGTAGACACATAATTTGAACTAAAAACTAAACTAAAAAAAAGCCACATTTAAAAACACTTCTTTTGAGAGTGGTTCTATTGTTTTTTCGCAACTGTATACGGTATACTAGTAGACATATTTAGTTACATACCTCTTCGACCTTCGTGCTCGTGAGAACGTCCCTCAACTCGGCTGGTGTGCTGCCATCGACAGTATCGTAAACCTCGGGCACCCAGTCAAAGATTTTGTTCAGCTTGAGGAAGACGCAGGGTGTGCCCGTCCTATAGCCATAGCTATTGGCTGATGAGCAGGGGCCAAACTTTGCAATATCGACGACGCACACATCGTCGGGATTGTGAACTTGGCTAGGATCACAATGCTTCATCTGGCGACCCTCAGTATGATTATAATCTGTAGACATTGTAAATATATTATTATCTATATATATAAAAAGAACTTCGAGAACCAATACCTTTCAAGAAGTCATCGAGCAGCTCAGTCCAGTATGCAGCCTCTTTCGGCTTATTTTTATTGAATCGAATAACCGATCCGCGTTCGGTTTGTTCGCTAAGAGGCCTCAGTCCCATGCCGGGATTCGTGCCTATCAGCGACTCATCCAGCTTCCATTTGGGATGATGCTCGTTAATCGTGGAGAGCATTACCTGCATGCAAATCGTGAACATTATGGTAAGGACAATATAGAAGATCGTATAAAATGTGATCAGTTGTCCTGTGGATGAGAAAGAAATACAAATTCTATCAATTTATTGCACATTTCAAACTTAAATTTGAGTTTAGTTATATTATTCATATATTAGGGAATTGCGAAAATTTGTAGCATTCATTTTCAAAGTTAAATCAAATTAAATGCATAAATAAAAAATATTCTTTTTTATATATATATATATTTATATATTTCCTGCATATGTGCATTTAAACACCCACAATTTTTATAATTGAAATTCAAGATTCATAAGTATTACATTTTAATTGGTTATTGTATTTTTTATGATAGTCGACATTAAAAAAAATACTTAAGGCGTCTGAATAATAATATACTGATTTTGTTTAATGTTCTTTTGAGTAATTAAATTTTAATAGCAATACAGAAATGTAATTACAGTTATCAACTCGTTACAAAAATACAATTCATAAATCAAAATGGTTATATGCGATATTGGCTAAGCACAATCTTAAGCTTGACTTTTTGTTAATTTTGTCGTTCAATTCCATTACATTTGTATCTGGTGTACTGAAAACCTATGAAAACCGCAGCGAGTGCAGTAATTAAACTAAAAACGACAAAAACAGGCAGGAGGCGACAAAAGCAAATAGCGAACAGTATTCAAAAGGGGTAAGTAAATGTATGTGTGTGTGTGAGTGTATCTATGTAGGCATTATACGGTTCTCTGTTTTACGATAATTTCAATGTCAATAACATTGACGACGAGTCAGCTAGAATCCGTTGTTACTTTCTCACTGAACTACCAGACCAGCCAAACCCAACCCAGCCCCTGGAAAGGCACATTGCATAAATAACGCAACGTCGACCAAAACCGAAACTGACAGTGTTCGATCACGAATGAAACGAATAACAAATTAATCGTTTCAATGAACATTGTAAACAATGGCCAATGTACAGTACAACAATGTGGAATACAACAACATCGACAAATACCAAAGACAATAGCCAAAACATCTATCAATAAGTAATCAATGACAACGACACTCATACTTCAAATCTGTCTATGGGGTATCTACTATCTACCCACGTAAGCAACTTTGAAATATATATATCTATTTGTATACATTCTTGATCAGCATTACGAACCGGTTCGATATACACAATACTCAATTCGATATACCATAAAAAAAAGTTTAATTTTTATGGTTGATTTTCACATCTCATTTGCAGAAACTCATTCACTCATTCATTTTATTCCAGAAATAAACAGATAAAAAATAATTTCGAACACTCGTTTTATTGCTACAGCTGAAAGTCTTAAAAAAAACTAGACTCATCAAATTGTATAATATTTTTGTTCTCGTATACATCGCATTCATACTCGAACTCACTCAACTAATTTTGCATTAAAGTAAGATGCACAAAGATGCATCTCCAAAGTGAGATGATTATTTAATTTATGATTGAGATGATTGAATTAGTTTTAACATTTTTGATGTATTAAAATACTTTAAAGACTTTATTTGATATTATTTTTATAGCTATCCCATCGTTCAATGTTTACTTAGCTTCAGTGTATTGATTGCTGGAGCTGTAATTTTTTTTATTAGTTTTGAGCTCTATAGGAATTATTTGTTTTAGTTTTTATACATAGATTAAAATATATGTGTGTGACCGCTGCTGTACTGTGGATTCGTGATAAATCGATTTGCTAATTTTAAAAGTAATCTGAATGGAACTTCGAACAAATATATTTTTTTGTTGCATTTGACTGAATCCCCTCGATCAGATCATGTCATATGTCATATGTTGTATAGGTATATGTCGTAAGAAAACTCCCTCACAAAAGATGTTTTCATGAAGAAAATTGTAGAAGTTTTTAAATGCTTAAATCAAAAAGGAAACATTTCTTGCATTTTTAAATGAGCAATGCATTTTAAATGTCATCAGACTCAAGGGTATGTAAGCTTCGATATACTGTTGCCAAATGCTTCCATTTATCATTTGATAGTGTTTTGGGCGCTGCTCATTAAATTTGTTACTGTTGCCAAGCGCCAAAGAAAATGAATTGTGTTCGAAGAACAAGGAAATATGCTTGGCAATGAACACACGCTGCTCAAACAGCTAGCTGTTGGCCACTTTCTGGCCTTGGCTGAAGGCGTTTTAGGGGGCCCAGACGACGCTGGGCTATGACGCCAGCTAGTCAGTTGGCCAGGCAGACAAGTCAGCCAGTCAATATGTCTGTCTGTCTGTGTGTCAGTTTGTCTATCGGTCAATTGTCCAGACGGTCTACAGGCCAAGGCGCCGAGGTGCGTAACCAATATCTAGGCAGGCATACGAGTATCTATTGCAATTACATTCTTATGTCTTCCCACACACACTCACACTCACACACGCACAGGCACACACACACACATAGAGACTGACAACAAACAGAGATATTCTTGGAATAGTAATCGATAAGCCTACTTCAACTTGCTTATGACCTTGACAATTACTTGGTTCAACATAATGGATAGATATTATCTACATTTACATTTACATATACATATTCAGATTGGACTTTCCTTAGTTTGACTAGTCCTGAAAATCAACTCTGCTTTTAATCAACTGAATAATTGGCTTCTCCTATTGTCCATTCTCCTTAGGGCATTTACATATTAATTTGTAAAGCTTGAGCAAAATGTCAAATCCAATTAGTTGGATTTGGGGAATTTGGAAAGAGCAAGGATATATATATATACACATATCCCTGTGGATATGATGATTAAATCATCAATTAAGTTCGTTATTGAACGACCAAAGAATATTAGAACTGTTTATTGGATTTATTAATTGTCGACTAAAATTAGTCAACACAGAAAAATATGTAAAATAAAAATATAATAATGAATAAAATTTGAAATAAAATTTTATAATTATGCATTTTAAATGTTAACTAAAACAAAAAATATACAACATTTCTGAGTGTATTTGATTGTAATTTGGTGAAACATTTGGGGCATGGAAAATGGTAGCACGAATTAGTTATTATATAAGTCGATACAGGAAAAAAGACTTGCATGACAAAATAAGAAAAGTGCTTACAAAAATAAAATGAATAATATTAATTAATCCAATATTACATAATGATAACATAAGTATTTCAGTACTTGATATTTTTTATTTTTTATATTTGAATTATTTTTATTTTTATTTTTTTTATGCTCTGAAATTTCTCTTAATGCCCTCCCCAGTTTGTAAATAAGGTAGCTGAACTCTTTGGTGTCTGGCAGAAATGGCACTGAGAACTCATAACTCGTAATAATATTTTAAGTGATATTTTCAGGTTTATACATTTATATATGTTTTGTATCTATTTTCGTTTGCATAGAGAATCAGCGAGAAAGAGAAAAGAAACGAGTGAAACATGTTTCAAGGCAATCTGCCATGAAAATGCCAAATGCGAATCGGGCCACAGCAGATCTATATACGATATTTGTAATCAACTAGCGCAAGCGAATATAAATTGAAAAGCAAATATAATTTTTTTTGCGCAAACTAGATATACAAGTGAAATACTGCAGACATTAGCCACTTGACTACATATAATATAATGTACGTAATATATATATATAAATATATATATATAAATATATATATATAAATATATATATATATACATAATGAGAAGCTCTCTTTGCGGGTTGCCAAATGACAGCTGAGCGATGTCAAATTTATATTATATTTGTCTGCAAGCTAAAAGTTACCATACCAAAAAAATGTTTTTCATTTTAAAACTCAGTTTTCAACAGATTTTTTTTATGATATAGTAGTCCGATATTAATAATAAGTTACTTAAGTGCTGAGCGCATTCGAAATATTCTCAAATAATTAGTTTAGTTAAGGTAATTTGGACTTTTCTTTATATTGTTTATATAAAGCCAAATAATATGGTGATCAGATCGAATTAAAGTAAATAACGTATTCTTGACCCAAGAATTATAATTTTTAAATTTATTTCATTATATAAACAAGAAAGAAAGAAAACAGAAATTTTTATTATTATTTAAACAAAGTTGTAGTTGCAAAATAAACAATCAAATTTAATGGTTTACGGCCTGCAACTATATTTTTTTTATAAATAATAAATTATTAATTTTTGTAAATATTATTAAGCAATAAGCAGAAAACAACAGAGAAAATGCTCATATAATTAAAAATATTACAAATAATCCTCTAAATTTGATGGAAATGTTAAATATTTTCCAAAACTTATAATTTTATTAAAAAAATAAATTTATATAAGGAAATGTTGGATAAACAATGAAAATGTTGTCAGCTGCTGTTAGTTTTGCCCAGAAAGCAATATTTACCAGCTGAATACGGTTTGCATTACCCATAAGCCACAGTGGGGCATATGTAGGGCTTGCAGTGGCGCCTATAGAACCCCAACCACCACCATCGCCACCCACTCTCATGCCCCCTAGATTGTTGAACTTGCTGTGGCGTGTACATAAAACGTCCAGCAAATAAGTTGTGCGTATAAAACAGTAAACACAAATCAAGTGAAACTTTGTTTATGTCGCAAATGCAGCTGACCAATTTGAGCTGGAGAAAATATGGGGGTAGTTGGAGCAACTTGCAACTTGTTAGGCGCCGCATTGTGTAAGCAGACGCGACTCAGTGACCAAGTTTTAATCAAAGCACGCGCAACTTGATGATAGCGTAAGCAAATGTAAGGAGCCCGTGACCTATATATAACATATACATAGGTGTATATTTATATATATATGTATATATATATATAGATATGCATGTATATATATATATATATATATAAATATAGTACCCAAAGGGCCAAAGTTTGCATGACCAGCGATTGATAGCTTTCTCGTGCTCGTTGGCGTTATTTGAGCTTCCCTGCGAAGGCCAAATAGGGTTAATAGTTTTACTGCTGACTGTGGCAGCCACATATGGCTCAATGCCTCATGGACTCGAGGCGCCCATTTGGAGTTAGTTTCCTCCTGGGACTTCTATTTAGCGCTTGCTTGTGTGCGATTTCACACCATTTATGTTGTGTTGTGCTCCCATTTGTTTGCGTAATTGTGACAGGTTTTATTTACTGACCCAGCAACATTTTGCGATTCATTTATTTATATTATGTATTATACATATATATGAATATATATAATGAAATATACATGAACTGTTTAAAGAAAACTAAGTGTGCTGTAGAGCAAAAGAACTTAAGAATGCGTTAGGCAGTAATGAGTAAAAGTCTTTTTTAATTTCAATATAAGATAAAGGGTTTAAGATTTAATTAAAAAAAATTTTAATCTTCTTTCCCTGATCTTAAGTGAACATTCAAACCGAATGTATTATTGGTTCCGGTTTGATAACCTGTCGGGGTATCAGGAAACGTCGAGTTCAGTTCTGGTGCTCAATTTCAACTGAATTAGTGCTGACATAGGTTATGAAAAGTGCTGGCCAAAGTTATCAAGATTCTAGCTGTATTCAAATAAATGGAAAACAATTACGCTACATATTAGCACCATCACATTTATGACACACCTTACTATAATTATGTTTCATTTTTATTTTAAGTTTTAATTTAATTACACACTTTTAATATAATTTGATTATTATCTTTAATACTAAATTTAATTTTATGTTATCTTTTTAAATATATTCATAATTTGTGAACGGTTTTAGACAACATTAAATAAAAATACACAATTGTCCAACAAGTAGCTTATAGTTATTCAAACAGGATTTGATTCATTTAGTACCCATTCACGTTCCTTCCTCAATTTGCATGTTTAAAATCAACCTTTGACAGGCTATTGCAAACCCTTGAGTTGAGCTGACTTGTTTTATGTGCTGCAGGCACACGATGACTTTTCAGAGGTCTCTAGGAAGCAACAATTATTGCCAAGCAACAAGAACAGCAACAACTTTGTGTATGTCATCATTATACTCATTACCCCCGCCACACTCCCTCGTCCAGGGCCAAGATAAGACCATCACTTATGCGCAGTTAAAAGGGGGGAGGGGGTGAATGGTGAAACCACCCTCAAGCTACGTTTTTTTATGGTATCCACACCCACTGTGTTAAGTGTGTAAACCCCCCAACACCACCTTCTGGTAATCCAAATCCTTCGTGTGGCTAGGGTCGACACACCCTGTGCCCAATGCGTCATCGTTTCCAGTACAAACTAGGTAGTATATACTGTATATATAGCATACTTTGCGGCATGTTGAGTGAATTAATTTCACATATTACCAACATATAAAACACACTCCCCCCGCTTAACCCACTCAATGCCAACATTACGGCCCGTTTAGTTAGCTGATTAATTCGAG
This sequence comes from Drosophila macrothrix, assembly GCA_035042055.1. Classification (NCBI taxonomy): domain Eukaryota; kingdom Metazoa; phylum Arthropoda; class Insecta; order Diptera; family Drosophilidae; genus Drosophila; species Drosophila macrothrix. The sequence goes on from JAWNLX010000604.1 coordinate 10,398,240, forward strand.
GGCGGCTTTCCGCTTGATTGCCCAAACGTGTACATATATCTATATATATATACATATATATATATATATATAATATATTTGTATTTGTATATACATATATAAATTGATCAACTTTTTTTTGCTTTGTTTCTGGCTTGGCTAATTGGGCAATGACAACATACACAAAAGTTGTATTAAGTTTCTCCTTTGATAAAAGTTTGGCAGTTTTATTTTATTTTCTTTCAAATTTCTTGAAAAGTTTACAAACTGGATTCTGTGTTGCTTGAGGTAGGTTAAATGAGTTTCTAATCATACATTTGTTCAACGAAATCGTTCAGGAAACACAGCAGCATAAAATTTGAAATAATCCATCATTTTGTATAATATATGTAAGCTTAAATCATGTTAGATTATATCGCCAATTAAATATAACTTCTTTATTCAATTTTGTATTGTATAACTTTGAGGTTTTAATATAAAATAATAATAATGTTTAATAAATTTGGTATTTGATATATTTATATATAAATCATGTTAATTATGATCACAAATTAAATACGTTTTAAATAAATTTTGCACTTAATTTTAGCTTAACATTTTTTTGGTCTGACTGGTTTTTCTTGGTATTCCCTAATAAATGTTAGATCATTTTACATTTGAATATCAGCAGATTTATTTAATTCATTTATTTAATTTTTTAGTTTTAAACTTTAATTTAATTATTAATTTTTTATCTTATATCATTTAAATAACTCTTTCCCTCGCTTATTATTATTCGCAACTTATTATTTATTCGCAAAACAAAAGTAAAAAAGAAATATAATTAAAGTTACAGAAAAAATAATTATAATTACTTGCATAATGGAATTCTCTCTGCATCAAAAGTACATATATATTTTCGATTGAAAATATTTTTCACACTATATTTTTTCTCACATTGATTTAATTAAAAATAGTCATTGTTTCAGCACAAATTGCCTGGCAATATCCGCGGATATGTACAAAAAAAAAACAACCAAAAAATTTAAAAAAAAAAATCGAAAAGATATATTAAAAAAATTAATATACATCAGCGATCGAAATAATGTCATGTTTAAAACAGTAAAAAAAACACAGACATAAACAAATTTACTACAATTTTATGCTTATACCTTGTGATAAATCGAATCAAACCGGTTCAGCGGCCTTAATCTGAGTGAGTTTGTGCTTTGGAAATGCTTTCATTACAAATTCAGTGGCTAGTATTTTTTATTTAGCTCGACATTCGTTTAATTCATTTTTTTCAGTTTGTTGCACCCCAAAACAAGTAAAAAAAAAAAAACTATCTGCGGATTCAACTTCAGACTAAAACCAGTTTGTTCTGATAATTACTCGGCATAGAGGGTCAATCACCAACTTTGCCTTCCCCCCATGCTCCCACCCAACTAAATGTTGAATTAATAACACACACCAATAGACTTATATATATATATATATAGATATATATATATATTGACCCACTTAAAGCACGCCTTTTGGCTCTGATTGATTTCCATTTAATTGGGGCACAGGATGTAGCATTAATTACTGTTGCTGCTCTTGCGTCAACATAATATCTATTTTAGCAGATCATCATTGACAGAAAATAAACTGAAATTCTTGTTTCACAATTTGTTAAGCTGTTTTTATATAAAAACACTTCTATACCCTCATAGTGAAGTTTGCAGTTTGAAAGGACCTTTTCTATAGATTTGATTTTACTTATTACACATATTGGTAATGAGTATTTTTGCCTAGATGGTATATTTATTTGTACCATAAGAAACACTCAAATCATACTAAGAATGTTTCAACGTAATCAAATTTGATATGAATACATTTTTTTCAGATAAGAATGATTATTTATATTGCCAGACAAACGTGAAAGCTGTTTATTTTTATTATTTAGAATTTTTTTCTAATGTTTATTTAAGAATATTTGGATTAGATATGATCACATTTAGAAATAGATGTGACTCTTAGCTAACAAACAGCAAGTAATTTTATCTGTTTTAGGCAAAATTATATTCGGAAACTTAAGTATCTATTTCGACCTAACCCCAAAAAATATATATCACTATTTAAGTAGAGTGCACATGCCAATAATTATAAGCAATAATGTGTCAAGCGAATAAAGGAAATATAATTGAAGCCGTGAAATGTAGTTAATGATAGGAACAGACATTAGCTGGAACAAGGCCAGAACAGCTGAAAAATTAATGAAATATACATCTATATATATATAGATATGTATTTAGTATATGTCAGTAAGTATTTTTATTTTCGACTAGGGTGCATTAAGAATGCCATTGGCAGGTGTGTCCGCAACGGCTGGGTCAATTGTCGAATTGTTTGGCATGACAAAATTACCAGATAATAATGACGAGGAACTTAACAGCTTTGCCGTAAGTTAAAAAAAAGACCAACATAAAAACCCTGTTGGTCTTCGCACTACATTTTCTGTGCTTATCGATAGCTTATTGGCGCAAAGTTAAGTCAACTAATTATGAATTTAGCTAAAATGCCATTTAATGCAAATAAGTTCAAGTTAAGAACTATTTGTTGACCGTACGCCATTCATAAACAAATAAATAAAGACAGGAAAAAATTAATAATAAGATATTTCTTTATACAACATTTCATTATATTCCTTATACACTTTTAATATCTTTGCTACACTCAAAAACGAGTGAAGTGATCGAGACAGAGAAGAGAGAGGGGCGAGAGCGAGACGGCGATATTGAGAGCGCAAAGAGAAACCTTGAATTTGTTTACAGAACTTATTACAAAACGAATGAATTTGATGCAGTGTGCAAGTACAGCATTAACCGTTAATGAGCACTCTCTCTCTCTCTCTCCCACACACGCTCAATATCATCTGCACTCTCTCTCTTTGTCTTTGCTCATTCGCTCTCATTCGCTATACATAGAAACGTGCGTCCGTGTTTATTGGCATAGAATTTTTATCTTTTTGAGGCGACAAAAAAAAAACAAAAATAAAAGAAAAATATGTTTTGCTTCTGCGAACACCAAAACCGTAATTTGAATGTGCTTCGATATTGCATATATTGTACACAGTATGTACATATATGACGTACATACATACACATAGACCTATATAAAATTGCTTACTCATGTTAATAGCTTTAAAGCTTGTATGTTAAATGGAATTGAAAGTATTTGAACTTTAAAAGTTGAAATTCTATTTTTGAGTTGCTCCGAGGGCAAGTAAAACAAAATATTAGCAAACAAAATATACAACATTGTTCATTACTCATTAAACAATAATTATAATGATTAATAGAAGACAATTTAAAAATTAAAATCAGCTTTTATTAAAATCTTTAGTTACAGAATAATTTAATTAAATTCATATGAATCAACAGAAAAAAAAATGATAGAAAAAATATTTCTCGCATATATAGTCATAGTATAGGTATGTCTGAGTGAGATTCTCGGTAGTATACTATAATTTTCTAAATACTCTATGCACAAGTGTTATATTTAAATGAGTACAATTTTAATGAATATTTGTGTATGTATCATATCATCGTATCAGTTAAACTTAAGGCTATCATTTTGTTAAAGTGCTATTGAAATGCACTCAAAAACTGGTTTCACAAATGTAAATACATGAAATATGTACTTCTATTTAATATGTAAGCAAATGTGTAATTTTCTTATTAGAACTTCTTCTTTCACACCAATTACATTATTAGCAACTGTTCTACAGCTTCCACATAGAAAACCGCAAAATTTATGTACTTAAAGATTATCGCATTTAAAAATAAAATGTATAATTGGATGGTGTACATAGTATATATAAGATGTGACTGCTTTAGACATCCGTAAGGCACATAATTGTATCCAGTTTTTACACGTTATCGAGGTTTATTATTACTAACTGACATATATGGCAATGACATCTAAAGCTCTTTTTTTTGTCGTTCCACTCAAAAATGCAGAGCGAACACTCCAAGTAGCTGATAAGCTCTTTTTATTTGCTTCTGCTCGCACTCATTGCCGATTGACCGACTTGCATTACATATTCATATACACGCACACGATGATCATGCATGTGTGTGTTCTTGTTGTTGTGTATAAAAACATTTCACTTATTTCGATCGTTTGCTTTCCTTGTGACGCTGACGACTCAGCAGCTTTCGATTGACGTACAGCCAATTTTTGTATATGCGAGTAGCCTTCCAATTGACGTACAACAAGGAAAGAGAGCGAAAGAGAGAAGAGACTCTGTCTGCTTTTCGTTTTTGAGCATTCTAAGCGAGAAATAATGCTTATAGCTTATAGCTGTCTGTTCATCAGGCAGGAACTAAGAGAGTGCTTTTCGAACAACTCTATCACCTTTTGCGTTACTTAATGTCCTTTTTCACTTATGTATTCTCTTAAACGAATATTAAATTTTTTTCGTTTTGGCGCACTTACCCCAACTTTTTGGCGTCCGACCTAAGAAAGTGCCATCATTCGGATCGTAGAGAATTTCCGAAAAAGTTTTCCTTTTGGCCGGTTGCGGAAATTCACTAACGTACTTTTCAGCATTTCCGTTATTCTTCGACATATTGCCGCTCTTTTCGTTATGTTTTCGATATTCGACTTGACAACAGTTATGTTTTATGTAAAAAAAATTGCGCTTATAACGATTTTTTTTTTTTTTGAGTTTTGTATTTGTTGCTCACGTGGATTTGGAAAAAATCTTTAAAAATTATTGAATACCAATTTTTTTTTTAAATTATTTAAAAAAAATTTATTTCACTTAATTTTTTGTATATTTATGTGTATATATTTTATTGTTGCTTTAATAATTTAATTTTGCTGTTAATTTTAGGTTAATTTCGTTGCTGTTCTAAAAATTTGCCGCCACGAAAAAAGTATGTAACCAACGCACACACACAGAGGCAAAAGCAGAGCTAACTCGAAATCTCGTTGGTCTGTGCGTGTTGCGTATTGCGCTCTCGAGTTATGATCACCAACTGAACCCCACAAAATGTTGTGGCCAAACCGACATCGACATCGTTAGCGTCGCGACGCCGACGTCGCCTTTTGCAGTTACTGCGCTGCTCAACACTCACACATCCAACATTTTGCCTCTCAGCCAACACGCATACATAAACGCAAAAAAAAAAATACAGCAAGACAAGAATCGGTTAGCAGATACCCATCAAAAGTCGCATTCGTCTTTAGTTATTGTCAAGGAAGACGTAAACCAATTTTCGCGGAAAAGTGAAATTAACTGAAATATAATATTTTATTTATTTTATTTTTACTTTTGCTAAACGCAAGAGGCTTGTCTCTAAGAAAACTGTTTTTAACTTGTCTCTAACAAACTGTTGCATATTATTTAACGACTCATAGTACACATTTTAATCATTCGCAATGGGTGCAGGGTATTACAAAGCTAAAGCATGCGAGACAGCTGTTGAACGCTTTTGACACAACAAACACAACAACATTGCCAATGAAAAAAGCTGCTTGGGGTGCTGGGACGTTGTATCTGTTTTCGTTGGTGTTGGTGTTGATGTTGTTCTTGCCGTATTGGTAGACAGCCAGTTTGTAAGGTAGGAGAGGCTAGCGCCTCTCCCAAGCCTTGTGGCTACGCAAATAGAATGACTGATTGAGTGCAGACATCGGCCAGACAGTGAAGTACAGGTGCGCAACGGGGGTTAAATCAAAGCAGGCGGGCGTTTAATTTAATTTTTTATATACATTCATTATAAGTTAGTTATGTAATACATATTATATATATATATATATATATATATATATATATATATATATTTATATATGTAATTTATAAAAATGTATAAATATTAATTTATTTATTATTATTATTATTTTTATTATTGCATATATATATTTTTTTTCGTATGCTGAGTACTTTTATTGAGTTATTTGCACACTAGCATATTTATTGCCTACGCCCCATATAATATTTGTAATGCAAAACTGTTGCTTTATTAATCTGTATTAAAATAAAGCACAAAGCAGAAATTGCAAGCACACAGACACACAAACACTTAAGCACAAACTCAAGCTCAATGTGTGCTCTCCCATTACAATTCTTCTCTTCTCTTCCTTCTCTGCATACCAATATATTAACTACTAATACACGGCATGCGATGCGATCTGATACGAGTACATTGCCTTTTGATGTATTTCGTTGTTTCTCGCTCCAACTCTCACTGAGCTTGCTGCCTATCTTTGTTTTTGTGTGCCATTTTGTTGTTGTTGTCTTTTTTTGGGAGCGCCCAGAATTATGTTTTCTGTGTTTTGTTTTAATGTTTGTGCATCTCACGCGGTTTTTTGGGGACATTCGTATACCCTTGGCAAGGTATTTTAATTTTGTCACGAACCTTGTAACGCTTTGAACATTTTTAATATATGAATCAAACTTAACTAATATGCGTTTTAATATAATGGTAAAATAATATTAAATATATAAGTACCATATTTACAGTGAAATTTATTTCGACTTCATTTGATAAGGGTATGGAGTGATCGGCGTGCCTGTCTTTCTTGTTTTGTATACGCACATACATACATTCATACATACGTACATAAGTTAAAATTTTTGCGGTTTGCTGCAGAATAAGAATTTCAAATGCGCAATCCAAAAAAAACTTTCTTTATGGTAGGGTGGGGGGGGGGGGGGGGGTGTCCAATATAATAATGTTGTTTTCTTGTTTTTTGTTTTCCGTCAAGGGCTCTGCATTAGTCATCGTGTCATGTGAAAAGCTGTTGTCAAGTGTCGCAGCAATTTTAAATTATTAATTCGCATTAGCGACCATTGCCGAGATGACAACGACAACGACAACGACAACGAAACGAAACGAAACGAAACGAAAGAGAGATGGTGATAGAGATTGAAGCTGAAGCTGAAGCGTTGCCATTGCAAATAAGTAAGTAAGAGCATGGCCAACCCCTCCCTTGATTGCTGCCCTATCAAGTCTCAATCTGTCAATCTCTCAATATTTGTGGAGTACCTCTTGTGGGTTTGCAGTCTTTCAATCAGCATTCTTTCAATCTTTGTGCTTCATGGTTGCAAACATCATAAATTTATTAAATTACACTTGACAACGCTTTATCCCCCCTTTATTCAGTGGCTGAAGCTGAGTCTGTCTCATTAGTTGCTTAGAAATTCATCTCTGTGATGTGTGAAAGGCATTTTTGCTTGTTACAAGTTAAATTTGCATATTTACATAGAGAGATATTTAAAGGGGCATTCTATTAAACTGTTTTGATTAGATAAGGAACTGCTACGGAATCTTTTCAATGGGGAGCGCCAAGTGTAAACGTTGGAAAAGCATCGAGATAAACATTTTTTATTTTGCTTAGTTACTATTAGAAAAATTTAAAAAGTGTGTATATTATGTTGGTATATTTGAAAATCTTTAATTTTAAATACGATTATACATCTTGCTGATAAAATAAATATATAAAATAAATGTTGTTTCGCGTGGAAATCGATACGGTTTTGTCTAAATCTGTCAATCAGCTCACAAGCCAAGATTTTAAAAGCTTTGAAAACTACACATGGGAATTATGCAAGTGAACAGACATGAAAAGGGCCTTTCAGACAAGCTAGCTTGGATCGGCTCGAACTGATTACCTACACAGATCGAAATCATAATCTTGTTGTGTTTTTGTTGCTCAACTTCAACTTGAATTCAACTGCGAGTTGAGCATGAGGTAAGGCAGAGGGGAGGGGTACGCGGGATAGGGGCAAGGGGCAAGGGAATATCGTTGCATGAGCTTGCTAAATCTTACGAAACCAGTTTATCTCGTTCAAACTGAATTGTACAAGATTTTTCCAGCAAAGTGCTCAGTTTTATCGATGGATGGATGGGTCAATTTGCGCGAAGCTTCCTCATTAGAGCAAACTCTTGATTTTTCCTGCTTAGCGCAGATTTCTTTTTTTTATTATATATATGTATATAAATATGTATGTATGTAAATCACTGCAGCTTCTTTTTTGTTTTGTTTTGTTTTGTCATTCCTCTGTTGTGTACTCTGTTGATTTGCAGTCGTCTTGGCGGTTGCCTTTTAGCTAATTAGCTGCCAATTAGTCAACAGATTTGCTGATAATGCTTTAGAAAGTAATTCACACAGCAGATATGCTCAATTTTATACCCTAACATAGAACATATGATTGCCAATTAATTTTGTAATTTTATCTTTTGCTGGTTTTATTGTTCATTTAACATTATTCATTTTGCGCGCTTGACGTCATCATAAAAAGCAATAATGCTGAAGCAAGAAAAAGAATATATAGACATATTTATGATCATTCAAATTTGTAAATATATATACATAAACTATGCTATAGACAGTAGTAATTAAGAAAAATATTTGTCAATTTTTTATTAATTTAAGTTTTTATAGCAACTTTGGCACAATTTAAATATTTCTATATTCAATTTTTATATATTTATTCTGGAATTACGTATTATGTGACGTTTAAATTGATTTTTTTTTTGTTCAGATATCAATGCTAAAATTCACTATCTGACACAATTCGACACACTCAAGATAGTTTTAATCGCAGAAATATTAATTTCATCTAATACTTATATTAGCACCATTATCAAAAAACAATTTATTTGCCTCGATTCCAGAAATAACCCGTTAACATAAGTGGATCTTTTAAAGTGTTTATTTTTTTATTTTTTTTTTGAGTAACATTTTTGGCTCGTCAACTCAAATTTTAACACCCAAATATTGACTTTGTTAAATCTCTCAAAGTGTATTTGAACTGAACTTTAAGGCAAAATGAATAATATACATAAAAATCAAAGGCTTTACTGAATTTAAACAGTAGTCACAATTTGTAATACGAGTTGCATGAAATTTGTTAAGCAATATTATAATTGGACTTTCAGGTGTTTTTGGGTTTTTTCTAGTAGTATATTATATATATCTCCTTGAAAAGTGTTCAAACCAAGAAAAGCCTGACACCTCGAGCTGACATTCAAAAACCAGTGCAATTCATTCAAAATTTAATCTGAATCATATATCATGGACATTCTGTTAATCAGCCGCAATGACGCAATTGATAAAATTGCCCAGATAACTTATCACATACAAGTAAATATATGTATGTCCATACATATATAATTGTATACAGTTGCGAAAAAAATAATATCACTACTACGACAAATTTTTTACGAATGAAAATACAAACAATTACTTTTCAAATTTTTCCAAATATTGATGTTTAATATATTGTTTAGAATTCTCCCTATAAATTAAAGTTAGTACTGCTCCTGAAATTTTTTAAAATATTTATATATACATTATATACATATACAAATGTGTCAAAAAGTGGCGAACAAATAATATCACTTCTTACGTACTTTATAGAATTCGTTTAGTTTAGTTATTTCTAATTTTCATAATAATAAGTGCAAATTTGAAAAATTGTGCAAGTATTCTTCGTTCCATGCCTTCCCTTTTCATAAAATTTAATTTTTAAATTTGAGTTTAATTAAATTTAAATAAGCTTAAAGCGGTGAATAAAATGATGTTGATTTTTATTTATTTTTTAATAGTCTTCTTCCACTTTCAAGAAGGTATTCATAAGTTCCTTAAACTTACAAATTTAAAAAAGACACATTTGAAAATATTTCTGAGACTGGTGCTATTATATTTTTGCAACTGTATATATATATACGATTTCATATCGATTGAGCATTGGCCACACTGCTGACCAACAGCACAACAGCAAAAGAAGTCTCTCAGATTTGTGATTTGTGATTATTATCTGGGTTACGAGTGCCTCGAGTATTGCGCACCTTCATATCTTATCAGCACCTTGTCGTTGCCACGCAACAATGCGACAGCAATTAACTTTATATAAGCCAAATAACGGCATATGACAAATTATGAGTGGCCACCTACTTCCCCTCCTCATCCTATCTAGCTTTCAGAAGAGATATCAACTGGGGAGCAGAAGATTTTGCAAAACAAATAAAGCCGCGTAGGCAACAAACAAGAACGCTGTGATCCACTGGGAAATACCCTAAATCAGCTGTTGAATATGTTGATTAACAAAATATATTAAGTATATTGCTTTCAATTTATACACTCAGCAAAAAATCAGCTTGTATTTTAAAAATTGCCATAGAATGAAGTTCGTCCTGAAAACTATAGAAGCCATTTTTAGATATAAGAACAAAAATTTATATAATTTAGGAAAGCTTTTTATCCATATGTAAGAAATATATTTCTTAATAAAAGAATATTAATATATACTGATGTTTTTTTAAGTTTAATCGAAATTATATTATTCAATAATAATTATTCACACTAATTTCGAAAACGTGCCATGTAAATATAAACAAACCCATTAAAATACAGTAAAATTTGAATTTGGTCAATAAATAAAATTACAACAAAATGTTTTTAATTTTGTATCGCCCATTTTTATTGAGAACAGTTGGAAAATGGTTTCAGATTTAGCCAAATATGTAGTTTTGTTGTTCCTAGTGTGTGTGTATTTTTGTTGTTTGTATTTTGTTGCTTGTTCGTTTTTTTTTTGTTTTTGTTAACATTTAAATAAACTTAAAAACTAAACGCTGCAAATTTGTTGTTGCTGATTGATTGTTATACATTTCATTTAGACTGGCTAGAGCTATATACTATATACATATATAGCTATACATATATGTGTAAAAATATGCAAAAAATTTATTTAGTATGCCGTGTATATAGAAGATTGTTGTATATAAGATTGTTTCATTTGTTTTACTTGAAAAACTAGTTGCGAAAATTGTAATACAAAAATGTTTGTTTCAAGCTCCGAAATTGGTCAGTTTGCAGTTTTAGTTCAAAGTACAAAGTGGTTTTTGTTACATTTGGTCAAAAGGATCCCATTTTGTTTTGTCGTTGTCGTTAACTTTAAATTGTTGTTGTTAAAGATACAAATATTTGACTAATGTGTTTGTTTATGTATTTTTTTTTTTTTAATTGGGGCTACTAAAAAAATTTCGCTGACTTTTCATTTTAGATTTATGTTTTGCATTTAAATGGCAGTTTAATGATTAATTTTAAATAAGCAATAATAACATGTAAATTTGTCTCGTAGTTTTTGAACAGCACTAAATGAGATTCGTATTTAGCTAGCCTTTAAAGATTAGGTTTTTACATCTGGTATTTTATTCGAGATTTCATTCATTTCACAAAACGGCATTTAGCAATCGAATTCAGCATTATTATTAATATTAGTTAATAATTATTATAAAAATGTATTAAATAGTGTTATAATGCAAAAATCGCTCACAATTCATATCGAAATCTTCTTAGGCGGTAGACTAAATTGTAACTTTATGTTGTTGCTATTTATTTTTTTGTTTTCTTTTTTATTATTTTGTTTTATCATAATTTGTATAAGAAGAAGCTACATTCAAAAATTGAGTTGTATCCAAAAATGTTTGTTGTTAATATTTGTTTCGTGGGTTTTTCTTATCAAGTTTTGTTTTTTATTTTTATGTATAATGTATGATTTGTTTTTCTTTTTAATTTTCTTTTTAGATTTTGTTTTTCTTTTGGTGTTGTTGTTCTTGCTTAGATTAAACAAACGCATATCTTTTACTCGCTATGCTTTCACTTTCTTTAACTTTAGCTTTTCATTAAATTGTATTTGTATTTTGCTGATTTAAAGCCCTCTCACAACGGCCTCAACATTAATCAATCAACAGCTCATAATGCACCGAGCCGAGTCTGTCCTTGCGGTCGTGTTTGATATTGCGTGCCCAGGCTTTGCACTCCACATTGATGATAATGCCACCTGATTAGAATCAAGAATTAGTTAAGTGTTAATTATATATATATTCAACTATCAGAGCGTGTATTTTAATGCATAAAGCACAAAAGCAGCCAGCAAACTGAACACTTTTTATTCAAAAAGCAACCGTTACGCGTTTTTGCACAGCGTTGCCACAATTGGAATAATTGGAAGTGCTTTTCTTTATGAATGAAAAGTAAGTCTCAATATGCAAATATGCGCTCTGTTAATTAAATAGATATGGAAACAGATGATTTTCTACTCACGCTTGGGGCGCTGAAAGTGCACTGCGACAAGTGGACTCAAATAGCCCTCGGAGTTTTGGTAGGGATAGAAATAGCCCGGGAATCCGCGAACGGGCAAATAGTTGACGGAGCCAACATTCTCTTGATCGGCAGGATTTTCGCCCTCGCAGGAGACCCAAATGGTGTTCAGCTGCATGGTAAATAATTGAAAGTTATTATTAAAATCATTTTAATTACATTTATTATTACTCTCATTAATATTATTTATATATTTGAATATAACTGTAGACTAATTAATTCAAGTTTCAACATGCTGATGTTGCTTTTTAATTTATTATTGTGTTTGTTTATTTTATAATATTGTGATTATTATCTCAGTATATTAAAGTATTCCAATTGTCTACATAATATGTATTTTCACAGCGATTGGTTGTTAAAAATGTCTGCGACTGCCTCAACAGTCTGGCAACTCTAAGCGATCGCTGCTAACGCTCGCTAGCTGCCTGCTATAAACTCCCGCTTTGGGCTGCCATCCTTTTGACGAAAAAATACATAAATAGATTACAAAACAGCTAACAATTATTACGAACATGGAATTTTCTGAAGCATTTATTTACATCTAAGGGATGACTACACTTATTTCTGTATATACTTTATCGACAGGTATTTTTTTCGAATTAAATTCTTTAGCTATTCCTTTTTATTATTATTAATTATATACTTTAATATATATTTAAGTTAATCTCAAACTTACCTTGTGTGGCTCCGTCTTTTCAATTTCGGCAATGTAGGTCTTGAGATTCTCGGGCATATTGTTGGGCAGATCCGTGGATGTGTTGTAGAACTCTGGCCTCCAGTCGTAGATCTTGTTCAGCTTGAGAAAAATGCAAGGTGAGCTCTTGTGGTAGCTGTAGTTGTTCTCCTTGGTGCAGGGTGCCCACGACTTGATGTCCACATCGCACACCTGACCCCTCGGCGGTGGCTGGTTGTAGTCACAGTTGTAGATGTTCTGACCACGTCCGGGTGTTAGGCCGGGCACTTTGTAAACTATTCAAAGAGAGGTGGGGGAAATGTTTAAAATTTGCTACTTTTGAAATTATATCTTATGTGGTTCATATATTGTCTACCTTTCATGCAAAACTCTACATTAGTTCAATCTTATTGTTTTGTTTTAATTTAGCCTAGAAAAAACTCAATCAGCCCAAACTGAACTCGATCTTAGATAAGTTCTTAAAAAGATACATTGTTAACTGACCTTGCCTACGATTCGCGATTCGCTTGTTGGTTCCACTGCTTATAAATTAATTCGATAGCCGAATGTATTTGACATAAATCTGAGCATAGCTTAGCAATGTTTTATATATGTGAACATATGTCAACTAAAATCAATAGTATTATATATTAATGAAAATAAATGCTGAACAGCGTGTTGCGTGTTGTCAACCGACCCATTTGCCACTACCTAGCAACAACTGCAACAACAACAACAACAACATCCGCAATAAGAAATAAAAATAAAAATAGTTCATGGACACATCCGTGCATGTGTAGCATAAAAACAATAAACATGCAAAGCCCATTTGAACAGCCTTTGCACATTGGCTAATTGCCGGTCAGACTTAACATAACATGTATAAGCCAAAGCAAACAAACCAAAAGACCTGCTGAATGTATCCCTCAACTTACCGGCCAGGAACTCATCCAGTGAATCCGTCCAATGTTTATAGTTCTCGTGCTGAGTGCCCTTGTACCAGATCAATGTGCTCTCCACCATTTCAACGGGTGGCAGGGGGCGGAATCCGAGACCTGATTATTTGGGGGGAAGGGGGAAGTTATTTGCAAATCATCTTAGAAAAACTTGGGGTACGCAACGGTTAGTAAATATATTTATTTAATTTTTTTTCCAATTATTATATTTGTTTTTTAATTTATTTTTATTTTATTTATATAAAAATTGATTTTATTTTGTTTTTCACTTTTGTTTATTATATTCTATAATGATATTTATTTCTAATTGATAAATTTTATTTCGTTTTAAAAATATATTTTTTTGTATTATTTTTTTAAAATAATTTGTTTACTTTTATTTATATTTTAGTAATTTATTTATGTAAAGAGTAATATTTTTTAATGTATATATTGCCCACCTGGATTTGTGCCAATGATCGAGCGATCCAATGTCCATTTGGGTATGCGTGGATCCAAAGTTTGGAAGAAGGCCCACATGCAAATGGCGACGAGGGCAGCGAGAACGACATAGAACACAATGTAGAAGATGCCGATCTTAGCTATATGAAACGAGGAGAACGAATGGGAAATTAATTAGATTACCATTAACGCTAAACGCATTAGAGAGAGCTCCAATCGAATGAGAATTATTAAAGAATCGTGAACAAGAAATGTCGCTCCTTCAATTGAGCTGATTAAATTAAGCACTTGAAGCAACAACGGACCAAAAGTCACAAATGGGTTAAACTTTTAATTGACGAAGCGAGCGTTGAGTGCTGAGCGCTGAGCGCTGAGCGCCCAGCGCCGGTTCTTTATCTCATTAGAATCGTAAACAAACTTCGAGTATAAGAACAAGTTGCTACTCTTATACATCACAAAAGCACAGTTGCATGGCATTGGTCAACGGTGAATCATACGCGTATAAGACTTGAATTATATCAGTGTATAAGACTTGAACGTTTTGCTCTTAGACACGTAAGCGACGCTCAACGGAAGCAAGCTGTCTTGGAGTCTGATCGCTCTTCTGCTCACGCACACATTTGCACACACTGAGTGTGCACATAACCTCAACTTGGCCAACATCTTTGACAAGTGACTACAACTTTTTCGATTGCTAAAGAGAGCGATAGTGAGAGAGAGATAGACAGAGAGAGAGAGAAAGAGTTGCGATTGGAAGAGTAAATGAGAGATGAGTGTGTCATTTTGTTGAGTACACAAAAATATAAAACTGTGAACTTGCTTAAAATCAAAATGTTTGTCAGAGCATTTACACACATTCGAATAAGTATTAAGCTTGTTTTGAGAAAACGGCGATAAAAATACTCAGCTTTAAGGTACAAACAGTTCAACAGAAGCCACTTAAAGTGCTTAAAATAAATCTACATAATTTAGCAAATCAGTTTACTTTTTGAATTAACTAAATTTATTTTGTGCACTTTCAAATTTGAAAAGCCTTAAAAAATATCTGTGATACGAAATTCATTATTCATATCCTAAAAAATACTGTTAGGCAAAAGGTTTTTAAAATATTATTGAAATATGTATATAAGAAAATTATTATTTGATTTATTACACGCATTAAGTAAAATACTGTGTAAAATCGATTAAAGAGAGTTTTGAAAATATCTACGTTTTAAGTTTGTATAGAAGAAAATAATTTATTCAAGTCAAAGTATTAGTTATTTAATTATTTTATTTTAAGTATTCCACATTTGGTACATATGTATCTATTTACCACATATTGGTTTGCCCTAAAGTAAGCAGCACCGTTTACAAAACTGAGATGATTAATAAAAATTCGAATATATATATTTTTGTAATATTTTAAAAAGCTCATTAAAGTGTATTTCTTTTTAATGCATTCTAAATTTTTCTTTGCTGTTTAACATCCTTTGCACAAAACTACACTCGTCATCAAGCCCTATCGCTAATTTTTACCAACGCCTTATAATTTTATTTTTTGCTCTCTTTTCCGGAATTGTCTGTCAGGCATTAACGTCATGTTACTTTGGCAGCTATATAATAAGTGTTGTTAGCACAATTAGCTCAAACTATGACAACCCAATACACAACAACTGGCTCCAGTTGGCAACATTCCCAGGCAAGTACGAGTATATATTTGAGGTGTATAATTCAAATGTGTTGCATTTGAGACACGACCGTAAAAAAGGCTATAAAAAAAATAAATAGAAAAATACAAATTTGACATTAACCAGTTGATTTATTTGTGAATGGTCTGGTTTATTTTAAGTACCCCAAAACCATATTTACTAGCTCGGCGAGTCACGTTCCCTAAAAAAAAGAATGTGACTAGAGACTTATTCTATTCACCTAAAATAGTTGAACGTCCACTTTTAGTTTTAAATTAATTGGACGACATTTAAATTTTAGTCGAGAGTACGAAATATAATTATGGTATATGGTTATATGGCTAATAATCAGTTGATCAAGAATCTATATACTTTTTTCCTTGAATGCGTTACAAGCTTCACGACAACATTATAATACCCTGTGCAATGGTTCAAATAATATTTAATCGATTTATTTTAAATATTTTATAGTATTTTAAATAACAAAAATTTTGCAACATCCAGAAATCCAATTATCGAGCGTGAAATGTTCAACTGCACTAACTACTTTTGAGAGATAAAAAATGTAATTAATTTTAATTGAATATATTTAACACTAAGAATACAAATTTATTATTTTCGGATTTCTGGCTCGAATTTCAATTTCCTTCACTAATAAGAAACAAGTTCGAATCCATTGAAATTTAATATATTCAATCCAAACGATCTTACAAAGTTTTCAGATTTAATCAACTATATATTAAAATATACGATTTTGTTTCCTGAATATATAGAAGTATATATAGAGTAAATGATGTCCTTTTCGAGTGGCGAGCAGTGTATTTATTTCTCAACTCAACTCCACTCCAATCCACTCTTATATTCGCCGTCTTCATAGCTTACCCCATGAGGTGCGATCGCGTCCCATTACTGTGCCCTCGTCCGCATTGTATAAGAACTGAGAGAGCCGAAAGGGTTCGGGTTTCCGAAGAGCCAGCAGATCCTCATTCGTATTGGAATGCGGCATTGGAACGGGTTTCGACATTTTGGTGGGTTGTATTTCGTTTTTTGGTCGATTGTTGTTGTCTATTTATTCAAATTTGTACGTTCTTCACAAACGCAGCGCAATTTTGTGACGGATATTGGCAATAAATAATTAATTCACTCGTTTGCTACTTGTTTCGGTTATAGGACTACGTAGTTTGTTCAACCTGGACATATTATGCAAGTTTAGTTTATATTCCATAAATTAATTAAGTTATTCCATAAAATTATTAACCATTCTTTAAAAATCACATTTTATTTTGACTGTTTTGTATTGAGTTATGCAAATTTGTACGCATTTTTTTGGTTGGTTTTAATGTTTGTTATTTTGTTAATTTTTTCAAAATGATTAATGCTTTAAGTAGCAAAGTTTGTTGTTTGCTTTAAGTTTATCATAACTTTTTAAATTTGAAATTCGAATCATATTATCCCCCATTAATTATTCATACTTGTAACTTTTTGTTTTTTATTTCTTAGTATTTCGTTCCACATTTATTTTTCTAATTTTCTTCTAATCATAACTTTTCGCAAAGCTCAAACTTTTTGCATTTTTTTCCCTCATTAATATATTCTTTTTTTTTGCAATTTGCATTAATTTTTCACATTTTCCCACTAAATGTTCATTATGATTTTGTTATTCGTAAAAACCCACTTCATTTTAAAGATATTTCCTTATTTTTTCGAGACTAATTCGCATTTGCTTCGCTTGCTCTTTCCATCTCCCTCTAACACACACACACACACACAGCCTCTCTCTGACTGGTTGCTCTCTGTTTTGATTTGCTTGCCACAAATTTCTGTACACTCGTTCCCGGCTCGCTGTGAAATTGTCGAGCAACAACAGCAACAACAACTTTGGCGCCTTTTTGTCCTGCAAAATAAACCCAAAAAAAAAAAAACAAAAAAAAATATTCGTGTCACAGTTTCCCAATGGGCTGTGAAGCCAACGCGATTTTTCGAACACTCTGTTAGCAGCGTGTGGCAACAACTGTTGGCAACTGTTGGATGCCACATGGAGTGCAACAGATAACAAAGAACTGGGCCAAAATGCCACCTCTTCGTCTGCTACAACTCCTCTCCGTCTGGCTGGCTGCACATAAATATTTCCGTATTGTTCTACTTTTTGAAATGCCGCATTGACTTTGACCGCCAGATACATTTGTATCTTTTACCCGACTACTTTTGTTTTATTATTTATTCATATTTTTGCATATCTTTTATTTTGTTTTCATTTCTTTATATTTTTTCTTGGGCGATAACGCTCTTTTAAAACACAGATACACACTTATGCATATGTATTGCCATATAAAGTATCTGGCTTTTTTTTACTTTTTTCTCTTTGGGTTTTGAGTAGCTCCGCTCTTAAAGCCGCCGTCAAACATACAAACAACCACACCTTTTTGCTACAGCTAGGGCTCACTGTATGCACTTGTGTGTGTGTGTGTGCGTGTGTGTGTGTATTTCGGGTGTGACAAAGTAAATATCTTGAGCCTAGGTCTGATATTTGTAATATTGAAATATTAAAATTAATTATCGAATTGCTTCTCTTATTTGATATGGAAAACAAAACACACTTCACTTTATTCGAGTGATTTGTTTCAGGCACTTGGCGAACAACACAAAAGAAACACAACAGCAACAACAACAACAAAGCAGAAGAAGAGGAAGTGTGCAAAACAGTTGGCTTAAAGGAGGTATGCTTCTTCTTCTTGCTTTTCTCTTTTCCTCTTCTTAATTTAGTTTGATTATTATTTTTTTTTTGTAGAATTGTGTGTTGGAAATGGCCCGCTTCAGTTGGCGTTTAACCGCTGCCCGCTTTCGCACGCGCTTAAAACAAATGTCAGACTGAGAAACCGTAAACTGAATCGAAGACTGGACCGCCAACAAAACACAGAACTTGGCTTGGCCTCAGTTTTGTGTTCAGTTCAGTTCAGTTCGTACAGCCACCTTTCTCGCTCTCGAGCGCGCGAGTGTGAGCGCCCCTCTCTCTCTCTCTCTCGCGCTCTCTCGCTCTCTATCGCACTCAGTGTGTTGTGGCTTCGTTGAGTTTGTTTTGAGTGCAAAAAAATACACTTTTGGCGGCATTTGCATTTTGTGAGTGAGTGCAAAACTGGGATTGTTTTCATTTGGTGGGCATTTTCGGGCTTGGGTTTGGATTGGGGTTCTGAGATGCGGTTCGTAATTGTTGTTGTTATTGTTGTTGTTGTTGCTGTTGTTGTTGTACTTGTTTTAATTAGTCGCATGCAACGTAAATTATGATTGCTGCTGCACTTAGTGCGAATTGTGTGGCTACACTGATCAAAATGAACTTATTAGTTGAGCTGAGATTCTTAAACCTTGACTCAATACAAATACACCAGTTAAATTCACAAATGAATCATGAGTGTTAGAAAGATAGAGAAAAATGGAGGGGAAGCAAATTCAAACAGCTGTGTTAATGTAATCAGTATCCAATTAGAGCTAGTTGATATTTTGGGACAATATTCGCTTCGAAAAAAAATTTCCATAACCAATTAATTTGTATGTTGAGTTTCACATGAGCGATTTGAAACCCGGTAAACTCGTTTTTGAGTTCCACGGTAGTTCTTCTTCGAACCAAAGTAATTTTGTTAAATATTTGTTTTTATATTAAATAAAAAAATAATCATATGAAAAAATCAAACATATTTTATTGTTGATACTCAAATTTTGCAAATCTTTTTAAAGAATAAATCAAAATATCAAATATGTTCTATTATTGACACCTAAAATTATCCCATTATTGTTAAAAATTGAAAACAGAATCGAACCAAAATACTAACTGGTTGCATGAATGTAAAAATTTGACAAACAAATCGAATCAGAAGCGTTGCTTTTAGTTTAAGTTTGATAAGTTAATTGATATGAATTATTTAGTTTTTTATTTAGAAGTCTAGTATTTTAAACATATTGAAATGTTATTGAAAATTATGAATGATTTTCTATAATACTTATCGACGTTAGATAACGCACAATTGACATAATAATATTACTATGGATTATGGATATTTTGGATGCAAAAATCATTTAATTGATATCAATAAAAATAAATTTATTATATATGGATGATGAAAACATTTAAATGATGTTATGTATAATATCAATACAATGATTTTAAAATCCATAATTAACAAATTTATTTATTGTGTTGATATATGATTTTATTTATTATCATATCTATTTTAATTTAAGCTTTTAGTTTTTCCGTGTCAGTCACAATTTCTTGCAGTGCAAGGATATATTAAGCACTCGTAGGCTGCCGTTTCTTGCTAGATTCGAACGACAAGCACCAAATGCATTTGTCAAATACGAATGTACCGTTAACTGCAGCATGAAATCGCATTGTTTATAATTGTTGTTGTTGTAGTCGTTGTTGTTGTTGCTGATTCAGAGTCACTCGAATCGATTGAGTGACTTTTTGTGGAGTGCATTCATTGCTCACTCTCACGCTCTCTTGCGCTCTCTTCGCTCTCTCGCTCTCTTTTGCTTGCTCTGTTGTTGTTGTTCTTGTTGTTGTTGTGGAAATAAGCCAAGATCAATTGGATCGCTGGAAGGGTAATGGCCATAACAAATAGTAACGAATGTTTTCTCTTTCTTTTGAGTCATTTTCATAGTAGCTCAAGCATAAACAGAGAGCCACAGAGAGACTGCGGCAGATACATAGAGAGAAAGAGAGGGGGAGAGAGCGAGAGAGAGAGAGAGCGAGAAAGCATTTGGCCGCGTGGCCGCAATAACCAGTTTTGTTGTTGCTGTTGTTGTTTTTTTGTTTTGTTTGCCTTTGGCAACTCCATTCAACTCCGTTCGTTTTCCAGTTTACCGCTTGCCGCTCGAGGGTTGCTCTCGATACGCTTCCACAGTTAAGGGTGGAATTTCATGCTGTATGCGTTTTGGCCTGGTCTGGTCTTTACGCCACATTTACTACGCAGATACTCCGTTTTTTCTTTTCTTTATTTTTTTTTTTGCATGGAGTCTGAGAGCTAAGAACTTCAAACGAGGTTACAGGTTTTTTAGGTCGATGAGGTTTCTGGGAGTTTGTGCTCAAAACTCATATGTGCATGTGTGTGTGTGTGTGTGTGAATGTGTGTGAATGTGTGTGTGTCTACGACTGACTCCAGACTCTTTTGAAATGATTCATTTGAAATGAGCAGGACCCACATAAAGTCCAACTAACAGGTAACGGTAACCTGAGCTGGTCTGTTTACGATTTGCATGTGTGTGTGTGTTGTGTGTGTGTGTAAATGTGTCCTGCTGTGACTATTCCAACTGGCACGTTCCAATTAGCAAATCGTCCAACTGTAAATCGAGCCCCGACTCAACTCAGCTCCAGTTAGTTTTCGCCATTGAGTGTTGCCGCTGTCAATGGGCTGCTAGTTGGACTCAGTACATTATTACCGTGGTCAACCAGATATAACAAAAAAAATCATTTTCTGCAGAAAAAGTATTGTATATATATTCTGCTATATTCTACTTTAAATCTTTTTGGAAAACCTTATAGAGAAAACATTTTTTGTTTAAAATATTTTCAAGAAAAAGTAGATTTGCAAATATTAATTTTATTTGAGAATAGAAATAAGCTATGGACCACAGTGAAGTTGTGCCACAATAAATAACAAGCAAAACTAATCATAAAGTATATAAAAAAATAAAAATGATAAAATTAATCTTAAATAATAACAATGATCCAGCATTTATTGCAAGGATTAGAGAAACTCAGAAAAACTTAGACCAAATATGATTAAGCGTTAGTAATAAAGTAAAACGTAAAGAAAGGGGGGAGAAAGAGACAGAAATAGGAAGTGGGATAATATGTGAGAGACAAAATATAGATGTATCTACAGCAAATCCTTAACCTGAGGAGTAAAATAGGTTTATTACAGTTAAGTACGCTCAGATATTTCCGGATATATTGTAGCATTAAAGATTTGATTAAAGAATGAGAGAGTTTAACTGTAAAAATGCAAAATACTGCATTGTAAGATTCAGAAATGGAACGAACAGGATTATCGAAACGATTACGAAAATCGATTACCGATAGCTTTAACAGTTAAGAGGAGTACGACTTAAGAATATTAAAAATAGTAGACACTTCAAATATATCAATTAATCTACCCAAAAAGTTTAAATATTTCTTTTTTAAATGAATGATAAACAATTATTTTATTTATTTAGTGTAGCCTAGAAATCAGATGTAGAATAAAGGACTTAAAGCTGCTGTGTGGAACCACTGTATCCTGTATCTAATATCTATTCGCTGCTTGCTGTGACTGACAGCATTTGCAACAATGGATTGCGATTCAGTGAGTGACATGGAAGTGCCCTCTGGCTTAGACTCTTGTTCTCCAATGGCCAACAATAACTGCATTGTGTCGCAACTGACGTTTTCCGTCACTGCAACCAGCTAAACAAGGACGCGTCGTCCATCAGCATTTTGAGATGTAAACAATTGGATTGCCTGTCTAAACTGCAATACTCTACATTTACAGCCTTTTGAGATACATATATACTTGACCACATCAATCAGAGATTATGTATAAACTAACAATAATATAGCTTTATGCATGTGTCAATTAATATTTATATAAATAATATAAAGAAACTAAGTTTTGTAATAATTTTTGTGCATAGACATTCTTACTTGTTTTTCAATAGGCAAACTGCTTACAAATTATTCTTTTGGATTTGGTCAAATTTAATGACATATTTTTAAATATTTGGGCATATATTTAAATTGTAATTAATACTTTTTGTGGCAATGTTTCTATGCCACAGATACTTTTGTATTAGAGAACTTTCATCTCTTTTATAAATACAAAAGCAAATATATCAAAATGTAATCAGTATTTTTGTGGTTATATTGAAATAGATTAAAGAGACCTACGTCAAAGCAAGGCAAGCATATTATTTCTACTTAGTTAAGAAAATTCTTCAAATTGTTCAAATATAATCTTTACGTGTTGAAAAGAGTGACTCGATTGTCCATGTTTACTCTGATCCCACATTTAAATACTCATTTAAATTTATGGCTGAGTTTTCTGTTTGAATTTATACGGAATTCTACTGAATTAAAAGCATAACTAAATAAATAAATTTGTTAGATTTATGCCAGCAAATGTATGCAATCAAACTGCAATCGGATTAGAGCACAAAATGCGAGATGCAAAAGTAAAATGAGAAAAGAAATTGCCTATTAGTCAATGTCAGCATTTTTATATGCTCATTTATGACTGTCGCTGTTGTTTTTGTTGTTGCTGTTGCTGATGTTGCTGTTGATGTTGCTGTTGCGATTCCATAGATGCATGCTTTGATTGCATAATGACATAATTGACCGGCATATTGGTCGAGTACCCTGTGGCACTTACACACACACACACAGACATAAGTGTGCTGCTGTGTATGTGTGTGTGTGTGTGCCCGCCAAAGGTCAAAGAGAACAGAGCAAACAGAGCACAGCTGAAAGCTGCGGCTGAAGAGGCGACAGGCGAGAAGTGTGCGAAGGGGGAGCGAAGGCAGCGGGGGGTCAGAGGCAGGCAATAAAAACGTGCCGCCTACTTTGGGTGGACTTCCAAACACAAATGTATATAAAATTTAATTTTTTTTCATTTTTTTTGTATCACACTAATGCGACGACAAAAGATTTTGATTAAATCCAAACTGGCACAGCTTGAAATTGCTAAAGATTTACGCCGTGCGCTTTTTACGTAACTGCAAAGCAGACAAAAAACCCCAGAAAACGAAGAAAAAATACAAAAAACGAGTACAAAATGCAATCGATTTTGGTCCTGTGCAGTTGCAACTTACCCCAGCTTTCGATAGTCCTGCCAAAATATGAATTTTCATCCTCATCGTAGATCATCTGCTTGATGGACTTCTTTTTGGGACGCTCGGGCGGACGTGCATAATACTGTTGAAATCCATCGATGCAATCCTCGGTGATGGTCGGCATTATTTTGGGCACTTTTCGATGCTGCTTCTTCAGCGCAACAGCGGAATATCCTCAATGCTGGCGATATATATATATATATATATATATATGTATCTGCCTATATGGACACAGAGATATATCTGTATATCTTATTGTATTCCCCGTTCGCGAGACTGATCGACACTTCCCGTTCCAGAAATTGAACTCAACTGAGACGAGCTCGTGCCATAAACCACAAATCCACAATTCCAAAACGCAAAGCCTCCAAAGCTGCGTCGCCGTCGACGCCTGCGTTTGAAGTCGCAGAGTCGCAGAGGCGTTGATCATTATCATCATTTGAGACATCGTCATCATCGTGTTGCACATTGAATAAAGTGTTCTTTGCTCTCGCTTTGCACTGAGGGTCGCAACAGTTTTATTTTATTTTATTTTTGGTTTTATTGCCTCTTAAGCGGCGACTGCAGCTTCGGCAGCGGCTTCGACTTCGGCGTCAACATCGACGTCGACGTCAACACTGCTGCTGGCATCCCATATGCAAAATTGTGCGACGTGTTGAACAACAGCAGCGGCAACGGCAACAAGTGTCGGTCTTAATCAAGATACATTCAGATTTACATATGAACTCATTTATGCACACACTTTGCTAAGTTATAACACAGAACATTTTAGTACGAAAGCAGTCCCCAAAGAATGCACAAGATCTGCGCGAAATGCGAATGAAAGCCTTACTATATCTTTGCGCCAATTACTTCTCGAGAAAACTATAAAGAATACTGATAAATAATTTTTATTGCAGCCCAATTATAGCTACAAGCGAAACAAGCAGACTTAATGGGTTATAGCATAATTAGGCTACCAGGGCCTTAAGCTGCTTCTTGAAAAATAAAACAAACTAAGTCAAAAAATAAATAATTATACAACTTGCCTTAAAAATATGTTCGCTTCAGCTGCTTCGCTTCTTGGACTACAGATGTAATGCAAATATATTTGTTTTATACTATAAAATTATTTAAATAGCCATCAATCATCTGGATTCAACTGTTTTTGAAAACAGTAAATAAAATGACTTAATTATATCTGTAAAAAAATCAAAATTATTTAAATATAACTAAAATTGTAATATTAGAATAATTGCATTTAAATCCCTGATTTATTTCTCTACAAAATATTTAAAAGATGTTGAATCATATATAGCCTTAGCACAATTTTTAAAATTAAAAAAAAAAAATAGCTGCAAATAATTAATAAATTAAAATAGTTTTCTTCAAAACTAACACTATAACCAGAACAAGTTCAGGGGTAATTAAGCATTTAAGACTCCTATTAAATCATACAAAAAACAGCAGAGAAGTCTAAGTAAACTTTGAGTAAACTTTTGAATTTAGTATGAATATTGAATATAAAGTCTTTTCACTGTGCGATACTCTGTTTAAGACTCAAGAAGTTAGCTAATTAACTCAGTTGGTGAGTAGACTTTGTTATTATTTTATTTTAATTAGTTTAATTTAAGTACAAACCAACTCGTTCAAAAGTGTTAGAAATGTAATTATTTTCTAATTGTAATCAAAAATAATCACACAAAATAAAGTTGGCAATGCTAGCTTTAAATTTATAAATTATATCTATTTTATTTCCATTTGCTGTGCTAGCTATGGGCTTGACATAGAAATCTGTTCATCAAATATATGCGAAGTTTAAGATGTCTTTAATCCAAATCCCAAAATACACAGCTGGTCTTCAGAAAACAGAGTACAATTGCTATTGGGTTAGGTTCTCGCGAGCGTGTAAATTAACCAGAAATATGCAGACCCAGAAGCACAAATGCCAGCACATACTAATGTCATGGTACTTAGTTGGCATAGGCATTAAGAAGTAAGTATATACTATGGAAAAAGCATTTATCCCCGCCCAGAGACATGGGACGTGAGACACGAGACATGAGATATGGAGAGACACGCGCGTGACACAATTTCGCTTAATTGAATTTGAAGACACTGATTATGTGCAGCCTATAGAAAGATACATATATATATATATATATATATACATATTAGACTAGACTAGAATAATATTTTCATAAAGATGAGATACCGAGTTGACTATCCAACTGTAGTCCAACTGTCCAACTGTCCAACTGTCCAACTGTCCATCTGTACAATTGCAAAGCTAAACCGAATTCGTGCAATGACACAATTAAAAGAGATTCACGGCTCATCCCAACTAATTGCCAGATGAAATATGATTTCCTTTGACACTGAGCGCACTTTATAAAGTCGACTTGTCTCGTTTCCCAGTTGCTGCCTTGATTTTTCAGCTTTTGCTATAGCTTTTGCTTTAGCTTAAACGGCCTGTGCAGTTTATTGCTGTTATTATTATTATTATTGTTTCCATTAGAATTTGTAGCGTTTCCCTTGCCCGAAGCTCGACGCTCTGCTTGTATTCGCATCGAGTACTTTTGTATATATTAAGTGTGAGTACACTCACAGCATGCTTGAGTGTGTGTGAGTATTTGCCTCAGCTAAGGTCTCTGCTTTCAATTGAGCCGCTACGCTAATGTTCATTGAGACAGCAGCAGGAGCATTGTCAATTTTTTTCTTTCTCTGAATTCTAATGCAGAGGGTACTATAATTGTCTCGTCGAGTGTGTAACGAATTGGAGGAGATATATATCCAATTGCAGCAACGCGATATCAAATAGTTTCGAAAGGAATAGATAAAAACTTTTTATCCGGAAGAAAAATACTTATGGCAAGTGCTATGATGCCCACAGCATTTGACAGAAAATAATCTGCATCTGATTACTATATCATAATAATATATGTATGTATTTATTATAATTGTTTCTTTTTTGAAAATATATTTAATTTATATCTAATAATTGAATTAAGTTGTCACCAAGTTTACTTCGGTTGCTAGGGTATGTAATCTTCGGCATGCCCAAGATAGGCCTGCTTTCTTGATTCATCTATGAAATACAGCAAAACAAATAAATATTCCACTGGGTTATAAATGTATGTACGTATAAAACTATCTTTTCAACTAAATATTCCGCTTCTTTCTTTTAAAAATCTGCCATAATGGCAAACTTCACTGAAAATCAATATTGTTGACGATAAAAATAATAAATAAATGGTTTGTTTAGGTTGCGAATATTTTATGGTCTTAAACTAGATTTTGTTTCGCTTCATATCAATATTGTTTATGTATTTGGTTTCCAAATTCCTGTTCCATATTTCACTTGTGAAAAAAGTTTTTGTGGAGAACACAGTGGAGCCGATTTATTTATTTTTTTTTGTTGTATATATTTAGATTATGAATATGTACGTATGTGGGCAAATGTACTCTTTGCCATTAGCTTAATCTCAAATTTATGTGTATATAGATATGTATATGTGTTTGTATATAATAATAAGTATTTGTCTTAGCTATTTTATTTGGATCTCTTTTCTGCGACACAAACAAGCCAAGGGCACAGAATTTTTGTCAAACTGTGGAGGGGATATTTCCACAACATTGTAGATACTCTGTGACTATAGAAACTAGAGTCAATATATTTGTATAGATCTTAATATTAATATAAGTTAAGCAAGAGTATGTATATTATTCATAATGATATACACATTTAGCTTTTAGTTACTGCCCTTGCTACAACGCTAATAGCTGAAAATTGCTTTGCATGTGCAATGGTGTTTTTATACCCTGCTTTCAATTACACTCAGTTACTACATATGTATAAGTAAATTGCTCTATTAAATGAACTCCGGCAACTGAAAACATTCCATTTTACACGTCTTGTCTTATTTCTGTTATTGACAATATAATTAGGCATTAAAAGTGCCAAGCTTAATTTGCAATTACGCTATACGATCTGATTGAATGAATCGAGCATTATCAATGGGTATACACATGACTATATACAGTATGGGAAAAATTGATGCGAACTGCAACGAATGCTATTGATAGCCATTGATTGCTTAAAATAGCTATACAAATTTTACATTTGCGAAAAAAGAAAAAGAAACAAACAAACAAACAAATACAAAAAAAAACCTTATGCAACGGTTTTTTGCTTAGGATGTACGATTCGCGCATTCAAACGATCGCTCGTTGCGCTTTATAAATGGCACATAAATCGACAATTTCCTGTGTTCTACGCCCAGCAAGCGCCGCCGAAATTGTCGCTCGACATGTTTCCCAGCATGTTCCCAAATTAGTCAGAGTACGCGAGAGGGGAGAGCAAGCTAGTGAGGGGGGACTACAACTAATGTGTATGCGGACTGCAGTTACGTCAAGCTTTCAGCTTGCACTGCAATAGGTTACAGTTTTTCTCTTGCCTAAAATTCATTTGAATGTCTTTGTTGCTATCTTGCTGCGGGGCGTATGCGCAATGTGTAATTTTTGTGGCGACACCTTGCGCTCATTAATGGAACTAATGAAATGCTTTAATATTTTGTGTGTGTGCTATGCTACTGTAGATGGCGCTGCCATTATAAACAATAGATGACGCCACAATTAAAACTTTTTAATAAGACAGAGATCAAATTAAATGTGTTTTAAATTAAATAATTACTTCAAAGAATATTTTATGTGTATTTTTTATATCAAACTAAGATTATGTCTCACTCTTAAAGATATATGTATATATACCCAAGAATACCCGGTGTGCAGTTCATCGTTTTATAGTTTTATTACGCAAATTACAATGATTCGTTTTGTTCTGTACATAATGAATATGTATTAAAAGTAAAAAACGTTAGTGTTTTGTTAAACTTTAATATTTATTTCACTTCGTTTCAGTTTCTTACAATATTTTTAGCAGTTGCTTTCGTACTACATTTTACAATGCCTTTCGCTTTTGCTTAAATCAATTGATTTACTTTTATATTATATTATTTTATTTATTTCATATAATGCTATGTTATGTGTGTGTATTTTGTGTCTGTGTATGTTTAACATTGGTTATGGTATGCATTTTATTTTGTTGTATATGTAATCTTTACTTAACAATTTAAATATTCGATTTTACTTTTCATTCGCATTTAACATTTCTTGGATTCGCAATGTTGTTTGTTCTTAGTATTTTTTAGTAAACTATAGTTAGCAGCTAACGGTTTTAATTTTTATCTTTGCATTGCATGAATACATTTATATAAAAACAAGTTTTTTTTTCATACAAAATATAAACTAATTACAAGTATTCATATATATTATTTTATATGAATGTATATATATAAGTGTATATATTAATAACGTTTATGACTGAAAATTAAATGTTTATTTACAATAACTGGACTTTTGAATTCTAGATAAGCCATAAGACATAGTTTTCAAGTTGTTCGTTTTGTTTTGGTTTATTTAAATGCGCAAAGGAATTTGTTGTTTGCTAAATTTTACAATACACATATAAACATAATTGTATAATTAGAATCGATAAAAGAAATGCAGCTTATCTTCACTTTTATCATTTGCTATAATATTTACATTATGTATTTAGCTTGTATATGTATTTGTATAATATGTTTTTCCACATTAGGTAACAGTGCTGTATTTTTTTTTATCGTTTTTCAATTTCATTATTTTGCTGGGTTAGTTTCTTTATGTATACATTTAATTATGTCATGTGCTTCGGGTAGTTTCTAAAAATTATACTGAAACTTTGACCTATTTTGTTATTTTTTTAGTGAAAAGAAACACTTTTTTAATGAAATGGCTTATTGGCTCCCTAACATTATGAATAGCCAACCTTACATCGATTGCTTTTACTGTATGCATTGTAATTTATGCCAAATTTTCCACGGTTCTTTGTAGCGCCGACTTGAAACTGTTTATTTTAAAGTCTTAAAGCCTAATGCACATCTTGAAGCATAGTCAAAAATTGTAGTTAACCTTCTTGTTTAGGTTAGATTCGAATAATTTTCGTATTACTTTCAATATTTATCAAATACTTGTAGTATTTAATTTTGGAATCGCTTAAAGCCAAGCTGCCCTTATCTCAAATAACACGCTGCCAAATTAATTGTTGAATTTATCATATATTTTACATACATGTATAATTGAATACTATAGAATATATAAAATACATTTATCCAAACAATTTGCCAGCCTGTGTTTTGCTTTTGGGCATATCTAACGATATTTTGCGCTTAGTTTACGAATAGTTGTAAATAGTAGACAAAAAAGGAAACGATATATGTATGTATGTTAATTAAATGTGATTTATCCTCGAATTGATCTCGCGTTACTCTCGTTACAAAGTTTCTCAATTATTACATTTAACTATGCCTTAACAGAAGATCAACTAAATTGCACTCATCCTCCTTAGTAATATTCATACATATTTCAGTTAAGTTGTACGACTTTCAACTAGATCATGCTATAATTTTACCCTCATGTACTCTTATAGTAATAGCTTTCTGATTTTCTTAAATTTTTATTTAGCTGGTAGTCTCAGCGCATCAATAAAATCTACTGCAGCTCCTCCTGCTTGGGCTGACAAGATCCGCAGCACTTCTCCTTATAGCGATGCAATCGACAGAGACCCATGGCACGAGCATTCCGACAATATCGCGAAGTATCGCGACAACCAGACGATTTAGTGACTGTGAAAATAGGTTGAGATATGGATATGCATATTGATAAATATTCATATTGATATATGTAATTGAGAAACAGATACATATTTATAAATTGTTAAGGATATCGGCTAAAACATTCAAATAATTTTTTATTCATTTGTCGACTAATATCGTCGGCATGGAAAAATACAAAAAGTACCAAATAAATTAAATAAAATATCAATTCAATTAAATTTTGACAAATTCTATAAAAAAAGAATATATTAGAAATGCAAGGAATTTCTTGGCATTTTAATTTTATAAGTCTTACCAAAGACTATAATAACTCTACCTAATAAAACTCTATGTTCGTTGGTAAGACTGATTAAAATAAAAGAACTGTGCGCATTCAAAGACTAGTTTAAGAGCAAAATGAATTTGATTTGCTGCTGCACATCAAATGTTTATGGGTCAAGTATAAAATCTGCTTATAAAATATGAAAGGTTATATTTTTTATACTTGAAAGTATTTATGCATATTTGAGCGCCAAATGCATTTGATAAATTATTAACATCGTTATTGCAATTCAAATGCTGATTTGTTATGTTTTGTACTTTGAGTTAGAGATGGATGTAGTTATGAACTTACGCTTGGATTGACATTGGGGACTCTTGCACACCTTCATGACAGCCGGTCGGGGTTGATGCTTGCAGACATTGCCGGCGGGTCGACGGCTGCCATACCAGACACACTGCAGAATGCGGAATTTAATGCCCTGGCGACCACAGGGCGCATTGCACTGTGGAAGGAATTGCATTTGTGGCATTAATAAAAGATGCGCTCAATGTTGCAATGCACAAACCAAAGGCACAAACCATACACTCACAAAACAAAATTAAAAAAGAAAATCGCCCTAATTAAATTCAAAAATTTCTCTTTTCAGAAATAATAGAAAATATTATTAAAAAGTAGAAATTCATTCTAATTTTAGATAAGAACCCTTCTTACATTCAGAATCAAGTCATGAAATTTACTGTCTGTGCTTTCATATTAGAGTCTGATTTAGAGGCCAAGTAGCTCTGTAAGTTTTTCAAATAAATTTGTAAGCTATGTAAATAGTTTGTTTATGTAAAATCTAAAAATACAAAAAAAGAAGTAACAAAAACTTATGATTATAAGAATTCTTCAAAGATATGTTATTTTAAATTTAAGAAAAATTCAACATGAAATTTAGAAAGACGAACACTGGTTTTTAGAAAGAAACTACCATAAATTTAGGGCGATTTTTTTTGTCGGAGTGTAGTAATAGTCATAGCCAGAGCCACAGCTGACATCCACCCACCTCGGACCAGGGCTCCACACGCCACACGCCCTTGCAGCGCTCGTTGTAGCATTCTTGCCGCCCCGTCGGTCTCTCGTACTCGTCGCAGAGGCTGCCTGAGCTGCCGTTCTCGTAGCGGCAGCTAACCTGCCGCCGTTGCATGGCCGTGTTGCGCCCGTGGCACCGCGAATTCTGGCAGAGAGACCAATCGCCCTTGGTCCAGTGTGGACAGGGTTCGTTGCCGCAGCTCTGGAACGTGTCAGGCCTGTCCAGCCCCTGGGCACGGCACTCCGCATTCTCCACGAGTTGGGCGACGATGCCATCATCATTTGACAACGCAGTCATCCTCGTCGTTGCCTTCTTTGTTGCCTCACGGCGGCAGCTCAGTGTGCGACGCTGTTTGCATGGATAGAGGTGGCAAAAGAAACAAAGTTAACCGTTATTCTTGTTGCTTTCTTTTCTTGCGGCACATAAAACAATGCCAGCAAGAGGCCAGAACAGCAGGCAGGCAGGCAGGCAGACAGGCAAGCATGCAGGCAGACAGGCAGGACAACCATGTTTCGGTCTTCTCCGGTCACTGGCTGTTAAAATATTTAAACTCGTGCTTGATTTTTATGTGGACTCGGGATACACAAATCCTCTCGGTGGCTGCTGTGCAATTGTGCTCTGCGCTGTCCTGCTTGCATTTGGCTAATTATTATATAAGTGTCGTCTGTTGCTTGGGGAAACTGCTCGCTCTCTTTTCTAATGCTTGAGCGAAATACAATTTCATGTCTTTTCTAAAGCTCATTTTGCCAGAAGGGTAAGTCAGGATTTTATATACATTGTATAACGCAAATAAATATTTACATTTAATTAAGATTTCTTTGAGGGAAAGTCATCTTAAAAAAAAAATAAAATCACAATATTCATTTTGATAACAAAGCTTTGTTAAATATATATATATTTTTTATGTAGCCTTTGTATTTTAAATTAAAATGAAGATAACCAATATGAATAAATATTTTGTTTGTTTTAAATAAGATTAAATACTTTTATTGATTTAATGCTGCCTCTTGCAGTGAAACAATAAGAAATAACTATCTCAAAGAGTTTCCCCAATTAAAATCAATCAATATTTTGTTTATTTTTCAATAGAATTCAAAAACTTTAGTGTTTCACTGATGCTAATCCGAATCTCTTGCATCACTTTGATCCCCCTTTTGAAACGTTGAAGCAACGTTAAATGACTGACAATAGCAATGTTAAATGGCAAACGGTTTCCAAGTAATCGATTTTGAGAACTCACCTGTAAACCGCTGCCAGCAGCACCGCATTCTTGCGAGCACTTGGACCAATCACCCAGCTCCCATTTGTAGTCATAGTGACCACTTTCCGACTCCCCCTCGTCGCTGCTGCCCCCCTTATGGTTGTTGTTGCTGTGTGTGTTGGTTGGTGGAGCCATTGCGATTGTTGTTGCCGTTTCCCAGCGAGCGTGTGGCATATGCGGCGGCACATTCTCCGTTTGGGGTGGCTCTCTGCTCTTTAGGCTGGGTATGGCAAGTTCCACTCGACCCGCCTCGGTGTGCAGCTCTTTGGTTACCACACGAGCCGCTGATGAGGATGGAGACTGAGTCGGGGACGGGGAGGAGACCGACTCATCCTGTTCGTAACGCTGTTGCGGCTCCAAATCGAGACCGTAATTGAGCGCCTCACGTTGCAGCAGATGTTGTCCGCGCGAGTCCTTAAAGCGCTGCAGTGGCCATAGTAACTGCAGGGAATGGGATAATCATCAAGTTCGGGTTACGTATTTTAGCTTAAATATTAGGCAAAAGTTTGCTATGTATGTAGCCCGCATGCAGCATGTGGCATGCAGCAAGTAGCAGGCTGCAGGCAGCAGGCAGCAGTCACATGGCAACTCACAAAGGCAGCATTAATTGAGTGCCATGTTGAGCTACGCTATGCTATGGTAAATTTGCACGGCCGTCAACATGTTTCCGTTTCCGCTTTCATACTGTGCAAATTCTATGAAATGTGTGTGTATGTTTGGGCGTGTGTGTCTACGTTTCAGTGCTGTCAAAATATAACTAATCTCAGAACATAACGTAATAATAAGAAATCTGATTTGCGTGAAAATAAAATACATTTTTAAAAATGAGACAATTTTTACATATGAATCATGATATCATTTTTATTTAATTTATATATATTTTTTTTATATAATATAATTAATATGAGGAGCAAAATATTGGATTTCTGCATAATCCACAAACTGTTTAATTTTCTTTTTACTGTTTCAATAGTCGCTGTTTACATAATATGACCTTCAGCATGCATTATATATCTCAAATATATTTACATACTATATTCCTTTCTCAGAGTATTTGGTAAATGGAAAGTTTAAATTTGTCTTTTACATTAGAGAAGTATATATTTGATTTGCATATTTTCAATGACTCATTTAAAATATTTAACCTTTGGCTTCTGGCCTGTGCAAATATATTTACATAAAGTAATTCTAAGCAAAATAGCAAACACATTTCTTTGATACATTTAAGTTTACACAATCTAGAAGAACAAATAATTAAATAAGTTGTTAATATCATGTTAAAATCAAGTTCCCTCAGACCTCAAATGCTCAATGTATTTCACATTAAAACCAAGTCAATTTCTGAATATCAGAAACCCCTCATGAACATAACAAACTCTAGATACATAAACAATTTAACCCTTTTAGAATGATTGATGCCTTTAGGCAAATTTATCGTCACATGTCACAACAGCAATTTCGATGTATTTTGTTTGTTTTTTTTTATTAATTTGAATTGATTATTGATTGCTTCTTTTTAAATGCCACACTCAAATTTTTAAATTATTTATATTGTTGGTTTGTAGTAATACTAAAAATAATTCGACCTAAATACTGTTTAAGACACCCCAAATATAATTAAATTAAATTTAATTCGCTGCTGAAATGGTATTTTAAACTAGCAGCTTAATAATTCGTTTTGTATTAATTCACTTTGCATTTATATCATTTTTATTTTTTAAATCTCTTCTGACTAGCGCAATAATTTATAAGTTTCAATCGTGCAGCGCTCGGATGAATAAATAAAACAAATTAAATAAAATGTCGCTTCCGTTGCTGGTTGTTCTCAAAAATCACAAAATTTCAACATTATCCAAAGTTGGAACGGGGAAAGTGATGTGAAATGTGGACAACACTGACGCTGCTCTTCATGTATGCACACTTGAATTGGCCTCATCAATTGCTTCACGTTGACTGACTGCGTAGTGCGAAATCCGATTAACTTTTGAACTCTGTACCAATCTGTGAAGCCATGGCAAACCAACCTCCCTGGTTAACTCGCCCCTCACCCCTCAGCTCTCACTCTCAGCTGCCTCGGCCCCTAGCACAAGTACTGTGCAAAAATTTGACTACCAAATGGGTTTTTGGGATCAACAATTTGCTGGTGCATATACAACGCATTTGATTTTTGACTTTTGGCAAACTATCGCAGCACCACACCCCCCATTTTGCATCCCCCGTAAAACTAGCATTGTCTCACTGTAAGTATCATCATGATCATCATCGTCATCATCGTTGGTCGTTTTCATTTACAGCCCGAGCCGTTGGGGTCGATGGGAGTCAGCTAAAAAAGATGATTTCCCAAGTGGTACTTGAAACCGACAAATACGGTTCAGTGTTTGTTCTTGTTCTTGTTGTTGTAGTTGTTGTTGCTGTTGCAGTTGCATCTGCTGCGCTTTTATGTGAAACTGCTGCTCCTTCCGTAATGCATATGTATGTCTGTGTGTGTTTATGTGTGTGTGCAAGTGTGTGTGTGTGTGTGTGTGTGTTTGTGTGTGTGCAAGTGTGTGCCGTTGTCATTTGTAGCTCGACACTAACGCCAACGCCTCCATAGCCTTTTATTGTCACCGCAATCGCAATTGCAATCGCTGGCATTGGCATTGTTCCTGTGTTGCTCTTGTTATTGCTCTTGCTGTTGCTATTGTTGTTGTTGTTGTTGTTGTTGTTGCTGCTGCCGTTGTTGTTGCTAGTGAGCCCCCTGTCAATACGTACGTACGTGTAGTTGAAGCAGCAAGAGAAATTGCTGGCAAGCATTTGCAGCTGCTACTCTTGCCCCTTTCAGTTGCCCCTGTTAGGCGAATCTTTTGTTCAATGCAATCTTATCAGGCTAATGTTAAACTCATTATTATTGTCGTACAAGAGGCCTTTTGATAAGACCAATTCTTTCAATGTGGCTTTACTAAATAAATCGATATATGTGGCTAACTAAATAGTCAAAGCGTTGTAGTGCTACTCGATGTGATGCATTTTCCATAGGTTTATTAATGAGAAAAAAATATATTTTGAAACTTGTCTGAAAGATATTCACTTTTTAGTAGTTGAACTTTAGTTTAAGATACGGAGAAAAGCATAAAGTTAGACAACATAATTACTTGAAGAGTTTTTATTAGTTCTTAATCAGATTAATTAAGAAACTGAAAGTTTTCCAATAAATTTAATAAGACACAGCGCGATCTTCGTATAAGCGAACTATAATAGGAAATTCTATGCTAAATATAAACATTTAAGGGCAAAAGGTTTAAGAATATGCATATAAAATATGATTTATGCTTTTAGAGAAACGCCAAATGCCTTTTCGTAAGTTAAGAACAATTACAGCAATGCGTTCTGTAAAATGTTGAATGTGAATATAAACTGAGTGACTCCACTAAATATTTGTGTCAGCCTATATTTATTCAAATATATTCATATTTTGTTTTTATGAATAAGAGTGCAATCATTAATAAATTTTAGCTGGATTGCCTTTTGGTTAACTTTGCTGTACTCATTAGCATTCAAAGGTGAATATTTATATATTTTCTGCAATCATTTAAACGAGGAATTTTGAGGCACGCACATCGTTAAATTCTCACGCCTGAAAAGCGGTCCAAGCACTGCCATTGACAACCAGGTAACCAAAAAGGCATAAGCCAACAATCAGCCATAAAAAAAAAACAGTTACAAATGATATTCTCCGGATCTCAGAGTGATTTGACCAGACAGATACCCTATATCACTATTTCGAAATATTTTGAGTACAGTTGTGGAATTTATAGAGCAATTAAATTCAAATCTTTTGAGATATACTTATTTTTTAGGGTCACATATATTTCACTTCAGTCTATTGCCTAAATATTATACCCTATGTAATCTGTACAGGGTATGAAAGTCAACTCATGAAATGTGCAACATATTTTTTTTTATTATTTTATTCAACTGAATTTAATTTGCGCTTAAATGTTGCATTCAACATATACAGAGAATGCTGCAATTTGCAAGCAGTTTAAATGGAGCGCAGAGTCAGAGAACCAGAACCATAAAACCGCCTCGGGGCCTGGTTATCCTGTGAGCCTGCCAACATCCTGCGAGCGGAGCATTAATAAATAGTTGCAATCAAAATTAAAAGGGCAGCAAAATTGCGCAAACCTTTTGCAGTTTGCTTCCTTAAATCATTTTGCCAGCAGCCTGATGAATAGCACTAGAAATTGTATGTAGCCAAGGGGGGTTGGGGGAGGGGGTTAGGGATAAGGAGCCGGTTAGTGGTAGCTGCAGCAATGTTTATGCAACGTCTGTGGAAATTTATTAACGCGCCCTTAGCGCTGCGATTATTGGTACAAGCTTTATAAATTTGTCAGATTTGTGGAGCCTACGCAGAAAAGTCAGTTGCATAATTAATAGGCGAAAATGCTGAGCCATAAATTACATGGCTCGTACGAGCTGTTATTCATCTTGGCTAATTGGCATGTATAATGGCCAAAATGCATTAGCCTGGCTACCAGCTATACTGCTGTATGAAAGCCAATCGCCATTCAATGGATTGCCTTGGCCAAAAGATAAACTCGCTGCTAATGAGCACAGTTAGCCAGATGAGTCAACAATGAAAATTGCCTTGAATTAAATAGCATATTAGAATATAGAATATACTATAAGGTAAGCATATAGAGATAGCTAGAGAAATCGAATGGCAGCTAGAGGGCTAATAAGGTAAGATAAGGCTCATAAGAGCGGCAAATTATTGAAGAACATTGCATTCAATAGCTGACGACTGCGAAATACTTGTTAGAAATAGAAAATTCGTATAAAATATTTCCAACTTTTCAAATAAATAATAAAAGAAAGGTTACAAAGAGAGTAAGTTTCACTGTTTCACTGTATATTACCCAATAAGATGATCAGTAGCCAGAACATTTAAATTGATTGTCTCCAGTATCTAAATTATACAATATTTGGATTTTTATACTCTGATAACGAATGTATCTGTGGATTGTACAATCCCATTTATATATCAATTATATAAACTGATGTTTAGTTATAGCACTATGAATAGCACATATATAGTTCTCTATTAACTTATGCAGTCTATTTTACAATTTATAAATTCCAAAGCAATTGTACAAAATAATTTTTGTTTTAATTTCTCAATTGAAAGAATACTTTGATTATATTTTTTCTAAATCACATAAAATGCGGTTGAATAATTATGCAATTATTGTATGATAAATTCAATTTAAATATGATAAATCAATATTTTAGGAAATAATTGTGAGCTATTAACAACTATAAAAAGTTTTAATATTTCAACCAAAATACGCTTGAGTGCCACGACCACATTTTGATTGCACTGTGAAGCAGACCTTCTCTTTTCTGCCTCAATATAGTTGGAAATGGACTTATGGCACATAAGCGCTGTTCATCCACTTATTATATATAAATATTGCAATTAATATGCTTTTGGAATTATGGACATTATTTATTTTACAACATTATACAGGTTAAGGTTGTGTTAAATATATTTCCTCTTTCTTTGTTTGCACCAAATGCTAACGTATTTGTCCCCACAGTGCAGCGCATACGGCAACTAAATCAAATGCAAATATATTTTATTTTTAGTAATAATGCAAACTGATTATTATTTTAGTGAGCAGTCGAGCGCAATACCGCAAAGAGTTAATCAATGCGCCGCAAGCCCTCAACCCCAAATACAAAAAAAATTTTATCATTGTGCCTAACGCACTCAAATATATTTAAATATATATATGTATATATATATATAGCTAAAAGTTGTTGGCCAAAATCACCGTCCGAATAAGCTGTTGGAAATGCATATGCATTTCTACATATCCATACACATATATATATATGAATGTATATATATATATGTATATATATATATCTATATAGTTTTCAGTTTGCCAACCGTATAATGTGCAGCATTATCAAATAGTTTTTGAAATTAGATAAAAATCGCATTGCGAGCTATTTAAGTGTCTGTTTAGGTAGCCGGGCTGCATTTTAATGTGGCTTACAATTTAACGGTAACTAGCTTTGATAAATGTGCCATCTGCTTCCTGGAGGGAGGCAAGAGTTGCAAGTGTCAACCATAAACTGGGTTGGAGGTTAGTCCTGCGTTGTGCTTGGCCGTGCGTCATAAATTATTTTTGCCAAATCTGCATTTGGCATTACGGATATATTAAATTGGCTTGTTGCAAATTTCGTTACTAAGCAGTTGCTGCATATTAGCCAACTTCTATGCTTAAGTTTCAATGGTTTCTATTAAGCTGCTGCTGGTGCTGCTGTTGTATACGTTTTCATAACCAAAAACCACGATACTAAATTACACACACAATTCTACACACAAACACAAGCCCACACACACACACACAGAGCATAAACTTGGCCGTCAGGTGTAAAAGGCAACTTTTGGGCGATGCCGTCGACAGCGTTGACTGAAAGCTAATTTTCTATGCCAAAAATTTGTTTGACTTGGTGTACATATATAGTATACATACATAGAGTATAACTTATATGAGCTGGTGGGGAAAATGCAAAAGGTAAGGTAGAAATTGCAATGAACCCGCGCGCGGCAAACAAACTTTTCAATTAATAAATTAAGTTTGTGGCAAAAAAATTTGTTGCTAATTGTTTGTTGACTACCACATATACACACACACACACTCGCAAGCACACGTGGCGGAAACGCTTGACGTTGAGGGCGTGGCACTTACCCAGCCAGCATGCCAACAAAAAATTAGCTTTTTCTGCTTTTGCTGCTGCTGTCATTCAATGGCAGCGAGAAGAGCTCATTAAAAACTTTTGAAAAGCATAAGTGAAAAAGTTATTAAACATTTCACATATTCTTTATAAATTTGTATTTGTTTCATTTGCATTGACTACTATTTTTGCATGCATTTGAATAACATTTCAATTAACATGCAATCTAAAAGTAATATTTTAAACAAGTTAAAATACACTTAAAAACAGAGTGTATCAAAAGTTGAGTAGGGAAACATCTAATTGATTTTGTATGCTTGTTAACCCATATTACTTATTAACCTTATTCACATTTATTTTCAAAATAATAATTATTCTATTATCAAATGGGAAAAAGTCTTCGATTATATTTTTAATTGATTTTCTATATTTTTAAATACATATCACTTTTACACTTATGTTCAAAATAATAATTACTTCACCAACCCTTTTGTTTAAATTCAAATATTTTAAGTTTGATATTTTTTTATGAATTATCTGTACTTAATTACAGATTGCCACCGAATTTAGAACTGCTTTTTGCAGGGCATATCCCAGTCGCGAGCATCTCTATTTACATGTGTATGTGTGTGTGTGTTTTTTTTTGAGGTCAGGAACATATTGTTTATATGCATTTTATTAACGGATTCACGTGAATTGCAGCTGGTTTCTGTGTCATGTCCATAAAAAAATAGTGGTTTTCCTTACATGTATGCACATAAAATATTTGCATGTGTGTGTATATCAATATAATGAAATTAAAATGTCGTTTGTTTCGGTAGACCAAAAAGAATACTCAATGCACAATTTTTATGTATACAAATTAAGATTTAATTAAGGTTTTCGCTTTTTTTTTATCTGATTTTTTTTTTTTATTTTTGGCTAAGTTCCATTATAATTTGTTAGTACATTGTGATTTATTTGTATTTGATTGGCCTGCATAACAATTCCAGTTCCAGGAAATAGTTTGACCGTTGTTAAATATTATTAAAAAGCGACTTTTAAATTTGATCCATTAAAAGCATTCATTTCAACTATCTTTAAATATATATAAATGGACATTTAAATACATTCTATGCAGTAATGAATATTGGTCAACCAAACTTTGCATTTGAATTAATTGATATTAATTAATTAAACATGTCACTCGAACACTCACATTTCGCTCAAATTTGCATTTATTCAGTTGAGTATTTTAGCTTGCATAATTTCATGCTAATTTTCGATCATATTATTCTGTTAAATAAAATAGTTTTATGCATACGCTGCTTAATTTGCTTTTGCACTTATTGCAATTATAATAACAATAATTTTGGCTTGGGCATGCAAAGCATTTGCTTTACTTGACTTTTATTATTTGCCTTTTGCTCTTTTGTGTTTTGGTTTCATTTCATTCTTTGCTTGTTTTTGCAGCCCATTAAGCCAATTGTTTGCTCATTTCAACAAAATGCACAAAATGCAAATAAAAGTCAGCGAAAAATGTCTTTGATTGCAAATAGTTTTGGCGATGGCGGCGAAATGCGCGTAAAAAGCTCGCCTCGAGTGCTCCAGCAGCTCGTTGGCCAATTGAAAATTTAATGAAAAATTCGGTAATTAAACGTATACAAATTTTTGTTTTTGGTGGAGACCGCAACTGTTTACGCGCTGTTTACTGTATACTTTATAAATATATATATATATATATATATATATGGTTTTATTTGAGAGATGTGAATATAAAGTGAAATAAAATGGAAATGGAAAGCATATAGCTTATTGTATACAGAAATATTTAATATTTTACCTACATTGCATATCAGTAATCAGAAAACAATTGTTTTTGTATTTCCATTGTTGTAGTTGTTGTTGTTTTAATATATATTTTGTTTTATTTTATTTATTTATTTTTTGTATCGTTGTGTTGTTGTTTATTTTTGTATGTGAGGGTTTGTTTGAGATTAAGCATCGCAACATCGCCCCGCCCCCAAAAAGCGAGCGCGAAACAAAAATTCAGTGTTTCGGCATACGTATACATAGGTAGGAAAAGAAAGAATAAAAATGTGTGTTTGAGAAATAAAATTGAAGTGACGAACATCATAATATGGCATGCAACGAAGTGCTAAACAAGGAGAACGAGAAAACATGCAGAACGCGAAAAACTGCTAAGAAAATGAAGCAACAAGCATAAATCAGAGAGATAAACTTAAGTCAAAGGAATAAACACAAACTGCATAAATATGTTGCACAACTATTTTGACTGCAACTGCTGAGGAGCTTAAGCTCGGTTGGGAATTGCAAGAGAGTCTGAATTTATTTTTTTTAAATAAATAACCAGCTAAAAGACCATTAAGTGTTAATACTATCAGATTACACTTTTTACATTCAATTAAAATCAACAGTTTCAATCAGAATCAAACGAAACTGCGTTGTGTAAACAATAATGTTGAAAGACAATATACGTGCAAAATTAAAAGATAATACCAGATAATAATACTGTTGCAGCAATCCAATACCAATACCAATACCAATTGCCGCAAAGTTGTTGGCAATTTAAACTTGATCAATGGATATGTATGAATGTGTATGTGTGTGTGTATGTGTATGAGTATGAGTATGAGTAGGTGTAGGTGTATTTGTGTGCTCTTTGCTCGAGGACAAATTTGTTGGCCGAGCTGCTGGGCACAAGTTCCAATCAGACCAAAGACAAATATGCGCAGCCTGTAAATTTATATGCAGAACTTTGGCAATTTGGCAATGGCACACACACCCACAACCATAAGCACACACACACACACCCTAGACCCATTTCTCCCTCTTTGAAGTGCACTAATTTCACACATGCACCACGACAATCGGCCTACCTGGGGTAACAATTACAATTACAAAATTACTACACGATAAATGGTCTGGTTGGTAAAGCGAAATAATTTCACGTGTGAAGAAGAAGCGAGAAAATGAATGCATTTAAATCAAAAACAATCTCAAAATGTAGTAATGAATGCGCACAACAAGAAGAAAATCGAGAAACGAAAAAGCGAACAAAACCAAACGAAACGAAACGAAACGAAACAAAACCAGTGCAATCCAATGCAATGCATTGCAATGTAATGCAAAGGATGCCTCCTCACCTGCAGGTTGCTCAGCAACGCCTCGAAATAGGGCATGGCCAGAAGAGTTTTGGTGCGACTGCTGCCGCTGCTGGCGCTCGCTGGCTGTGGAATTCTGTCCTGGGATTGCACTAATTGCGAATGCTATATATATATATATATACACATATAAAAATAAATCCATA
The DNA here is from genome assembly GCA_035042055.1 of Drosophila macrothrix. Lineage (NCBI taxonomy): Eukaryota > Metazoa > Arthropoda > Insecta > Diptera > Drosophilidae > Drosophila > Drosophila macrothrix. The sequence continues at coordinate 10,441,283 of JAWNLX010000604.1, forward strand.
TATGTGTGGCATGGAATATTTTTTATTGATGATACGCAATTCGCAATCGCATCGATAAAGGGTGTTTTCGTTGGCATTTGGTGGGGGAGAGAGAAAAGCATGCATTAATAATGGTTTTTCTTACAAAACTTATGTATGTCGTATATAGTTGAATATAGTTATGGATAAATGTTGGTCTTGTTGATGCTGGGGATGAGAAGTGTTGACAGTATAGCCCAAACTTGCTGAACCATAAAAGAATTAATAATAGATCGCCGATCGCCTTGGTATATTAATTTTCAAGATCATCGTTGAATTTATCTTAACAATTAAGATATGTGAAGATTTTGCAATTTATACTAACAAATATTCCCTAACTAATCGTTGTGTTTGAAGTAAAACTACTAATTACGCTCATAAGCCAAATTAATTTTTCTGTTCCCATTAGAAATTCCCATTAATTCTTTCCATTTTGCCATATCAATTAACTTACTTCTATTGAGGTTTTCTGGGTTTGCAATTATAACTTTTAGTTTTTTTATGTTTTGATTTAAAATATTAAGTTTTGTTTTTAATTAAATCCAATATATTTTTTGTATTTTTTTCTGTTTATACTAATATTAATCAAAATTGGAAAATAATTAAAAATAAATTCACTTGAATGAATTTAAATTTAACAGTGTTATATTCTAATTTAGATTGCATCATAATAATCTTAAATTTACTTTAATTTCAATGGGATTTTTTATAATTTGTTGTGCATTTCAGATATTAGTACTATTTGTAATAATAACTTAAATATTTTGTTAAAATTCAGTTAACTAAGTAATTATAAAAAGCACTTAACCCTTTTATGTCAGACAGCAAAATTCGAATCTATTTCTGGCAAACAATGTTCAAGTGCTCAAATGCTTATAGAATTTTGAAGTTATAGTCGTTGCAAGCTAAAATCAAATTTTCTCCCATTTTCTTGCATCCTTTATGATTTTTGCAGTATTTGGCTTGAAATCTGCTTTTGCTATTATGCTATTTGTTATTTTGACAGAGCCAAAACAACAACAACAAAAAAAACTATAAAATTATAACGCAATTTCGACAGCACTGGAACTCAATCCAAGCATTTACGCTAATATTTCTGTTTATACGACTTGACCTGAGTTCGCTCAACAAACGGGAAAAGACAAACAATTTTACTCGAGATTTGTGTGAGCTAGTCGAGCTGAACGAAGCTGCTTTTGCACCGTGCACCTTGCTGCGCATCCTGTTTCCCATCAATGGCAAAGCAAGACACACTCTCCACTCCTCTTTCCCTTGGTCTATCTGTTTGTTGTGGAACGGCACTGTGAAATGCTGCTGGCTTTCCTTTACTGGGCTCAACACAATGCTGCTCGGCTCTGCCCTGTTTTTCCTGGCAAACGTTACGTATACGTAATTTCATTTGAAAGCGCATTATGTATACGTATACGTACATGTGTTTGGACAGTTGACTAGTAAAATGGGGAAAAAAATTTGCAGCCACAAAATCTGAAATGCCAACAGACACAATGCAGTTGTAGTATGAGCGCATGTATACATATAGAGTAATCTGCAGACATTTGTATAGTTTATATATCAGAGTAAAGTAGAAAAACTATCAAATTACGATGTGGACTGTCGACAGGAAAGGATATGAAGCACCAGACCAAAATAAGGCGACAAGCTAAACCTCAAAGGCATTGTAATCATTGTGTCAGCGATGGACTTTGGACATGAAACATATTTAATGTGTGTATGTGAATTTGTGTTTGTGTTTGTGTTTTTGGCGATACAAGGACGACATAATCATCATAAGTCGCCAACTCGAGAGTTGTTTGCATATATTTGATCATTTACCTCATCTTCCATGATGCTGCTATCCGCATGCTGCACTCCATCCGATTTGGGGCGTCGATTGCGTTCCCTGCCATTCTGCATCCTTTCCGACTGGTTCTGTCTGCGACGTGTTGACGATTGCTGCTGCGACCTGCAAATGACCAACAAGACAGGACAAAAAGAAACAAAATTAATGCCAAAGCCAAGGAAAGAAACAACTTTAAAAAACTTTACAAACAGATAGCCTGCTAACACTTAATGCCGGAACTGGTTGTTTAGATTTGTTGGACTGGTTTTTTTGTTTTTATTGCCTGGTTGCAGTTGTGGTTGCCATTGCCGCTTGGCTGACAGCAAAATGTCAAATGCACAGGACTTTTAAATTTTCTAAGCCACGTGTTCCGACTACTCACAAAAGCACTTCGAGTGCCATTCTGGCTCTAGTTATCCCCATACATTTCCTCACGCCTCACTTCTCACTTCTGGTTTTTTGTGTACTCCTTAAACTACATTGCATTTTTCACTCTACAAAAATGATTTCCATTGTGTATTATGATGGAAATTTAAATTCATATGCGAGTAAAAAAGGTGGAATTTAAAAGAGGCACAGTATATTATAAAAGAGCAGAGTAGCTAGCTTTCATTTAGATTGCAAGTATGCAATCGGAAAAATTACTATTAAATATGCGAAGCTATTACAAATTACAAATTTCAATTGTCATTCAATTTAATTTACTTTTTTATTTAAAAATGTAGTCAACAAATATGTTTATATCCCTTAGATATTTGAAATGTATGCGTTAATATTTTATATAGTTATAAAGCCTTTATATAGATACAAAACCATAAATTACTAAGTTTGCTCTGCTAGCCATAAAGATACAAATATACAAAAATTCAATATACTGATTAGCTTAGCATTTAATCAAAATACACTCCAAAAATAAAGTATTTTAATATGTATGAATATGCCTACAGGCATCGATTAAGTAGAGTTTCTCTCAGAGTCGAGTCCGTCTGGTTTTTAGTTTATCTTTCAATTATTATTTCTCATTGTGGAATTTATATTTGTGAAGCTTGATCATGCATAATTGAAGAATTGTTTGAATGTTGCAAGCTCAAGGAAAATTTAATTTTATTAAATTTATCTCCTAAATATCATATAAATCAACATTTACATATTTCTGAAACTCAGAAAACAGTTATTTATGATACACACACACGCTCACCGTCCGCCCCCGTCTCCCTCCCAAGCCCCAACCCCTTCCTGATCTACACTTTCCCCGCTTATGTAAACAGTATTTCGCCTGTGCGCTGAACAGCAAATAATAATAAACATTGAATAATTGACAATATCAGAAAAGTATTAAATGCAGCCTAAAAACACAAAATATTCTTTAAAGAACTAGAAGTACAAATATGCAACCAATCGCCGATCCCCTCCTTCATCCCCTCACCAACACTTTCCGGATGCTGCAACAAATCCACGTCACATATTACTATTTGCACATTTCGTTGCTGCCACAAAAAGTTGTGTCCGAAAATTTGCCACCACGTGAGTCTCAGCAAATATATTATTTGAGCTAACATTTAAAATGCGATTAAAAGTTGCACTGCCGCCCTTGCCACCTTGCCACTGCTGCCTGCTCATTCTGATAGCATATAAATTTATGTACATATAAATGGGCATATATGGGGGCATTCATTTGAACCGCCTACCCCGAAAGCTTTGCAACACTTTGCAAAACATATTGATGATGCATTTGTAAACCCAAAATACCACTCTCTCTCGACTGAGTCTGTGTGGTTGTGTGTGACGCTGTGTGTCGGTGTGTGTGAGCTTGTGGCTTTGGCCAAAATGCATTTTGCTGTTGGCTGTTTGCTTTTAACCATTAAGCAGGTCGTGCGTCAGTTCAACACACTTATACACACACACACACACACACACACACACACACAGAGATATAGAATTGTGTTGTGCTTACAATTTTTGGCATTTTTAAGCTCGTGGCTCTAACCAAAACGAACACGTAACCCAAAATTGCAAAATAAACCGCACACGCGCGTTGCAAGTAAATATATATCAGCAGACGAGGTGTGTGTGTGTGTGTGTGTGGATGGTGGGAGGCGGTTCTGTCTAAGGGGCTAGGGAGGGTAAAGCCACTCAATAGACTTAAAGGTTCAAGTAGCTTAGACAGGGAATAGTTGCACAGCAACCAGCTGCTGAAACAATGCCAACCAAACACAAACTACGTACATATTCGAGTATTCGAGTACTCGATGCCAAAACAAATAGGGAAGAATGCAGTTTACGGACCGTAAGCGACTATCAAATGCTCTGATTCCCCATCGCAAAGCAAACGTGTATTTACAAAATTCAAACTTATTAGCATTGGCTTAGCTGTAGAAATAGAATTGGATTGTTCTGATTGATTGAACTGCAACCGAAACTATAACGAGGTTTTCAGATATTCCAAGGCGTTAAGCATATTATGCTTCCAATCAAAAGGAATGGAAACTCATTTAACAATGTCTATTTTCAAATGTGTGTTTTATCAATCTTTTCAGAAAATTTGCAAACTTGTACGGCAACCCGGAACACAAAGTTGTTTGAGCTACATTTCTGGTTTTGTTCGAGTGGCTTTTCATGAATATCAAAAAAAATCCATATGGTAGAAAATGTATGTGGAAAAATATTTGCTTGGGATATTTAATTGCAAAATTGGTGAAACATATGTTGCATGGATTGGGATTAGTTAAGATGCCCAACCACAAAAACATGCGCAAATTATATTTCCATGCACAATAAATGTTTAAATAAACTATATATATAAAAACCCAAATAATAATTTCAATAAACAATAAGAATAATAATAATAGTTATAATTAATGCAACAATTTACTTCTAAAATAATTATTTTGAAATAAATGGCTTGAGTCTATTGTAATTTAAATTAAGTGTTCAGGCAAAGAGAGCATTCAAGATGGAAGTGTTCATGTGAATAGCTTTATTTATTATGTCAATACTCCCCATTTAAATGCTGTCCCATTCACTCTTGAGCTAAGCCCACTACAAGTTTGGCAAGGGAGTTGCGGGGCCGGGAACGGGTAATGCTGCTGGATGGGAAAGGTAATCATTGCTGAGGTAAAACACATTTAAGTAACCATGAAATTTACTCAGGATTTGTTGCTATTGTTTTTACTTTCGCTCCTCTTCACCGCTTTTCCTATCCATAGAATTGTAGTGCTAGGCAAGTACAAATAAATGTGCAGAGGTGTGTGACTTGCAACACTTAGAAGGCGATAACACGCATACGCACTGTTGAGCGTCGAGTGGGGCGGGAGTGGAGCGAAAGGTAGCGTCAAGTGTTCGCCATTTGGGGGAGCGGGGAGTGGGAAATGCGAAACAGTGCACAGATAACGACAAGACAGGAAACAAGCGCATAACTGACCAGCCAGCATTTAGCACTCAAGCACTGCGAAGGGGAAGCGCATATTGTATACGACATGGTGCGCCACAAGAGGAAGCAGCAGACAGATAAGCAAGACAAGGCCAAATGGTCATAGTCATTGCCAAAGCAGCCGAGACAGCAACCTAGCTACAAATGGCCAAGTCTTAATGCAATCTTAAACTATTTAAGCTCTGCAGCTTTTGGGCAACTCAGCCAAAGTTGAAATAGAAGCATACCAAATGGAATTGTGAGGCGAATCAATTACATTAAAATTGCATAAATAACTTAAAAATTATAATATCTATTGTGGTAGATATAGCTGCTGCTATCAAAACAGAGCAGATACAAGATTAAATCAAATTTCAGCTATATAATATGGGAAATTTAAGGAATATGATTGTTTCAATTTGTGAATTCATGAGGGGTAGGCGGCTGAACAATGTTTTGTGGATCAGCTTACGTTAAGGTATTTCAACACTTCAACTCGTCGCATATTGTTTCATATTATTATATTTATAAGCAATTGTCTTGAAACATAATCTAGTTGATCTGATAAATCCTATAATTAAACTGTAGTTTAAACACAGGGTTATATTGCAAGTATCCGAAATATTTCTGCTTGCGCTAAATGCATGCGTTATAAATGTCTGCAAGTGTTTTAAGTCTGTAGCACCCAGAACGTAAATGTTACTTTACCTTACTTTTCTCTTCATAAATGGTAAGAAATGGCGTAATAAAGTTGTCTGAATGTAATAATAAAAAATGCCAGCTTCTGCCTTTTAAAAACATTTGACCAGTTTGTAATCCATTTTTAATGGGCACTAAGGGGAATAAGCCGTTATTTTAAGATTTACAAACCCTTTATCCATTAGGCCACACAAAGTTGATGTCACAAGAAAACTTAATATTTCATGGAATAATAGCACTCAAGTCAGTAAAATATTAACACCCACAACGGCTTAGTTTGGTCAAGTTATATGTGAAATTAAGGACTATTAAGTAATGCACATAAAAAAGAATATTCTTAATTCAAAACTTAATATACATTTAGATCGTAGAGTGATGATCATAGAGTATAAAAGGCTCTGCTCTAAGTAAGTAGTAATTATTTACATTAAATTTTGTGATTAATGTAATAAGCTTTATGCTTCAACTACTAAAGTTTTAAAGAGTTCAGATTCTGTTTATTAGCATATCAAGATTTAGAAAAAGTGTATACTTAAAACGATTTGTGTATTATATTCACATCTATTTGTATTTAAAATTTCGTTACTTATAACAAGATTATGAAAACATTTGTTGAAACACATACATCGTTTTACTAAAAGCGATTTGTTTATATTTAATTTACTTAAACATTTCCTTTCTCTATGTATATTCTAGTCATATCTATACATATTTCTGTCCATATTGTCACATCCATGCTATATTTAACTCCTATGTGAAAATGTGTTTTTTTTTGTTCACTGCTTTTAGCTGCGCTTTTGCCTAATTAGTTCTCATATTTTCCCAATTGCTGTGCCACTCTTTCAAAGTAAAAAGTTGAAAGGGAAAAGTTTTTTGTTTTGGGCGTAAGGTCAGAAAAGTGACTGTCGTTACTTACCCATTAGGGCCGCCATCAGGGCCGCCCATTGCTGCCACTCCACCCGCTGTGGCACCACTCGTTGGTGACGTCATGTCCGCTGAGGTAAGTGCCTCCGTGCCGCTGCGTTCACGTACCAAGCGATCTAAAGATAAGCGATGGGGAAACAGTTTAAGAGTTGGGTTAACATTTTAAAATTTATGCTGATGAGAACTGCACCTGATTCCTGGCGTTCCAGCTCCTCGGCCTGCTGTCCGGGCTTCGCCTTCACCTCAATGTGAATCTCTGCGGAGCTGAGTCCGGCATGACAGGAATAGATGCCCGCATCGCGGAACGTGATATCCAGGATGCGAAGTGCACCCTTCTTGGACACCTTAAACTTGCGCGAACGCACCAGCGGCTTGTGATCCTTGCTCCACTTGATCTTGGTGCGATTGTAGCGTTTAACGGGACACTTGATTTTCACCTGGGTGCCAAAGAAAACAACACCAGCTCCGCCCACTTTCAATGTAATCTTTGTCTTCTTTGGATCGTGCTGAATGTGCGTCGAGTTACTGATTTGAATGACGGGCTTGGGATCCTCGGGCGGACATGGTTTCACATTGCACGGTTTCTTATCTGGCGGCTTGACGCTGGGACACATCGATTCGGGTCGCTCAATCTTATGCTCCTGGGCCATTATCTGTTTGCATTCCACTTTGCGGTCCTTGATGCCATATCCGCACGTATGGGAGCACTTTGACCACTCACCCACCTCCCAGCGCACCGGGCAGTCGAGCACATTGCAGTATTGCCTGTCGGCCGGCGGTGGTTGGGGACACATGCTGTTGGGCACCACCATAGTGTTCTCGCCGCCGCGCGTTACCTCATGGATGCACTGCACCTCGCGTGTCTTGATGCCAATGCCGCAACTCTTCGAGCAGGGCGTGTAATCGGAGTAGTTCCAGCGCGGCGGACATGGTCGATCGTTGCAGGTGCGCACCCGCGCCTCCGGCTTGGTCTCCTGCGAGCAGAGGAAGGGGGAGACAACCCGACCATTGTCCTCCCGCACACAATTGATGATCAGCTCCTCCACGCCACCCAAACAGGATGCACTGCAGGAGGTGTAGCCCTGTTCGCGCCACACATACGTCTTGCCCGGCTCGGAGACGCCCACCTTGATGGAGTCACGGGGAAACTGATCGTCATAGCCATGCGAGGGCAGCATGCAGGGATCCTCCACACACCGCTCAACCTCATCGTGGGGCTTGTTGCCCTCGCACAGAGTGTCATTCACAGTGGCCACTGTGCGTGAGTATTCCAGAAAGATTTTACACTTATGAGCACGACGTCTGATGCCCTCGCCGCAGGTAACGCTGCAGGATGACCAATCTGTGTCCTTGATGAAGCTACAGATGAAATAAAAGAATGACAAAAAAATTGTTATAAATTAAATATATTTAAGATTATGTCTTAGATAAAAGAATAGTAGAAAAATCATAATAAACACATGTTCAAAAATCTGAAATTCTTGAAGCACTTGGTTTATATTGAAGTTTTTATTATTGATTTATTTTTATAAAGAAAGCCACGATACCAATGTAAGCTTTTTTAATAAAACCCTTTATAATAATAATAATCTTAATTTTTCAATTTTATTAGGATATTTGTTAATTCAAAAGATAAATATAAATTAATATTAAATAAAATTTAACTATTAACTATTAGCTACAAGAAATATGTGTAAAGAAATATAATCAACATATTTTAAGTCTCAGACTGCACTGTTCTTGATTATTGAAACAAAATATAAATAAATATAAATCATATTTAACTATGAGCTATGAGCTAACATCAGAACACATATAGAAATATAAACAACACAATTTAAATCTCAGACTGCACTGCTGTGTTTTATTGCAACTAAAACCATAAAGTTGAGCTTTATGTTTGGCTAACAAATAGCTGAGCACAGCACATAAAAGCAGGCAACTTCAACAACCTAAACTATGAACCGTATTTCCTCTCCTCACTCTCTCTCTCTCTCTCTCTCTCGTCACTTGACAGCTATACAAATGTGATGCAACAATAGTCAACGGCCACGTTTTACACATTGTATTTCATTTCATGCCACGCAGCACTCGAATCAAATTTATTAAGCCGCCCGCTGGCAGGGCCCCCAACAACAGTGTTCTATGACTTGTTTGCCGACACTCATCGCCAATAGATATATCCCGAAGGCGTGAAAGTGCCTGAGAAGGATAGTAAAGACTTGTAAAATTTATAAATATGAAATAAAAGCATAATATGTATATATTTGTGTACAAATTGTAATTAACAAATTAATATAAATTAGTTACATTGTCTGAAATCTTAAATGCAATGATAACAACTTAAATATAATCATTTATTAACATATTATCAATGACTTGTAATAATCTCATTATTATGATACACTCATTATATGGTGCTGATATAGACAGTTTGTCTTCAAATATAGCACTCACAGCTGCTGCATACAGTTTAATCGTATTAAGCTAAAGCTTTAAAGATTGTATTCAGTTTTCATTAAATTCCGCTATAGTTTAGTACATATATATTAGCCCAAATTACATTTTAATACCAATTAATATTTTATTGCACATTTACGTATATTTACATTTTAAATTTTTGTTTAATCACGCTTCTTCAACAATAAGTCTTTTTATTTATAATATATTTATTTGTATCCTAGGAAACAACCCGATAAAAAAGCATGAATACATCTAACTCTCTCGTAGATCCAATTATCTAACTAATATACTATAAAAATGTTAGCAATTCAATTATACATTCTGAGAAATGCACCGCAATCGCATAACAAACACAAAAGCTACTCAATAAACGAATAATCATAAATAACTAGTTACAGGGTATGTCTACAGTTAGCCTGCAAACAATTGCAGGAGACATGGAACTTATTCAACAGCCATATATTATTGTTGGTGTTGGTGTTGTAGCATTGGGCATTGTTTGTTGGCCAGAGTGGTTTTTATGACCGCATTGACAGTCTATAGAAGAGCCTGGCACACACAGCACATAGTTTTCTGACCCCTCAGTAGCAGCAGCAGCAGGAGTGGCAGGCCACAGCACACAGCTTCTCCCCTCCTCTTCCTGCTCCTTCCACAACGCTGACAAATTTCTCTGCTTGTCGTCACTTATTGATTTGTAGTCAAATTGCAGCCACAGAAAATCATGCGAATTAAAGTGGCGCCAGTGCTAAGGCAGCAACCTCGAAAAGATCTTTGAAGTAGGTCGCTTGCTTGATTTCATAACCGGCGCCTGACAGTGTTCCTCATACGCCGCGTAGGCCAAGTGGCAACCCAAAACGTTTGGAAGTTTTGTTTGCGCTCTTGTTGTTATTGCTATTGCTATTGTTGGGGTTGCCGTTGTCTTTTTTTCCGTTCATTTGTTTGTTCGTCTGGCGATTCGCCAGCGCATCTCACATCTCCTTGTGCCGCACACACACAGAGAGGCCAAGGTTTTTTGGCGGCATCAAGACGCGACTTTATGGCGGCAGGCGACAGTCGACAGGCCGCCAATAGTTTCAGTTTAGTGCCCAGCAGATATCTATCTATCGTATCTATACTCTATACACAAATAAGTTGAATTGCCCTCTCAGCAAAATATATAATAAAAAAGCGGCAGTTTGTTTTTTTAACTTCCCCCCATTATGACTTTGAGATGTGCTCGGTCTGGACCTTGGGTCAATGCACGACACATTGTGGACCGAAAACGAGGCGTCAAATCTTTCTACAGGCAATTTGTCAATATTTATGTAGCTAAGACACTTATTGATAATGTCAGGTGAATCAACAACGACTCACGAAATGTTTGAATCGTCTACAGTCAAATTTCATTATATTGCGAGAATGCAAGTTTTAAGCATAAAATTTCTATAAATTTCTTTTATGGAGTACGTCTTCTGAATTCTAAACATTTTTAGCTCTGTTGACACAAAACAGCACGTTTTTGTAGTAGTCAAAATTAAGCTCCCACGAAGAGAATAAATTGAATTGAAAACTGAAAAGAAAATTATTGCTCTAAATATTGATTTATACGTTGTATTTAAAATTGTATGGCTAGAAAAAGTATTTCAATTGAAATGCATTAAAAAAATAAAATTATAAATTCATAAAATAATGTCGTGGGAAATTATTAGCGGATAGGCAATTGCATGCCAAGATGTGTCCCCATTTAATATATACATTAGCCAAGCACCAATTACGACTAATTTCACATTAAAGTTTGCTGCTCTGCTATACTAAATACTATATTGATTGCACAACTGATAAGACGATAGAGCCTGTCATTTCCTGCCATGTACACGACTTACGACATTAGTTAGACTGCATAAATATGTCAGCCATCATTTCTCAGAAATTTCTAAGTAGTACCGGATATATACTCAAGTCGATTGAGTACTTAAGTTCGGTACGCCTCCCAACTAGGCAACATCCCAAGTCGCTCATGTTTACATTGACTAATTTTCTTGAGTACAACACAGCCATATAAATAATAACCAACAAAAAAAATTACTTTTACATGACATAGTTTAAATACTCTTTAATTTAAAAATCGTGAGTGTTCTAATATTCGTTAAAATTCTATTTACATTAAGTGAGCACCTCTTTATAATTGAACAAATTCAAATTGATTTAAAAAAAAGAGTTATCCTATATCATTTTAGTTTGGCTATAATTTAAAATGTGTGCTGCTCATAATTTTTCTTATAAGCTATAAAAATTAATAACTTTGTTTTTTGTTATACATAAATATAGTCTATCAATCGATATATATATATATATATATATATCATATCTGGAGAGCTTAAATTAAAAACAGTCCTACTCATCTAATTATCCTGATCAAGACTGACTATTAACTAAAAGCGTTGCACATACTTTAGCAAAACTGAAATACCCTCTATCAAGGATAGAGACAGACGGGAGAGAGTGAGAGAGAGAGAGAGAGAGAGAGAGCGCTGAACAGTCAGAGTTGTAATTTATTATTTGGTAAACTACACTCAGTATTCCCCACATACCAATTAACAGTTAAAAGCATTTGATTTAGCTAGCTCCAAGCTCGTAGCGACTTTATTAGATGTTCCCATACTCGGCTATATCGCATTGGCTAATTAAAGTGTTGGTTTATATTCACTGGCACAAACACAACTGCTCCACACAACGAGTAAATTGGACAGCTTATCGCGGCTACTTTATCGCTTTCCAATAAACATCAACAAAGCAGCGAGAAAGCAGCGATGGCAGCACTTTAATTGTCATTAGGCGTACTTTACTGTACTTACAAGCTACTCGAACAGTTTCGTGTTCTTAATGATGATGATGATGATGATGACGATGATGATGCCGTTGTCGATAGCCTTAATTTTAGGTGTCGACACGGCTCAAGGACATTATGAGGAGGACACTCAGGAGACGACGTGGCAATAGTCAATCTTGTGTGTGTATAAGTGTGTGTGTGTGTGTGTGTGTTTATGTGTATGCATATGCATGCGTGTTTGTTCTGCTTGTAAGTCTTCTTGTAAGCCAAGTGCTTAAGCTGAAGTCATGAGAAGAAGGCCCAAAGCAAAGCTCCAAAGCGAAATGCAATATACGCTAGAGAAGACGGCAAAGTGGTGGGAGGAAGTCTTCACTCGTTCTTGGGCTACAGTTGAATTATGTCAAGCGAATCCTGGCTGGAGGTCTGAATCAGAGTCTGAGTAATGATGGATTGTTAACCACTTAGGCAGCCAGACGCATGAGAGCAGTGCCTTGGCCGGATTCACAAAACACTAATATTTAATAACATAAGTTAATATTGGAGTTATAAGTATACATATAAAATAAACACCATGTTTTTTTTTCAATTCAGAACACAACTAGTCCGAATTTTAGACAGCCTTATCTTGTCAAAACTAAGCCGATTTTCAAAGGCTAAGTCAAACAAAGTTGAAAGTTTCCCCAAGCTTTGGCTAATTCACACTGGGCTTTTATGTTTATATGTGATTGTGGAACTCTCATAGTAAAGGAGATTCTCATTAAAAATTGTTTTTTACGGTCTGCCAAACAACTCAAGCAAAATTGACCCAAGCTGTTTCCTTTTCAACTGGGGCAAACTTACTTCATACTCACCTGACATTTTAATTAAATCTTGCAATAAATAAGTATATAAGCAATAAATAATAAATTGAATTAGCCAAGCTCAACAGACTCACCTGGGATCCAGTGATGGCACATCTGTGCCGCCACTTGCACCTGTTCGGGCATTATTGTGATTCTTGCTGGAGCTGCCACTCATCAGACGCATGGTGCGTGGCTCCTCCGGCGTCTCGTGATGCAATCTACTCTGGGTATGATGAGCATAGCGTAGTGGTTGATCGGCATAGGAGAGGCCCTCGCCATCGTCCGTATCCTGACCCGATTCCATGTCATCCAAATCCTCAACCTGTTCGTCTGCATCCTCATCATCTTCGTCCTCATCCAGATCCGAGCTGTCCATGTGTCGTTCGGACCGCTATAAATGCGAATTAATTGAGATTATTTAGTTGGGTTTGCCGAAAAAAAGAAAAGAAAAACGCTTACCTCATTCAGGGAGCGACTGCTGCCAACAATGATGGTGCCGCCGCCCTTATTCTGGCTGCCACCCGATCCGCCGCCGCCGCCATCACAGTGAATACCCGTCGAACACTGCTGCATGCTACCCGGCTTGGTGAGTGGATCACATTTGGCACTCAGGCTGCCATCCGTCGATTTGCATTCCACGCCGCGCATCTGGATGCCCTGCCCGCACGAAACGGAGCACTGTGGACCAAAAAGACAGAGATTGGGACGGGGGTAGCATTAACATCCATAAGCATTATAAATTATTGCAATATGTTTCACTGAGGGCCGCAATAAAAATTCATTTGTTTGCACAAAAGCTGACGAGCTGGCACAAAAACCGAGCGATGACGAAGTGCTGTCGTGAAAGTAAAAGTGGCCATTTGGCCCACCTCCCATGGGCTTGGTCAGGCGAGTAAGTTCTACACGCTACCCCCTTTCCATTCTCCAACCCCTAAGTTCAATTCTTTGTGCACGCGCTCACGCATATAAATGCAAATTTTCATATTGTTTGCGTTTTGTCAGTCGCCGGTTAAATGCGGCGTATGTGTAACGTAACGTAACGCAACGTTTTCAAGTGGCTTAACTCATTGTTTATCTTCAACCCCTCACATCCTCCCCACTTTTATGCATCTACTACCCCCTGCAGCCTCCTGCAACATCCTTTTGTTACATTTCATCACATTTTAATGGCGCTTAATTTTGTGGCATATACGATGTGCATACTTATTTTATTAATGTGCAGAAACATTAAATGTGTTTTATAATAGGCTCTCTGGCTGGTTGGTTAGCCGGTCTAATGCCCTTCCACATGATATTATGAATTAAATACGAAAAATGTTACTTTTGGTATTATATTTACATATTCTTGATTAGCATTAATATGTAAAATGGCGAGAAATGAGTTTTCTCAAGCAGAATTAGTTTGTCATAAGTGACATCATTCTAATCAAAATCAGAAACTAAAAGATTCATTTTGCTATCAATTAAAATCCGAGTACTTTATATTAAAATTTTTATAGAACATCATCAGTTCTTATAGAACATCATTAGTTCCAATAAAAGATATTCGTTCCGCTGCCCTACAACAGGAAGGGTATTTATATCGTCGGCTGTCGATAACTCGTTTTTATTTACGATTTCATCTCGAGAATACTCGTCCTGTTTGCCATTAACATGCAAGCCATTAAATTTTTTTGCAAACTTTTAATTCTTGTTTCTCTTGTTGCTAGTTGATAAAGTTCTTAATAGGCTGAATTTGAGCTCATTATTTTCAAACATTGTAATCCACTTTGAATTAAAACCTATAAAAGTCACTTTGGCTTACGTCAAGCTTAAGTGTGCTAGGGAACACACATGAAACCAGCTAGACAGGCACTACTATCCTATATGCTCCTGCCGTACGTAAAAAAAAAAAAAAAATTTTAAAAACACAGAACAAAAGGCTAACAATGTTGACCAACATTCAGCGAAACTGAAAACAAATAAAATCCAAACTCTAGACAATTCAATTAAGCAACACATAAACTTGACACCCCTGGCATGTGCAACAACCCCTAAGTTTACACCACTCACATATACACACAATATATATATATATGTATATATGTAAAGAAATCGAGTCGCACATTAATAAACTTGCACTTTAAATGAACAGCAGCGAAATGGACTCGATACGAAATGTTGGGTGTAAATAGCGAATGCTTGTAGAGGACAGGAGTGGGAGAAAGGGGTACGGAGGTACTTGTGGCCAGACAAACTCAAGCAGCAGCTACCACCGGCAAGTTGATTAAGTTGAACGGCTATAACCGGGAAGAGGCTTCATTCAGTCTTGAGTCTAGCGGCTTATTACGAGCCAGCAAGCAAAGTAAATTGCAAAAAACACCACAACGAAAACACCGTAAAAACTAACGATCCGAAACTTAAATGCTCTCTGAGTTAATTCTATATATATTCTCTATTTAAATATGTATTAGAATATGTGCACATATACAACTTTAATGTAAATATTTGACGATAAAACTAAGGCGTCGAAATTTAAAATTTAAATTTAATTTGTACATATTTAAACGTATAATTTTGCATTGATATTAACTAACTTGAAAACACTTGAGCTGGATCCAGCTTAATACATATTTAAATTGCAAAAAGAGGTAGCCAAACACAAAACAAAATCATACAACCTCAATATGCTAGACAATCCTCTTTTAATTTCGATGCCCAACGAGTATTTGAAATAACTTCACCCTTGCTGATTTTAGAGGCAACTTTTTGGGTCTTGTTTGCTCTTAAAATTGAGGAAATCGAAAAGAAAATGATATTAGCTATGAGATTATAATTTCTTTGGATTTGAAGTACTTTTACACTATTCAAATATTAAGCTAATGATCATTTGAAGAAATTTGTGATGAAGTCAAGTGAAGAATGTAATATATAAGTTAATTTATATATAATAAGTATTTCACATGGGCGATTTTCTGTTTGTATTGAGAATGCTCTTTGAAGTCGACCATAATAATAAGATCCACAGCACTAAAAAACTCATCAACCCCGATTTTTGCATGGAATTCAAGAATTCTACTTGTCAAGAGACCATCTAAGTCTGTGCTCGCCTACAGATACTACTTGCTTAAATGTTGTTAATTAAAAAATGGTAAAGCTTAAGAAATGTGATATCTATTCATATTCTAAGCTTGCAGTTTAATCGTATAATAATGCCAGATATTCAGTATGCCCAGGGTCAACTAATGTACAATTTGATATGTGATATGTTTTAGACTTATATTTCTTTCCTAAAATGATGCCAAGTATACTGCAGATTAGGTCAACTAATGTACCCTAGTTCCTCTGTTAGGGCATATGAAACTAGAAGCCGTCTGAACATTTAGCTAAGTATACACGGTGGCCAGACTCGGCCTCTCGTCATCATCTCGGTCCCGTCTCGGTCTCCGTCTCCGTCTGCGTCTTCAACCACGTGATGTCTACGACTTGAGTTCAGTTTGGTCTGCGTTGTGCCGGCAAAAAGTGCATGATTATTACACGAGTTGTTGTTGTTCTTGTTGTGGCTGTTGTTGTTGTTGTTGTTCGTGTTGTTACAGTACTTACACCGGTCCAGTCCTCCACCTCCCAGTGCGGACACTCCTCAACAATGCAGGTCTCCTGTGTTGGCGGCTTCGGAGTGCGGCACATAATATCTGCAACCTGTTACCAATAGAGGCAAGACACAAAAAGATGGAATGGAAAAAGAAGAGTGTGTGAAACATGGTTATAATAATATGTCTGCTCAGTGTGTATGCACGTGTATATTGCTGTTGAGTCGACTCGCCACTTTTTATGCAAAAATTATCAGCGTTTAAGAGTGGGCGGCACTTTGGTAATAGCCACTTGCATTCCAACACTTTTCGTATTTTCTGACCATAGCAACATGGCAACTTGTGCCTTTCAGTTTCGCTTACCCTCGTTTTGATGCCGTTGGTCTCCTCGGCGCAGACAACCATCCGTTCACGGTAACCGTGCCCACAGAGGCGACTGCAAGTGCTCCAATCGTCGGTTATCCAACTGCGGAAGAGGTGGACAAGTGTGTTAGAGTATCCTACAACTACAGCATAGAGTGGAGTAGACTGCCACTTGCGCGGGCGTTTTTTATTTTCAGTTTTAGTCTTTCTTTTTTTTGTTTGAATTAGTTCAACTAAATTGTTTCGAAAACAAGTTGCCAGCTGACCGCCTCTGCGGTTAAGCTATAAAATAAAAAAAAAACGAAAAAAAAAGGGAGGAGAGAGCAGAAAACAGCAAAAAAGCGTCGACGCCCTCTATTTGATATAATGTTAGACACTAAAGTGCATGGCGCTTAATGCAGACAAATTATATAGTTGGCTGAATCGTTTGCAAGTCGTGATGTGGGGGAATGGGGCAAAACAAAGATTGAGTTGTCAGTAAATGAAGACAATTTGCCATGAGATATTTGAAACAATTTACATAGGTTACTATACAAATTATTCTCTCTAGAACGGTGAATCAAAGATAATCATTTTCCATTTTATTACCAACTTCAATGTATACAGTTATTCATTCCCCATTAAATTCTCAAATTGTTCTGAAGTAATCTAATTTAAATATAATACTATGCAAATACCGAACGAACTGTTTGTGTACTAGATTGGAATAAATAAATTAAATAAATGAAAATAAATTGAATTATCTAGTTACGCCAAGAGGAATGAGCATTTGTTGTGTATTATGTTAACAAATAAAAAGGCTGTCAAAATTGTAATAATGTATGTCAAAGTTGTCTAAAATAGATTTTTAGCTCCGCGCATCTTCACCTAGATTTTACATCTACTAAAACTCTAGTTGTAATCCAAAAGAATATTTAAATTTTAAAATTATTTACAGCTATAGTGAATATTTGAAAATATTTTATAAATTGACAACTAATTTTCTGCTATTACTTAAATATAATTATTTTTTTATATTTATATTTGTTAGAGAAATTATAGCTTAAATTCTTTTATCTTAAACGAATTCTACACTGCACAGGAAACATTAAAAATATTATGCCTTATAGAATTTTAATTTTTTCTTAAAAGCTTTAAGTTTGAAATTCTATCAGTTCAAATAATCTTGCTTGTTACATACTCAATTAAACTAGCACCTCACATGTCTAGACTACATTGCAATCCTTTGCTATCTCGACTATCTTACGCTATTTGGCAGCTCTGGCAATTGCTCTCGTACAAAGCAGCTCAATTGCATTGCTCATGCATAACTAACAACTATCATAAGTCTCTGGCAAACACACAATGCTATCTTTGGCAGCGAGACAGAGCCCCAGCTAGCTATTAGCAGATCCCCAATGCTGCAGTGAGCGCTGCCAGAAACAGAAACCTCAAGACAGCCAAAATCACGGCCAATAATTGATGTCCCAAACGACGGAGAAGGCGGCCCAAAGCCGCGAACAGCAATAAGGAGTCGGAATGCCAGAGAGCAGCATAGACGAGCAATTAAGCAGTGCTCGACTGGATAATGCCCTGTAATATTTGATTTCTGATCTAATCAAATGTGTATTGAAGTTCATTTTTATAATTTTCAAAAGAAGAAATTTCACATATTTATTGTTGTATAACAAATTTATTGGCTAATGTTATTCAAAACCTATACACCCAATTAAGTTATTATAACTTAGATATTCTCTCAGGTGAATCGTAGGTTTAAACTTTAAGCACAGATTCAGATGGCAAAAACTTGAGATATTTGTAGTTGAACATGAAATTTCTTAGCTTATGTTATTCGAAGCCTTTATACCAATTAGAATTAATCTTACTTACATAATCTTTTGACGCTGATTAGTAGGCTTGACAACAGTCTCGATTATTCAACATAATGTTTACAACTAATACAAAAATAACTTAATAAAAAGTTTACAAAAATTAGACCTTGCTTATTATTTAAAAAATCAACTTATTATTAACTATTGAACTTAATAATAGTTTAATGATCACAAGCTACTAGGGACTTCGACTATCCCTATTGAGACACAGATTTATTTGTATATCTATAATTTATTTTGTATTTATATTGTCAAATATTTGCCTTTTCGCTTTTCTATAGACTTCTGACACCTTCTACACTCTAC
The DNA here is from genome assembly GCA_035042055.1 of Drosophila macrothrix. Taxonomy (NCBI): domain Eukaryota; kingdom Metazoa; phylum Arthropoda; class Insecta; order Diptera; family Drosophilidae; genus Drosophila; species Drosophila macrothrix. The sequence goes on from JAWNLX010000604.1 coordinate 10,460,396, forward strand.
CCATTGAACAGGGTATTCAAATGGAAAATCAACAGCAACAATGGACAACCGCACTGAACGGAGATTAGAATTTGAGGCGCTGGGCGCGAGGCACTCGCAAAATTGGTGTAAACTTTCGGTTCGGTTTTCGAAAATGTCACAAAACGATAAATAAAGAGCGGGTAGGGGGTAAACTGAAAAGACAACCGAGAAGCAGCCCGGAGCATGGAGCATGGAGCACGGAGCACGGAGCAGAGAGGCAGGCATACTGAACATAACCTCCACCGTTGCAGAGACAAACAGAGACACAGGCTGGGCGATAATAGAGCCGGGGTAGGCAATCAAAACGTGCGCACGATAACCAACGCCATTTAAATTGATAGCTGGACAGGTGGACTCTGGCACAGTGGAGGATGGAGGAGGAGGGTATGGGGATTGTGGCATTGAAGGTAGCAGAGTAGCTTAGGGAGTTTGGGCAACTGTCAGAGCTGTACTTACCGCGGCGGACAGCTGTGTGTATTACATGGCACCACCGATGGCTCCGGGTGATTAGCAACGCTGCAGAGCGTCTCATCGACATCAGCGCCAGTTAGACGATTCCTGCATATAGGACGAGACATTTTGTAACCTAAGGCGTAAAAGAAATGGCAGAGAGAAAAATATAAAAAGAAAGACAGAAAGAGAGAAAGAGAATGTTAGTCGACTGGTAAAAGGCTAAAATTCGAAATAGCATATTGCAGCCAGACAACCGTTGCTGCCATTGCATTTTAAAATCAATAAATGTCTGAAAGGGCTTTCAGTGGGTTGGGTGGGTTTTGTCGTGCAACTTTAATGTCACTTAGGCACTTAAGACAGTCACGGAACCGGTAGCACAAAGTTTAATGGGGCTTTTTCCCTCATCCCCGTGTGGCCAAACGGAAACTTTTAGCCCAAAAGAATATTTAAATATATTTTATGAAAATACTAGAGAAGTTTTCATTATTTTCACCAAATAAGTATCTTTCTACAAATGTTCAATGTTAATTAATATATACTACTATATTTTTTCTTATCCCATAAATGCAACCTTTTTCAAAACATTTATTAAAAGGTTTATCTTAAAAGGTCTTAAAGATATTTATTAAATTAATTAATGTAAGTTATTTTAATCAATTTTGTCAATTAAAAAATTGAAATTATAAAGTATAAAGTAATAAAAAGATGATCCCTGCTGATTTCTAGACTCTTCCAAAGTTTTTATTTTATTCTCTTTATATACAAATGTATTCATCAAATATGCTATGTTCTATGGAGAAACTATTATTGCTAAGTCAAATAATTAATTTGCTAGTTATCGAAATTGCAACTATTTCCAACAAATAACTTCTAATGCTTTTTAAGTCGTGTTTAACTTGAAAATCATTGCAGTCAAAAGCAGGCGTCTTGATAATTTAATTTGAAAATCATTGCAGTCAAAAGCAGATGTCTTAAAGTTAGTAATTGTAAGCGAAGTTTCTGCAATTTAATGGGTTAACGTTTGCAAACAGATGCGAAATTTGCAGCTTACTGTAATAAGCTGGTCTGGATTGTGGGTTCTCTTCTTGATGCTGCGTCTCAAACAGAGGCACGTCCGGAAATTGAAAGAACGCATACAGAAGCAGCAGAAAGAAGCTGAGAGAGTCGGAGTAGGTGAACAGTAAAGGTGGCTTGAGGTGGTTATGACAGCAAAAATTGTCGCACAGTGCATAATGCCATAACGATCTGTCAGTTTGAAAAATAGTTGGAAGCTGGTCGCTTTCTCTTGCATTCGGTTCGATTGTAAATAGTCCCTTTGGAGCACAGATGGTACGCCGATTTTCAGCTATTGAATTTCGTTTATAAGCTTCATTGTGTGCGCTCAGGCAACGTCATTGTTATCCTTATCCTTAGTTTAACCCACATCCCCCCCACTTGCCCCTCTAAACATCATCATAGACGTCAGCTGGCGCCGCTGCTGCTGCTTCTGCTTCTGCTTCTGCTGCGTATTCATGACACAATTGGCTTAAGGCAATTGGTAATATCCTCTCTTGGCATTTATGTCAATTGTTGTAACGCAAAAAGTCGACTTCATGTTCACGGCAACGAGAAGCACAAAGAGAGAGAGAGAGAGAGAGAGATAGGAGAGAGAGAGACAGATAAAGATACTGGCATGTGGCATGTGTTGCACAGCTTTTGGGCACTGCCACAGCTGGAGGCAAGGGGATCAATCGGGGGCTAACTGTGTGGAGCTTCATAGGGGTCCGATGAGTGGATTTATAAAGCTGACTGCACCCAGCATGTTGGTCATATCGAGCTCTGCGCAGCAATGGGTAATCTTCCTGTCATTAATATTGATGATAATTTATATTGAAGCGGAAATGTTAATGCTCACTGCAGATTTCTTAGAAAATCGACATACAGCAGATGCAGTAGAATTGATGTCGGGACATGAATGAAGAATATTAGTTGCAGTCATGACTGTTGCCATTTGTTTAATGCATACCAAATTAAATGAAATCAAAATGTGAAATAGACAGATAGTAATGATAATAATAAGAGACTCTCGTCTGCATTTCACTGCCTGGGGTCAAACAATGTCAATTATGACGCAGAATATAATTATATACGTAGACACAAAAAGTCTAAGTTTGAAATTTAAACGTATAATAAATGATTTAAAAATGTTGTCAAAATTAGTCTTCTTTATGAAAATCAGTCACTTAGTTTTGAAACTATCTAAATGAAAGCCTGTATTTATACAGATTTTTTATATATCTTATAGCTTTAATAGATTAATTCTTAAACTTCAAGTAAAATTTAAAAGACGTGAATTTAACTCAGGGATTCAAGGATACGTAGCCCTCCGCTTAACTAAGATAATCTCTAATCTTTTTTTTTTTTTTGAAGACTTGATAACTTAGCAAAGTCTTAAAATAAAAAGAAATTAAGCGCAGGAGGTTGGCTATTGAAGCAAAGTATTTTTGTAAGGCTTCTACTATAGAGCAATCTGATCTATTATTAACTATATTCAATAAATATTCTATCTTTAACTACACACAATTTAGATTTAATCATACCCTGCTACATTCTTATAGTCAATTAACCGCCTTTAACTTTATTGTTAAGTGTGTAGAACCTAAATAGGCCTCCACTAAAATTACGGCCAATTGGCCAGGGCAAGTCGGTCCGGTTCCGCAGCTGAGTTCACAGCTAGCAACATATCTAGCCTAGATATAAACGATCATTAAGTGGCTGCCATTTGGTATAACTGGCACAGTTTTCCATTAAGCACACAAATAAAAAATAGAAATGAAAGAATATCCAACTAAGTTGGATATCAATTGGAGCGGTGTCACGTAGCCAGCCAGCTAAATGCACTTAGTGGAAGTGCAGCAAGGTATACGAAATATGTGTGTAGAGTGCGACATAATTGACCAACTAAAGTGTATGCAACTGTCTGTCAATAAGTGAGTAAAATAAATGTTCATGTCAAGGCCAGGACACGGGTGTCCTGCAGGAGAGTAGAGCAAAAACATGAGAAATAAACATTGACATTAGTTTGATGTTTTGGAACGTTAATTTCGATGGTCCCCGAGGACAGAGTACAAGGCGACTTGCATTTGACATTTAAGTGACATGTGAGGCGAACAAACGCTGAAATGTAATTAAAGTAGCGAAGAATGATGGCCGAGAGGGGGTGCATGTGGGCGCAACACCCACAAAATTGAAGGTACCTAAACGATATTGCAATTAAAATTGAAAAACAAATTGATTTTGCCATTTGCAAGAGACGGGCCACGATAATGACTAAGTAAACCCGCAGTACTCTGGTATTGTCGGAAATTAACAAGTTCCGCCTCTGCGGCCATCTTGTTGTTGGCGTTGCTTTTGCCACAACCCCCCACCCCTGCACTGCCCCGTTGTCGTGCACCAAAAAAAGCTGACATTTATCAAGCGGCAAACCGATTATTTCCGTTTGGCATTTTTGACGGCCTAATGGCCGAAAAAGCAAGCGCAAAGTTGATTAAAAATGCATGGGGCCACAAAAATATGAGAGTGTAGCCCCAAAGTTTGTTCTGCTAGTCCACAGAAAATAGACAGACATTGGCTGGGGTATGGATATGGGGCATGTGGAGTGTGGAGTGGGGGACATTGGTAATATTTGTTTTGGTTTAACGCCATAACCAATTGCCGTCAATATTATCGGTATTTGCGTGTCTGAAAATTTATCTATTCCAAATTCTGTTTGAATCGATTTTCCTATTAAGATTAATAACGATTCCTATTTCGTTTAGCAGCCAATTTGTTCTTCTTCTTAAGCGCCGTTCATAAAGAAAATAACTTTAAAACGGGTGTTCAGAATAAAGGCATCTACCAACTGTTAAAAATATACGGACCAATATAAGAATTCTTCAAGAATCCTAGATTCATATATATATATATTTGTTTTTCTCATTTCCAAATCAATTAATTTATTGTAGTTGCATAAAAATATAATTTTAAAATCTTCACTTCTCAGCATATTTATCTTGTTTGAGGCCTCTAAGCGCAGTATCCGCTAGTCGAGCAGACTCAACGAGTTTACTGAGCGGTGTTTTTAATTTAATTAGTAGCTGTGGTTTGTGTTGCTTTGAACACAGCTCAACAGAATGCATTAATATCCTAGGCTGTGCTGTGGGAGTGGACTTAATAAATGATGGGCCATTTATAAAAAAAAAGCTTATTTAATTTGTATTTTAGGTAATATGCAGATACTCAAATTTTGTAGCAAGTCTAAATATGGCAAATTTTAGATTGAAATCGATACTTTGAAACTATATCAGCTACAAGAATTGATGTAGTTGTGCTTGTTCGCAAACCAAATGAACGCTCACGTGAAACAGGTAACTTTAGGCATTCAGTATAACACCGAAGTTATATTACCTCATGTTGCTCATCATGTTGGGCACACACACTTGGAACACTTATGAACTTTTGTGAACTGAATCCGAAAACTTCTGACATCGACTTTTAGCTGCATGCAAAGCAATTTATGAACCCACTCACAGCCAGAAGGTTGATTGTTAGTAGAAGTTAACCTTAGGCTGACTAACAAACAAAGTTGGATCGCATCCGATTCGCTGCCGAAAGGTAGTCGGCAGCTAATCGACAAACTTTACTTGCTAATATATTATTTCGACGAGACTATTAATCACATAATACAAAAGTATATATATATATACGTATATCTATATATATATATATATGTAGAAATAAGAAAAGATATCCATGGGAAAAACTTTAAGCATTTTTTTTGCCAAGAAATTCGGTGCACAGTTTTCAACAGCACGAAGCAGGGCAGCAGCACAACTGCCACTCGATTGCCATGCAAACATTCAATCGAAACAAATTCCAATTCAATGAAAATAAATGAGCACGACAAATAGCTGCCTGCTACACACACTTATACACCCCCAGCGTTTTATTTTTGTATTTTTTCTTTCCTATTTTGGGTGGGTAGGGCATGTAAAAAACAGACAAAAATTTGACAGCTTTTCGCGTACGGGGAAAAGATTACAAACGGCAACGAGGCACGCCAATGCCTGTGGCAATGTTCTTGACATATTCCACTTGTTTATTTACACTAGGGACTCGATTCGACTCACAACTACGTAAGTACATGCATAAGAACTAAGGACTAAGGACTAAGGACTTACCGCCGCCGCAGGTGACGGAGCATTGCGACATCGGTGCCATCTCCCAATAATAGAGCGGTTGCGAACAGGAGTTGCCATCGCCCCCGCACACGCCGCAGCCGTCGATTTTCTTCGTTGAGCCTATTTTCAAATCGCAGCCGACACGCTGAAAAGAGAGAATCAAACAGAAAAGAACTGTTAGCTGCAAATAATGACCAAATTGAAATACTCTGCCAAAACAAGAGCCAATTTTTCCTATGTAAAATAAATTTATTTAATGTTGAGTAATATCACTCGAAATAGAAAAATGTTTACAAGAAAACAACTAAATACTTCAAAAAGAATGAATTCAAAATACCTTTACAATAAAATTAAAATAAAAAAACATTAGCTAACAAAGTCTTATATATTTAGCATTTATTTATATTTATTTTCTATTTTATAATTTGTATGCTTGCGAATTTCATTAGAAAAGTAGAATACCCTTGTCAAGTGTATTCAAACGATAGGAACTCAAATAAAAGAAATGCTACGTAAATAAGTGTAAATCAACTGTTAGCGGTATCATATCGTAACCTATTGGCAAACAAGCACACACCCACACACCCACACGCACACACACACCTAAATACGTACACATGCTGTAGCAGATGTAATAAATAAAATATGGAAATCAATGAGAATTCGTTGCATAAGCTCAAGCTCAAGCGCATAGCAGAGCACAGACAGGCAAACAGTTGCGCGAATCACTCGAATCTACTTATGATGTATGTGTGAGGCATGTCTGCGTATGTCTGTGTGTGTGTGTGTGTCTGACTATGTGTGTGTACTCGTACTATGTATCAATGAATGATATGCAGCTGGTGCCTCATGGCACATGCCACAGTTTCGAATGTTGCGTATTGAACTCGAATATCAAAAGGAATGTTATTTAAGACATTGCTATTTGATATGTAGCATCAGTGCAGGATTTTGGTTAGGAAATAAGCAATATTTTGTAAGCCATATAGTATTTATACAAAGGATTAAGTTTACGTCGATTTTATTTATTATATATTTATATTCAATGCTGATCGGTTTGATGACAGATTGCAAAGGACTTGAGCTCGTCAACTTTGATCAATGCGACTAGCTAATAAATAGAAATGAATAAATAAAGTGTGCCAAAATGAAGACACCTAATTTTCTCTTTTTAATAATTTGTTGTTAATATTTAAAGTTTTAGCATTTAATATTGCTTCTGGTAAAATTAAAGCGGCTGAATTAAACTTAGTTAGAAACATACTTGTTTAAACTTTTAGACGGTGTCCTTTTTAAATGCCGAGAAGTCTATTTAAAGCCGAGCAGTCATAAAAAACTGGTACATTGAATTAGGTGAATTCCTGACTAGTTTAAAGCTGAACTAGAGCAAAATTTTAAGCCAAATAGCACCTGTTTACATTGTGACAGCATTTTTGAGTTGCTACGTTATAAAAAAAGGCGGCGAATGATTTCCGGGAATTCGCCAAATGACAAGTGGCAATTTGAAATGTAATCCAGTGCCCCAAAAGCAAATGTTTGGATCCTAACCCATGTCAAGCAAGATCTTTACTATAGAATGAAATGTTTTGTGGTACTTCATATGTGGGTGAATGTAGGTGTGTGTGTGTGTATGTTTTTTGTGTGTTTGTTGCGACTTTAGGTCTAAACCGCAAGACAAACAGCGCTTGCGAGAAATAAGCCCGTGGGCCGCATTTAAACCCACAAAACTGGCAACTTGCTATTTGATTTATTTGCAACAGATACACATATTTATTACATATATATAGGTATACATATATATATATATGTCTTTATATAAGTGTGTGAGTTAACAGCGCAGGCTGCAGCATCTACTTCAGGGGACACCAATAAGGCAGAGCGTAAACCACATGACATATTGGCGTTTATTACAACAAATTGGGGTGACGATTTGGTGGCATTACAAAGGCGCAGAGGGGGGCAGCAACGGCAGCGGCGTGAAACTAGGCGAAAAGTCGGATAAGGCCCAACACCAATACAACCACACACGCCCACACACAAGCACACACTCGAAACAAATTGAACTGAAACTCAAACAAACCACGAGCAGCAGCTCTAAAGAGGACCAGAGAGAGGGCAACATTTTCTACAATAGTGCTGGGAGACGGGTAAGGGTGGGGTTGGTGGGGTGAAGGGGGCGCAACCGTTGCCAGTTTTAATGCTCCCACAATTTCTTGTCGTTGTTATTGCCGTTGTTTTGTGTTGCCGCTGTTTTGTTGTTGCTATTGTTGTTTCATTTTTTCTGTTTGCTGCTGCTGTCGCCAACTTCGTTCAACATTATTGTAGTTGTATGTCGGCGAAACTCGTCGCCGGCAACCTCCATGCTCTCTCTGCAAGAGGACGGTGTGCCTCAAAAGTTATGCACAGTTTAGTTATAACAAGTAGAATAACTGAAAAAATATTAAATAAAATCTAAACTTCTGAATTTGCCAAAGAAAACTTAAATAACAAGTCGCTTTGCAAAGTTGAGCGTTTAATAAACTTGCCTATATAAACAAATATCTGGCAGCTAATAAGATTTATATGTCCAAAATATTTATGACACATAATCGTTTGGCAACTCTTCTAACCCAAACTGCTTTTTAAGCTCTTTTTTTTAAATTTTGAACATTCTATATGATCGATATATTTCTTGAGGAAATTATATTCAACTAGAATTGAGACATATTTTATATTAAATTTGAAAACTTTTAAAATATATTGCATTTCTGATGCAGCACACATTTAAAAATATATATATATTTACAAATTAAAAACTAAAAATTCAACTAAATCGGCTCTTCTAGTTGCTGATCAAGAATATATATACAGTGGCCGGAGTTGTGTTCTTCAACGCTTTATAAATATTCAAACTAAATATAAAATAAATTAAAAAGTCAGTAGATTTACACCTAACGTGTCTAAGTTAATCGTTCTCTTTTTATAATTAATTATTTCGAATATCTCAGAGCTCAATGTGCATAGCACATATACATATTAACAATTATCGCATTTCAGTAAAATATATAGTGTTGCATTAAATTTAAAAAATACTATTGCGTTTCGAACTCCAGGCAATACATTTCAAATTGTGTGCCAACTTCTTGGAACTTCTTGAACACTCCATTCGTGGCATCCTGTCATAGCATACTTTGTAGTGCGCATTTCGGTGCTGCGTTGACGGTTGAATTCCGTGAAGTGGCAACCAGGCAAACGCCAGCAGCACGCCTTATTGGCATTTCAATAGTTCGCCTTTGACTGAAGTAGCAGCAGCAGCGACCGCAGCAGGAGTAGCACCAGCCTCCACACCAACTTCACCTCCCGCTCTCCACTAATATTACTACGAGAAATACTCCTACTGCCACACAGCCGCATGAATTGAAACCCTGGTCTGCGTTATGTCAGTATTATGATTTATTTATGCTCACGTTCATAATGATACAAAGGCGCTTGCGTTATGCAATCTGCATATATATGCATACGTAAGTACGTATTACTCTGGCGCAAAGGCAAAGGCAAAGGTAAAGGCATAGGCAACGGCAATGGCAATGGCAAGTGGATACCCTTTTGTTTTTATCATCACCCACTGCCAGCCTAAAAGCCCGGCACACCACCCAACTGCGCTGACAACATCGACATAATTTATCATCTTTTAGTTTTGGAGCACAGCTAAGTGGTGGAGCTCACCCATACACACACACACACACACACACGGGAAGGAAGGAAGCCAACAGGCCTCATACACACACACACACACACACACTCATATCGTTGACTAAACATTTAGATTACATCGATAGTCTTTACAGTATAGAGACAATTCGGCTCACCTGACATTTGCCCTGTATACACATATCCAAACTGCCGGAGCGGCAACGTGTCCCATCCTGCACCCGTGCCGACAATTGCACAATGACGCTCTGCTCATCGTAGTGCTCCTCGGTATTACCAGCAGCCGATTCCGGTGAGATGTCCTCCGTAAGATGCGCCGGATGGCCTCTGTTTTAGCGTGCAAGAAGCAGAAAGCAAATATACGAATAATATCAGTTGATGGATTGTTATGGCTCATTTAATGTCTTTGCAAATGCCTGATTAAACTTTGGACATTTTTCTTAAAGATTAAGATTACCCTGATGCTTACACAACATCAAATGTTGTATTTACAATTGGTTCATCAATTTCTTTATTAGGAATTTAATTCATTTTTTAGAATATTTAAGAAAGTTTAATATCTCATCGCCAACTAATAAATCCTGTACAATTAAATTCATGGTTTTCACTGGCTCTCTGTCAAGTGTTTTTGGTTTTTCATTTACGCTGTAAAGCTCTGCCTGAAGGCAAATATCCACAGGACTCGAAACATATCCGAGTATAAAAAATAATAAACACTCGACTTGGAAGGCGAAAGAATATTTAAAATATTATATATAGAAACAAAGAAGATAACAAAATACAACATTTATTTATATATATTATATATATGATACAAATCTTAAAGCTTAAATCTATGTAATCTTTTTTTCTGAGATTTAATATTCGATAACGAACGTATCCTGGGTTCTTCTTTTTATCTCATACCATACTGTCTCCCCGGAGAATAACAAAAAATGCACAACTAAAGCTATCACTGCAATTTAAATGACTCTTCTACCATTGCCAGTCTGCCAGCATTTTAATCTAAAAATGACTTAATTCACATTGCCTGCTACAGTCCTTGGGCATTATGGTTTTTTGCCACACAAAACTCCTTGGCCAAGCGCTTCATTTGCAACTAAATTGCACAATTTTGACGCTTAGCAAATGATTTATAAATCCCGCATGCATGTAAATTGCGAGGCGAAGAGGAATATGGAATCTAACCCCGAATGGATTAACCACAAAACTGAGAGCCGCAAGAGCCACAAAACCGAAACGGCTGCCACTAATTTTAGCCGCAAATACAAATGGTCTTAAAAAGAAAAAACTAGCAAGTGTGCTGTATGGGAAGATGTTATCGACTTGACAAATACCCTGCAATCTTTATGTTTTTTTTGTATTAGCTATTATGGCCAATTCAAGTGCATATTGCGAAAACTTTTGCTTAAGCTTTGCTTAATTATAATGGAAAGGTTTTCATGAACTGGTACAGAGGGAAATATTTATTTTGGTTTATTCGAAATATTTGTATATTAAACTTTAAAAACTGCTTATGCCTTATTTAGACAATTGTATATTCCCCCTTTTCTAGCAATACCCAGGTTATAGCGCAATGCAAAAAAAAATGGGAGTGCAAATAGCTTTTTTATTGTCATGCTGCTGCCGGGAATGGGTAGAGGCAGTAGAGGCAGGCAGCTGCATCGGTATAACGGAAGCCATGATGAATAATGAGTGGAGATGCACGGACAGAAAGTACATACAACTGAAACTGGAGGCAACCAGCCACCGAGCTGCTGGCCAGCCGAACATAAGCGCATTGGTGCGGACATTAATTTGGTATGCAACAAGCTGCGAGCTGCAAGCTGCAAGCTGCATTTACGAGCTGAGGGCTGAGCCGGCAACGAGTTTTACCTGCATGTCAGGGCACATGGTTCGACATAATCGTAGTGCGGTGTCCATTTGTAGAGGGTGCCATCGTAGGGGACATCATTGTAGGCGGCACACTGGTTCGCACGGAAGTCCTGTTGCTCCGGACACGGCTGCATGTTGCAGATGCGATAGCGGGCACTCTCGCCGCGACAGCTGCCCGGTGTGCTGCAGCGACGCATTTGTTGCATAATGCCGCCATCGCAGGTGCGCGAACATGTCGACCATTCCGACCAGGTCGACCACTGTCCAGTATTCGAGCCAGGGCCCGATGACCCTGTTGCACTGCCCTTGGCACGTTTCTGTTGCTGCAATTGGTGGATAAGGATTTTGTGTGTTCAGTTTTGCTAATTGAAAGCTCACAGGATGGATGACATCTTTGTATGGCCAGTTGGGATTTTGGATTTGCGATTTTGGTATACTCACTTCCAGCTCATTTTCCAAGTCGGATGCTGTATTCCATGTGTCGTCGAACGCTTGACTAGCATTCAGTTTCTTTGCCCAAGCGGCGTGTGAAAGCAGCAGGCAGAAGCTCGTCTGCAAAACACACAACAGAAATAACAAATTTAAAATTAAATTTAACTTGAATATTGTGCTTGAAGTGAGAGCTTAACATAATGTCTATATTTTTATATATACCATCTTAAAAATGATATTTAATTTAATATTTATCCGAGATTTATTACCATAAATAAATAATAAATGAATATCTAATGTATGATTTTTCATTATTTGTTTGATTGTTACGATTCATTTTGATTTATAAAAAACTTATTGTTTTCTGTGTAACCTTATAAATTGTTATTTCTGAAAGCATAAAACTGAATTGAAAGTTTTAATAATTAATAATAATAATATATAATGATTGCGTATACTTAATCTTTTATTATACAATGTGTTTAATTATTATTATTATATATAATATTTTTAGCTATTATCAGCAATTGTCTAGTTTATAATAAGCATGTGCTTTTTACACATGTCTTAATTATTTTGTGACAACTTTGTGTAGCTTTTCCCTACTCTCTATTTAAAACACCATATTCGAATTATGTCTGCACTTGCGTACCAGCTAAGGCACAGCAACAACAAAGTGAGTAACGTAGTCCCAGGACAAACACAACAATGCAGTGCAAACATGTCACCTGGTTTTATTGGCATTTCAAGTTGAGAAGATGACTTTTATATTTGTGTATAAAATTTTCAGCCATCGCACGCGGCTTTCACGTTAGTCACGTTAACAATTTGCATTTTTGGCCGGAACGCTGCTTTTTATATCGAAGGCACATTAACCTTAGGACACGCGTCACGTATGCCCCCCACACCCTTGCCCACAGGCATTGAAAACAATCTCGACTTGGCGTGTCAAGGGTTATGCTATACGATGGGCGTTGGGCGTGGACCAAACCGTATGTCGTGTATCTGGTGCCTCTGCTTCTGCTGCTGCTGTTGCTGTTGCTGTTGCTGCTGCTGGCTCTGCCTCTGCAGCTGCTTAATGGCGTGTCGTATGCCACGTGCCCCACGCCTTTTTTTTTGCGAACAACACGTAATCGGGGTTCAACTGGGTTAAGCGTTTTACTAAAATAGACTACCGTAAGAGCAGACAGTTAGCCAAGTATTTATGTGCTAAAGCTCTCTCTTAGACCCAAAGTACACCAGATTTCTCTATTCGACTTTTAATGCTTAACTTAATTTTTTCGGGCTGCGTCGCTCTCACTAATATATTCATCAAATGAATTTATTTACAAGTCATGTTCTTTCAAACTGCGGGTTATACAACTCAATCCAAAATTTATGCATTTTGCAAGTCGAGTATTTATCTGATTCTTTAATTTATGTCTATGGACTGGCTACACAGGCAAGTTTATACTTTATAGAATAGTAATTAAATTAGCTTTAATATCATATTAAATAATAATAAAGGTTTCACACTATCAGAAGAATGTTTGATTTATTTGTTTGGCTTCGACCTCATTTCAGGTTATTACTAACTCTTCTGTATCATAAATAAAGTCTTTCTCAAGCCTTACCTTTATTTTGAACTCAAATGCTATGTAAATTTATTCAGACTGCTTTATCTGCTTTTGATTTTAAAACGATATTTATACATAGAATATCGTAATATTTTCAAACTTAACTGTTCTTATTACAATTTTGCTTCTCTAAATTGTGTTTGCAATTAAAATTATGTAAATATCTCACCATAAAGTATATTTTTACCAATATTTTATAAAATATTTACTTTTTCTTGTTGAACTTAATATTTCTTATATTTTTATTTAACGAACTTTCATTTCAAATCTATTGAAAATACAATATAAATGTTTAAAATATGTTAAAAACATAAATATTTATTTTATTTTTTAATTTTTGAATTACATTGATTTCAAAATATATATAAACGTATAAAATGAATGGAAAATATATTCATTTGAAATATGATTTTTATCAATTCTAATTATGTGTAGAAATTTGAAAATTTTTCACTCGTAAAGCTTTCCATTTTAAAAGTATTTTACTGACACTCAACCGATTTCAATGCGGAAAACTTGTTTGGCATTTAAACTTCATTATTATTATTTCATTGTCATTAAGCGATTGTATCAGTCGTGAATTCGTTTTCGAGCAGTTAACCAGCTAAATGTCTCAATAACCAACTACAAATGGCCAACATGGATATGTACCACAAGTCGACTTAACAGCTTGTTTAACTTAAGGCCCAGCACACAGCCAATGGACCAATCAACAACAACTGCAGCAGGGCCATCTGATGCTGATCCTCTTGACCAAGACACCGAACAATAAACAGCCAACATATGAAAGGCTAATCTTAAAGGCAAATCAATGGCAAATGGACCACAGACAAGGCAAAAAAAGGAACACACACGAAAGTGGAATCCACATAAATTGTGCTGTGCATGAAACATGATCCAACTAGCCAGTTACAGACATCCACACATCGAGTCGAAGCTTAAGACAAAACCATTTTATAGCAGTTTAGCTGGGAATATGTAAAAACCCATTGGGCTTACAAGCACAGACACAGTAGTGGAACACAAGAGATGGATGAACTGGCAGCTAGATGAAATGTCCGATAAACTGAATGTAGTGCAATAAAGGCTGTAAAAGAGAGAGACACACAGAGACACACACGCACACACACACACACATCGAGAAACTGTTAGGAAAATCGGCGTAAAATCTCATATGTCCATCCATGCGGTTAGAAAAGCTACTAAATTACTATTTAAGTATCTATTACCACGTTTCAAGTGTTTGAGGTCCGAGTCACCACCACCGAACCTAAATCCAACCCGACATGACCCTGCCCCATACCCCCACCCACACACACCCTGCACTGCTTGGTCCCCTTAATGGAAATAGCTTCAACCCTGGCGACCCTAACACAAGCATAAGAAAAACAAATAACAAACAACTAAAGACTGTGACTGGGCCAACAAGCCAGGTGTACAATGAGTACGTACAGGAAGTCGTGTGTTTTGTAGGTGGTCGTCATTTTGGGGTTGCTAGGTGGGTCTTTTTTTTTTTTTAAGGGGCATCTATGTACTACCTACCGCTTGGAAGAGGAAAAAACATTAGCAAACAGCACATTGGACGAGCACATTTTATGCGAATCCGGTAATTATTTATTTATGAGTTGAAGCAGTTTCAATAACTCACTTTGCCTCATCTACCCATCGCTCCCCCCTCCCCACACCCTCTTCACAACCCACCAAAAACATGGAGGTATATTTCTCGAACATACGTCAAATGTCGAGTGTATGTGTGTGTGTGTGTGGATGAGGATGTGCGTGTGCTGTGAGTGCTCAGGACATAGTCGGCGTCATCATGGCAGGAAGTCATTGTAGGTAGTTAGTTAATGTGCACAGTGGTGCGAAAATTATGAATTTGTTCCATGCGTTTGACTGAAAGGTTAATGGTTAATGGGCAATTATTATTGCTTAATGCCTTCTGATTAATGCTGAACAAAGTAAAAAGATGGACGAGGAAGTGTTGTGTGCTTAAAAAGTTCACATTAATCTTGCGAGCAAAGTGTCTGCAATGCCATTAAACGCCTCGAAGAGGTTTATTTGTTTATCGAGTGTTTAGGTGTGTTAACCTTTGACTTGGCTTGACTTGTTTCACTGTTTGCACCCAAGAAAAAAAGTCTAAATAATATTTAAAATTCTAAAATCTGCTTTCTTATTCTTAAATTTATTTACTGGTTGAAAGTAGTGATTAAACAAACAAACAATATTTTGAAAGGTTTGAGTATTGAAAATCCGGTCGAAAATATTAACAATTTTAATATATATCAAAGTAAAAAAGTTGTCAAATGTAAAATTGTTTATAATATTCCAACTTTGCATATTCTTTGTGCTCTTAAAATGAATAAGGGGTAAACATTATCAATTTAGTGAATAACAAAAGCAAATATTCTGATTGAAAATCTGGTTGCGTTTGGCAGTAGCTGAGCATTTTAAATTACATCAAAGTAAGGAACTCTCAATCATAAATTCGGTTGTAAAGTTTCATATTACGATGAAATTGGCTTAGATAAGACATAAAATATAATGTTCGCTTGTAATTTATTTGCAACTGCTCCACCGTGCAATATGTTTGGCCAAGGCTAGAAAAAGACGACTGTCAAGTATATTTCGAGAGAGACGTGAGTCGGCTATATATATATACTTATACTTATATTTGTATCTATATATGTATGTATTTCCAGGCTCATTCGTGAGGCAGGCAATTTTTGCATAAGTGCCAGGCGATTGAGGTAGGGATGCTACTGAGATGCTGATGCCAAGCATAGTCAGTTAGTCAGTCAGTCAGGCAGTCAGTTAGGCAGTTAGGCAGTTGGGCTAGGATAGGCAGACAGGACAGGTAGATTAGACATCAAATGTAAGCAGTGCAGTGCTAGTTGATTGTTTAGTATTGTAACTGTATCTAAGCAAGTATGTATCCCTATGTGTCAGTGTGTGTGTGTGTGTGTGTGTGTGTGGGTAATGTGTCTGTTGCGTCACGTCAGTTATTTATTCAAAGCGACAGGCGGCACAAAACGTCAATGAGCGAAAATGTTTCGTATGCGCAAAGGTTAAACAACGTTGGCTAAAAAGGAGCCAAAAATGGGAGGGTGTGTGTGGTGGGCAACAGAAACAAAGGTAGACACAATAGCAACAACAACAATAACAACAGAGACACATCAACAACGAGAGAGACAACAACAATCGCAGCAATTGGCAAAGCTGCGCTCAACTTTTACAAGCAGTTGCTATGGCAACAATAAACCCGAGACAGAGTCAGAGTCAGAGTCAGAGCGTCTGACATGACAAGGGATGGATAGATGGATGTCTGTTTGGTTGCAGCCAAGGGTTGGAGTTAAGTTTGGGTTTGGGTTTGGAGTTAACGCTTTTTGTCCATGTACGATTGCCTGCCTGCCGGTTTACCTCTGTGTTTTCACGTCTATTCGTCGGTTTGGGCCTGTCCATCAATTTGACTGACATTACTTTGTCATTAATTTTCGATGGCAGCACTTAACACACATATAGCATAGGTCAAATGTCACTTTGTCCAAAAAGCATCCCTGGATTCCCTAGCATCTAACAAATCTCCCTCTGACTCTCCCACCCTCTCTCTCTATATATATATATATATATATATATATATATATTAATATATATATAGTTATAATTGTATCTGTATCTATGACGTAAGTAGCGCTATAAAAATAAAATTCGCACCTCTTTACCCCGCTGGGGCAGAGTCTAAGGCCATTTAACAGCCGTAAGTGGCCAAGGGCTTAGCCGTTGTTAACTGTTTCCGGTTTGCAGCTTTCGTCCCCGGCAGTCTGCCTCGGTTCCTGCCTCGGTCTACCTAACTCCTATGGCTTCCCATTTGGCCTGACCCCCAACAATATTGCATTGTAACTCTTTTCTCTTTTTTTTTGCCAGTTTTTTGTTGCTGTTTCAGCCGTTTTATCGTGCAGCAAAGTTGGTTGGACTAGGTTAGCACAGCTGATGCTGAATATAAAGATATGTTTCAGGGCTAAAGTGTACGCACTTTATTGTTCTCTTAATTCAACAGTACTTTATGATAGCTAAATGGCAAGTGTGATACTTGATTTAAGCCATTTAACTCTTGCCATACGCGACAGTAGCTTCTCAGGATACCAGTGGGAACAACAAAAGACTTAGACTGCTACACTTAACTAATTGAATTTAAGCATGTATTCAGTCAAAATAAATATTTACTATTTCACCGTTTCGGACTTTTTCTCTACTTAGGAAGATTTTCGTAGATTTTACAAAATAAGCTTATATGCCTAAAAATTAACTTAGGCCATCTATTGGAGATCTTGGGCACACGAGAGTTAAGACTTCTTTATAGAATATTTCAATAATAGTTATGAGTGTGAAAAACCAGTGAAGAATCTGGAATTTTACACATTAATAAAGCAAATGATTTTACCAAATTTTAGGAATACAATTCGTAATAGTAAATAACTTATTATATTATATAATCATTCAGTATTTAGAATTCTTAAATAAAATAGTTGCTATTTTAACGAATCTCACATAAGCAAAATGAAGTTTTTATTCAAGAAACTAATCCAATAAAGAAATCTCCATCAGTTGTTCTCTGTGCTAGATATAGGTATATTATAATAACAGTTGAAACTTTTCACTTCTATGCATATGTAAAAAGCGGGATTATAATTTTGTTGTTCCTTTTTATTAACTTTTATGAATGTATTTGCAAACAAAATATCTGAGTTCAAAGACTGTAAAACAAATGAGAACAACAATCGTAATATTTCCACACACGATTCATGACTCATGTCAGAGATATTTAGAGGACAAATCAAGCGGAGCTAGAAGCCAGCATGAACTTTATGTCGTCGAGCACAACAAAAGTATATAAAACAGCATATATTTATTTGATGACAAAAAACTTTGTCAATAAATATCATCGATAGTGAGCCAAAGGCGCGAGTAATCAATTGCTTTGTGAATGGGCAGATAACAACTGGGAAAACGGGAACGTTGACTGAAAATAACAAAGACTGACAAAAAAAAAACAAAAAAAAAAAAAATAGTAAAAGAAGAAGAAAGAGCCATATCGTGCTGCTTTGCATGTCCTGCAGTCATTAACTCAAAAATCGAATCGAAATGAAATTGAAATAAAATGCACGAATCTCACAGGATAGTTAGGGAAGGCAGTTCCCAACTGGAGTCGAAGGCAGCTCGAAGATAGGCAGACAAGTGCGGCAAGTGCGGCAAACGTCTGTCGCCCTATGAACGAACCCACGAATGGATTACAGGAGAGTGTTACAAATTTGAATGACGCTGCCACATGGATATCGAGTGTGCGACCAACAGTGAGAGAGTGAGAGAGAGAGATAGAGAAAGCGATAGAGAGAGGGAGGGAGAGAGAGACAGAGTAGCAATTGTTGTTATTGTATTTGGTACGTGCCTTTTGGCGAATGGGCCAACATTTCAAGTGGCAACTGCCAAAATGTCATGCCCCCAAAAGCTACAGGGAACACTTGACAACAGGCTTCGCTGAAGATGTCGATTATTTTTTATTTATTTGTTTATTTTCTATTTTTGAATCGAGAGAGCACTTGAAATTAAGTTTTCATGTCGACCATTCGAATATAATTATAGGTTGTTGAACAACCAACAAAATGAATGCCTAAATAATTACTTGAGTATTGCTTTTAAGTTTTCACAATCTATTTCGCTATCTCTTTTTGTCTCTCTCTCTCACTTGATCGCTGCCACCTTCTCTAACTCTCGCCTTCTCTTTCTCTCACTTTGTAGCGATCCCTGGATCATTCACTGTCCCTCCATCTGTCTCTGTATATGCTACTGTCTCTGTATCTGTCCCCTCACCTACTCATCTTCTACTTATATTGTTATATCTCTTTTTCTCTCTCTGTCTCTCTCTATCTATCTCTCTCTCTCTCTTGATAACTCATTCCTGCTCTAAATTACTCTGCATTTCTCTCTGTCTTACATACTCTCTCTTTGCTCTTTCTCTCACTTACTCGCTCGCTCTCTCCCTCTCTCTCTCTCTTTCACTAACTCTATAGTAGACGACACCTATGATATATGTTCTCTATGTGGTCTAACTTTTTGGCATCTTCTTCGTTTTTTTAATTTGTATCTCTCTTTTCAAAAGTATTGCTTCTTGAGGTAACTAAACATATCTTGCATTTCAATCACATAGTGCTTGATGCTTTATCATTTTGTTGGTCAACTTCTCTATTTACCACTCCAACGTCAATAGTCCGGATAGTTGAAGAAGCTCAACTCGAATCTACTCCAGCTCGCTTGTGCCATTAATCATCTCCGCAAATAGCACAGCTTCGCCTGCTATTTCTTGGGTAGTCTTCGCCATCGTCGTCCTCTTCTTGTTGTTCTGGCAGAAACACTCACCGCAAAACTTGTCAAGCACTCGTACGCCTAGGCCATTAACACGCCCTCAACACAACAAAACAACCTAACAAACAAACCAACAAACAAACAAATATCAGGCCCATACACACGAACACACAGACAGACAAACAGACCGGCTGACTGGCTGACTGACTGACTGACTGGCTGACAAACGGACAGATAGACAAATACTAGGAAAAGAAAATCCGAGGAAGGTAAAGAAGAAAAGAGCGGCACACGCAAAACCTTGGTCGCAAAGTCAAATTGAAATAGCAGCAGCACGAGGAGGCCCCCGCAGACAGAAGAAAGAAACGCAATACGATGAGAATGGGTAAGGAAAATATTTACTACACATAACAATAAATCCACTCGAAAAGTGGGTGAAGAAATACTAGCGAAGCGCACACAAAACGCACTACTAGAAAATAGAATATAGAAGTTGTGGCAGTGGAAAGCGGGAGACATTTTCCTTACGGACCTGTCCCATTTATAACAAAAGGCTTTCATGTCCTTCATTGCCGAGGAAAACTCAACGGCACGCAAGGCAACCATTTTTTATACATGAATTGTAACACACACTTCGACAAATTGATACCAAGATTAAATCTTGAAGACATGAGAACGCACAAAAACAAATGAACACACAATTTGTGTGTCTGTGTGTTGACTAAAGTCAACTAGCTGAAGAAATTTGTTGTAATTAAATTTTACATAAGTTATGAAAGTGTATGCAGGATGGGCAGGTGCTCCAGGTCACAGCCAGAACTAATTACGAGCACCCCGAAAACGGGTGACAGTCACCAATTTCAGCTGCCAAGCTGGCAGATCGCCATTTTCTAATTTCAATTTGTCGCTGGTGTTGCTCAGTTTAACATTGACGACGACCCAGCACAAATGACGACGCCCCATGTCCATTGAAATGCCCGTGTGGTCAGCAGAGTTGCCAACGTTGTCGCTGCTCAACATTAAAATTAATTACCACAAATGGACAAGTCTCATTACTGCGCGTTTCTTTTTCGACTATCCATGTAATGCTCTTGTACATGGTAAATATATATATATATAAACATATATATTCGTCCTGACTGTTATTGTTGTTACCAGGCTATTAGATGACTGTTCTCTCCGTTGCGGTACTGTGACTGGCACTTCAATAAAAAAAAAAAAATGGGAGAAAGAGAATGAGAATGAGAACTATACACAAAAGTTGCAAAAGTAAATCATTAATTTTTTTTGTGAACTGACCTACTTGCAACAGAGCAAGGCATTTTAGTTCGTTTGAACGGGTGCTTACCATAGCAGACAAAAGATAATGGACACTGGGTGCCGAGGAGCATTCATTTTCACTTGTATTATAATTATAATTATACCTTCTACCTTCTACTACGGTAGTCTGTTTGTCTGTAGTGACCACAACTTTATTCGACACCTTTAAATCTAGAGTTCTGAAACTTGCAACACATATTTAAATATGCCTGAGTCCGATAAGGTGTTAAAATTGAGTGAAAATTGAATAAAACTTCAATTTATTTGTCTGTGTCGACTGATATTAGTCGACTTTAACTAAATAAGTGAATTTGCAAATAAGATAAAACCTTATATATTAAAGCTAGAGTCTCCAAATTTGTTTAATAGATTGCTTCTAATAATATTAAAAATCATCAGGAACTCTTCGAAATTATACTTAAACACTAATTATGCTTAAGGTAAATCTGATTGGGGTTTTTCAAATTTCACATTTTAATAGCCACTGATTTTTTACAAAAATTGTTATTAAATAATTTATTTTAATTCTAAATTATTTAATTTGAAACTTTTTGTACGGTTTGTATACATTAAATAAATAAATAAATAAAAACAATAGAAAGCGTGGAATAAATAAAATTGTTATCCCAAAACAAAACTAACTTGCCCAACTTCTGTAGCGCTTGTGGTCGCTGTGACCAATTGAGCGTACCGCTGCTGTCGTGGGGACTTTGCCAGGGACCCCCACTAGACCCCATCCGCCTTTGTTAACTTCCACTCTATCATCCCTCATTACAAACAACCCCTTGGCCCACACTCTCTTCTTGCCGAACTGCAATCCAGAGACCTCGTAACAATGCCACAGTTACAAAATCGCGTCATTTTAGCAGTTTTTCTGCTTTTTATATGTTTGAATGTTGTGATAAAGAGAGCCGGCAACAAACAAACTGAACTCAACTGCAAATGAGTGAGTGAAGTGAAGCTAAAGAGAATAGAATAGAATAGAGAAGAGAGCAGAGCAGACAAATGGGGAACAGAAGCCAAAACTCCAAACTGAAAGAAATGAATGAATAAAAGAATGCAAGTCTAGTGTTGCATGCAGCAGAGTCAGCAACAACAACAAATATGAACAAATCAAAGGAATAAAATGATGAATGCTCGACTGCAAGATACCTTATGTGCACACATATATGCACAAAATTAATAATAAATTAATAATAATAATAAAAATATTAATAATTATAATAATAATGCTCGATTTAAAAAGTTAAATACAGAAGTAAAAGTTGTCTTCTTGTAATAATCTTTATAGTTTTCTGTTTATTATTTCTCAAGAAATGTTGATAAAATATGCCTGGTCCAAATGTCAAGAGAATCCCCAAAACGTTGGCTGTGAGATGATATAATATGTAAGATGACATACCTAATTTTGAAGTGCTAAATTCACAGATGAACAGCTAAAAAGATTCTGTTAGATCACTTTAATATATTGATTGAAGAAGATATTTCTTGTGCGTTGGAAGCATCCCGACAAAATGATAATCTCCTCTGCAAGGGTATAAGCCAACTGCAGAATCATGAAATATTTTGTACATTAGCAATTGTTACGCGGCTGAGAGTGTATTGGTGTGTATATGTGTGCATTATGTGTCTGAATGTGTCTGAATGTGTGTGTGTGTGTGTTGACCCTAACGAAAGCAATTCACAAGTCAACTTACTCGCTCGCCCCTTTTAGCTGCTTCGTAATGTGCCAATAATAGTTGAGTTTGGCATTGTTGCCAGCCAAGAGGGGGAGTAACTTGTTATATATTTATATGTATGCATATGTGTATGTGTGTGTTTTATGTGTATATTTAAGTATATATGTTCGTGTTCTGTGGGCAATACAATGTCTAACAAACTGAGTTCAATTTATGCTTTTCTTTGGCTTTACCCAATTCTAGCTGTATTCTTTCGGCGCTTTTCTTTTGGCAATTACTCAAAGTTTTTGTGCACCGGTCAAATGACTTCAAAGGAAACAGAAACAAAATACACAACAAAAACAAAGCTATGCATTTCAATTTGAGCAAAAATTAATTTATCAATTTGTTCAGAGTGAAGTTGAATTTGCTCTTTGCGGTTGAATATGCTCAGTGTGCAGCTGGGATTGGGGTTTTTGGGGTTTGCCGGACTATTGAATTGTGTCTGAGATTCGAGTTGGTAACAAGAATTTGCCTAATTGGCTTGATTCAGTTGAAGTGCATTGCACAGAAATCGCAAGAAGACAATTATTCATTTCCAACACTGCAATAATTGCAGTTTGTGTTTGCTTAATTTGAGCTTTTTGTTCAAAAATAGCAAACAAATGGATGAAAAGCATATTTAATAAGCATCAATAAGTTATACAGACATTTTAAGCAGACAATCCCAATGACAAAGTCAAATGCAATGCTGCACAAATAGCGATTAGCACTTTATAGCTCATGTTTATTGAATGAGTTCAGAGAAAACTAGTCCTCAAAGTAGTATTAATCCATGTAACGTAATAAGAGAATCTGACACAAATTAATTGATTTAATTGTCAATTTTAATTTTTGTTGAATTAATTCCCCCATTTACCTTTATCGTAGAAAGGCAAATTGGAATTCAGTATTGCATATCGCTCCACATCTCTCTATCTCTCTCTCTCTCTCTATTTCGGTCTCTCTCTCATCTCTCTCAATCTCTCTATCTCTGAATCAGCTTTATATCATAAAATCTATCTGTCTCTGAGCCTGTGTCTTTCTTCATCTCTCCCTTTTTGTGTTTTCTCTATTTATCTTCCAGTCTTTTTCTTCACGAAAGTTATTCATTCTTTCTCTCTTACTCTCTATACCGCGTGTCTCACTCACTTTTCTCTGTGTGTCTCTCTCTCTCTCTCTGTTGGGGTGGCAAACTATGATTTTTGTTACAAATTTATTGTTGTATACATCATCTTAATATCCTAAAAGTTTCACAATGATACACACAAAAGTTATTCAGAAATTGTATTTAACAATTTAGCACAGCAAAACTGGGAGACATTTTCAAACGAGTCAAAATCACATTAATATGTTTAATTTCTATTGCTGCAACTTTCTAGTTGATTTTCAGCACATTCCCCAAATCCGCACGCAATTAACTTTAACAGCATTTTCACACGTCTACAACGGCAACAGCAAAGCAAGTATTTTTTTACAGTTATACACGCGTGCCCACTTAAATATGCAACAATTTCCGCATAATTTCGTGCACTCGCAGTGGCCAAGGGGGCCCAGCTCACTCGCCTGTGTGTGTGTGTGTGTATGTGGCTAATCACACGACTGACTAGCCCGAACTATCTGTGGCAGGTGTGGGTATCTGTGTGTGTGTGTGTTGAGGTGCGTGTGTGTGTGTAGAAGTGTCTCTGTGAAGTTGACGCTGAGCCTATGGCCAAGCAATTATTACGCACCAACAGGCACGCACACACCCACACCCAAAAATACACAAAACACAGGAGCAAGCGATGTGTACAAGCCAACAGAACACACATTTTGGTGGCTAGTTTGCCTCTGTGTGTGTGTGTGCTTGTGTGTGTGTGTGTGTATGTGCCGGACAGTTCCTGAGGCATGTGCGGGTCGTGTGTCGCCGACGTTGATTAATACGCAGCAATTTGCAGTCCGTGAATTTTGCGATAGCGATGCGTGAAACTGTCATGCGATTTTCGGTCAACTCTCAACTGTTGAGCCATCAGCCAACAATTTTGATGACCCATATACGTATGCGTATGTCGGATGCAAATGGTTGCCTTAAATGCTGGCTTAACAGTTCGAATAGTTTTCGGTATTTGATGGCTCTGAAAGTGAAGCCATGATCCAGTTGCTCTGTATTAACTGAAGTCGGTTCTAAGGTAAGCCATTTATCCCGTTCATAATTAACAAAAGTTAATTAGTAACATGCCATTCAAAGCCAAGCTTATTACAAATAGCGATTCTCATTTCAATGTTCTTATTTATTCTTCACTTTTGTCAAATCTATAATAAATGTGCAAGTGTACAGGATTTATTATGGCTATGCTTTTCATTTTCTATATTGATTATTAAATTTAAATTGGTAAATCAGAGAAAATATTCAGTGTCTGTTTTTGATTCCCCAATTCGGTGGCAAACCTCACAATTTGACTTTTGGGCCGTCATTTACCATTCCATTCGGAATCCTTGATAACACCGCAGGAGCAGGAGCGCTTTGGGAAGCTCAGTCAAAGGCAACACATGCATAAATTATGTGCGCAAATAAAATGCAGCAATACAGTTCACGCCACACAGCACACGCCCTCTCCTCCCCACGTCTCTGCCACTACGCTGTGCTATCCAGAAACATTTTAAAACAATTAAACCAACCAACATGTATTCTCGCTGGCTCATTGGTGGCTCAGACAAAAAAATTCGGCATTTATTTAAAAGCTGCACAGCACGAAAGTCCAACGGCAAACGAACCAACAAAAAAACACAACAAAAAAAAAGGATAACCTTTAAAATATTGCAGTCACTTTTGGAAGCAGGTGGGTAAGCAGGATGTGAGGCTCTGATTTAGGTTTGCAGACAACAACAACGGTTTCCATATTTTATTAACTGCTAAAATCAATTGAAAATACAACTAAATTTGGTCAACCAAAATCGCGCAAAACACCATTTAATAGCCAACTGAGGTCAACAGTATTGCAAATCCCTTAATTTAAATGCATCATTAAATATGAATAGTCTTTAATGCTACAAATTAAAATTGAAAATTGAAGAACAAAATAACGAAATATTTTTTATTAATAAAAACAATAACAAAATAGTAAAACAATTTTTCTATAAGTTATTATTGTAAAATTTCAGTTTAGTATATCGCAGCCCATAGCTAATTTTTAATTATGATAAATTAGCATCAGTACATTAAATATAAAATATTTAGTAAATAAAGCGATTTGCCCCAAATTATATAAGGCTACACAGAAGTGCTGAATCAGTGATTAATTAACTAATTAAATATATGAAAAAAAAGGCTTAAAACTAAAATTAAACAGATAAAAAAGGATAGAAAAAATTATGATGCGAAAAATAATATTAACAAGCCAAGTGAGGTTAAAAGCTTTACAAATCCTATAATTTAATAGCATTATAAAATATTATTTGTTTGAATTATTGTTAAAAATTTAATTAAACAAAATAAGAATGATACAATTTCCAATAATTAAATATTTTGGATTTTTTAATTATTATTAATTAGCATCAATCCATCAAAAATTAAATAATTGTTAACATTAAATAAAAAGTAAGAGAAACAAAAATCTTGAAATAATAAGATGGAAGAAGAAATTATTTCGATTTCGTTTCGTTTATTTTATTAATAAATTTATTCTGGATATAGAAATGCTAAAAGCGTTTTGTATAATTAGCTTAGTTTAAGTTTGCTTGTGGTTCCATGCAATGTAGAATAAATTTGAACATGGGCTTAATTTGGCGGTCCTATATAAAACAGCATCATAAACCAAATAATCTGAATCATAAGAAAGAAGCAATTGTAACAAGTTGATTTACCATATCTTGAAGTAAAAGCTCAACATTTTTATCATATATACTCTAAGGGCTCTTTCTCTTATATCTCGACAATTCGTAAGAAAATTAGAATATCCCCTACCAATGGCATAATAACAATTCAAATTGAACTGCAAAATTTCTATAGATATATATATAAACATATATACATGTACATATATTTAATATCCCAAATGAGCTCAGCAAATTTGAGGTTATGCGAAAACTTGCCTCAACATTACTTATTAACATATCGAAACCATTTCATTGGAGCCCCTGCTACATGACCTGACAACCGAAGGGGAATCAAGCTCATAAAACACAGCACACCCTCACCCTCACCCTCACACACACCTCCTCTCTGTAGACAATGGCATTTACATAACATCGAATCGTATTTTGTATTGTTTCGTATCGTTACATATCGAAGACTGTAGGGCTGGCCAAAAATGCGCATAAAGCTTAACATTAAATATTTATAAATATTACGTATACGTAATCGAATTGATTGATTTTGCAATTTCACGCAAGTCGAAACAAATGCAAAGACACACATCGAGAGACAGCACAAACAAGGTTGATGTGAAAAGTAGGCAGTGCTGCTTAACCAAAAACAGACCAAATCAAACCAAACCAAGCCAAGACACCCCTCAGACTGGACCTCTACTCCAATCAACCGAACTGTGGGTAACTTGAAACGAACTAAGCTAAATTGGGTGGGGAACTGTGGAGGATTGAGCGTCTTAAGTGATTTCTAACTGTGGGGCCGTACAAGTCAGCAGCCAAATAAAATACATTATGTTAATGTGCACACAGTAACAAGTTGTATGCTTCCCAGCCACGCCCACACATTAGAGACAGGGACACACACACACACATACAAGCCACATGACCTAATCCTTTTTAGTCAATGACCAGCAAAATACATTGAGTGTAGAGTTGGGTTTTGGGATTGGGTTTTTCTTTTGTAGAACTGGCTGCAGCATCTCGCTTTGCTTCATTGCCGCTATAAAATGCCGACGCTCGGCCAAATCCGACGAAAAGTATCCGCAATCACAAAGCGGCACGTGTTGCTGTCCAACTCAAATTCTTGTTGAGCAAAGCCTGGTCAAAGCAGCAGTAGCCCAAAAAAGGATTCAACCTTCACACACCCCCAAAGCCACACCTCTTCCGCATCCTTGCCTTGTCTTGCCGCCATCTAAATGATTGGTAATTTGATGTTTTATTACATTTTTGCGAAAAGTTGATGCCTGTCCTTTTTTTTGTGAGTGCTACTTTAAAATTTATGAACGTTTCTTTGGGCCAAAGAAAAAGGGTTGGAGGCTTTTTGGCCACTTTACTGCTGTGGCTTATAATTGTCACACAGTTTTTGACTGGCAACTGGCTTTAACGATAATGTGACCATATTTAAGTTGCAGTTAGGTTTACCCAAATGATTACCACAAAGAAATCATGCCCTCATTTTATATTGTTATGTGGGAGACTTAATAATCTTGTGGATACATTATAAGTAAATTGTGCTTGAACGCGGATATCACACAGTTATATAATCCAACCATATATTAAGACAAACCCATTTTGATTAACAACTACATCTCTATTTAAAATACTAAATAATTAGTGCTAAAATATAGAGGCATAATTATAAGTATACAATTTGAAATTTTCAATAGGTTTAAATTAAAATTCATTCGAATCAGCTTCTTTTTTTAACTTAAATAGTCCTTTTTTATACCCATTCAAAATGTGCAAAAAGTGTATAATGAAGTTGAGCAAATGTATATTAAGGACAGAAGGACCCCATAAATCTGTGCCCGTTCGTCAGAGGCTATTAAATCTAGAGAGTTCAAATTGAAATATAAGTGCAGTGTATTCTACGCAATTCATTCAATTCATTTGATCGAAAGCCACAAATTTATAAATTAAGTCTTCGAATTTATTTTTAAATATGATTATTATCGTTATTATTAGATCTATTATCAGATCTATTAATACCAATTGCTGCACAAATGCAAGAATGCTGGATTTCTAAATATACATTGGCATTTTATTGATCAACTCTTGAAAGTACACGGAAAAAAAATCGCATATTCATATTTTTACAAGTATATCACTTACCACGAGCAAAACTGCCCGAATTTGCTTAGTCTTCCAATAAATGTGCGCTGGCATTTTTCTATCTGTATTTTCTCGTAATCATGGTTTCCATGCTGCAATGAAACAAGTAAATATTTTCCATTATAGTTGCGTAAGTTCAGCTATTGATTACATAGTTTTAAGTTACTCTTACAATATGAACTGTAGTTTAAATCTTAAATAACATTGGGCATTTAGAGTAAATAAATAAACAAATAT
Source organism: Drosophila macrothrix (assembly GCA_035042055.1). NCBI lineage: Eukaryota > Metazoa > Arthropoda > Insecta > Diptera > Drosophilidae > Drosophila > Drosophila macrothrix. The sequence continues at coordinate 10,489,250 of JAWNLX010000604.1, forward strand.
AAACAATAATACACACACACACACACATACACTCACACACACAAGTCACGATAAGAACTTAAGTCAATAGAACTTGGCCTTTGAATAATTAAGGAAAATATTGTTAAATCGCTGCGCATGCAACGATTAATGAAGGCAACAACAAGCAAACAAGCAAACAAACAAACAAAGAAACAAACAACAAGCGACAGCTGAGCAAGTGCCAAGATATATGACAAACGTAATGGTGGCAAGGATGGTGTCGGTGGAGTGGCATGTGGAAGTTATGCCAGACTATTTGGGAGCATCCCTCTGCATAAGCGACAAGAACAAAAAAAAGAAAAGAAAGGGGAAGAGGAAGGAGAAGAAGAAGAACAACAACAGTGAGCGTAATAAATACGTTTACGGCACTGAGACATTTGTCATTCAAATTAAGTACAAACGACATTACTCATTTCTTCGAACGAGCCCGTTAAATTTTGCAAAGGTTGCCGCCCTCCTCAAGCGAGGTAACTGTGTGGGCGTGGCACTTGCCAACAACCAAATGTCGGTGCAACAAAAGTAAATTTCACAAAATTTAACTGGCAAATGGAATTTGCTGTATTTTCTGGTTGTCTTCTTGTTTTTTTTTTTTTGTCCTTTTTTTCTGTGAAATTTTAATGTAGATTTATGCACGTTGATTTCGTTCTCGCTGATTCCTTGAGGCAACAAGCCAGCCACCCTGCTGTTTATTTTGAATTAATTTCATTTTGCAGTCCAGTAATTTGTTTTACGTGCGACGGGTGCGGCATGAATGGGGAAGGGGGCGTGCACAATTATTTAATGTACTTTTAAATATACGCACGTAATTATGGCTATTTAGCTGAATGCCTGGGGTAGCGCCTATAATAAAAGAGGCTCATTAAAGGGTTATTCAAATATCGCACACATTTTCTTTTGTAATTTTCGATTATACTTGCTAAGACTGGTTTTCTTGCAAAAGAGTTTTAGTTTTATTCGCGGTTTATTTCTTTTTGTTGTACTAAATAAAATAGAAAATCATAAAAATATTTTAGTTCAATTGAAATAGTCTCAAATCAACACTGATTTGTGCTTCTGCCTTAAAAACAAACTTTTACGATTGTATTCAGACCATATTCTATTCTTTAAAAAAAATATCCACTCATATGTGCTTCTGTATAGTTTATTCTTTAAATTGCTTTTATATTGTCTTTATAATAATAATATATTTCTGAGTCATATTTCTAAAAGGTACAATATTTTAAGAACCCAATAATAGATTTAAGTCATTCAGTAAATAGCCGAATATTAGATTTAAAACATTACATTAGTTAAGCCCAATCTATTTATTCTCATTTTTTTATTTTCCCCCTTTTTCGCACAGTAACTCACAGTCAGACACACGAGCAAAACACATTCAGATATTCAATGCCTTGGAGAATTTATTTAAGCATATTACAACGAAAAAAAAGTCTTACCTTATTTTAAAGCCCTATAAACTGCAATTCAATTAATAGTCATAATATATGTTATCCCTTGGCTGACAAAATATGTTGGCTTAATCAATCCGAAAGCACTTAAATGCACACCAAGGAACACTTAAGGTCGCCGAGCACGTACCACAAATTGAAAACCGCTAAAAATACACAAACACGGAAGAGTTTTTTGACTAACGAAGGCATGTTCATATTATTGGGGCACACATTCAGATCTATCGCAATGTTATTAAAACTTTTCCGTGTAAAACTTGGCCGTTTATCATGTTATTTTCATATATTTTTCTGCTCGACTAGCTGTTAAAGTTCATCTAATAGCCGAAACATTCTGTTGTAATTATGACCACATAGCCATGAAAAATACTTTTCCAAAGGCCAATACTTCAAGGAAAGTTAACACCCCTCCCCACTCCAGTGATTGCCAGTGTCGGAATGTATTGTGACAGGGAATGTTCAGATGTTGCGGTTGTCAACATTTGCGCTTCATAGCAACATAGTCTACACTCGAACCGAAATTTTGAAGAAATCGCTCTGATAACTAAAAAAGGTTTTCCTGTTTCAAAAATAACTTTTAAATGTACCAAAAGACATTCCTCAAAATAGAAAGTCTTGATTCTATTTCTCCGAATTATTTTTGATTGTTATGAAATAAATAAAATATATAAATGAAATAGCCTTATTTTTCGAAATATTTCTCATTAAAATTTGGAAAATTTGGAAAAGTTGAATATTTTCGATTTTTAAGAAATATATCTCCGCCAGGTTATAGAAAGTAGAAATCCAAAAAATTCAGCTTGAACTAAAATTTATAAATAACTATTGGAATTCGCTATTTCGACTGCTATTTAAAGTTTATCTGTTTTTTTGCCTTAGAAGCGGCGTATCTCATTTAATAGTACACATAAAAGCTAGTATGTAAATCTTTTTCTGAATTTTGTAAAAAAAATCTACCTTTACGTTAAGAGAAGACAGACTCTGGTTTTTAGACCTTGGCGATTTTCTAAATTTCAGCGCAGTTTTTTCCCTTAGTGTAGAAGACCCAAAGTCAACAGAAAAAATCAAAAATATAACTTCAAATGTTACCAGGAGGTCATAAATAAGTAAACGTTGGGCTGGGCCGCACCCGCACCCGCCCCCACCTCCAACCCCACACCTCCACCTCCCCCTCTACCCATCTGCAAAACTCCTGGAATCGTTGGGTGTCCATGTGTCAAAGCTCGCAGGTGATTTTGTGTGCTTTTTTATATGCGTACTTTGTGTGTATTACTAGGTGTGGGTGTGGGTGTGTGTGTCAGGTGTGCGTGTGTGGTTGTTTTGGCGGTTCGTTGAGTTGGAGGGCAGACGAAAAGTTGAGTAATTAAGTGGCACAACCAAATGTAATTTTATATAATGGGTTAAATTGCGAGATTCATTTGGCTCGAGTTCTTAAAACGTTTGCAGAGAAATGCTTGCAACTTCAATAAATGCACGTGATGCAATCATAATTGTGAGTTTCTTTAATTCATAAATAATTGAAAATGTTTCAATGGAATCTTTATGTAATACAATTGGACAGCAATTGTGATGGAGTCACATCGCAAAAGACAGCCCAATTGTTATTTGCATAACGTTGCGCAATTAATAAAATAATTGAAACCGGATTTTTAAACAGATTTTAAACAGAAAACGGAAATCAGACAGACAACTCAGCCGAACAAAAGGCAGACAAGTTAAGAATGTTCGAAATAAATTAACTACGTTCATGTTTTTTATACTCTTTAAACGACACAATTCACTTTTATACCTCCTTCATTTAAAAACTGTGCTCTAATGATCTCTTTTGATGATATATTTTATATATCTTGTATCAATAACAATGCAAAAAAAATGGACTTTGATTTTTTTCCAGTTGATATCGGTTTAAATTTAACCTTTCCATAATATAATATTGATCTGCACGAGTATTTAATCAGCATATATCACGAGCAATAGCATAATAAGCTAAACAATAATGTTTGAGAACATGTTTGCTTGAAAAATACAATTTAACTTTTTTTAGCCATTATATAATAATGATCTGCAAGAGTATTTAATCGTCATTTATTTAATGCAATAGCAAAAGAAAATTGATTTTGGTTTTTATTTAAATGTTGAGCTAATTTCTGTTAAGTTTGGCATCTTATTAAACTAAACATTATACAATAATGAACTGTTAGAGTATTGAATCGTCGATCAGACACACAAAAACAACAAACTGTTCTGTTTTATTGTTCCCTTTTATTTTCGTTCACCTCATTCCCTTTGTCATTGTCATTGTTGTTCTGCTTGTTGTTGTCCATTTGGATGTTGCTGCTGCTGCAAATGTTGCGCATTGAACTTTTAATTAGCAAAAGTGACGTCTGCTTAAGCGTGCTACCCCGCCACATCCCCCTCCCCAACCACCTCCTGTCCTCCAGTGAAAGGTAAGGCGTATAAGGTGCCAGGTGTTTGCAGAGCAGGGGTTCAGTTTTGGTCGGCGGGTCTGTTTGGGTCTGGACTGGTGCACACCTCCCCATCCCCTCTTCTACTCGTATAGAATGAATGAAAGCAAATGACAACAAAATGAAATTCATTTCTATGCACAGATTGTTTTGGGAGGCGTGGCATTGCATAACATTCTGTTTGTGTTTATGTATGTTTTTGGGGGGGATCTTTTATGATGTTGTCAACGGAGTCGTCGTCGTCGTCGTCGTTGTTGTCGTTGTTGTCGACAAGTTCATAAATTATGAACAATTAAAATGTAGCACGGGAATTTCTTGCGGGGAAGCTAACGTTGTGAATTTGGGGTTGGTGCTCGGTTCTCCGGTTCTCCGCTCAGTTCATCAAAAATGTTTGCATATGTGACAAACAAGGGGTGTGCAGTCAATTGAAGCGCGCTACAGTGAAGCCTAACAGATAGTTACTTTGTTGGACCTGATTATGGTTTCTCTGTTAAGTAAACGTACAACAAATTGTAAAGTTATATGCAAAATTAATGTTAACAAATTCTGAACTGACACCGCCCACAAAGACCCTTTCATTAGGCATGGAATCTTGGCAGCTTGCCAAAAATAAATTCATCTTGTAATGTGAAGCGAGAATATTTTGGGTTGTACGCCAAGCGCAAGTGATAAATCCATGAGACAAAATGGGAGTAATTAGGAAGAAATTTTTGGAATTTATGACTTTTTTATTATTTATTCATTTTGTTTTGCCATTAAAAATGGATAAAATGAAGTAGCTTAAGGGCAGGCAAGTCGCAGAATAATATATCTCCCACTTGTGAAATACATATATACTTTTGAACAGCAAAAACGTCGATATAGCCATATTTGTCTGTCTGTTTGTTTTTATGCGAGCTATACATATTAAAAATTTTCTATTCAAATCCAGTCCATCAAAACAAGTAGTTTATTGCAATTGAAAAAGAGCTTTTAAAAATCTTTATCCATATAATATGCATAAGATAAATATATTTAATAATCGGATTACAAATCTTAGCATCAAATTACTATTAAATATTAAAAATATATATAACAATACAATTGCTCAAATAATAACAAAATATGAAAAACTAGCAATCAAAATAAGTGTTTATTCACATAATGTGCATAAGGAAAATATATATTTTTAATACCACTAAACTGAACCCAGACCACAGGCAAATACCAATTAAATGATTCCAGGTGAGTCGCCGTGGAAGAATTCCAAGTAATGCAGAAATATCGTTACTAATTAGCTTTTAACCGACCGCTGCGATCAACCAATGTGTGAATGCGGTTTTCAGTTGATGTCGTAAGCGTTAACGGCTGCTCATTTACCAGCTATGAGTGCTTATTAATTTTGACATTTCGATGGCAATATATCATTATCAGGCTAACAAGCCGTCAACCGCTCGTCAAATCGGCCTTCAGTAACCACAGAGGCAAATAAATTCCGAAATTGAAAAAAGATGAGAAAAAACATAAATACAGAGAAACAACAACAACAACAAAAACTACAAAATAATTGCGCAGTTAACACGCTAATCAGCTCGTTACCAACTCTTTGATTTACAGCTCACCGAAAACCATGCCCATTTTTATGATCCACACTTTTCAATCATTTTCCCGTGGGTTTGAGGAAAACCGCTGCGAGGGCTGTAACAACAATTACTGAGCTGAGTTGAGTTTTTTTGCACAGTTTCCAACCAAATCTGGCTTAAATCTTCCTTTAAGGGCAAGAATTAAATAAATCCCTTTATTTAACTAATTAATATTCTAAACAATTCATTTTACATTGATAAAATTTAAGAAAAAAGTGTAATTATAATTTATTTATTTATTCTTCAAATTGTATCTTAACAGTTTTTATAATTTCAAAAATGACTAAGCATAGAAAAATATCTGATATATAAAAGTAATTAGTAAGATCTGATGGCATATGAATAGTTTGTATGTGTTTCTCTTTAATATATATCAAAATAATCGTTTAATATAAGCAGATTTTGACTTTTTCAATATTTTGGATAAAAACTAGTAAAAAAGTTTCAATTCGTTAACACAAAAGTTGAATATAAAAATTGTATTTTATATTGTTGAACATGTGTTATTTTCTAGAAAAACATTAGCAATTGTTAAACGAACTTATTGGAATTTTTCGAGCACCCCTCGAACCACAGCGCACTGCTCATTAACATTTCAATAATTTGTGCATAAATCTTAATGCACTGGGCGTGGCAACAGTGTTTGCCAGTCATTAGTTACGGCCGAGCGCAGAAGGTGCAACAACTGCGACACGGCCAGCGCAAAATGCAACGCTCCATTGGACCGCACGCACAGGTAGAAGGAGATGGCAAATATATAAATGTAAATATAGATAAAGACAGACTGAGAGGCAAAACCGATTTAAAAATGCTTATACATTATTCTGCATTCATCTGCATATGTTTTGTGGTTTGTTAGTTGGCTAACGAGATCGACACGAAACTTGTTGCCCTGTTATGACTGTGTCTTGCAGGCAATACGTCAAATCGAATTTGCAGTCAACTTATAGAAAAACACAAGACAACAAGAAATTGTAGGTACTCATTCCAAAACCCAAACCATCGTCTCCGTTTCAACCACGTTGACAGCTCCAGCGAGCAATAAGTTTCAAATGATGCCGACGACGACGTCAAAGTCGTCGTTCATGTCAACGCAAAGAGCGATGAGCTGGCCAAAAATAAAAAGTTTGTGCGGAGTGTGTTGCACGTAAGAGGAAGCAACATACACACACAGATTGAGAGGATGGAGTAGGAGCCCAGCAGCTCAGATGCAACGTTGTCTGCTGCAGATGCAACACGTTTCGATTTCATCGAATTTCATTGAAGTATTTCGCATGCACTGAGCAAAATGTGAATTGGGAATCTTAAGTAGTAATTTAATACAACCATGTTTGAGTTTGATTTCCCCTAAATAACTATTTTTAAATAAGTATAAATAAAGTTGGATGCTTCAGTAGTTAAATAGCATTTAAATAACATCAAATCGAATTTGTTTCTAGAACCCAATTTGGTGCGTATTGTTCGATTGTTAAATGTATTATCCTATTAAAAGTTCTCTTTTCAAGTTCGTTGAATATTAAACATTATTGCTCTGTTAAAATAAAAGTAAAAAAATAATAAACTGAAATCTAAAAATCGACCAAATCTTTACTTATTATTTAGTATTTCAAAATTGTTGATCTTTAGCAAAGGAATTTCGCTTATAGATTCAAAATTGATCTTAAAAAAATGAAAAATTCGTTTTTAAAGTTTACTCTGATGTAAATTAAGTTCCTTTTTTAATATTAGTTGAAAATTGTGCATTTAAGGTTAACAAATCTTCTTTACTGCACTCCAAGCCACAACTGAACACTTATGGATTACTAGTTAAAAAAAATTAAGGCCCAAACTTTTAATGCAATGAAAAACTATGGAAAAACAGTCCATCTCGCACTTAAAGTACTCCAGCTGCCGACACAGTAAAACCATTTGAGTGAGAACACACACACCAAAAAAGAGAAAAAATAACCATAGGAAAGAAAATGGTTTTTTTTGTCCAATAAATTATTTAGTATGTATAAATCACAGGGGCAGACATAATGCCGCACAGCAAAACTTGCGCTGAAAACATGTTAAAGCCATTCGAAGATTTATTTCGAGACGCTACTCGAGGCTGAGAAGGACTCAGGCTGCGAGGTATGAGGGGCTGAGGGACTGCATAGGCACCAGGCAGCCAGGCAAATCGTTGAGAGAAAGCCAGCGAAGAAAAGAATGAAGAAAACAAAGAAAGAAAGGAGTAGGCAAAGTTTTGTGGCTGTTAGCGCCTTTTATTTTAATTTTGGCCCGTTTCATACGATTTGCAAAGCGCGAAACTGCCAAGTGCCAAATGCACTTGTGTGTCAGGCTGGAGCAGAGCAGAGCCGAGGGAAACAGCAGGTACAACACAAGAAGCACAATGAGCACAAGGAGCACATGGTGCTGGAGTCGCCACCAAAATTCACACAACACATCCGCCACTTCACTAACCAAACACAACTTGTGCGAAACTTTTGATTCTTTTGATTTGTAAGGGTACTTGAGGATATTTTTGAAGATAAGCAGGAGGAGGCATCAGCTAAATAATGTCCGTAATAATTGATAACTTAATAATAATAATAAACTATAAATAGTAATTTTGCTGCTTTTTACAGATCATTTTAAAATTCATTATATTGGAAATAATAATAATATTTAATTTATTTAATAATATTTAATCTTTTTATAACCTAACCAATATGTTATTATGTCAAGTTATAAGAGAATCAAGCTTTCAATGTATTTTTTTTTCTCGAAAAACCTGTTTTGACTAGATCTAAAATCCTTTTTGATCTCTTTTAAGGTATATTTTTTCTTATAATTATAGGATATCTGTTGGGCAGGCTCACTATCCCAGACACTCCTTGAGGCCTGTTGGCTTATTCTGTGCTCTTTGATTTTGTGGCAGTTTTTAAGTGTTTAACTTCGCCAACTGCGAACCGAGCAACTTTTTGCAGTCTCACAATTTAATGCCCTGCAAGGTTCCCAGTTGCCAGTTTGGGCTCGCATTGTCTATGTCTGGATCTAAATGTCTGACTGTCTGTTAAGGAGTTGCATTTAATGACAGAACTTCGATATTATAGAGTTGGGTTCGGGTGTAATTCCTATAAAGAGACTATGCCAGACAATCAAAGACAAAAGAACGCCAAAAATGGCATTAAAAGAGCACAATTCGAGTTTTAAGTGAATTCGCAAATTGGGGCTTAATTTAGTGGGTGTAAATAAGAGCCTTTTAATGACCTGCTTAGGAGTTGAGTAAGAAGTGAAAACCTCTCAATTATTCCACACTTAAGTTCAAATTGAAAAACGTCTGGGAAACATTAAAAAATAATCACTTTTTTCTATTTCAGAAAAGTTGTAAGTGCAAATAAGAAGTTTTCCATCGTAAGAAAGGCAGAAACGTTCAATATTGTAGTGAAATATTAACTTTAAAGGCGAATTTTGATTCCAGTTCCAGATCCAGTTCTGGTGCATAAAGGACAAAAATTAATATATTTTTCCAAACTATTTTGCTTTTTAGTTACGTAACAGTAGAGAAAGTTTGAAGAATCAAGTAAGAACCAGAACATCCATAATGCTGTACCACTTCGATGTTTTGGTTAATCATAATATCAAATATGGTTACTGGTTCTTGAAAAAAATTTTGAATTCCTTTTACAACTCATTTAGTTAATTTCGGTTAACATTCACTGTTGTATTATTTATTAATTCCAATTGACGGCTTTTTACAACTTCTAATTAATTTTCTAGAAATATTTAACTTAAAACTTTCCACAATGCAATGCAATATTTTATGAGCAGGAAAATGTTCATTATCAACTCGAATCTTGAAATAAGCCGTTTGTAAAGTAAAAAAATAACGTTTTACTCCCCTCAAATGGCACTTTTCGTATCAATTTCGATGTTTTTTGGACAAGTGTTTTCCAATCGTTTCTTTTAGCACATATTTTAAGGCCCCAAAGGTTTCGTCGCTGCAATAACACCTAAACTATAAACTATCCATCATCTTACCGTATTGTAGCAATCGGAGACACCTAAAGCTTTGCCCACGCACTTAAAACACTTTACGATTTCAGGAATAACCTTTTGGTTTATTTGGATTTGTAGCCCTTCCACACAATATGTACACACTTGCAAGGGCTGAGAAAACAAACGTCTTTGCCCCAATAAACCCATAAATATGACAGCTGTGCTGAGACCAATCTAAGTCATCATAAAGTGTGCATACTGTAAAGTCTCTCCGCCTCCGTCGCTCTCTCTCACTCCCACTTTATTTTATACCGTTGGACAACTTAATAAAGACTGCTAATACGAGGCACACAAGTCATTAATTCTCTAAATGAAATTTCGTTTGTTTTTGTCGATTTTCCAAGTCAATTATAATACATTAAAATACAGTAAACACTTGTATATTACAACTGTCGTTGATAGAAATTCTCTAGAAAATGGAATTTTAAATATTAATGCTAGAAACTTTCTAATTTCTTGAGTAAAACAATATTTTGCTATCTTTTTTGATTACTTTTATTGCACACTTTCTTTATTTACCAAGAAAACAAATGAAACTAGAGAATTGAAAAATGAAATAATAAATAAATAAAATGTAGATATTTTCAACAGTTGAATGTCGATTTTTTAATATTAATATCAAATAAATTATTGTTTGTTTATTTTAAATATCAAATGCCTTCTGTTAAACGAGTGTTTACTGTAACTTAAAGTTGAGACCGTTGCAAGCGCAGCCAACAAACAAATAGTATGCAAAAGTCAACGACTGTCAGACAACATGTCAGACATTGCCAGACTTTGCCCGACGTGCCAGACAAGAAAGGACTGGCCGCCAGGAAGTTGTAGGAAGTGCATACAATGTGCGAATGTCACAGCAAACGTATACACACAAATATATAAACATGTATGTGTGTGTGTGTGTGCCTTATGTAAAAGTTGAGCTCGGCCACCGCACTTCTTGCTTACATTTGGCAGCTCTCATTTCATCTCTCCCACTCCCACGCTTCGTCCCTCTTTCTCTCTCGCTCTGACGTTAAGCTCGCCTCATTGTGTAGAGTGCTGTTTTGTGCCGTGTTACAATTGCAAATGGTAAAGCCGAGCAGCGTCGTCGTCTCTTTCAATTGCAGCTGATTGCAATGCGTCGTTCATTAATATTTTTGCAGCATTTTGCTTTGCGCTAGCATTCGTAAGCTAAGCTTCAGATTAACACAAAAAAAATGTCAAAAGCGCTTTAGCATAGTTGCTGCCATTCATTTTTAATTCTTTATTATTTTCTAAAAATATCTCAATTTATGTGGCCTATTTATTTGGGAATATATAAAAACATTTGCATTAATGCGCTGACAAAAAATTTGTTCAAATCAAATAATTACTGAACATTTCTCTTATTATTTTATAATAAGACTATCACAATTTGTGTTTATTTTGGCATGCGCTGAAAAATATATGTTCAAATCAAATAAGTAAATACCTGCCAGACAAACTTTGTACGCCAAGTTGCCAATCAAAATATAACTGTTGCTAAAGTTCCCTCAATAATGTGCTTTATTTACAGTTAATTTGTTTCATGGTTTTCATTCGTGTTTGCTTCGCAAATTCGCATAAAATACAAAACTTATTTGCTTTTAATTGCTCATACACAAGTTTACTTTTGATATTCAATACTCTCACTCTCTCTCTCTCTCTTACTCTCTGTTTTTATACAAAAAAAAGCGCTCTCTCTCTCTCTCTCGCTCGCTCTCAGTCGCTTAACATTAAATTAATTACATTTAAGTGAGTGCGAAAAAAAGAAGAGCAGGGAAGTCATGGGAATATGTGTTAAAAATAGCCAAAAGTCAGGCAACTTACAACAGTCACGAGTTGAAAGGCTAACACGCTAAGCGCTCCTCCGCATTGAATCCCAAAAAAAAAGATTCTCAGTCGCTGCACAAAATTTAACACTGACTGCGCTGCCGGCGGCAATAGCGGCTGCTGTTGTAGTTGTTGTTGCTGCTGCTGTTGTTATTGTTGTTGTTGTTGTTGCTGCTGCTGCTAATCCACTTTTACTGTTCTTCAGCTCACTGCTATTACTACATGCACACACACCGGCACACAGACGCATGCATACGAATGCGAATGTGCACAGGTAGCGACGAGAAAACGGTAACTTTTTCTGCACGCTGCGCTTTTGTTGTTTGTGTGCGGTTTTCTGCTTCTTCTTCTTGCTGCTGTTGTTGCTTTTGCTTGGCGCTTTTCGCACTGATTGCTCCACACTAAAATCGAATTAAACTTGCACGTTCTTGTCGTTGTTTTTCTTGTTGTTGTTTTATTTTTGCCGCACTTTCAACACAGACACACACACACGGAGAGAGAACTTTCGCCTCTAACTTTTACTTTGTTTGGCAGCGCAGAACGCGACAATAGAAGCAACAAAAAAAAAAATTGCACAGCGTAAAAAACTTTTAAAATCGTGCAATTTTTTTGCTCTTGTTTTTGTTCTTCTTCTTTTGCTATTGTTCTTCGGCTCCTTTGCGACTTTCGAGCTTAAGGATTTTCTAATGGGGCAAGGTGACAAAAGTTGCCGTCGCGATCGTCGGCAAATGGAGAAATGGCTCTATTACCCCATTTTCATTTATGTTGCATTTGTTAAAATTATTTTGTTTATTTTGAGTTCAAAGAAAAAGCGATTGCAAAACTTTTGTTTATGATTTTTTTTTTTTGCTTTTAAAGTCTTAGGGAAATTTTATGCGCTTGATAAATCTCCAAATGGCGCTTTCAAAATTTCCGCTTTGTGCTATCTCGATTGATAATTTCTCTTTTATTGATTGGGTTAAGGGACATTTTTAATTGAGATTCGACTTCGCTAATATTCCAATTAGAACCTGAGAAGCTCTTTTCTGATTATGTTGTGGGACTTTTTAATTTTCGTAATTTATTAAAAATATATATGGAAGTAACATCATAATAATAATAATAACATCTGCGCACATTTTTAATTTTAAATTCATTTAATTATATATTTTTATTTAACTGATTTAATCTTAATTTCAAATGTAATACAAAATATTAATATGCATTAAATCGTTATTTCCAACTTCCATTCCGATTAGAATTGATACAAGAGATAATGTCCTAATTAATTCCTCTCTTAAAATTTGCTCTTTTACAATTGTTAGATCAGATCTTAACTGCTCCCTGTGTGCTGCGTGCAAATATCCCGCAGAACATTTTCCGTCGAATCCAATTGGAATATTAGTCAAGCTTTTTTTCTCAATCTCTTTTATGAAATAATAATTTTTTAATTATATTTATTTATTATGCAGTTTCGCTGCATCCTTAACACACACACACACACAACCACAAATCACACGTGTGTGAGTGCGATTCTCAGTTATTCTTTTTTACCGTTAGCACGAACCGCACGCACAGAAAATCACTTGAAAACTGTTCGGCCGGTCGAATCGGATTCGGGCACGAACTGAAACTGAAATAGTCTCCAACATGCAGCCAATGATGTTGCGACAACATTGTTGCTGCAGCAACCCGTTTGCCGCATTCCTCGCTGCAACAGCAAGAATGTTGCCGCAACGCGGTTTGAGTGAAAATTAAAATCGAGCTCGAGCAAGTTGGTTACGCGCATGTTTGAGTTGCTCTTGCTACAGTTTGAGAACCACAGAGAGGTGAGTTTGCAATGTGCAGCATCGTGCGACATGTTGCTAAATATTGTATGGCAGCAAGCAAAGCAAAATGAACTCAAAAGGTGACTCAACAAGTTTCTAGAGTGAAAATTGTATTTTGTTCTTCTTTGTCTGGGAAAGCGATTAAATGCGCAGACAAATTAAGCAATTAACCGTAAATAATGTGCTATTCTTATTTCAGATTAAGATCCATAAAAATCTAACACAATAGAGAGAATTATGAAAATAAATATGATTAAATGAAGGGTGATTTATATTTTTATGCATCTATGTATATGAACATATTTATGTATGTAAGCACATAACATTCACAGGAAAACTAAATTTATACTGTTATACAGTAAACACAATTTGATTCGAGAAGAAAATAATTATATATTCAAATATTTGCCAATTTGAAATTCGTATTTCGCGCGCTTCTTAAGCAAGATACTTTTAACTATAGGTCTCACTGTGCGCTAATCCGTGTCATCGATAGCGCCGACACACATCGATAGCAGGCAACGCCGATAGCCCGGAGAGTCTATCGATGAGTAGCAGTTTGCAGTCACATCACTAGCATAGCGACGTTGCCCGTTCTTTCCTGTCGATACGCCAGTGCAGGCGTGTAGTGTTTTTAAAGTTGGTCCACGCAAATCAATAAACATCCAAAATGGTAGGTTCCAATAATCCACATTAATACCACAAAATGCACGCTGAACAAATGCAGCAGTCGACAGCATAAAAATTTATTATGTATGCGCCAGGCAAATGCATTAAATTATGCGCAAAAAAAAAGTGCAGACGTGACACAGTCTACCTGTGTATGTGCATAAGTGTGTGTATGTGTGTGTGTATGTGTGTGTGTATGTGTGTGTGTGTGTGCAAGAATGTGTGACACTGATGAAATGCAAGACAAAGAAAAATAGCTCAAGGGGAAATTGTACAAATGACGTATGCAATTTTGGCTATTTAGAAAATGGGGCCTAAATCTGTTGCAGCTGTGTAAGTGATTGTCTATATATATATAATATGTACATATAATATACAGTTATATGTGTGCTGTGAGTGTGTTTCTCAAGAAAATATTCAACGCAAGTGGTTATTTGATTGTGTGCCTCAACATAACCTCACAAGATCAAGTCTATCAATGTGTGTGTGTGTGTGAGTGAGTGCTGCCAACGCCATTTTTAATAGGTGGCTCTTTTTCAGTTAAACTGGCTTAAAAATTTCCCTTTCTCATCGATGACACTTACCCTTTTTTATTTATATTTTCTAGGTCAACTTCACCGTCGACGAAATCCGTGGCCTGATGGACAAGAAGCGTAATATTCGCAACATGTCCGTCATCGCTCACGTGGATCACGGCAAGTCCACCTTGACCGATTCCCTTGTGTCCAAGGCCGGTATCATTGCTGGAGCCAAGGCAGGTGAGACTCGTTTCACCGACACCCGCAAGGATGAGCAGGAGCGTTGCATCACCATCAAGTCAACGTAAGGCTAGCCACGCCCCTATTTTCAATTTATACTGGATTAATTTTGTTTACTCCCCTCTGCAGTGCCATCTCCATGTACTTCGAGGTTGAGGAGAAGGATCTGGTCTTCATCACGCATCCCGATCAGCGTGAGAAGGAGTGCAAGGGTTTCCTCATCAATCTGATCGATTCACCCGGTCACGTTGACTTCTCCTCGGAGGTGACCGCCGCACTGCGTGTCACCGATGGCGCCCTCGTCGTCGTCGACTGTGTGTCCGGTGTCTGCGTGCAGACGGAGACGGTGCTGCGTCAGGCCATTGCTGAGCGCATCAAGCCCATTCTCTTCATGAACAAGATGGATCGTGCTCTGCTCGAGCTGCAACTGGACGCCGAGGAGCTCTATCAGACGTTCCAGCGCATCGTGGAGAACGTGAACGTCATCATTGCCACATACAACGACGATAGCGGCCCAATGGGTGAGGTGCGTGTCGATCCCAGCAAGGGATCCGTCGGTTTCGGTTCCGGTCTCCACGGCTGGGCCTTTACCCTCAAGCAGTTCTCCGAAATGTACTCGGAGAAGTTCAAGATCGATGTCGTCAAGCTAATGAACCGGTAAGTTTTAACCAATCTGGCATTCCACTCGGCATCCCCTTGCTTTTAGCACAAAACGTGTGACGCTGAACGTGCGAACTCTTCGGATTCTCGAATCTGAAGAGCCGCGCGTGCTGAAAGCGCCACAAGTGCAACAAACGATAAAAGCAGATCAAAACCATTGGAGACGCTGCTGAAACGCTGCATCGGAACCGCTTTCCCAATGTTCAAACGGTGCATTTGCTAAGGCAGCGACTCGACAGATCCATAAATATTCATATATATATGAATATGTTTACTATATTCATATTTATTTATATTCAAATATGTATTCATACATAAATGGATTTATTTATTATTTATAGATAAACCATAAGTTCCAAATTAACAATCAAACTGTTGACTAATGCTTCATATTTTTGATTCTAAAATGGAATTTTCTATGTCGCATATAAGTTCATTTATTTATTTCATATTTAGAATGAAAAATGAGATATACGTAACGCATTTCAAAAGTCACTCTCAAGTCTCAAAAAGTCAATGCTGATTGGTATTCAAGATATGACCTCATAAAATATACGCCGGTCATATAATATTTGGAATTTTTTTTATTCTCTGGAACTCTGCTGGATTACGTCATTTATTTGTCAGGCATCGTCTGATTCTGTTCTTATAAAATGTGAAACAGATTAGGAATAAAAGTGGCATGAATATTGCCAGTAATTGATAATGAAAGGAAATACTAAATTAGGAAGATGAAATTAATAAATATATATAAGGAAAACGCTATGCCTAAAGGGGTTTTAGGCGAGAGAAAATGTAGAAATCAAATTATGAAATATAAGTAGAATGGATAGTAGAAAAAATATAAAGACTTTTTGGCTTAATATAAAATAATTCAATTGGATTTATTCAGTATAGAAATTAGATAAAATCCAGAAAAAGGTTAAAGGTTGAAAGGGTTCAAGATTCAATTGGATGATTTTTTCTGTGTATATATATGGAAGAAAAGATTCATAACTATTCTAAAAACCCAGATCTGAGACACATTACAAAAACTAAATATGAAATTAAAAATAAATATAAATTAAAAGTATTCTCTTACCTTAAACCTGTAAAAAATGCAGCTAAATTAATTAATTAATTTTTTTGTTGATATTTTTGATTTTGACAGTCTGTGGGGCGAGAACTTCTTCAACGCGAAGACCAAGAAGTGGCAGAAGCAGAAGGAGGTGGACAACAAGCGCTCTTTCTGCATGTACATTCTGGACCCCATCTACAAGGTGTTCGATGCGATCATGAACTACAGAAAGGAGGAGATCGAGACTCTGCTGACGAAGATTGGAGTGACGCTGAAGCACGAGGATAAGGACAAGGATGGCAAGGTGCTGCTAAAGACAGTGATGCGCACCTGGCTGCCAGCTGGCGAGGCTCTGCTTCAGATGATTGCCATCCATTTGCCATCGCCCGTCGTGGCCCAGAAGTACCGCATGGAGATGCTGTACGAGGGTCCCCATGACGATGAGGCAGCGGTTGCTGTGAAGAGCTGCGATCCCGATGGTCCCCTGATGATGTACATCTCCAAGATGGTGCCCACCTCCGATAAGGGACGTTTCTATGCCTTCGGCCGTGTGTTCTCCGGCAAGGTGGCCACTGGCCAGAAGTGCCGCATCATGGGCCCCAATTACACCCCTGGCAAGAAGGAAGATCTGTACGAGAAGGCCATTCAGCGCACCATCCTGATGATGGGTCGCTATGTGGAGGCCATCGAGGATGTGCCATCCGGCAACATTTGCGGTCTGGTCGGTGTCGATCAGTTCCTGGTCAAGACCGGCACCATCACCACCTTCAAGGATGCCCACAACATGAAGGTAACACTAAACACTGATTGCCTCGTGGGAATGTTACTAAATCTCATTTCTAATCCCCCGACCAGGTCATGAAGTTCTCCGTGTCGCCTGTGGTGCGCGTTGCCGTTGAGCCCAAGAACCCTGCTGATTTGCCCAAGCTGGTGGAGGGTCTGAAGCGTCTGGCAAAATCCGATCCCATGGTGCAGTGCATCATTGAGGAGTCCGGTGAGCATATCATCGCCGGTGCCGGTGAACTGCATTTGGAGATTTGCCTTAAGGATCTGGAGGAGGATCACGCTTGCATCCCCCTGAAGAAGTCCGATCCCGTTGTCTCCTACCGCGAGACGGTCAACGAGGAATCCAACCAGATGTGCTTGTCCAAATCACCCAACAAGCACAACCGTCTCCTCATGAAGGCCCTGCCCATGCCCGACGGCCTGCCCGAGGACATTGACAACGGCGATGTCAGCTCCAAGGATGACTTCAAGGTGCGCGCCCGCTACCTGGCCGAAAAGTACGACTACGATGTGACCGAGGCCCGCAAGATCTGGTGCTTTGGCCCCGACGGCACCGGCCCCAACTTCATCCTCGACTGCACCAAGTCCGTGCAATACCTGAACGAGATCAAGGACTCCGTCGTCGCCGGCTTCCAGTGGGCCTCCAAGGAGGGCATCATGGCCGACGAGAATCTGCGCGGCGTTCGCTTCAACATCTACGATGTCACCCTGCACGCTGATGCCATTCATCGCGGCGGTGGCCAGATCATTCCCACGACCCGTCGCTGCCTCTACGCCGCTGCGATCACAGCCGGTCCCCGTCTCATGGAGCCCGTCTACCTCTGCGAGATCCAGTGCCCGGAGGTCGCCGTCGGCGGCATCTACGGTGTGCTGAACAGGCGTCGTGGCCACGTCTTCGAGGAGAACCAGGTCGTCGGCACCCCTATGTTCGTGGTCAAGGCCTATCTGCCTGTAAACGAATCCTTCGGCTTCACGGCCGATCTGCGCTCCAACACCGGTGGACAGGCGTTCCCCCAGTGCGTGTTCGACCATTGGCAGGTACTGCCTGGCGATCCGTGCGAGCCCTCAAGCAAACCCTACCAGATTGTCCAGGACACGCGCAAGCGCAAGGGCCTCAAGGATGGCCTGCCCGATCTGTCGCAGTATTTGGACAAGTTGTAAGCGACGGAACAGCCTCCATCCCCCTCCACCTCCCCCTGCATCACCATGCTGCTGCTCCTGCTCCTGCGCCTGCTGGCTAAAGAACCGAAGAATGAAAATGTGGCGGGCGGGTTGAGGAGAGGAAACCGATCAAAACCAACAACAACAACAAGGGTCGCTGTCGGCGTTTAGAAACACACACACATTTAAAGAAATTTTGATGATTATTAATTGTATAACAGTAAAACAACAACAACCAACAACAACAAAATAAATCAAGTAAATGATACTACTTTAAGTTTATATAAAAACAAAACCAACAAGCAAAAATACATCAAGAGCTACCAGAAAAGAGATTAGTTAGTACAAAAAGGGGGAAAAGAATATAAATAAATGGCTGCTGTTAAACAGAGTGACACTTAACAGCACACGAGCGATATTGAAATACAGAAGTAGATGATGGGAAAGATCCTTTTGAGATGCTGTCTGCTCAAACTGCCCATACCTAGCTTATATATTGTAAATGTTGGCTATCAAAACCAGCCGCTAAATAGCTAACATAGCCACAAGCTGACTAAAGTGAGCAGCACTATTCTGTTAAGCCATTAACAGCTGTAGTTAACACAGTGCCTGCCTGCAAAACGAGGGTTGAGTTTCGCATTTCATATTTTTATTGCAGTGTATGTATGTGTGTGTGCGTAAAACGCGCCGCGTGGCCAAGTGCAAAATCACAAAGCAAAGCACACAAAGCCAATCAATGTTAATGATTACAAGAAAAATACGACATGCGGCGTTTGGCGAACTAAAACAACAACAGCAATGACAGCATCGCCGTGGGGTGGCACTCAGTGAGAGACTGAGAGATACACAGTGGGAGAGAGAGAGAGAGCGAAGCAAGAACTCCCACACCAAGGGCTCTCTTTGTAACACTCTGCATTTGTATGGCTGCAAGCGTTGACATGCTAGCAAGTAAACATCTAATTTATGTATGTAAGCTGTATTATTGCAGAATGCAGACATATTAAATTACCAGTTACATATTCGATGTAGCAGAGCTTCGACACTTAAAGAGAGCGTCAAATGGATCGTGCACCCACACAATACATTGTATTTGTTTGAGCTTCGCTCTTTGCTCGCGTTCATTGTGTGAAGCCAGAGCAACTATAGTGATGAACAAAAGTCAACTCACGACTCACGATTGGGAGAGCGAGAGAGATAAAGCCAGAGTTGAGAGTGAGTCGTGGAAGAAAACCACTTCCACCAGATACAGTAACAGTAACAGCAGCACAATGTGTCCAATTGGCTTCACGCTCTTCCGTTTAGTCGTGTTTCGGTGTTCGAGGCGAGCGGACGTGTGTTTTTGGCTAGATGCGATACGCGCCGCATGCATTGCAATATTTTATGTAAATAGGTATGTGTACGTGTGTGTGTATACAAATGTGCGGTTTGTATTCTGTGTTATGTCCCAAATTCCAACAAAAAAAACTATATTATTCGAATGAAATACATGCAAAAATAGTCAACAATTTGAAACGAATCAAAAAACAACATTTGTCTGTTTATGTGTGTGTCAATTTGTGTGTTTTTGTGTTTGTATGTATGCGTGTGCAATTCGTAAGCAAATTGCAAAATGCGAATAAAATTCTCTTGTTCTCGGAAGTTGCCGTGTCTGTTTTTGTCATCGTCTCAAAAGCGGACGCCGCCAACGTCGCAGCCGCCGCTTCGTCTATCACATTACAACAACGGCAGCAGCAAGAAGAAGCAGCAGCCCCCGTTGTATGATTGTCGACTGTCTCTTTTCTCTCTCTCTCTCTCGCACACTCGCTCGCTCGTCATATATTTTTTTGCTATTTTTAGCAATATTTTCCAATTGGAAGATTTTTGATTTGACCTTTTGGCAGTAAAAGCTTTTAACTGTAATTATTATGCGTTGCTGCCAGCAGTAAAAAAAAACAACAACAACAATATCCAAACGCTGATGTGAGTGGAGTGTGTGCGAGTGTGTTTGTGTGTGTGTGTGTGTGTCTGCATATGAAAAAATCGATGCCAGACTCCCTGCGACGACGCCAGGCAGGCAACAACTTCATTCAGTAAAGCAAAAGGCAAAGCGACGGCGACGTCGACGCCGACAGTATATTTTACAGTTAGACAAAGTTGAAGCTTTGCTTTGACTGTGTGCTTGTGTGCTTTGTGTGTGTGGGTGGGTGGATGGTTGCAGCTTAAGTTTGGAGTTCGAATTGGAAATGAGTTTATGCACAGCTATATGCAATAGATAACACCGGAAATCACATTTTTTTCCGTTTTATAAAATGCAAAAAAATAAAAAAAAAACAAAGACAAAGGCAACGTGCGTCTCCATGTGTGTGTGTGTGAGATGTTTATGTATAGAAGCATATAAATTGTTTTACATGTATGTATTTAAGTGGGCGGCAAACAGGGAGGCTAATTTGTCTTTGTGTTCGTAAGTGTGTATGTGTGTGAGTGAGTGCGCCTGAGCTTCATACGTACACACACACACACACACTTCTATATATATATATATATAACTCCTCTCTACAAACAAAGTGTATAGAAAATATGAATGAAGACACGAAATGCGAGGAGCAAAGGAGTTGAGAGTAAAACTAAAGATACGCCGAGTGTGGGGAGTAGTATGTGGAGGAGAAGGAGAAGGAGTAGGAGAGGGAGAAAAGTGAGTAGTGAGAATAGTGTTTCTCACACACTAATTTTCCCATTTTCACACCTCCAACTCAACAACGGTAAAGGGGATGGGGGAATGGTGTATATGGGGGAGGGGGAGAGGGGGGCCCTGTTAGCTCTACGTGAAAAATCAATGCAAAAAATGTGTGGGACGTGTTACAAACATTTTTAATTGGCTTCTGAAAGTGCGAGATAGTTGAAAACTTGCCAGAAAGTATTTAATTATGAAAGATGTAACAAGAATTCTTAAGTGGAATTGTGAAAAGTGGTCTCTGAAGATATCTGCGAAAAGTTGGAAAACTTCTCATTTATACCAGTTGAGTCTAACTGATGGATTCCAAAGTCATATTGTATATAATTTATACATGATATGAAGATTGCCACAGCAAATGATTCAGTTAACATTAATTTCGGCTCTAGGCCTAAATTTCAATTGCAAATACTTTACAACCTGAAAACAGTCATAAACAAAATTTAACATTTATTTTGTATTTTTTCTTATTAGCTACTTAAGATCATTGCGGTTAACGCCGCTTGTTAACCCAAAAACCCAGATTTGCATTGCGTCAAATTCAAAAGATTTGTGTTTCCATTGCTTTTCGCATTCTTGACACATTTTTACAGTAATTTTAGATATCAAAGTTGCCCGCAAACTAAAATCGGCTAGTTGGTGATTAGAACGGTAATCGAGACATAATTTTAAATATTTTTTTTTGCTATTTTGTGTTTGCTGTCACTAGGAAAATTGTCAATCATCAACAAAATGGGAGAGAAAGTTCAATAAAAGTGCTACTCAAATTATAAGAAAATTAAATTGATAAGAAGCTAAAGCCGCCTAAAGCAAGTTCGATTAAGTTGAAGCCATATTTGTTGTAGTCAATAATATTTCAATAGCCATTAAAAAAGGTCAGTTGAGATGATAAACTGTTCATGTTGATGGAAACACTTATTTGTGGCTAATGTGGTTTGTCCATGCCAACGGAATCGAAACGGAATCGATAAACATTGAGAAGTCTGTTGAGCTGATTAATAATTTAAATTCACGAAAAGCACTTTAAGTCATAAGTAAGTATTGCGGTTTATCCGTATTATTTAACACTAGAAATCAATATGTAGATGTACTTACTTATGGCTTTTGTTTGTCAAACAACCCCAAGAAAACTGAAGCAATGTGTTCAAAATTCTTATAATCGAAAAAGTTGGTTATTTATGGTGACTAACCAGAGAATCAATTCAATTTATATTGTTAAAAAAAAAATACCTAGCTTAAGCCATTAGTAAGTATTCCTCTTAGAAATCACAATCAATTATATTAAGAGCTGCTAATCTGCAGCTCAGCGTTGCGAAAATACTAATTTCCGCTAAATCCCAAACCAAAATTGGTAGAGCTTAGCGTCTCTTATTGAATATTACGCAAATCAAATCAGTCTTTAAGCAAAGCACAGAGAGAGAGAGAGAGAGAGGCTTAAGCTGATTACAACTAGTACAACAAGAAAAACAACAATAATTACAACTTTTATTATTATGCTATTCTGTTCCACACGATTTCCCCACCGTTTTCCCATCAGCAGCAACTAAAGCATTTGGATGACGAATTTAATGACCTGAAAAAAGAAGAAGAAAAAAACGCCAATCACTTTCACACATTGCATAGATGAAAATTGAAATAGTCGACAACAAAGACGAGCAGCAGCAGCGACGCCGACATCGACTGAGGCAGCGACAGCGACAGCGAATGTGGGCGCATTGATTACATTTTCATAATCAACGACAGAGAAAAACACACATATAAAAAAAAAAGAAAAATAAAAAAAAGATAAAAAATAAAGTTGCAGTTGGTTTCTCAATGAATATCGCATAATGGAGGCAACACCTGAATCGTGTGGCGCACGCGATTCTGTGGAGGCGTTCGAACCCGAGGCGGATACAGAGACAGAGGCAGAGGAGGGCACAGAGGCGGCCTCATCAGCCAACAACATGTCCGAGCCGGAGACAGAGACAGAGACGGAGCCCGCTGCTCTGGATGCGCTAGATGCGGCCAACGACCAACAAAAGCAAAAGTATGTCGCAAGCATCTAAATGAAATTAAATTCAAATTGTGGCCTAGAGTGCCTGCCACACTCGGTTGCAGTTGGCCCAACTGTGCACGGCCCAGGCCAGGCCTCCTCGACACGTAGCCTAATTACATTTACATTTGCATTTCGCTTTTCGTCTTTGCAGTGAGCAACTGCAGCAGCTGCAGCAGCAATTGCAGTCTCTGGAGCCCATCTCACTGGACGAGATACCGGAGCCCATTCGAGTGCTCGACGATATCATATCGGAGTTCGAGGAGGAGGCGACGACCAAGCCAGCTGCCCTGCACAGCAACAGCGGCGAGAATCAATCAGAGGACGACGGCTACATGAGTCTGAGTCGCAAAAAGTGAGTTCTGAGCAGTTTTCAGTCAACAGTTTTTACAGTTTACAGTTTTCAAAAGTCATAAAAACGAACCAATCCAAATCATCGCAAGAATCACGTCAATTATACGAAAAAGTAACTAATTTCCTATTAGAATCGACTACGATCATTGTTTTATTTAATTACTATTAAATTACTGAACTCTTATTTCAACTTTAATTAAATAATTGAAAAATTATTTCAATTGTATTTAAATAATGCGATGATTCAAATCGATTTAAAAAAGTTGAAAAATATGCAAAAACGTTTACACATTTGCCGTTTTGAGAGATGCAGTTCCGTTATCAAATCAATTTTCGTAAATTTATCACGTAATCCCAATTCGGAAGAAGTCCAAATTTATCTAATTTTATATTTGATAATTTGAATGATAAATAATATGGCATAATATAATCCTTTCTATCTTGATTTAATGTGCAACAGATCGTTAAACTCTTATTCCTTATATATTTTTCATATGCTTTCATTAAAGCTATTCGTTGATTTCCATTTCTATATTCAAGTTTTATTTTCTTTAAATTGATTAGGATTAGGAAATTTAACAAATTTAATCAAAATACATCACAGATCAACTGTGAGGAAAAAAACACAAAAATGTATTTATCAACAATGTATTTATCAAAAATGTATTTATCAACTTTTTAATAATAATTAAAATCCGATTCCAATTAATGTTTGACATGTTGCCCCATAATAGGTGTAATAGTACGCAATATATTATTATCCAAACAAAATGTGGTCAAAATTAAATCGAGACAAGTTACTTAAAGTGAACAAAAAGTAGTTAATTTATTGTATTTTGTAATTCCAATCAAAATTGTTGTGACACTTTCTGTCTTTCTGTGTGTGCAGCATGTCGAAAAAGGACTCGGAAGATGTGCCACAAACGCCGAGCACAGACACCGTGCCCGAGGGCAGTTTCAACGAGGTTGATGGCACTGCCGAAAATCTAACCAAATTATCTGAGGCGGAGCACAGCCAGGAAGCGACAACGCCACTCATACAGACAACGTTGGTAAGCATACAAACATCTGCATACATATCCGAGCATAGGTAGCTAATGGAAAAGCAATTAATGTCCTCTTCACCTTACCCACCGATATCAGCCGAAGGCACGCAGTGCGAACTCAGCGCCAGCCACCAACTCCAACTATTCGAGTCTGCCGTGTTGCGGTGCCCGTGCCGCCTCCAATCTGTGCGCCGCCTCCAATTGCAACTCATCCAGAAATGGTCTATTGGCTGCCGCTCGCACCGGCAGCTGCAACGGGGAGCGCAATGTGCTGGGCATCGACATCAGTGCCGTGCACAATGCCGTTCTGCGTGGCAATCTTGCCAAGCTGCCGGAGCCCATGCTAAATGAGCATCCGGTGACCATCTATCCGGGGCCATCGGCGAAGGCCAGCGGCGAGGGTGCGCGCAGCAAGCGACTGCTCAACTCTGTGGAGAAGCACAAGGAGGTCTGCCACATGCTGAATCCACATTCCAATAGCTCCACCTCCCCATCGACATCGTCGGGATCGCAGCACACGTCGAGCGGCGAAGCATCGCCATCGGCATCCAATATAAATATGAATGTCGCCACAGCCAAGCATCTGCGACAGGTGACTGATGACTATTCTGAGGACTCGCTGGAAGAGTCAACCATTTCGACAGATCTGACGCCCGTCAAGCAGAATGGGGTCGCCTGGGAAATACACTTTAAGAGCAATAAGAAGAAGACGAGTGCCTCGAAAAAGTCATCCTCGGTTGCTGCTAAAAAGGTGAGCGACTCTTACAAATATTAAATCAATTAAATTAGCCAACATGTCCATGATGATATAGCCTATAAGAACTAGGCTTCCATTCAGGCTATAATTATAATAGGAAATCCATAGATAAAATTATATATAAAATAACCAGATGACAATTGAGTTCATGTGCAATTTACTCATTATTTATTTTTATATATTTTTAGTAGATTTCATTTTTTAAAAATCAATTAATATTAATAGCAAAGTTGTATGAATAACTTTTGTGTTTGGCAACTATTAAATGAACGAATGAATTATTATGAAACTATATTTGGGCGACTTAAATAAATAAATAATATTGTTAATTTGGGGTAACCATATTAGATACAACTCTCTTAAAATAGAAATACATTAATAGAAATATAAAAAATAGGACATATCAAATCCCTTGCGTTAGGAACAAATTGATCTAAGATAATTAACAAAATGTTTTACATAATCTATATTTATGTACCATAACTAAATTGTTGAAAACATCATTTTAATAGCCATTCTTCCATCTCTTTTGCTTTTTTACCATAGCAACAACCGAGAGAGAACAATCTGGCCGACTTCAACAACAGTTTCGTCTACAACGAGCAGCAGAGCATGCTGGGCAAGGGTACGTTTGTCATCAGGCGATCCACAGCTAAGAAGCCGCCACGTGCCGTCGATGTCTTTAGTATACCAAAGCCACCACGCACCTCCCTCGGCGCTGGTGCGATCAGCAATGAGTTCTACACGAGCGACAGCGAGCCCAGCGAATCGGCGCCACTGCCGCCGCCGCCGGCGCCATCCGAGATGAGCGCGCTGTGCAAGGAGTGCGACGCGGGACCGGCGCAGACGCGTCGTAGTTTCGAATTGGCTGGTGCCCAGAGATCGGCGCTGTCCCTGGACATTGCCGAGGCGGCGGAGCATCTGGTCAAGAAGCCCGTGAAGAGCAAGACGGCCATGCTGACGGAGAAGCGCCTCAGCGCCGAGTCCATGCCCGACAACACCTCCAGCAGCGAGGAGTTCGACGAGTCGCGCCTCAACGGCAATGGCTACGATCTGTTTGGCTACAACGGAAACGGTAAGTGACCAGATCCAGATGTGATAGACTAAAAGTAGAAGATATATGATATATAGAAGGAATTTGTATCATCGACATTAGCCGAGGCGGATCATATTTGAAATGTAGTTTCTTCTGTTTTATATTCGCAGATCAAGCTTCTTTCAGATTGTTCCTATTTTCCACTTACACAACAGATATGGATTGGTGCTTTGAGATTATGATTGAGATGCAAGCCAAAGTTTATGTTCAAGATATCCAGCTTTAAATATATATATTATATGATATTATATTATTTATTCATTATACATTTTATAAGCTCTTTCCGCTTCTCTCATATCGAAACAATCTCTCGAAATATTCTATTCTATATATTTTTAATCTCTTTTATACAAGTTGAGATTCCAGTTGCCATATTGTCGCCAAAACTGATCCGATTTCGAAATTATATAATTATACAATTCAAAGCAGGTTTCTTGAAACTGGAAAATACCTTTAGTCTTATCGGTTATGTATATGATCGTGGCTGGTTGCAATAATCGTTGGTTCGGTTTACGGCTCTTATCAATATCTCAAACTTAGATTCGGCTTGTGAATCTGCTATCCCACATCAATGCATCCAAGTGTTGCCTTTAACATTGGCTCGTCACATTTTATTCGCATTTTAGTTGGGTTTTTCAATTGGGTTTAGTTTTCTAAGCGATTCGATTTCAAATATTACAAAGCGCTTCAGAATAGGCTACACTGGAGCACTCTTAGCTAATCAATTCCTTGCTAATTGCCTCACTTTTCTAACCTAACGCAGATCAACGCGTCTCGACGGCAACAACACCACACACAGATCTGGCGCCCACTTTGGAGGAGGACGAGGAGCTGTCCGACTTTAGCTACGGCTGCGCACCGCTCAAGCAGATTGAGCACAATATAAGCGCGCTGCTGCGCGGCGATTTGCCTCTGATGGGTCCGGTCAATGGATGCAGTGCAGCTGCCTCTGCTGCTGCTTCTGCCGCTGCCACAGCTTCCGCTGCTGCTGCTGCTGCTGCCGCTGCCGCTGCTGAGTTGCATGCGAAGCGCGTGCTGGAGTTCCGTCCGGGCGTGCACAAGTCGGAGAGTGCCAAGGAGATGCTGCTGTCGCAGAACATTGTTGGCTTTGGGCCGCTACCACCGTCGCCGCCCAGCTCCAATCCGGATATGTTTGACTATGATGCGCCGCTGCCGCCTTCACCCATTGAGTCACGCAAGCAGCTGGAGCTGCCAGCGTCCGTTGCTGTCTCAGCGGTGCCCGCCAATCGGGGCACCACTGTCGTCGAGGTGCATGCCACCGCTTCGGGGGCAGCGGTGCACAGCAACAGTCATACGCGACGCAGTCGCGACAATGTGGCTGCAGTGCGTCATTTCAACGATGAGCTGCCACCGCCACCGGCACCGGCCCATCATCAGTCGAGCAGCTTTGCGGAGGTGCTGCCTGGACTGGGACACGCGGCACCACCGATGGCGCCAGTGGTGCCACCACATCGTGCCGGTCACTCGCTCAACACCATGAAATCGTGGAGCATTGACTCGCAGTATCGCAAGCGATCGCCCAAACTCTTTGGCTATAGCAGCGGCAGTGGCATAACCACGCCCACTGGCCTCGGCGGCCAAATGCCGCCGCTGCCCCAGCCACCGATGGGCACCATTGGGTCGTCGTGCGATGGCGGCTCTGTTGCTGGCACGGGCTCCTATCAGCGACGGTACATCAACTATGGCACCAAGCGCAGCCTGAAGCAATCGCCGCGCGAGGAGCATCGCCTGCAAACCTCATGTAGTCTTCCCGAAACCCCAATCTTTGCCAGAGGGTGAGTCCCACCACTTGCACAGCTAACTCGAATCCCCCAGTGAAATTCATTGCCATCCATTTGCTTACAGCTGTGACATACCACGTACGCCATATCGACGCCAAAATGATCCCATACCCGTCAGCGGATCCCGCACAGCGCCACGTTCGAGCACCTCGAACAGCATCAATATGGGCAACTCCATCTTGGGCATAGGACGTAAGTTTCGCAACTGTATTTTACCATTTTTAATTTAGATCTCGCAGCAATTTGTATTTTTCACAAGTCAAAATTATCATTGCATTTCAGTTTGTATTTTATAGAAAATGTATTATTATTATTAAAATAATTATTTTACAAAAATTGCTTAGCATATTAATTGTAGACCTTATTGGATTGTTTTCCAAAATCCGATGACATTTCAAACTATTCTTTTATGCATATTATAATATATGCAAACATTATATATGTATATTAAAACAAATGCGTTTTAAAGAATTTATTACGACTTTTAAAAACAGTTTTCTAAATCTGACATAGAAATCTTGAATCTGAAAGCTTAATTAATTAATTATTCTGGCATGGAAATTTAAAATTTTGTAAATAGATTAATCATTTTGCAAGAGTTTTTTTATAAATTTAAAAAATACCGTATGACATAATCTGTAATTGTATTTTACAAGACTGTATGTAATATATATTGAAAAAATTGTAATTTCTTTATTGAAAACCAGAAATTATAGTTTGCCGCCAATCAAGATTGAAACTTTTGCAAACAAGAACTGTATTTTTGATACAACTTTTTGCTTTGATTAAATAAAATTGTTATTAAAAAGTAAAACATCTATTGGAATCAGAACTAGAACTGCTAGAAATTCGAGTATGATTTTCAAAACAGTATACGATTTAAAACTGAAATTATTGATTGCAATAACAAAATAGACTTCATAAAAACAAATTTATCATATAACGATTTAAGATTTTTTAAATATTCGTAATTCTTCCAAAGGAAGCACTTAATTTAAGTTATGCACAAGTTCATTCAAATATCATGTAAATTTCAATAATTGACGTATCTTTAACTTTGTATATAAAATTGAATTTTGCCTTTTTTAGCTGGCCCCTATGGCACCGCTCAGATTTGTCGCCAGCGTTCCATCAATCACGCCTTAGCCTCCAATGAAATGCTGCGCATGACTGGCGCCCCCGCTCGTGGCTGGTATCCCAAGCAGCGGAACATGCGGCCCGCCTCCACGGAGAACATTGACCGATTGGCATCGGTGCGTGTGTGGGACAATCCGGCTGGCATGTCGGGCACGGGTCAATCCCGCAAGCCGCTCACCCTGCCGCCCAATTTGACGCCCTCCTTCTTGAACAAGTCACCACGCGAGGCGCTGCGACGGGTCACCAGTTTGCTAATAACCAAAAAGAGTAAGTGCCTCCAAATCAACTCAAATGCACACTACTCAACACAATTCAATGGCCATTTCTCAGAGCACAACAAGGATCGAAAGCACAAGGCATACAGTGATCTGCCCATGGATGACAGCAACAGCAAGCATGCCTATGAATTTGAGACAGGTAACTAAAGCATCAAACTCATCGGAAGATCTCTCTCACAAATTTAAACACAAATCTAAAAAAAAATAAACTTAAGTCAGACGAGGAGTTCTTTTCTAAAAATCGGCTTACAACTAACAATCAGTCAGTCAGCACAAGATGTTTGACTGATAAAACTAAGATTTTATATTTAATATCTCTCTCTCTCTCTCTCTTATTTTGCAGTGGGCTCCGGGAAGCGTAAGGAGAGCAGCAGTCGCAGTAAGGACAATGCGGCCGCTGTCCCCGGCACTACGCCCAAGGCCAAAAAGAAGGGTCTCTTCAAGGCGCTGTGGAAGCGTACGAAAACCACCTCGCTCGATCAATAGAGGCACAGACGAGGAGAAGACGTCGACTTGTTTTTAGACGAAGCCAAAACACTGCCCCCCTAAACACCCCCCAAAATACTCCAATGGAATTTTGGAGCTATATGTTTTTAATGATGAACGTTGATAATAACCGCACTTCTAATATACACTATATGCAGAGAGTAACATAACACATACATGTACAATATGAAGACGGTGTTGGTACTACGCTAGGCATGCACAGACCCTATCAAGTTACCAGACTGCTCACCTGCTCATCCATTAACTATTTACACACACACCCACACACACACACACACACACACACACACAGACGAGCACTAATTGTCAAGCTCGTTTCGTTTGTAAGTTCGCTCACCTTGAAATTCACTCAGTATTGCAACAAACAACAAAAAAAACATATATCGTACATAAAGGTACACCTATATCGGTCATATTATAATGCGAAAAAAAGAACTTAATAAATTAAATGCACAAATGCCGTGAATCGTAAAGACTGACAAAGACAAACAAAAATGTAAATGAAATGAGTAAAACAAAAAAAAAAACAAAAAACAATGAAAATTAATTGAAAAATTGAAAAATATGAGAACTTCAAATGCAACACCAGACCAGCAGACAAAACAGTATTATATATACACACTATATATATATATATATATAAATATACACCAGATATGTATATGGGAACCAGATGAGCCCAGACTCTGAACTTGCAATAATTCCATGGCCGAAACACACGTAACACACACAATAAAAAGCACGCAACGATGAGCAACAAAATGTAGGAAAACAAACAACAAAAAAAAAACTAAAAATAAAAAAATGAAAACTTAATAATTATACAAGCACTGAATTTATATATAGTATATGAACTCTATATGCATAGTTTGTGGAGTATATATACTGAACCGTTTAGGGTTCCAGGCAGCAGCATTACTTACTTTATATTTACGATGTTGGATATACACGAAGCACATTTTTTACGCTTCAGTTGCGAATTTTGGGCGTATAGTGTAAAAGAATTGTTTAAGAACAACTACCAATAGATTTTATCCAATCTTTTGAATTTCATAAGCCAAAGCAACCACGAAGTCGAATTTCGGGCAGAAACATGCAAAAATATTCAATAATAAATTTAGTTTTGAAATTTCGAGAGACTAGAATAGCCGAAACGCCCTCCAAATTTCAGAGAATGTTTGATAATACAGTTTCCAAAAAAAATTTTGCATACAATAAAAAATGAAAAACGAAAGAAAAATTCAAGAAATGCTCAATAAAACTTTACCAGGCAGCATTTGCTTTTGTAATTTGATAACAAAAAATCGGAATAACACGATTAACTGCAAGAGATAACGACAACAAGCAAAAAACAAAACAAAACAAAAAACAACTGTAAACGTTTACTAGTCATTAATAATTAATAATAAAAAAAGTGAAATATTTATATATATATTGAAGATTATGTATTTTTTATTAACACACTGACAAGCCAATATGCCAAAATAAAATAACGCAAAATATTGGCAGCATTTTATAAACAGGCGCCCCCTTCCCTCAGAGAGACAGAGCCAGTTGAAAAGTATTATTAACGAATTATTATATTATGCTATAGCAAGTTGGTATTTATTATAATTAATTATATTGTATGTACAATTATTTGTATTAATATTATTGAATTTATTTTTTAGAAAAGTAGTGTGAAAATTGAGAAAGTACTAACAGAAAAAAAGATGAAATAATTAATTAAAAAATAAAAATAAACAAAGTAATAAAGCTGCCAAATGGATACTTTTACTATAAAAAATGTAACATTTGAGAAAAAATAAAAATAAATAAATGGTAAAGCAACAATAAACTCTTAACTAAAAGAAATATAATATCAGACCCAAAAGATAATTGAATAACGTCGATTTTAGAGAGATTTTCCATCATAGACTTTTTGACAACAAATCCTACTTTTGAGCAAACTTTCTAAAGCACTAACTAAACGAGGCCCCCAAAAACTATATGTACATCCTACATTCTCATACATTCAGCTATACAAGGATTTAATGCTTGAGCAAACCACAAACACAAAATTAAAGTAAACAAAAATATGACGAATTACAATAACAATTCCAACAAAAAAATGAAATAAAATAACACACACCACACACATACATATGAATTAAAGAGCTATGAAATAAAATGTTTAGCACAGACAGAACAAAGCAAATGATATAATTTT
Organism: Drosophila macrothrix; assembly: GCA_035042055.1. Lineage (NCBI taxonomy): Eukaryota > Metazoa > Arthropoda > Insecta > Diptera > Drosophilidae > Drosophila > Drosophila macrothrix. The sequence continues at coordinate 10,521,489 of JAWNLX010000604.1, forward strand.
TTAGCAAGAACAAATGAATTTTTAAAAAAAAATATATATATATATATGAAATTAAAATTAAACAATTAAAAAAAACAAAATTAAATAAAAATAGCATTGCAAATTTTGAGAAATATGAAAGAGATGCGTTTTAATTGCAAAGCTGAAATGGGCAGCTAGAAGATACACGTTGTAAAAGATTCTATTAACTATTTACTGGTTTAATTCAAAATTGTGTGATTGGAAATTTATTGGTTTTACTTGTTGCATTTTTGATTTTATTACACATTCTTTCACAATTTGAATTTGTGCGTGTGTTGAGAGTGTGTGTGTTTGTGTGAACCAGATAAATATACAATATATAAAGACGAATTACAGCATTACAAAACACACGCTCCACAAAAATAAACTTTTTCACAAAAACTAAATAAACTTAGTAAACGAATCAGTAATGCGAACATTTTGTTCAACTTTTGCAGTAGGATTAAATGGGATTACTAAACAAACAAAATTAGATTGCATTACTTCAAGTAAGTTATTGTTTATCTGACAGTTATTCTAGTTTAGAGCTTTCCATTTCTTGTTCTTTTTCTTCTTGTTGTATTGCGAGTCATGAATTTGAAAAATTTAACAAAATATATATGCGTGACAATTATAATGTGTGTGGTTTGCACTGTGAGTTCATTCAATTTGTGAAGAATTTCTTGTCTTTCTCTTCTCATAATCTCTACGAGCTGTTCTTGGCCCGTTCGCAGTCTAAGCCATATAACTATATTCGTCACCAGAGTTGGCAGTACGCTCAATATATTGTTTGTCAATTAACGATTCCACGCACTTCTTGATCATTGCTATGTTCGGCGTAAAACTGACTTTCGACAAGGATAGAACCTGTGGTGTAAGAGAATACATACATTGTTAAGTTTATATTTTAATTTGGATATTAATTATGATTGTTTGGGCACCCACCTCCTGTATTAACGCATTATGCTTTAACACCTTGCGCGCCTTCATAATACGTACAATGGCCGCTTGCAGAAACAGTTTACGATCCTCATCTACCGAATTGATCGTGTGCTCCACCTTTATGAATAATAATATAATTAAATATATTAAATGCATATGCATTGATGAGCACTTTTTATGTGGCACTCACCTCCTGTGGCGTTTCCTTTTGTAACGCCGAACTAATCTTGAATTTCGTACGCTTATTTGTGTAATCCATATTCAGTTCGATACGCGTATCACCGGAGAGATTCTCTGAGCTGGCATTCAGCAGTTTGGACTCAATCATTGGCTGCATGTGCTTCTGATACGTTTCATCGTTCAATTGCAGCGTGTTTTGTATCTCACGACAACTCAACGTGTCGCAGGTCTCGAACAACAAGATGATCGCCATTTGGTACGTCTGCATTGTCACAATATACGATTTCTTCAGGTGACTCAGCTTCAGTTCGCCATGGCACATATGATGCAGCCATGTCAATTTACGGCCGCTGAACAAATTGTGATAATAATCCTCAAACTATGCGAATACAAAAATAAAAGCATTAATCAAATTATTGACAAATTTCAAACATCTTTGTTATTTGGCAAACGTACCATTTTGATGGACTTTTCAAATTCCTGGGGCACTGCAAAGGGTATAACCTGTGTGGAGCCCAAGGGCCAAGCGCCCGCCTGCAGCACTTTAATTGACAGGTTGATGCCTGCAAAACAAAAAAGAAAGATTAATATTATTATTATCTTTAAACGTCTACAGTTAGCACTGATGCTGATTGACAGACTGATGGGTTTATTCTTATTCGGGGGGGAGAATATATGTTTTTAGTATGCTTCAAATTTTAAATTGATAACTTCGCATTTCACGCTTTGTGGAAAATCAATTTAAGAAGTTGACAACTATGTTTATGCATGACCCATTAGACGGTTAAATTATATTTATATATTATATTGTATAATACTTGCCCAGATCAATGTCGTTGTCCTTTAAGTGATTGTTGAACTTGTTGTTTAGATCTGTGGATACCGATATATCCGTGAACATGCGATGCAGTTTATTGGTGAACTCATAGCCGCAAGCTTGCTGCAATATATAAATAAATATATATATATATATCTATTTTCAATATTTAATAATTGAAAACTGACCTTCAAGCGATTGATCATGCCCTCCTCGGCGTCCATGCTCTGGCTCTGTTCGTGGATGAGTCGCTTGGCTAGCAGTCTGCTGTAGAACTTTTGATAGACATCCTTGTCCTCGATGTATTTGAATATGGTTATGTTGTTGGTGAGTTTCTGATCGATTTCCGCTTCGCAGGTCTTCGATTTCTTTAACAGTGTATCACAGTATTTGGCCACATATTCAGCGCTGCGGCATGGCTGCCGTTCGCTGGGTCGTCGATTTATGACACTGGCGCAGGCCTTGTCCAGCGCGCTCAGAAATAGCGAATCGTTCTCAAAAACATCGGCGATTAGCTCCTGATACTTGTGATGCACCTTCAGCATATTCTCGACGAACGCAATGTGGATGTTCTCGCCTTTGAGCGCATACACCGTTTCCAGGCCCTCGTTCTTGATGTGCTCGAGAAATGTTTGTATCAGTTCCGCCTTTAGGTTATCGGGTATGGGCTTCAGCACGATATACATGTTGCGCAGATCCTGCCGCCGCTCATCCGATACCATATCGCGGCACTCCGAGTAGATGAAACCCAATCGATCGTTGATAAACTTCCATTCACACATTTTACGCAACTTGGGCAACGAGCTGACGTGTAAGAATTTTTGCGCCCGCTTGCTCTCGAACTCCAGGATCTTGATGACCTCCTGCATGTATTGGGAGACGCTGCAGCGTTGCAGCAGCTTGTTCGCCTCGTTCGTGTAGTAAGTGCCGCTTGCCTCCAGCATGGGCTGTTCGAAGAGCTCCTGATAGAGTTTCAGAGAGCCAGTCTTCTTATAATCCTGCACCTCCACAAAACTGTGTATGACGCCATTGATGACCTGGACGCGATGCGAATCCAATGTCCCATTGCTGTCCCGATCCGCCGCAATGCCCTCCAGTATGTGACGCACCAGCTCCTGGGCCAAATACTCAACCATATAGAGGCGCCAAATGTCCAGGCCCAGTTCACCGATTTCCATTTGATCGGCTGCATCGCTGGACAGATTGCCATAAAATGATTCCGTATCGGTGATCTTTTGCTTCTTGATGTGCTGCTGGTTTAGATAGCTGCCAAACAACAGACCGAATAATGTATTAGAGGAGCAATCATGGATTTAAACAGCAAGCACAACTTACATATAGAGCTGGTGTAGATATTTAATGCCCTGACTGTACTCCACCCAGGTGGTATAGTATCGTTGCAGCAAATCGGGCCTGCTGTTCGTGTTGTTCGCATTGGTCGCATCGTGCTCCGACAGCACCTTCTTGGCCAGCATCTCCTGTACGTGCGATTCGAGGAAGTGCTTTGTCTCGTTATACAGTTGATCTGCCATCGGTTCCGGCTGCGCCACGCATAGCGTATAAACATCGCTGTATAGATTCGTATTCAATAGTATAATATAAATATATATATATATATATATATATATGTGTGTGTGTGTGTTTGTGAGAATGATGAGTATTCAAATTGAAAACATCTGAGATGTGCATGTGTATTTGTTGAAGAACATTTTGCTTTTTTGGCAAATCATGCTGCGACGCACAGTGGGCCAAACTGTTAATTACATTACAAATATAAATCTTCACATGTCCATAAATCTAGTTTCTATTACTTTCGATATGACAAATCAAAGGATATACAAATTTAACAAATTAGATCAAAATGCTGACTTTAGTTTAAGTATTTTCCTTTAAACATGTACCCACTGTGCATGTTGCTAGATCTGATATTTATAGGGTTTTTATTATTTAAACAATATTTTCCATTTTTCGTTCTATGGCAATGCTTTTGGCCCACTGCGCAACGTAAAGCGATACTCACCTGAAGCTAGTGTTCCAAACGGCGCGTTCAACTTTACTCAATGTTATCACGTCCTCGGCGACGCAACGCAAGCGCGGCCAGACATCAACAAATTGCACTATTTTTGGCTTGAGCGACATCTCCTCTGCTGCGTGTGTGTGTGTTTTGGATGTGTGTGTGTGTGAGTTTGGAAGGATGTGGACTATTTGCTGAGCTGATTTTTTGATTTAGTGTGTGGGCGATTGAGTGAAAACAATAATTAGCAGAGCAACATTGGCAGATGGGTTTTAACAAAGTGCAACAAACGTTGCTGCTGTCTCACAATGATGGCAACAGCAGCAACAACAACAGCAAACAGTGTAAACATTTGTTGTAAACGCGCATTTTGTTATAAATAATGAGAAAATTGCGTCGCCCCTCGTCGAACGTTGCGAGAGCAGGCATAATCAGCAGGGGCCCTTGGCCAAAAAAACAGGTAAAGACGACAACGGCCTCGACACTTGCCAGCCACTTGGCCCCCAAAATGGCGGTGTGTTTGGCGTGGCAGCGATTTGTGGTTCACTTACGCGCTTTTCAATTACACTATGCTCTAATGAATAATGCGTAAATTTAGGTTTTTTTGCACTTTTTTTTACAATCCAAAATGAATTCTTATATTACGGCGACAGGGTTGCCAGTCCACTTCCATCGTTGACAGTGCGGCAATACAACCCTGTAATAAGCAAAATGCGATAAGGATGGCACGCTACACCGATATCTGTCATCAATTAATATCGAATATTTGTGTGGCGTTATCGAGTACTCTACAGCTGTTGCCGCAATCAACCCTAAGTACGCGCACTATTTGAATAACACAGTTTTCGTATATTTTCATATTTATAAATGTAAATAACTCGAAATAATTACAAAATGTGTGTAGATTTATAAGTTTTTCATTTATTTTTTTTTCTATAATTCGCTAATTATTTGTTATTTTTTGTTTGTTTTGTTATTTAAATTATATAAAAGTGCATTATTAGATTTACTGTTAATAGCTTAAAACACAACACTTAAAACGTAATGACTAAATTTTCTTTGTTTTGCTTTCATTTTGCTAGTTAGTTTTTCCAAATTGCAAATTAAATTAGAATTTACATTATAAGGATACCATATTTCACAGTTAATCAACCTTTAACTTACATAATTTTCGTTGATTGTCATGCTTTAAGCCATTAATAAATTAATAAGGAATTCTTCTGAGAGGAGGGGTAGGTATAGCTAACAAAATGTATGGATAAAAATGCTTAAAAACTGGAATTGCTGTTCGATTTTAAATATTTTGATGCTATTTGTTGTTGTTTGTTTATGCTATGTAAGTTCGTTTGTAGATTGTTTCTTTACTAATTCGTTGAAGTTGTCTAGTAAACATGCGATGCTCTATATATTTATATATGCTAATGTATATATGTGTGTAAACTATATATATATATATATATGTATATATATATATAAATTTATGCATATTCATGTTTTTATGTTTCTATATGTTAACGTTTGGAGTCTATTTTCTGCTGGGTAATATGCATGCATAATTCATCTCCCCTCGGTTCGCCTTCATCTGTTGCTCTTTTACTAAATAGGACATGGTTTATTGCTATTAACTAAAACTAAAAGATTACAATTATTTAGCATTAAACTAGTACATACATTTGTTATATTATTTCATTATTATTATCATTAATTTTTTGCTTTCTTTTTTCCTTTTTTTGTAATTTTTGCTGCTTTTGGACTTGCTTGTGGGTTGCATTTGTGTGGTGGGATTCGGATTCTCAATTTAAATGTATAATTTATGTAAATATTTCGACTTAGTCTACATATTTGCATTATGTATGTATGTATTTAATTTGTAGTTAATTAATTTATAGTTAGTTTTAAGCGCATTTCGTATGCAAAATCTTTTCACTTAGAGATTTTTATTTTTTTTTTTTTTGTTTTTGTTTGCGAAATTGATGCAAGTAGTATATTTTTGTTTGGTTGTATTTTGTTTTTTTGCTAATTCCTAAATTGAATTATAAATTGATTTCAACTACACATCGACTAATAATTGTTGTAAAGCAAATGAATTGTTATGTTACAGTTTCATTAAATGTAAATTAAATAACAATTTGTTTAAAACAAAACACTCACAATAATTCGAATACTTAGTTATAGTTATATACTTGTTTTAGGTACACAGTTTACAAACTTTTCAAAAGCAGAGAGCAGTTACACACACACACACACACACACACAACTAAAGATGATCCGACTTTAATCGTCGTCTCGAATGGTTTTATTAAAATGTTTTTTTCTTTTGTTTAGCAGAATATCACACGAATATAGGCAAACCAAATTTAGCAAGTATAACAGTTGTCTGACAGTTAACTTTTTGTTCACACATACACACACACACACACACTCACTCACACATACACAGATTTTATGTTTGGTTTTTTACTCCAACAACGATTGAGATTCGCCCACTGTGCCATTACTCAGACAGGATTCGGTGGCAGCTGCTTCCGTTGCTGCATCCTTCGCTTTAAGCTTCAGCAGCGGTGTCTTAATATCCGCCTCCAGCTCCGTGCTGCACTCAAGATTACTAACGGGGACTGTTCCTGTTTCTGCACCCTCCTCAGCGCCATGCAACTCAATGGCCGCCTTGGGCACTGCTGCTGTGCTGCTCTCCGATTTACCCTGAAAAGTTAATGGATTTGTATTCGAAAGCAATTACATTTCAATTCGCCAATGAAGATAGCACCTGCAAATAGTAGGTCATTAGCTGGCCCTTGCCCTTAACGACGACCAGGCCGCGTTGCTGGAACGTATAGCCAAATGGTTCGAGTATCTTGCAGGTCTCCTCGGTGACCTGGACAGCGCCCGCTTTGCCAGTGCTCTCCATGCGCGACGCCACATTCACCGTATTGCCCCAGATATCGTAGTGTGGCTTCCGGGCGCCAATCACACCAGCCGTTATCGGTCCATGATTGATGCCCATTTTCAATACGAAATGATTGAAGGACTGCTCATTGATGCCCTGCAGCGCATGCTTCAGCTCCAAGGCAAACTCCACGAGCACGGCCAGATGGGACCAGCGTTCGGTAATTGGTGCATCGTTGCGCAGATTGCGCTGCAAATTAATCCCACTGGCCGCCATATACGTGGATCCAATGGTCTTGATTTTAATTATATCCTGGAATTGTGGCAATTCCAGCAGCTAGAAATGTTGATAGGATGCTGGTATAATATAGACTTAGATAATATTTTTTTTATTATTTACCGCATCGAAGTCAGAGATGACCTCATTGAGAAAACGCAGACACTCCAAGCCCTGATTGTTAACTGTTTCCTCCGAGTAAAAGTCTGCAAGTGAAGTGTAAACTTAATTTACATCGAAATGACGAATGCAAAAATCTGCAAATTACCTGAAAAGTTGGGCATGCTGGCAAATAGAACGCCCACCTCGGCATAGCTCTGGGAGTAGAGATCGTCATGGGAACGCTTTGTGTTCTTCATAAAATGCTCGGCGACGTGCACCGGCAGCACATTGTAGACCAATGCCTCGTTTCGTTGTCGCATATCGTTGGCGGTTTCCTTTTGTTCGGCCACCTCGGTTTTCCATTTGAAGATTACGCGATCCTCATGATCCATCTGAAAGTTATTCGATTCAATTCAGACGGGAATTGGAGCACATGGCAAACAAGTTCAGTTAACGTCAGGCACTCCAAATGAGGCTGAGCCTTTTTCAGTGGTAAATCCTACTGGAAACTGTACTCCGTCTTTGGAAAGGGCTCCGTATTTTTCCTCTCATCAAGTTAACTTTGTATAATTTGTGAAACCGTTTTCCCCATTTAATAATATTTTCACAACAATTTTATTAAGTAATTTTGTCTTAAGAAAAATGAAAAGGGTTTCTTTCATTTAAAAAGCTCTTATTCAACCAGCTTCTATCTGACGGCTTTCAAAATAAGTTTGAAGCTAGTCTAATGTGGAATTCCACTTTCGTCCATTCAACCTTGACCACTCCATTTAAATAAAGTTCAGTGCTAACTAAAGTTTGAAGCTGTTTTCAGCACGACTTTATGGCCAAAACTTTCCAAAGGCCGTCTTTTTTATATTTTCTTTATGAAGCCTTATCCTGTATAAGAGTTGAGTTTTTATACCCTTGCAGAGAATGTTATAAGATTGTACTGAAGTTGGTAGCACGTTAAAAGACCGACTCATAAAATATATATAATCTTGATCAGCATTGCTAGTCGAGTCGATGTAGCCACGTCCGTCTGTTCGCTCTATCGTCATTTTTGCCACCCATTTTTTATGTAAGTTAGACTTCCTCAGTTTTTTAGCTATCTTCTTGAAACTTGGCATATATCCGTTAAAATCTATAATCCAGTACAGATAACAGGGTATCTTTTCGATACTCACATGACGCGCCAAAAAGCTGAGCGACAATGCGGCAACCAGTAGCAGACCTGAGGCACAGTAACGTGTTGATATGAGTCTGAAAAGCGTGGACACAAATGCAGTTGTGATAAGTAAGTACAAAAATAAAAGAAAGAAAATTTAGTGGCATTAAATAAAAATACTACACCTTACTATAACAAACCCAAGTCCAAACACAACATAAATAATTTTCTTAATGTAAATCTTACGGCTGATTTGCTAGATCATCTTCCAGTACGTATAAATCCTGCATGATGCACACATTAAAATAGCAATGTAGAGCTGCAAGGAGCATATAATAAATGATAGTAAATCGTGGAATTATTTTCGATATCATCATCGACAATTACCGGCTATGGACAAGAGCAGCAAGATCTTGGTCAAATGGGTGAGCTGAGCAATCACAGCGATTGCGATGAGTATAAGGACACTGAAGTTGCTCAGATAGGACGGATATAGGACACGTTCGGTTGGCACCGCGTCCCGCATTTGCTCCACAAAGGATTCGGGAAGTAGGTGCTCGGCGGTGACCACCTCCTCCAGTCCGGCCGTGGCATTGAATTCACTCTCGCTCACAATGTGCTCGGTGCGCACAAAGGTGACAAAGAAGAACTGCAAGAGTCGCAAGTGTTACACATAAAATCAATAAGGACTTGAGCTACTACAACTACCACCACTACTACCAACCATGTCGATGACGTTGCTGAGTCCAATGGTGAGTGCTATAATTATGGCCGCCAGTTCGCGCACGAAGGTAATGTCATTGAATCGTTTGCTCACGTCCACAAAGAACTTGGGCAGCATGCCACCAAAGCTTTCCGCAATGCTAATTGCCACCAGCATTGCAATTGGCACCAGCGGTGCCGCAATATTAATGAAATGCAACGTCGAACGTGGCAACACCAGGTAGGAGTACAACACATCGATGCACTGCACCAGCAAAGCGGCCAGCAATGGCAGAGAGCTGTACGGTTCACGATAGACGGCATAGGCCTGTTCCAGCTGTGGGTTCTTGAAGCGCAGAAATATGTTTGTGTCCTTGGTCAGATTTCTGTCAGAAAAGAGAGCAGGCATTTTGCTTAGCTATTTTAGCAGACAACTTCAATTGGGAATTAGTAACTACTTTTTGAAACTTGGATTATTTAAAAGTGAACAATGTAATTCAACAAATTATAAACACGTTTTAATATTTGCTGTTTACAAGATGACCTTTAAAAGATTAAGTTTTACAAAATTGTAAGGATTACAGATACCTCTTAAGGTCTCTATAATGGCTGTGTAGATACAGAAAACTGTGCATAACAAAAAATCATATTTGTAGACCAATTAATTTAAATTTTGTTCATGAAAACTTTTTGTATTGATAATGCCATGAATAATTCATGAAAAAACAAAAACTTTACTATCCCTATAATAATTTAATATTGATCATAATACAATATAAATATACAAAATTAAATAAATATAAAAAATCAATATAAATTGAAAAAATTCAATGAAAAAGAAATGCATAAGAGAAGAGAGAAAGGAATGCAAATTATTTATTTAATGTAAACTAAAAAGCTGTCCATAATTTTACAAAATTATGAATTTAAATTTAAAATTAATGTTGCAAATTAAATTAAATTAGAGACTGCTAAATGATGTCCAAAGTATTAGTTTTATTTACTACTATTTAGAGACTATGTTTTAAAGTCTTTTCATGATTGTTTTTCATAAATTTTAAAATCTTTTATCAATTTAAAAATAATAAAATAAATAAAATAATTGAAAATTTAGAAATGCTTAATTTATAAATAATTTATTGCAGTTTTATAAGATTGTATAATTATGGTGTCGAATATATCTTCGACAGACTGCCGATATTTAAAAAAAAAAAAGAATTGTATCTTTTGGCTTTGGCTTTAATTTAAATTTGAAGGCAACTCACTCATGTCCATCGCGTGTGACGAGCTCATCCTTCAAGCGCTGCTTGAAGTTCTCCAGCTTGATTTGCTCCTCCTCATCCTCGGCGGCCGTTGGATTGTGTCCGTTGATGACGACGCTCTGGGCGAGCAGCTCCTCATCATCCAGGGTGGCATCATTGTCATCGCCGGCATTCTCGTTGCTATCGTTGCTGCTTGCATTCGAGTCGGGACTGTGATTGGCATCCTCCGACTTGGATTCGTTGATTTTCTTACTGCACGGCGAGGCGAACTATGGCAGTATCGATATAGATGTGGATGATACTTGGAACTTGGCATATTTTAAGTAGCTTCCACTCACCGGCTTAACCACTTTGGTAATGAAGTAGGTCTTTAGGCCCGCTATGCGAAGCAGTTCCTCGCGCTTCTCACCAAAGGCTGGCTCCACCTCGAACTCGCCATTGAGGAAGGCCAATGTCTTGTCGGAAATGTGCACGCGTCTGTCAAAGGAGCAACCACGGGTTAAAAGGTGTGTGTGTGTGTGTGTTGAGAGTGTGGCAATCAGTTTGACAAGGACAAATCATAACGTGACCAGGCCATGACCATCATCATCAATTATGCAAATAGTATAGTTAAGCGACTCACCCGGCCTTGCCGCTCGACTCCATTTTATTAGCCAGCTCAACGTCCTTGGAGTACACGTCAAACTGCCACTGACGTTGGCCAAGAATGCCGGCCAGGACAGCTCCCGTGTGTATGCCCACACGCATATCAACAGGTGAGTTCGCCTTCTGTTGCACATATCTGTGTGGCAGTGAATAAGTCGATGTGCAAATATTTAAATACAAATAAAAAAAAAAACACTAAGTCCTGGAGGACCAGGCGACCGCAGCGGACGACGGGACAGCAGGACAACAGGACAACGGACGCGTGGTTAAGTGCAATTATATTTAATTGAACAAACGTTGATTTGACGTCGCCTGTCGTCGGTCGGCTTCCCATGTCTGTCCTCTGCGGTCCCCGGTGGACCGGCACATGCTCCACTCTACTCACTTGATGGCCTTCACCATTGAAAGTCCCATGTGTACACAGAGCACGGCATGATCCGGTCGCTCGTCGGGCGCTCCACTAATGCAATAATAGCAATCACCGAGAATTTTGATGCGCAGTTGTTGGTACTTCTGTGGGGTGTAAAGTGTGTGAGTGTGTGTGTGTGTGTGTGTGTGTGTGTGTGTTTGGGTGTGTTCAGGTAAGTGTGTTTAAGTTAGTTAGTTAGTTTTTGGCTATAACGAAGCGAGCTAATCGACCTGTAATTGCGCCTTTCGATGGTGGACATATATATAATTCATGGGTATGGTAAAATTAGCTTAATTACAGGGAATTATTAATCAATAGCACAAAAAAAAATAGATAATCAGATAATAAATAAAAACGTATTGTAAAAGCGCAAATCCTGTTCAAAGGATAACTGTTGCATTAGGCGTATTCAAGAGATAATTGAGACAGTTTTTCACTGAGGTGAACATAAAATATATATTTTTCAAACTACTTTCAAGCTACTATTACAAAATAAGAACTAATTAAGCAATCTTTCTGTATAAAAAAAAACAACTTTAAATATAAAATATAAATAATATAAATGAAATATGAAACTTATATTTTGGTTTGTTGTATCTTTTGTAAAATGTAAGAAAAATTAAGTTGTTGTTTACTTTGTGAAGCCTCCCAAAAGCCAGATTTAAGAAACTTCAAAAATTTTGTAGTTTTCATTAAAAACATTCAACAACAAATTATAAACTATTATTTTTAAAGAAATTTTCAAATTCGCGAATAACAACATATTATATTAAATTTCATAAGACTTTGTGGCGTTTTTAAACATGTGAAGAACGTGATAGAAAAATAAAATACCGCAAATCAAAACTAAAATTGGGCAGGGGCTTTCAACCCGTCCAAACATGATGAAATGAACCGAAAACGCTGCAAACGAATGAAAAAAAACGTTGAGAAAAAGAGTAAAATAAACACCCGCAAATCAGTGAAAAGGAAAACACACAAAAGTCGACGACCCAAGTCCGAAAAAAAAAACAAACTGCACCAAATTAACTGGACCTAAATTTAAAGGACCTTTAGCCAAACCCGAAAGTCGCATTGGAGCAAAAATCAACTCAACACATTTCACACGGCTGACTGAGCCTAACTTTTGTTACCAACGCCCAAGTCCCGCAACAATAAAAAAAAAATGGCCCCCTCCCATTACTTAAAAAGAGAAATAAAAACATTAGAAATGCGGCGCCCAAAAAGAACACAGAGATGGATAAGAAGAAGAATTTAAATTAATGTTTGGAATACGCAATTGAAGGAAATGAGAGAAACAAAGAAGAAGAACAATAAATGCTGTGCGATGCTTATCTTAAAACATCATAATTATCATTACAAGCGATTGTTATGGGGGCAGGTGAACGAAGAAGAACAGCTGGCAAAAGAGCAAACAGAAAAGCAAACAGAAGCAATGGCAGAACGAAACGAAACGAAACGAAACGAAACGAAACAGAACGAAACTTGTTTCTCTTTACCTCGGCGAGCCTATCGAAGCGTGCGAAGAGCTCGTTTAGCATTTTCACCAGATCTTGGGCGCTATACGTCGAGGAGATGGCGGTGAAACCGACAATGTCCGCATACAGTATGCTTTTATTTTTTTTTGTTTAGGTTTTTTGTTTTTTTTTTTGTGGGTGCGAAAAAGAACATAATGGTTAAAACGCTTGCCACGTGGCTTTCATGGGGTTTTTAAAATCAAATCTATGCATGTATTAGTAATGAGCCGATTTTTAAATATACACAGGAAATCTATTCAACTATGCAAATATCAATTTATGCAGGAATAACTTAATCCAATTATTAACTTAATTTCTATTTAAATAGTCGCTTTAGTATTTGGTGTGAGTTAGATTTATGGGCAGAACCAATATTTAATGAGCTGATTAAGTGTTAGATAAGATTTTATACCCTTTGTTATTCTTTTCCATTTTTTGTCTTTATATTACAATATAAACAATACAAAATTAATTGTTAAAAATAGTATTTTAGCTGGTTGCCTCGACGGTTTTATATATATATACTTTTTACACTTTCTCAATTCATATTCTAAAAATTAAACTGCGGTTCTTGTTTCAAGAACATATCTATCTAGAGTTCAAAGCATTGAAGTTAAAAATACAGCCTCGCTTTGTGTAATCAAAAAAAGCTAAAAAATGGAATCTAAAAACTAACTTGCGAATATTGAATTCAAGAATATTTCATTGTCAAATAGAAAACCTTAAATTACAAAATTTAGCCTCATTTTAAGATCCACATTCTAAATTCATGTTGGTTCAATCTAAATTTCTGCAGATACATTTTCACTTTGAATGAAAATAATACTTTAGAGTTTAGAGAAAAGATTATCTGTGCCTACCTCGATTTCTGCTTCTATACAAATAAAAAATAAGCAATTTTTTCCATATGCTTACCTAACATTCTCATGCCGACTCATGTAGATCTTTTTGAATGCCTCCGAACTGGATGAGCCCAAATCCTCGCGCATCTTAATTGCTACGTGCTTGGGCAGCACAGATAATAGCAAACGTTCCTTTAACATTTATATATAAATATATATTCAGTTAGAAATAGATACATTGCAATGGGCAGATGAAGAAAACACACACCTGCTCCGCCGACTGCTCCTCGATGACCATCTTCACTTCCAGACTCTTCTTGGCCTCCAAAAAGGCACGCTTCTGCTTGGCCTCGCCCATAAAGTAATACAATAGGCCAATTAACGCTGCGGTCGCTATCAAAACCGCATTAGCCGCCGCCTGATCGGAGATTAACCGATCCGGCCGTGAGAAGCCCACCGGCAGACTCAGGCAATTGAAGTACGTGCAAAAGCCAATGACTAAGCCCAGAAAAATCAGTGGCAATGGCAGCGTCACATATATCAGAAAGTTTAACAATATGGCCCAGCCGAGTACATCCCTAAAAAAAACACAGAGATTGCACAACTTAATAATGAGGCGGCTTGGATTGATACACTCAAAAAAAATTGCCAATGGTTGCTCACCATTTTATTCGAAAAGTAAATTTCTAAAATTTATGCTTGTTGCTTTCTCAAAATTAGGGTTTACATTTTTAGAAATGTTTTTAGAGAATATTTCTAAATTTATAGAAATTATTTGGAGCGATTTTTTTCTGAGTGTATAGTTCATATTGGTACTTACCGCGGCGAGAAGCTGTCCTGCAGCATCACATAGGCGGCGAAATGGAGCATCGACAGAAACCACAGGGCACGTGGCACAATCGTCAGCAATGATTGGTGGAAGCGTCTCAATGAGGGCTGCTCCGAACCACGTCCAATGTGCAACAGAGCCGTTAGCGCCATATAGGCCAACAACATGCTGCAGTTCACCACTGAGCAGATGAGAGTAAAACAATTTATAATAATAAGTTATTCGAATTTACAAAAATAATTTTATATTACTTATTTGCAAATAACTAAAAGCATGAAAAATATTTATATTTATATTGCTAGAATATAAGAAATTGAGCAAAGAACATTAATTAAGTCGTATACTGATTATAATTCAGCAATAGTTCTCGAAATAAATACTTTTAGTAAGATGAACATAAACAGACTTTACAACAACCAGAAAAAAATAATAAAATATGTTTATTTTTTTAACGTTTTTGAAAGTACACATTTGAAAATTATTATTAAATACATTAAAAAGTCATTAAGAATTCAGATAAATAATCTGCATGAGTTTAATGACTTTTCCTGGTTTCAAGGCTCTCATTTCTGCAGTTCTGAGAATAATTCTAAAAAAAACCAAATCGGAATCTCTTTATTTGCAAGACACAGTCTGAATTTAGCATTCTTCACATGCATGTTGGTAACTGGGCAATTCATTATTATCTGGAGAGAGTTTTAGCTCATGTTCACATATAGAGATTCAGGATCGAAGTTAAGTTTATTGTATAACTCAATTAACCCTTTGAGAGTGAATACTCATAAAGTTAGGTGCTCTATGGGAGATGGCTAAGCAACGATTTATGGGAATCACAACTGTGCTTTTAATTCTGATAAATATATATCTTTTTTATTTGTATATATATTTTTTTTTTCGCAACAATATATATATTTATTATATACCTTATTTTTAGTTTGTTATTTATTTGTAACTTGAATATTAAATTCAAATTTGCATTTACTAAAACCATTTTAAAATATGTGGACTGTCTTTAGACCACAATAAATAAGTAAATAAGTAAATGATTCACATTCCTCATTTTGGATGTCTCTTTTAAGCCTAAAAGATTTGCACAGACATAATCTAAATCAATATGGAGGATATATGTATTTCCCAACTGTTTAAATGCAGCACCAAACAGAGCTCGAACTAATCTCGAGTAATTTGACCCATGAGTAAGATTTTAATGGCTGGGTGCACATGTGCAATTTATAGAACTGGAACTCACCCCGGGTGGGCAGGGCCTGCTCCCATGGTATGCAAATCGTCCACAGATTGAAGAGGACGGCCGCAAATAGGAACCACTTGAGGCCGCTGCGTCGCTGCTTGATGGAATAGTTGTGATAGAGTTCGTTGAGTACGTGCTGGGGCAGGATGACCACACCGCCACCGGTGATGCCCACACCCCCGGCGACGACGTCCCCCTCGTTGGGTGGCCGTCGGCGTGTTGGGGTCTTCTGGCGTTTGGCCTTCTGGCTGTGGCTGGGTGTGGATGCTGCCGTTGTCTGGCCATTCTCAAGATTGGATGCCTTCTCTTCCGGCATGTTGCGAGGTCTTTATTTCTTTCTGTCGTTGTCGTTGATCGCCGCCCTCCGGTTTATAAATGGAGTGTGCTCATTTCCGCTTTGGCGTCGCCCTATCTTCACTTAATTTATAAATATATATATAAATACACACACATATATATATATATATTTACGAAGGGGAGCACTTCTGGAGCTGTGTGAGGCGCGTAGGTAAATAGAAACAATAATATAAAGCACAAACTCAAATACGCAACTTGTACACAAAACACAAACGTTAACGGTAAATTTGAGACTTAACATTGCCGATTGCCACCGCCAACACTCTCTCTCCCTCTCTCTCTCTCACTCTCTAAATATAAATTTGAGTGTGTTTGTGTATGTGTGTGTGAGTGAGCGCCAAGGCGGAAGCGTCCTTGTACGAGAGCCCTGAGCGTGGCCCTGTGATTGTGTTTGTGCATGTGCGTGTGTGTGTGTGTGAGCGTGAGAGAATGTGTGTGTGTGTGTGTGGTTGTGTCAGTGTCTGCCTTAATCTAAAAGCTCCTGTCGCCGAAATACAGTGGAATGGGTTCCATTGAATTCAGTACACAATTCCAATATGTTCCAAACTACTTTTCCACTTAATCGTTTGAATCCTTTTAATTAGTTCTTGTCTATAAAAAAAATGATTTCAGCTGAATGATAAAATATCAATTCCAACATAAATATGTACGTTATTTTGTAGTTATCAAAGTATTTTGAGCTGTCTAGTAGTAGTCCAAGCATTTACTATCTGAATAAATGATCAAACATCATTTATAAAATGTAGCAATCAAGTTAATAGGTTTTATTCACAGTGCATTCTTGATAATAATATCCACTAAACCGTTCGCAAAACGCTAACTTTGAAAGCAGTATTATTGATTCTATTCACTATCATATCAATGGCAATCTCATTAAATAAATACTTTTAAAGCATGCTTAAAACCCTTTTTGTGTTATTAGTTTATCTTATCATTTTATTATAATTTATATGATTTGTTTTCGCAAATATATAACATATTATAAATATTATTACTCAAAATATTTATATTGATTTTCTTTATTATCAATTTCATTGAAAATGTCTTCAAACACTTCCAATGGCATATTTTTTTAAATAAATTTTATGCGCATGTTTTATCTTATCACAAGATAAGATAGAAAAACTAAAAAGTTCTTTGTGAACATCGCGCAAATAAATAATTTATATTGAAATTGAAAGTAGGTCTCCAAGTACAGAGTGAAAAATATATCATCGTAATATAAGTTGTTAGTCTTGATATAAGATTACTTCATTTTTTAAGTGAAAATCTGTAATAAAGAATTTTAAATTCAACTTAAAAAGGAGTAAAATCTTAGAATTTTGACACTCTGTTAACTTTAAATACGTTTTATAGTTAAATCGAAATAATATTCTTTTCCTTCTCTTTCTGTGCGCTATCATTGCCTTCTTTGGACAGTTTTAGGGAAATAGGGTCCTGCAACCATCTAGAATTTTAATCTTGAGCCAAATGTAAATTGAGATATCAAATTTTTATGCATAGCGCTTAATAACCATTTGCATAAATTATGACATTTTTTGTATTATTTTTTTTTTCCCAGCCACATTCTGTATGCGCTCACACCACAGTATTATTTCCTTCCGCTACCCGCTCGCACTCTCTCTTTCACACTCACACTCTGTCTCGCTCACTCCCGTGTGCGTGTGTGTGTTGGTGTGTGTGTTGCTTTCTCTTTTGTGCTACCTGAAGCTGAGTTGTTGTTTCCTCTTCACTTAGCTGTCGTATCCTTATTGCCGAATTCGTTGCTTCATTTCTTGGCATACAAAAATCCTTTACTTTCTAGCTATGTTCTTGGATATTCATATACACAATGTGTGTGTATGTGTGTGTGTGTGTGTGTAGCTGGCTGTATGTGTTTATCTATGTGTGTTTAAGGCTGATTTGCTCAAGGTTCGTTTTAATGCGTTCTGATTTTGTTTGTGTGCGTGTGTCTGTATGGGTGTCTGCATGTGTGTGTGTGTGTGTATTTGTATTTGTGTTTGTGTGTGAGTGTGTACACAATTTATGCATTTGCACACAATTTCGTATCTTATTTTAATTGCAATCAACAACAACAAAAAATATTGAAGCACATTTTTCGCTTTTCTTTTCTCATTTTGGAGGCTGCGATAACGATTTTCAGCATGTACAGGAAAGAAAATTCTTTCCATACAGCTGTGAGCTGCACACACTTTTCGACATTTACACATTTTTCACTTTTCACACGGAATATTTTAATCGAATATGGATACAATTTCAAATATTTTAATTGAGTTTATTAACCTCTTTTTTTGGAAAAACAATTTGTTTTTTATTCCTGCTGCTGCTGCTGCTGCTTTGGCTGCTGCTGCTGCTGCTGCTGCGGAGCAACTTTTGTCACGAAAGCGACGCGCACGCGAATTTCTGCAACTAAACTAAGACGCACGATAAACTTGACTGATTGTTAAGTGAAAATTTTTGACAGTCAACAGCCCAACAGCTCAGCCAGCAGCAGCAGCAGTAGCGCCAGCTCCAGCAAGGACTTTCCATAAGCGCCAGCCGCTCTCTCAGCTACGCTCTCTCATTGCCTTTCTCTCTCTCTCTCTCTATAACTTGGAGTGAGCTTTTGTCTCGCAAGCTCTGTGAGCGCATGTCTGCGAGAGCAAAAGAGTGAGAGAGCGAGAGAGAGCGCAGAAATGCGCATACAACTGATAACGGTACAGCTGTGCAGCATGATAACGCAATGTGCAACGACTGTTAATGTGCGTGTGCGCGCGTGTGTGTGTGTGTGAAAGGACCTCTTACTCATGCTCCAGCTTGATTACTCAAATTGCCGCAGGCCCATAAAATTAATTATTAAGAAATGTTACTAAAATGGCTATCAACGACAACGGCAACAGCGCAGTCGACGGCAACAGCAGCAGCAACAGAAATAACAAAAAAAAGAAGAAATACAGCACCTGGCCTTGAGTTCTCCACAGGATGCAGCTGTGCATTTGCCTGTGTGTGTGTGTGTTGTTGTGTCTTTGTGTGTGTGTTTAAATTGAAAATGTAATGCACGTTGAAGAGGAATAAGTGTGCTGAATTGAATGCAATTCATATGTATTGCTGATAATTCGATCCTCAATTAATTAACGTTAAACTAAATATATAATTATATTTTTATGATTATATACATATATTTAATATAATGTTTAATGCCTTCTGCAAAAATAGTATAAGATAATAATTATTACATTTGTAAATACATTATTAGGAATAAATAACACTAAGATTAGACGTAATTAAAATACTATTATTATTATTATAAAATATTATTAGTTGTTTGTTCTTTAATTATTATTTTTAGAAGTCATCAAAATTACGGATGACACATTAAAAGTTGATTCTCATATACAGAACTACACATACATACATATATGATATTTTACGAGTTTAATCTACTGTATTTTTATAAATTTGAAAAATACTACAAATATGTATTTGTATTGTATTGTATTCATCAATTATTCGAACAATTTCCCACCGAGTTTTCCAAGCCACACTGAAAATATCGCTCTTACATTGCTCAGATCGATTGACTATATTGACAAATATATTTATTTGTTTATTAATTTGTATATACATATGTAACCTCAAATATCTTTTTTTCCTTTCGTAATTTGCTATAAATATTTTTGAACCAGTGACAAACAAATTTATAAGATTCAAAAGATTTTGCAATTCCTGCTTAATCCGATTCTGTTAGAAATTAGGGTTTTTATATTTTGTTTATATTCTGTTTCAATTTTGCAACCAATATACATATGTATATGTATGTATATATATATGTATATACATAGATATACATATGTATATACTTATGTAGTGCTGGACGCACATGCCAAAAATGAAGCCGGAAAAACCTTGTCAAAAAAGGGCGCGCAAAGAAAATGTGCATTTAACTGGTAACCAGGCCAGGTAATAAAACATAAAAACAGCCGGCTGTCCTCTGACGTTGTCCTTAATCCAAAACGCACAGGACAATGGCACGTGATGCTGCTTAATCCATCTGTCTCAGGGTCAACTCGGATTCTCTCTGGCTACCTGAGCAAGTCGAGAAATACCGCACTGGAAAGTTTTAATTTCCGTTTGGAAAACTAAAACAAATCGACCATTGCTTTGATTGATGTATTTCTACTGTTTTGTGTACATGCATTTGTATTGACGTGTCGAACATTGTGTAAGTAGAAATTATCGAAATTTTTTATAACTATAGATCGATAATTTATAAGTGCCGCTTAATTATAGGGTTACTAGTGACTAGAGTAGCCAATTTCATAAGGGACGCCTGAATGGTATTTTTGGAATACATTTTATTTCAAGCAAATTTCATACATTATAAATTAATAAAATGTTTTTTTTTTGAGAATTTAAGTTATATCTCCCGTTTCCGATTTTATTTTCCCTATCCCCGCCCTTGCATATAAATATTTTGTTTTATGTATACATATATATTTACAAGTAACTGTTAAAATCCACAAATGGAAATAAAGCTAGAAATAAATAAACGCAGCACTTCCTGTTCTGTAAAATTCTTACGATTTGTAGTGCTGACGTCGAGGCAGGCTCCACAGAGTATCCTACAAATGGCAGCTGGCACGAGTCGATACCTGACTTGGGTTAAGAGCAGATGTGTGGGTAAAAAATGCATTCGATCAAAAACTAACACATATGCACATACTCCAGAAAATATGTTTAAAACAATTGTGTGATTAAATAATACAAATGACATGCAATCCCATTTTGTTCATATTATATATTATCAACATTAAATAAGTAGTCAGCTTAACATTTAAATATAACGATGCATTGAATATGAAGTAAAACATAAATCGCAATTGGCTATGTCATCGATATAAATGTATTGCTGCTCTACGCAAAACGAACGGAATTCTTTCTCACTTTAACCTAGATTGTTTCTGTATTGGCTGTTCCGTTCACACTTTTCCCCATTTTACATATTATGATGCGAAGCACAAAGTTCACCACTAAAGTGCCATTCTGAGCATAACATAATGTTAATTTACATTAAACAGTTATCGCTGGTAGGACAAAAACCGATAAGCCGGCTTAAAATTATACAAATTTAAAGCATGTAAGGAATATACCAAATCAAAAGTTATTATATTAAATAAAATCAATCTTAATATACCAGAAAATCTTAATTTTCATTGTGTTGCTTTATCAAAAGCGCCATTTTATTGGGCTTTAGTTTGAAAAGATTGTAAGGGGAATTATCGATGACAACTGTTTGGTTTTGAAAAACATCGATACCATGTTAATATACGTAGTGTATATAAAGTTACCTCAGCTTCTGTCTCTGTCTCATTCGGCGTTTTTCTGCGTAACTGTGTGGACGTTTTTCTGAACGGCAATCAAAAAAGTCTAGCAGACATTCAACTTTGTAAGCAGAGCTACCTTAAAAGTTGTCAAGCAAGAGAGCAATTTGCACAAATTTATGAAATTTGCAAATTCTGTTGAAACACTACGTATTTGTTTTTTAAGAATCTGAAAGTCGTGTTTTGCGTACGCGTGCGAAAAGAATAAAAAAAAAGCTAAAAACTTTTCGCGCTTCTCTTTGAAAATTAAATTCTTAAAAAGTAAAATGGCTGATGTGGCTGACAAAAAGAAGTGAGTAATTTTATTTGAATTTGTGTGTAAATGTGTGTGTGCGCCTTAGCTGCTAGCCGTCTAAGCATACATGTGTGCGCTGAATTTGTTTAAACAATATATATGTAGCGGCAATTGCGGCTAGTTTTGCAAGTGGTGTACATCATTTTCTTCCAACGGCTTGGAAAAAATTTCTTTTTGAATTTTGTGTCTATCTGCGTAAAAGGTTGGAAAATGCAATAGAGTTGTCTCGCTCTCGCCAAGGCGGTTCAAATGTGCGCGCAAAAAACGACGCCGTTGAATTTGGCGCGGCGTCATGAGGCTCTCTCGCTCACACTCCGGCCGGCAAACAGCAGCAGCGAGTTCGTCAGCGGCAGCAGTGCGGCGTGCTTTTGTTGTTGGTGGCTGCGGCTGTGAAGGCAAAGAAGTAATGTATTCAGCGTGTGTGTGTGCGTGGAGTGAGCAAATAAGTATGTATGTGTGTGTGCACAAGTACATTTGTGTGTGAGAGAGCGCTGCAACTGTGTGAAGCATTCAAGTTGCCGCTCATTTTTTTCGTTTGGGTTTCAGCTGTCGTTTTGTCTGTCTGTCTACCGTCTGTTTGCTTTTGCTGTTGCCGCTAGCCATTAATTTTTCGTCAGTTCGTCTTTTGCACAATTTTCGTTTGTAGCTCAAAGCTTTTGCCTTGCTCTCTCTCTTGTTGTTCTTTTCTTTTTAATTGTACTTTGTTGTTGTGTGCTAATGAGCTGCTCAAATTGTGTTTCTCCAGGTATTTTGTCATTGCCGAAAATAATTCGTTTCATTGTCTGCGCTTTTTTTTTAACTTCTCTTGCGTCGCAGCAGAAGCAAGAAACAGAAGAGATAACCGTTAAAACCTTTTGTCTGTTGTCTTAGGTTGTGTAGGTTGGTTGGGGGAGGGGTGTGTACTGTCGTATAGTGGGTGTTTGTGTGACCACATATATTTTTTTGACCGTTATTTTTGCCGCTTTGCCTTGCGCTGCAATTCGCAGCGCGCACTTTCTCACTCGCTCTCCCTTGTGTACGTGACGCACACGCATTTGAATCGTTAAAAGGTGTGTGCGAGGGAGATGCATATAGTGTGTTCAAAGCATAAAAAACCAGTTTTTTTTTTCCTTTTGTTGGCACGTTCGTTGTATTTCAAACAAGTCGCGCTTCTTTTTTGCACGCTTTTTCCTCCGCCACCCCTTCGACACTCCTTAACATTTTATGCTATGTACACCTATTTTCCGCTTTGTAAAAAAAAAAACAATTTTATATGAAAGCGCATGCCGCTCACCTTTTTTCTTCGCGTCCTCTTTTGCGTCGCAGTTTCCACGAGAGTTGTTGCTCCCATTTATCATTTGTGTGGTGGCAGATGCTTTTAATGTATGTGTGTGTATTGGTGTGTTTGTGCGTGTTGGTGTTGGTATACTTCTACTGCTGCTGGGGGTGGTTGTAATAACGCGGAAACGGCGATGACGCCGGCTGTGGTGTTTGCAACTTTTCATTTTGGGCCGGTTCCCCCCTCCTTAGTGTTTTATTTTTGCTCATTGTGTGTTTTGTTAAAAGTTGCGAAATAAGTGTGCTTAAGGAGTTCATTCTACATTGTTGAATTGTCCAACACGAATTAATTTGATCAATTTCCCTTCGCAGCGAGACCCCCGTGGTCGAGAAAGTTGCCGCCGAGGAGGTTGATGCTGTAAAGAAGGATGCCGTCGCCGCTGCCGACGAAGCAGCAGCGACTGAGACACCGACCACCACAGAAAACGGTGCCGGTGGCGGTGAGGAGTCGAGCAGCAGCGCCGATGGCGCGAAGGAAAATGGCGCTGAAGCTTCATCCGCTGCCGCCGCCGATGCCGTTGATGGCGAGAAAAAGACCGAAGCAGCAACAGCTGCCGCAGATGAGAAGAAGGAGGAGCAGAAGGATGCCGCTGAGGAGAAAACAGCTGAGGCCAAGCCAAGCAGCGAGGCATCAGCAGCAGCTGTTGAAAATGGCGCCGATGCCGCCGATGCATCAGCAGCAGCAGAGGAGCCCGCCAATGGTGATTCAAAAGGTGAGTGCTACAACACTGCATTAGTACTCAATTCTAACTGAGCTTTTTCTCTTTTTGTTGTTTCATTTTCTGCTTCTTGATCGTTAGATGCGCCCGCCGCTGAAGCCGTAAAGCGAAAGGTTGACGAAGCCGCCGCTGTCAAGGGGGGTGCTGATGATGTAGTTGCCACGCCGGAGAAGAAGGCGAAGCTGGACGAGGCTAGCACAAAGGATGACGTGCAGAACGGTGCCGAGGCCAGCGAGGTGGCTGCCTAAAAATGTCGCATCGTGTATCTCACCTCGCCCCTCCCCCCCTCACCATCCCCCCCGCTCAGCAACAGCAGAAGCAGCAGCAGAACTACATATAAAATTACTAACACAAGAAATCACTCACACCAACAACAACAAATGCGTTCATCAACGCACACACATACACATACACAAAACACACACAACTATAACTGCAGCTGAATATGTGTCTGTGTGCGTGGCTGTGTATGTCTGTGTGTGTGTCTTGGCGCTTCTCTAATAACAATCCTGTAATGGGAGCGTAGTCTTAAAAAAAAAAACCAACAATTTAACGATTCTCTCTGACTTTACTAACAAAAACAAAACAAGAAACAAGCAAAATCCATTATCATTTAAAAATTTACTTAAACACAAAACAAAACTTAAATTTAAAGAAAAATCTATATATATATATAAACACAAATAAGAAAAAGCAAAAAAAAAATACAATTTAGATGCGTTTTAAGCAATTATAAAACAAGCAAAAAACCAAGTTGTAAAAAAATAAAAGCATCAAATTTGATAATAATAAAAACAAAAAGAACGAAACAAAAAGAAAACACAAAAACAAGTCCTGTGCGTCAAAGTGTAAACGAAAAACAGATTTTAACTTAACGCATTTGTCATTTTTAAGATAATTTCTTCATTAATTTTATGTATGATCCTATATTATATATGAATATTTATATTTAAAAAAAAAATGAAAGCTCTATGTTTAAAGCTCGAAACAAATCCTAAAAACACCAACTACAACAAATCAAGTAACAGAAAGCTGCCTCCCAATTTTTTTTTTGAGAAAATACTTATATAAATAGAATTCAGAAGAAAAAAACCATACATACATACAAGCATATATATTTAAATATTTATATCTAAATATATATATATGTATATAAATATATATATATGTATATAAATATATATATATAAATATATACATACAAGCATATATATATAAATATTTATATATAAATATATACATATATATGTCACATTTTTATATTGCAATCAAATCAACAACAAAACTGAACTCGCCAAAGTTGAGCTGAGGAATTATATTTTAAATAATTGAAAAAAACAAAAACAACCAAGCTGTACAATTTTCTCTTTCTGTCTTATACTTATACTTAGCTTAACTTGGCTAAGTCTTGAAAACGATTTTACGCATTTCCATTTCTTGCATTTTGGTATCGTTGACTTTGTATGTATGTGTGTGCGTGTGTGTGTGTGTGGATTGTTATACAATAATTCTAACCCGCACCCCTTACTCCACTCTGAATAACTGTTTTTTTAGTAAGGGCAGCTGCAGCAAAACCAACAACAATTTCTCTGACCAAACCATAGGCAATAAAATAAACACATGCAGAAAGAAAGGAACAAAAGCAAATACATAATTCAAATTAGAGCAAAGCATGTGAAAATGGCAGAATTGAAAAACTTCAAAAGTAAAGAGCGAGCAGCAGGCAGTAACAAGAATAAGAAAATGGCTAACAAAGCGTAGCCAGCACAAAAAAAAACGAAATACAAAATCCCAACAACAAAAACATTCGAGAACATTCACAAAAATAAATGGAAGAACAAAAAACACATAAAAAGAGAACAAAAAAAGTAAATTATTCTGTTCACTCTTGGGTTGGGTTTTTTTTTTTCACCTTTCTAGTAACTTCTAAAAGCTCTTTAAAGTTGCTCTCAAAGATATGCATATGTGTGCCTGTGTGTGTAAGCACACGTGTGTGTGTGTTTGTGTAAATACGCATTTGCCTTGAGTGGGACGCGACTGTACAGCTTATGCAGAAATAGTCACGGCTTATCAGCCAGCGTCGACGCACTAAAGCTTGCTTGTGCGAAGCTTGCATATTTTTTAAATGAGTAATAGTTTTAGTCATTGATAAAGTGTACATACATATTTATGCACATTTGGTCTAGTTTAATACGCATTTGTTTGGCAGTGGTAAACTTACGGAAATAAACATGATCGCATCCGTGCAATGAATCATATTTTTCTAAGGCATTTGGCGAAACGTGAAAGCTTTCACGTCAAAAGCTTTTCTAAGTAAGCTAGCGTTGAATCATCACAACAAAAGCTTACAAAAGCTAAAATTTTACAGCGCATTTTTCTGACCATGTAGCCCGAAACTTTTTTGCGAGCGCCGTTCAATAAGTACTGATATATAACTTGATACTAGCAAAACAAATTGAGAACTTTTGAAGCCACCCGCCATTCACAATTTTTGTAAATGCGAGCGTGCCAAAACGCATGGAGTTTGCTTGAAAAACATGCACAGGAGCTTTTGTAAACATATTTATTTAAAACGCAATTGATTGTCTTTGACGCAGAAAGCAAGACTATAAATCAAACTGACTCTGTATTATGAAAGACTGAGCAACAACGTAATCTAAACAGGCTGATGATTTTATCTGGAAAGTTGTAATTTTATTCTTACGTAGATTTGCATCAATATTTGAATAATAGTCATAGCAAGCAGCCTTTAGCCGGCAGTCTACTCCTAAAAAAGCACATATCGCAATTACTGGCGCACTGTTGCAAAGGCTGGATCGCGGCAGACATGCTAATTGCAGAGTATCGATAACAGTATCGATTTTCACGTTTTTTGAAAAGTATTGATAAGATAAGGAATGAGCAGAAATCTGAAACGCAATCGTCGTCGTCTTGGCGCTCTCGCACCAAAGCTCCGATCGCAGTAGCAAATGAAACGGGCGTGCAAATAGTTGTGGAATAGGTGACGGAAGCACTGAAAATAAATACCGTTAAGCAAACAGAAACACAAACAAAATACGCGAATTTTTATTATTTTTGGTCGTAATTATATTTAGTACAAAAACGAATTGTGTCAGTGGCTCGTGTGATTTTCTAATCGTTATTGTTATTATTGTTTTGAGTATTGTGGGGAGTGCGAAGTTAAATACACTCACCCACACATTTATATTTAGTATTATTATTACATACCCTTACGACTGCGAACGCCAGCAAAAAGGCAGCAAAAGCAAACAGCCAATCAGGAATCAGTGTAGAGAGCGAGAGTGTGCAACACAAGATGTCAAACAATTTGCAAACGGTAAGTGTGAAGTGTCTGTTAACCTGTTTGCTTTTTGCTGTAGTCAACATAAATACATATGTACATACACATACATATATATGCATGTATGTGTGCATTTCGTACATTGACCGCCGTTTGTGTGTCATACATCGCAGTCTTCCCATGGTAAATCGCAATGCGATAAATAAAAGTTGACTGCAATTTTGACGAGAGCTTCTTTTTTTAAAATACGTTTGTTTGTTTGGGTTTATTATTTATACATATTACAAGACTTATGTTGACGGTTGGCAAAGAAAACAGAATTTAAAAAAAATTTATAAGTTCAAAATTTCTGACATTGAAATTTCAGGAATTTTTGTACTTTTTGTCATCAGGAACATTTCTCCAAAGTCCTATTTATGTGTTTTTTTTTATTTTTTAATTTATTTGAAAAATATATAAATTCTCAATATTTCTCACAAAAAAAGTAGCTGATATTTTTGTGCGTATTTTTATCAAGAAAATGTTTTCGAACACTTACTTTTGTTGTTTTGTTATTTGTTTTTTTTTTAATTATTTATACAACTGTAACGCTGATGAGCTAGCTAGGAAAGGCACTATATTGCCTAATTATTATTATTTATTTTTACAATATTTGTACGAGTTATCTTTGAGTTATAGTTTTTTTATTGCATATTTGAAAGGAATCCAAGTACATTGACATTAAACTAACAATCTTCAAGATAATAATCAAGCCCCATAAACATTTATCGCATTTACGACGTAGTCAAAAAAAATTTCAAGGGTATTCACGATTCGACTCGCTATGACGTGTCTTTCGACTTTGTCTTTTATATTCTGATTCCTTGCTAATCGTTCAAGTGTAAAGCTTATCGAACACTGCCTCGAATGTACTTTTTGAGTGTTGCTCTGGATCAGCAGTTTATTTTTATTTTTTTTTGCAAATGTTTAAAAGGGTATGATGAAGTTGAGCAAAAGTGTGTATCAGGCAGAAAATTTCCAGCTCATAACGAGCTTTTTTCCATTTGATCGATAATTCGTATATCGATACAAATCCATATTTTCGCTGGCACAAACAACGACGGTATGTATGTATGTATGTGTGTACATGCGTGCATGTGTGAAGCGAGCACAAATATGTGTTGTTGTTTGTGCATGTGTATTTTGCAGCTCACCGAGTCGCACGCACATCACACACATATATATATACATATATGCATATGTAAATATGTGCATGCAAATATTTTGTAGTCACGTGTTTTTTGATTTCAGTTTAGGTATGAAAACAACGTGCGTTGATAAATAGAAATTGAGAAACCTTCTAGTGGGCAAATTTGGAAACCATGGCTTAATCGGTTCGTTACGAGGGTATCAACCAGTCGAGATCACTCGACTAAAGCATTCTTACTGTTTTTGTTTTTATGTTTTTGTTTTTCTGTGATTATTAACTTGTTGCCATTAAGTTATTCGCGTTAATCGCTAACTATACCAGTCAATGGACGTCGCACGGTTTCTCTCCCTGCGCGCAGCATTAAACAGCGCTGCTCGCTGTTACCGTTTTGGTTATAAACAGTCGAGTATTTTGCTCCGCACGCTCTCCTCGTTTGACCCTCGCTCTTGTTGTGGTGATTACTGCTGGCGGAGTTGCCAGCTTCGACGTAACAAGTCACGTGAAGTCGCTGCCGCTGACTCTGCTGCTGCGCAGCTGCAGAATTCTAGTCAGGTAATTGCGCTAAACAGTTTGTAATGTATTATCTTTTATGCCTATTATGCATTTATTTCCTATTTTGCATTATCTGTATATGCGTAGTTGTTGTTGATTCTGGGATTTTTCTGTTTTATTTGTACTGTTGTGAATTAATTTGCTGGAATTACTAAATGACTAACAATTATTCATCACGCGAGATGTGGTAAATTTTTAATTATTATTATTCTCAATTTTTTGCAAATCAATGTTATATTTTAGTTTTCTAAATCGAATATAATTTTATTGAATTTAAAAAAGAAGACAATGATACCGAATTGCGAAAGACTAAAATCAAGGATATATTTTTATTATCAAATTCATAGTTCATTTTCAAAATTACGGTAAATTTATACATCCAATTGATCTTATCGATATTACGTAAACTAATTTCCTGGGGTTTCTTATGAACTATTTGTGATTTCTTTGATTAGGCTGTTGTTTAGTGATACTATAATTTGTTTGCTTAACACACGCGCTCGTTTTGCTATATCTTATCAGAATTTTTTTAATGTTTTTCGGAAATTTGGCAAGCTGCACTTTCGGCTTATCAACTAAAGAATATATATTAGACTAAATGCATATTTCAGCTGACCTACTTATAGTCATGTTGATAAAGAAAGCAACGTGCATGCAACATTCAATGACCTAATAATGAATTAATACATTGAGCAAAATGTCTCACCATTCAAATTTTATAGATTTTAATGGTTTTCTCTACTTCTTTTCTTGACCTTTTGAGTACCACATTTTATATCCTTGTGAAGAATTACTTCGGTTTCGCATTTGAACTAGTCTGTCACACCGGCTTGCTCTATAAGATAGGATATTAAAGAGGGGTCTGACCACAGCTCTATCAGATATTTCCAAGCTTTCCCAAGTTAACGGATACTTCGAAGTCGATTCGCACTAAAGTGCCTTAGAGAATCGAATAAACTAAATGCCAATAATTAGTATCTGGCGACACTTATCTGTAAGCAAGACCAAAATAAAACATACATTGTTTCAATCCACTTGAATTTGTATAAGTGTTATGTAATAGTATTAATGATATAAGTAAAGACTGATTGTGCTATTGTATGAACGATAGAATTGTAGGATTGTCGCAAAATTTATAATCTAGACAGTTCGTAGATCTTGCTGTAAATTGGGCGCCACGTGTTGCTGATAAGGCGAAAAGCTTCAACTGATAAGGTCCGGAACTGATTATCATAGACCTTTGCTGCATCGACGTAAGAAGGCATTAAAGCCTTATTGTTGTTGTTTTTGCTGTTAATTGCATTAATTGTATGCCAAATTGTATTATTGGGCTGTATGTAAGCCCTTAATAGGTTTATCACGTACGAATTTGCAATTCCCTTTCTTGTGTAATTTGTTTCTCATTCTTTTGTTTTACTTTTGCTTGCTTATACTGTTGACTCATTTAGTATATATTTTATACAACTTACAACAGATAAGAAGACATTGGCTTTGTGCGTAAGTGGAAGATTTTCTTGTTGCGATGATCGCGTGGAAAATTCCACGACCAATGCGAGTGTGTTTGTGTGTGTGCGTGTGTGTGTGGAAAGTTGTTGCATTTTTGGATTATTGGTGGCTTAAACTTGTTTTCTTAAAAATAAAATTTATTATATAATATAAGTATATATTTATATATATAAATATAGTAATTAATAAATAAATATATTGATTGATGTAATACAAATAGATATATTGATTTAAAATATAGTAAAATATACTAATTAAAATAAGTTTCTATAAATATATATACATTTTAAATACTTTTCATAAATAATTTTAGGTTATTTAGGTTTAATATATTCGAGTTTTGGAATATATAGAAAGGCAAGCAAAAGAGAGCTTTGAGTTCTGCGAGAGCGTATCACGTAAGAGAGAGGGTGGGAATAAGAGCGAGAGAGCTAGAGGTAGGTAGGCGTAAGGGTTGCCTGAGAAAAAGATGAACAAAAAAACTGTAAATATTATATAGATTTTGCATTTACCTGCTGCTGCACCCATTTATATACACAGTGGGACCTGTTGGATTAAAGAAAATGGAATGAAATTTCGGATAATAACATACAATCCATATAATATTTATATATTTATTATATATATTTGATTTATTTATAATATGTTTTATTTACGTTGAACAAATTTCCATTACTAACTAGTAACTAACATTAATTTATACTGTGAATATTAAACTTAATTATTCATTATTAAACTAATAGTTTGTTGTCGTAGGGGTGCTATTATTATTTCTTTTTCGCAATTGTATATATATATTTAATTCAGTACATATATTATTTAATTGCATTTTAAGTTTTTTTCAAGTATTTGAAAAGCTTTTAAATTATCTTCAGTAGGAGTGCCTATTTGCTTTTAGCTTTAGCTGTCGCCAGGCGTCATCGATACACCTTTTACCCCGTGGGCCAGTTAACATCTGTTCGGAATCACAAAGCACGCAAATTTTGTAGTCGTTTCGAGAAACAATTGACGTAGTTAAAACATATGCTTGTTGCCTTAGCAAATCCGGGAAAGGAATGCTCGTTGTGGTGCAGCAACCACCAAAAAAACAACTGCTAACCGCAAAGAGAAAGAAACAAGAGAAATACACACACAAAGAGATAGAGAGAGGAGAGCGAAGGGGTGTGGAAGGCGAGAGCGTGAGCAGAGACCGCGACTCGAGGCGTCTATGAGGCAGTTCAGTTGGTGTTTGTAGTTTGAATTCAGTTCGTTATTGGCCGCCCAGCTGTGAGGAGCAATCGACTTATCGCGGAATATATTAAAAGACTTGCGTGCATACGGAATTGACTTTCTGATTTTCTTTATTTTATATAATAAGATTTACACTTGTATATATATATATATATATACCATATACAAATATTGAATTTTTGATTGGTGAACTTTTGTAAAGTGTAGTATGAGAGAACGTAAACGTGTTACCAATAAGCAGAAATCTCGTCGACAAAACCAGCAGAAATTGCAAGGAATCGATCAGAATTGTTGCAAGCGACAACGTTGTAATTATGAACATATCTGGCAACACTTTCGACGCAATGTAAGCCAAATAAATTGAATGATAGTACCACCTGGTACCACTATAATATGTATTTAATATAATACTAGCTATTCTTAAACATTTCCTTACAATTTGATTACCAGGAGTTTTTCCATAGCTTTATTATTTATATTTATATTATTTATACAATTAATATTTTTAAATATATTTTTATATTTTTGTTAATGTAACTATTTCCTTATCAATTTATATCTATACTTAATTGGTTTTACTTTTGGTATATTTTTTAATTTCATATTAATTAGTTATCAATGACTTAGGATTCTTATACATTTTTCTATTACTATTTATTGTATTTGAATTCTGAAGATTTTATATTAAATTTTAGTACATTAACTAAAATTGTACTATTTTGGAAATTAAAAAAGATTCATAAGCCTAAAATGAATATTAATATTTGAATTTGAAATAAATATGTAAGACAGGTAAAAGTTCAGTTTAGATACAGAGACTTAAAATACACCCCAGTCAAATGTTAAAAGTTGGTAGAATAAGTTACAAATAAATGTGTTTTATGTGATTGAAATACAGTTATTGAATATTACTAAAATAACTTGCTAAGACTTCGCTTTTAAAATAAGGTTTTGTTGCTTTGTTCCTGCATGCTATTTGGGTAACACAGGTCTTAGATCATTGAAACGTGAGTTTTAGCACATGTCTAGACTTTTTAGAACATGAAAGACCTTGTAATTTTGCCATAAGAATTCAAAGCGTAAACATTTCTAGAACTCTGACGTTGCTTCTTTTGGGTCTCTTATGCTTATTATATTGCAACCCCTCTCAGCAAATACATTTGTTTTGTCAAATTTTGAAACGTTTCGCATTTTTGCCGCTCTTTGCAACTGAAATCTGTTTTCTCTCTTTCTCTTTTTGTGCGCTCTTTTGAACGGAATTGGATTTTGCGCTCTTTCTGGTTGTGTGTGTGTCTGTTGGCAACACACCAAATAGGCCACACTCGAGGAAATTCGACAGGCGGCTTCTCGCATCTGCCGCGACTATCTAACCGGAAGGTGGAAGGTGGCCACCCCGGAGCAGCTTGTGGTGAAGCGTATCAGGTGAGTTAGATATAATCCATATAGATATATATATATATATATATATATATATATATATTACATATATTTGATTGATATATTATAATTTTTAGTGGCGGCCTCTCAAATTTCCTGTATTACGTAAGTCTGCCCGACTTGGATGACTTTGATGAACAGCAACTATTGGAGGTGGAGCAACAGCAGCTGCAGCAGCCGCAACCAAATGTCGACATTGGCAGACATGTTATAGCTGCCTCGACATTCGCTAAGAATAGCAACAGCAACAGCAGCACCAACAACAACAACGAGTCGCCCAATTTGGTTAATGAATTGGCCCAAACTATTGTCGGGGGCGTCGTTGCTGCTGGCGCCGCAGACGATAATGATGACATGGCGCTGAGCGCCAAACAGGCAAACAAACGGCGACGCTTCGATAGCGACAGCGGTGACTCAAGTCTGTTGAGGCGCCTGCACGCTCCCCCCAAGCAGGAACCACGTGAGGTAGGTCAGCGTTGCCACTATCATCCAAAACAAACGCATTTTTGGCACACGCACAAATTCAAATCGAATATTTACATATATACAAATATATATATATATATATATTTATATATATTTCCCTGAACAGGTTCTTTTGCGCATCTATGGCCAGACACATGGAGATCACGCATTGGAGAGCATGATTACCGAATCCGTTGTCTTCGCCTTGCTCAGTGAGCGCAATTTTGGACCAAAGCTGCACGGCATCTTTCCCGGTGGACGCATTGAGCAATATATATCGGTAGGTTAACTATGAAATCAAATGCAGTTAGTGTAATATTGTGGTATATATTACTAGAAGAGTATTAGATGTATAAATGTTGGCTTGGAGTCAATACAAAGTATATCGAAAATGGACATAACTTCTCTCTTTCCATATATATATGTATAACTTATAATTTATATAAACATCAAGCCATACATATTGTAAATGGCTTAACAAATCTGCATTTATTAAATTAAGAATATTGGTTATATTATAACTGAAACTAACGAATAGTTTGACACATTTGCCAAGAAGAATGTTTTAATAATATTTTATTTCACATTGTCGTTTTAAATAAGTCAAACTTAAATAGATATACATATAGATATATATATATATATACAATCTTATCTTGCATTAGGCTATCTATTATTATAGTTAATAGCAAAGGAGAAAATATTATTGTACACACCTCTCCCTATCATTTATATATTTATGTATAAAATATACGTAAAATCAGCTAGGTATATGAACTATTACTGCATCTAAGACTAAAAACCGATGAGTTTACTGTATTGTTATTTTAAAAGTAGATTACACGCTCTCTGACATATTTATTATACCTTACCTTAAATATCAGCTAGACACGTGTAATAATAATACACTGCATCTATATAAGATTGACAACCTGTTTTATTTTACATATATTTTTAGTATTTTATAATATAGAATTCTACATTATTCTAGTCTAGTCCGAAGTTCGATTTATGATTGTGTTTTTATATATAGACGCAACTAATGGGGTTTGAATAGGTGTTTTGACATATGTTTAGATTCACAGCAGGCCAATTATTGTTGTTCTCCCGAAAACCAACCCATTCAAGTAGTTAAATCTCTTAGTTACCAGCCAGGTTTAAGGCAAACAAATACTTGCTCTAGCAACCTCGGGCAAGGTATGCCGTGACGTAGAGCATTTCGATATATATGCGATACATTAAAAAATCACCTACGCAGGGTGTATGCATGTATCACTATATTAGTTTAGTTCATACATTATACACAAGACAAAACAGGGCATTTGCTATTGTGTAAATAAATGATATTATATATTAGTTTAATTGGTGCTGCGAGTACTTAAAAGTTACTTTAAAATCATCGCTGTAGTTAATGGTCTTTAATCCTATGGTTAAAGGTTTTTAAAAATCGTGTACATAACTTCATAAGTTATTTGCCTTTCTATTGTTTA
Source organism: Drosophila macrothrix (assembly GCA_035042055.1). Taxonomy (NCBI): domain Eukaryota; kingdom Metazoa; phylum Arthropoda; class Insecta; order Diptera; family Drosophilidae; genus Drosophila; species Drosophila macrothrix. The sequence goes on from JAWNLX010000604.1 coordinate 10,556,524, forward strand.
TTTATTTATGACTTAGCAATAAGTAATAAGCAGAATTAATTAATCTTATTAACATGTAGTAACTTTGGCCATCAACTTGATATACTTTTTTAAATGCCTTGCTTTGTAAAACTTAAAAGATTCTTTAGCTTAAAAATTTTTCTATTTTTAAAAGAAAAAAAATTTAATTAATTGTTTGGAGGTGTCTTAGCCTTTTAACCAAATTGTGTTGCCTGCTTTAATTTAGTTTCAAATACAAATGGCTAAAGATTGTTATGTTTAATATCATTATGTATACACTAAATCTTCACTTGCTATGATTTTGAATCTTAGCCGCTTCAGATGTTTACGGTTTAAGTAAAATATTCGAAGAGCAAGTTGTAATTGGCTTAAGAATATATCTAGCTATATATTGTCACAAATTAAATTTGTTTCTTAAATATATATTTAGTTTACTTAGTACTTAAATACTTACTTACTTATTTAATTATTGAATCATTTTCAATGCAAGATTTATTCGATACCTAACCATATATTATAATCTGCATATTGTCTGAAAATTTTCACTCAGGTTTCTGTAATTTTTATAGAAAATATTAAAGTTGTTGTTATGAACCAGGCTATTATATTAAGTCATATTTAAATTAAAGAATATGGCACATAATCTATGTAAAGATCACGACTAATAGTTGCCCCATATTTCATATATATACATATAATAATGTGAAAAATTGTATATGTTTTAAAGGCACGTTCCTTGGCCACAACAGAGATGGGCGATGCACGCATCTCGATGAAGATCGCCGAGAAAATGGGTGAAATCCACAGCCTGAATATACCGTTGTCCAAGAAACCGGACTGGATATGGAACTGCATGGATCGTTGGCTGGCCAACTTGGAGAGCATTGTGAAGGGCAAGATTGAATCGAAGCCCAGTTCGGCGGTGCTGCAAAAGCAGCGTGAACTAATGCGCACTATTGACTATGTACAGGAGATGGCCTGGCTAAGATCGGTGTTCGATTCGGGTGACTATCCGGTCGTCTTCTGCCACAACGATCTGCAGGAGGGCAACATCCTGTTGAGGCAATCGAACAGTGGACAAGAACGTACACCCAGGGAATCGATAACTATATTGAGGTGAGTTCTATCAAAACAATATATAGTTAATATGCGTACTAATGCATGCCGTTCCTCAATAGATCCCACTTTGATGAGACATTAGGCGACAGTCTGGATGGCAACAGCAACTTGGATACGGATGACAAGTGAGTTATTTTCAATTGGAACTCTTTTTGTTATTTAACACAAAAATATATTTCTGTTTGGCCGCTAACCCGTATTTATTTGCCAACTGCCAAATTAGTTTACAGTCTATATATGCATTTAAAACTACCTACAATTCTAGATGGCCTCTTGCTGCGGTCGTGATTTGAGTAAAAATGTATAAGGCTGGTTGTTAAAATCGGCCCAAGCAAATTACCAAATACATACAGGTTATCCATGCCATATATTATTGAATATCTATAACAAATTTGACTAATTTCGCATTCGCAAACATATAGTAAATCGCATAGCGCCTCACCCTGTCCGGAATTGGACACCACAGATGACTCCGCACTGGACTCGAGCTTTATGTCTGATCATGAGCCGGATCTCATTATCATTGACTTTGAGTACTGCGCTTATAACTATCGCGGCTTCGATCTGGCCAATCATTTTATCGAATGGACCTTCGACTATACCAATCCGCAATTCCCCTATTTCCATCATTACAAAGAGCAATATGCCACGGTCCAGCAGCGACGCGACTTCATAGTCAATTATCTGAAGAAATATCACGATGATGAGCTCTTCGAACCCACTATGCAGGAACTCGATATGGTCGATGCAGAGATTCGGGTCTTCACCATGCTGTCGCATCTGTTCTGGAGTCTGTGGTCGGTGGTCAATGTTACCTCAGCCATTGAATTTGGTTATTGGGTAAGTTTCTATTGTTTTTTTTTGTTTATGAGAATTTAAATATATAAAACTGACTGATCTTTTCGAAATTCATTTCTCAGGAATATGGCATTGCGCGAATTCTGGAATATCAGCAGTTGAAGTCTGCCTATTTGGCAAAATGAGTTTTGGCTTTTGAGGATCCAATTTTTGATGGTAACTACTGCAATCATCAAACCGCACTTAATCGAATCGAGAAGCGTACTTAAGTGGCCTTAACCTTAAAAAAAAAGAGAAAAAGAAAACCGGAATCCAAAATTTAGTCAGGAATCGTATTCGTATTAGTTATTGCAGTTTGGCAACTAGCTGAGAACAACACTACTTCATGGACCAGATGTGCTATACCTATGGAGGATGAGATCATTTATTTGATATGAATATACTAAATGAATATGATATGACATGATATGATATGGATAGCTTGTGCTATACGTACACCCATATATAATATTCTGATATTGCTGAGAAGAAAAGTCAAAACAAATTATTTGCAGCTGTGATTATTGCATGAGTTAGGCAGTCGACAATTTTACCTATTAACGATTGTTGTTGCTTTTGGTAAAAAGGGGTTTGGAGGCGGGGCGAAACTACGCCCACACCCACACCCACACCCACCCACTACAGTTTAATCCAAGTATTTAGGCAGCATCTACTATACATCACAACTACTAATAACAAGCACACACTAATTAACTTACTTAGCTCTACAATTTCATGCATTTGCACCCACACACACACAGCAGCACACACACACACACACACATACCAATTTGTTCGAATTTATTACTTGTTCGAATTTGTTATCCTTTTGCTTTCACTTTCGGATTCTAGTATTATTTTCAAACCATGTACACCCATCGGGGAGCTATCTATTAGATTAAATTGCTTAATTCGAAAATCAATGATTTAGTTAAAAGTCGAATCGAAACAATTGATAGCAAGAAGCAGCAACAATCAACAATGAATTGTTTTTCTTTATGTACCTACCTTATTCCTTAAATGAATTTAGTTAATTATATATATATATATGTATACTCGTATGTAATTAGTACTTAGCGTTCTTGCCTCTAATTTTTAATGCAATCAATAAATCAACAATTTAGTTACAATTTGAAATTGATTCGTTTTATACTTATACTATGGGCTGGAGAAATTTGAAATTTTGGAAAAAATCATACTTAAATAGAAGATTTTGTTATTCCAATAACCAGGCTTTCGAGGAGTTGTTATCTAAAAAATTAAAAAATTATGTCAAATTTCCAGGGTGTTTTTCTAATATGTACAGAGAACTCTTACATTTGATTTTTAGTCATTTATAATATTATTAGACTTTAGTATTTTAAAAACTCCGATTTGTAAATTCACATAGCTTAATTTGGAAACCTTAAGATTTTACGGCGATTCAAACACAAACAATTGTATTAATCCTTTCTTAATTTCAAAACGTATTATTTCTCAAAAATTAAAGTGTCCTTTTCTACATTTTAGAAATATAATAAAATAACAGAAAATAGAAGGAAACATTGATAAGAAATAGTAAAAGAACCATTACAATTTGAAGATTAACTTTTGTATTAAAACTATAATTTTGTTTTAGATTTCAGAGTGACTTTCATTTAAGGTCCGACAAAATAAATATTTCTTAAAAATGCAATAAATTGCCTTGAACATTTCAAAGGATTCCGTTTGTTAAGTAACCAAACGCTGTTGCTGAGCTCTGTTGGGCACTTTCTTTGGCACTTATCAAAATTTACTTACTCAATGCACAATCAGCTGTATGGCAAATGCCTGTGTATTGCTAATTAATTTGATTTCGAGTCAGCTGCAATCCTAATTAAATTTTGGGCTGAGGGGCAGGCGAGCATGCAACTGCAAAGAGGAATGTGAAGTCCAGTATATGATAGGACACTGAGGGAGAAAGAGACAGAAAGACAGAGAGAGGGAGGAAGAGAATGGATGCAGGATTGCATAACAATTCATCATCATCATGAAAATCAAAGTGCAGCACGTAGCAGCAGCAGTAGACGGAATATATTGAAGCCTCCTTGTCGCATTGCAATCGGAAAACCATTTTCTATTTTGTATTCCCGTGTGTCAACAGGCCTGCCTCCCTGCCTGCCTGCTGGAGCGGAGTGCTGGGACGCAGAGAGGATGTGTGGTATAGTTGTACTTATTTAAACAATAGTTGTCCCAGGCACTAGGCCACTCGTTCAGCACCAGCCGCAGACAATTGCTTTGGATTGCTGTTGCCCGCCGAGGCGTACATTACATTAGACGAGCATAAAGGACAACCTTTCCCTTCTCCTCACTCCCAACTTCCCTCTCCCCCTCAGTCGCCGTCGGACCCAACTGGTTTCAAGTGCAGTCCGAAACCGCAAGCCAAGACAAGGCAGCAGCAAGGACATAAAACACGGGACACGGAGCATTGTACATGGTACATGGACAAGGACATCAGAAAGACAGATATACACTCAGAGAAACAATCGATTGAAATTAAATCTAAAAATAGACTCTCCGACGCCGCAGGCTTTAAATATGTCGATGCTGCCAGAATTGGATTACCATATAGCTGCCATTGGTACGATCGGCCGCATCATAAGTTCTCGTATCAATAACATTTTTTTAACAAGTCTTCAAATCAAACTTACCCAGAAAGCGTATTATTGCTCCTCAAATTTTCAATACAAATTTAAACTCATAAACTCATCAGTTTTGCGGTTTATTATGCTACTCACATTTTGACAACAAATTATTAAGATCATTTGACTATAGTTTATAGGAAGAATCGTTCGGTTTTATAAATTTAGAGTAAAATTAAGATCTCGGCTTTTTGCCGTTCTTTCTTTTTTTTTTAAATACATTTAAGAATAATAAAATACATTTAAAAAAAATAATCTGCTCTTAAGAAAGACAAATCTGTCTGTTTTAGAAATTCCCATTGTGGTAACTGAGATAGGCTATCTTTGTCCACAAATTTCCGATGGATTTCCTCTTAGTGTATTCGCCGTCTCACTGGGTGACTGACTGTCAGCCGTTTAAATAGTCCTTCTGCTCGTCCTGAGTTGTTGCATTAATTAAAGATGCGCTGCATTGTTTGGGCTGCATGCAGGCAATTGTGTGATTTGTTGCTGGTGTTGCTGGTGGATGTTGCTGTCCTGTGCTCCTGGCAGCTGCTGCTCATTGTGTTTTGAATTAATGTCAAAGGATTTGCGTAATTGGGCGGTGTCCTTACTAAGGAAATTAACAACAAGCCTGACGTTTGGCACTTGCCGTCTTGCTATGCCAAATCAATGGTACCTGAAGTGCTTCGGGGAGCGAAGCATTTACAATTAATCAAGTGCAAGTCTTTTGAAGGACCACAATACATCTAACAACTGGCAGTTCTAATGGCTGGCCAATCACATGAATATGAAAAGTTCTTCCATTATTTTCTTACTTCAACTTCTATTTCCGCTTCCTTTTTATTTATTGATTTTATTTATTATTTATTTATTCTTGGCATTTATCTTTGCTTGAATTGGATATGCACTTTTTGCTTACACATTTATTTACATTAAATTGACACTAGCACAACTGGAGATCCTTTGTAGTGTTTTGCTGGAAATTCAATCTGTCCTTTGTGTGTCCTTTGGCATTGAAACTGGTTGCATTGGCGTTGTGTGGCTTTAATGTCTTGCATTCCTTCAAGGCGTATTAAAATGTAATCGCATTGTGAATTGCATTTGTGAACCCATTAAGTATACTCTAAGATTCCAATTGAAAGAATCTGTTTAACATTAAGTGTTTGTTGTACTCAGTGCACGACAGATATTCTTTATATTGTGGTAGGAGACTCATGCACTGTGACCAACATAGATCTATTGTACCCGTTCTGGGTCTAAAGCTCTTCCATCCTTGGACGGATGGTGATTTTCTAAGATTCACTGCGATTTGTTTTCTGAGTGAGAATATCAAGTTATATCAAGATATTACCCAACTGCTAAGCACATGACAGTGAGTAAATAAATCATTAAACAATTTGAAAAGCCATAAAAGTGCTTGGCTCGAGTTACAGTCAAGGACCTTCGAGCAACCGTTGACAATCGCAATATGTGGAGCGATAATAGCAAAAACAAAATAGAGTTCGAGTTGGTGAGAAAGAGATGCCAAAGTAAAACGAAATGAAAAACCAAACATAAACTGACACAAAAGTTGTAAAAATGCAAACAATAAATCAACTTTTAGCTGCAATTGGACGATGGACGTCCAACGGTCACCGCCCAAATGGCCAATGAACTGGGCGGGCGAGATGGAGCAACAGGAGGATAAAAACCGAATGCGGAGGGGATCCATAACTTGGCCGAGACACAGACAGTTGCATTTTGCAGGCGTAGGAGACAAGAACAATGCCGGGCAAAGTTTTTGTCATTTCATTTTTTTTTTTTTATATTTGCTCTGCGGAAGTGCAAATCTTGTTGGCAGAGTAGCTTGAGATGGGAACGGAAGAATAGCAGGGGCGGATGGATCAGGGCAGGCTTTCACTGCAAAGAGAAGAGCCAGAACTTGGTCAAAGTAATTTAGAAGCAGTTTATATACAGAGCAGCCAGCAAACTTAACACAAAACTGACCGCAGAAACCAACAAGAACAACAGTAACAAAACAATTGCACAAACCGGAAGCCGGACGGATGCCGGACGGAAGGATGTGCGTAGAATGGTAGACCGTAAAAATTGAAACTAAAATAAATATTGAGCAAGTGGGATCTGAGCTGTGATATATAGTGTAGTATATACCATGGTTTAAGAGTAATTGTTTATTTAATTGCTTCAAGCTTCGCTTTTGTTAAAATAAGTTTATACAAAGTGGAACTCTTTGTTCATCGCTTGAACTTAAGCACAGAGAGATTAATATACTGTAGAGATATATCAGTATAGTCTGCTTAAAGTTATGTCAATAATGCAGAATATGTTTGATTGCCTATAAATATGTATTAGGAGAAATTCTAGTTGGTTTCACTTTGCCACACATTATATTTTCATTTCATGGAAATTTATTTCATGCCTCAATAATCATAACTTTTAGTTATGAAATGACAATCTGATACAGTACGTGTAAAGTCATTCTATTCCAGTAAGAACCAGGCTCTCAGATAAATGACAAGTGTATACATTTTTGGCAGACAATTTACGCACTTGGCATTCGCTGGCATTTTACATATATCAAATGGCTCGACTCTTGGCATGCTAATTTTAGTGTCGACAAGTCATAATGCTGGGCCTCATCATCAGTCAAAATTATGATTTGCTATCTACCCTATCTTAAAGTACGTATAAGATATTTAAACATTTTGTGCAGAGTATGAGACAGTTTATAGTGTTATCTTTTTGGTATATTTAAGAATAGTCGGAAAAAATCATACGGATTATTATTATTATTATTATTAAATGTGTACTAAAAACAGTTTAAAATTTTAAAGAAAGGTTTTAAGAAATAAAAATTGTAAATTCAATTTAATGTGTTGTTTCCAATTTAAAGTTAATTGTTTAAGCTATGCACAAGAGAAAAATAATAATGTATATTTTCATTAATTAATCATTTATAAGTAAAGCACATTTTTCTGATGTTTACTATTTCACTTTTAAATTTATCTAAAATTCGGGAAAAATATAATACTATATAATAATATAACACTAGCTACACTATGGGGAGGCTTTATTTAAGTTAAAATCAAGTTTGTAGATCTTAGAGAAAATATTTTGTATTTATTTTTTTAGTTTATTATTTTACTTTATCCGATGATTTTTTAAATATTCGTTTAGATATATATCGCCTCGAATAAATAGAATATATGGAATACGTGTAGCTGAAAGAGTATTCAAGCATTATGTTCTTGCTCTCTAGCTCAGAAAAACGAAGCTTAAAGTCAAATTTTGGCTTTAGTTTTTTATATTCCAAAAGGAGGGACTGCATCATCACTCTAAAGAGCGGGCGACCGCCCACATGTGACAGCTCGAGGCGAGTCGACACCGCTCACTTCCTCCCACAATCCCACTGACTACACTCAGAAAAAATCGCAATAATATAGTATATATATAAAATGGAAGTTTGTATTTTTCTATTAAGCGGTGATTTTCATTTCCTAATTCCGGGGTACATTTTTCAACAATAAAAAAATTATACGTTTGTTTTTTGGGAATTTATACTTTGAAAATATTTTCTATTATTAAGAAATCGTATCTGCTAAAATAGTAAAAAGACTAGAAATATTTTCCAGCTTTGATTTTTTTTTAAAGTGTAGTTGGTGTATTCGGTTGGAAGCCAAAGAACCACGCACAAACCAACATCCACACATACATAATGATAAACATTCACAAGCAGACACCGAGTGCGAATAGACCGCAAGCATTCGGAGTTGGCTTGGTCCTTTAGCAATTTCACGCACTATATGCGTATGTGGCAGGCCATACATAACACAAATACGAATATACTCAGACAGAGAGAGAGAGAGAGAAAGAGCGAGAGAGAGAGAGACAGAGGGAGAGCTAGTCAACCTCAGTCTTTGTCACTACTATCTGTATCTCGCTGAATCTTTGCGTGGCATTTTTACGATTTCTGGTGTAACTAAGCAAACAGCTCGAGGCGCAACAAATTATAATGTACATAATGGCAATGCGTTGCAGACACACACACACACACACGCACACACTCAAACAGCTATAGACTTAAGATATATATAGAGATAAGCGCAGTGCGTGGCTGTAGGCAACCAAAAAGAGGTTCCGTCGTTGACCATGTCGTATACTTGATACATAATGGCAAACTTTGCATAATATTCTCCACATTTTCTCTCTACTTCTACTTCTACGTATTTTTTTCTATTTTTTTTATATTTTTTTTTAATTTTTTCTGTATTTTATTCCTTCTTTATGCTGCGCTACTTTCGCTTTGTGTTATCACTGACAATTTAGCAGCAGCAGCAGCAGCAGCAGGAGCTTCAGCAGAGAAAAATGCCAAACGAAGTGTAATCTGATTGCATTTGGCAGCAGCACAAAGCGCGAGCGTGAACAGAGGGAGAGAGAGAGAGAGAGGGGGGGGGGGGGGTGAGCCAGAGAGTGTGGATAGGAGGTTGGTTGAGTGAAGGGTAGCAGCTGGTGATGTAGGTGTCATGTCCTGGTGTCTGCCAAAGGCGTTTTGCTTAATCAAACGTCGCTCTTTGTGTCAGCGCGATGTCAGTGAAGCGCTTTACACCTTGCCATGTCGCTGGCCCCACTCCTTCACTCACCACTCCCCTTGGCCAATACACACACCTTTGAGCAACGCCAAGTCATTCAGTTAGTCAGTCAGTCAGTCAGCCAGCGAGCGAGGCAATCGCTGAGATTGATTATGTCTGCTTTAATCTTGCAAATGTAATCAACATGTTTATGGGTTTTAGACCCACTCGCTTCCCCTTTCCCTTTCCCTTTCCACCTCCACCGCCACATCTGGTCTCCTACTCTTTTTTGCCAGAGGGTTCGCTTTTTTCGCCCGCCAACAACGACAACAATCTGTTTTTTGTTGGCTGACTTCATTTAGTTTACGCGTATTTTACACTCTTCGCTGTCTCTTTTTCTGACACACTCAGTGAATTCTTGTGTGTAATGGAACTATGTGTCATTTTTATGTGATTATGCCAAAATAATGAATGGCTGCATATAAAAAATGGGAAATCAGTACAATATTGAAGTGACGAAGCATTGCAAGATAATATAGTTTGATAACCTCAACTAAAATAGCATACATCATGATACAACTTATTTCAATTTCAATAACACCAAAATAGTTTTTAACCACGGCTTTAATACAAATATTTAATTATTTTATTACTTTTTTTAGGCTGAAAGGTTATAAATAAACATCAAATATAATATGTCTTCTTGATGCGTGTTCAAAAAATGTGCGACAAATTAACTCTGTTGTCTACATTTCAGAAAAATGTACCCAGGAATTAAGAAAAGAAATCCCGTTGATTTTTTAAAGACACTCCTTCCGTTTTCGAAATAATAAGATGAATTATCCTTGCGCTAAAAGAATGGTGATTTTGTACAATTAGATGCGATTTTTTGTCTGCGTGCAACCATTACGGAATTGCCAGCTCTGCAATAAAAATCTTATGAGTTTATTACCAGAGGATAATAACCTTTGTCTAGTCCGTAAGATACTCTTACGGGAGTTGGGAGCTGCTCAGAATGAAAAATATAGATATAATTAATCAGATCAGTTAAAAAGTACGTGTGGAAATCGTATATTTTCAATCGCTTTCTCAATATGCATTCAATATAAGTAAAATAATTGTGAAATAAACGAAAAGTATTTGTAACTTAAAGATGTTTTGGTTTAATCATCATTTGGGTACTTTTAAGTGGTTGCAGTTTCCAATGAGTCCAACTAAGGTTAAGCATACCACTACCAACAGCTTCCGATGTGTATATCCCATTTAAATTGCTATAAATAAAATAGAGAGATTTTAGATAAATATTAGAAAAATAATAATTCTTAAATCTTCCATTACCAGAAAAAACACTTGGTAAACCACCAACCAGACTTATAATAGTCTGCACAATTTTCAGGATGCTTATCATTATCCCGATCTGGAGTTGAAAATTTCATATTAATGTGTTGTATTAAACTATCGCCGGCATTTCCACAATATTCCCCAAGCTCTTTTAGGCTGTAAGACTCTGCTTCACTTCCAACCACAAAACTTGTATATTTGGCAAACCTGTTTTCATTTTGAAAGTTCTCAAGGTAAATCAACAATTCGTACGGTTGCGATTGCGTCAGTAAGTGAAGTTTCTCTAGTCCAATAAAGAATTCTCCGCGCAAATCGCCAAATCCCGCCTTGTACTCTTTCCATTTTCGATTAAAATTCACACTGCCGTTTATACGGCGCTGAATTACAGTCCAACCTTTATCGGCCAAATGCGAATCACAAGGCATCTCTTGATCAAAGCAGCTTGCATCTTTCCAAATCTCTTGGGATGTTGATTCACATTGTTTGATTTTATTATCATTTAATGATAATTTGTTATATTCGTCCTTGACTTGGGATTGCATATGCGTTATTTCCTTATCTTTTTCATTAAGTTGCGAATCTTTTGACTTCACTTCAGATTGCATCTTTGATATTTCTGCAGCATTTTCTGCGAGTTTTTTTTCCTGTGATTTCAACAATTCATCTTGAATTAATCTATTTTTGATTTGCTGTTTCAGCTGTTCTTCTGTGTGCTTAACGTGTTTCTCTAAATTTTCTATTGAAGTCTGTTGTTCGCTGATTTTGGTTCGCAATTCTGAATGTTGTTCATCCTTTGATTGTAGTAATTCTAGAAAGCTAAGCAGTGGTTTTATAACTTTATAGCAATAGGTCCCACACATCTGGTCCTTCTCTAACTGGAGAATATTAGAAAAAATTAGATTAGATTGTAATATATTGTTTATAGGAACTTACCGAGCAGTTAGTAGTCAATGTTTTACTGACTGACTTAACTGGTAACGCTAATAACGATATTACGAAAAGTGCTAAATACAATTTCATTTTGTTAATAATTTAGCGACTTGAGCCGTGCACAGCTATGCAAATTGTGAAGTGAACACAAAACCGCGAAGTACGTGATATGGAAATTCATTGCGACTTATCAGCACCTGAAGCGATTGTCAGGTTGTATGTCATCTAGTGTACTATAACCGAAATTGTGATTTTTTTTTGCTATCAGCTTAAAATTGATATGACAAATCTGAAAACGAACATATTTGAAATTTGTGTTTCGTTTGGTGTTTAAAAATTTCGCTCAAGCTTTATTTAATTGACCGCTTTCTTATTAAAAAGCCAGTTGTAAGATAATGTCACATTTATGTGTGTATATATAAAAAATATTATGTAGTAGATCGTCTTATCTATCTAAAGTACTGAGTGCTGGTCGATGCTCACTTCAGCTATACCCTGCACTCTTTTGAAAATAGGTATGAAGGTTATGATGAAGTTGTGCAACAGTATGTAGCAGGCAGAGGGAAACAACAAGCGAAGCGATCTAGTAATGTCCGTCTGTATATGATGCAGATATCAAAGACTCCAAGAATTTTAGGCTTAATATAATTAAAAGAGTTATAGGAAATGTGTAATTATTAGTATAGATTTATTAATCCGAGAATAAAAACCCAAAGACCAATATATTTTTATAAATATATAAATTGAAATTTTGAATTTGGAGCCCTGCATTTCATGAATATAAATAAATTCTGCTAACAGAATTGTACCAACATATTCTCACTCTGTTGAGGCCACTCACACATACATATATATAACATTGTAAGCTGTAACAGCCGCTGGTATTAACAGCGCTTGTTGTGCGTTCTGAAAAGTTCTCGTTAATCTGCCGGCAGCTGTAATCAAGTCAGTCTAGTCGATCCCGTTCCTCGATATTGCTCATATATGTACGCGTTCTGAATAGCAACGTTCTGAACATTGCAAGATCGTTGAAATAGACTTGTCTTTTATAAAGCTTTCAGACGGCTAATCGCGCAGCAATTTTGGTGATCTTCCTATCTGTGCCAAATGAATAAAAACTATTTTGCAAAGCAAATATAATTTGAACAAATACAAGAGCATATTAAAATAATTCAGTATTTCTTTTTCCGTTCAGTGATTGCCGTTTTCTTTTTTGTGAATTATTTATTTTTTGTATAGTTTGCATAGTTGCACAGCGAGAACTGTTAAGCGTTAAGAAAGATTTTCGTTAACATTGTTCAGTTGTTTTGCGTACGGGTGAAGCAAAATGTAACAGCCGACACAGTGGCGTCTGAAAATAGTGTGCCAACCGTTTAACATGTTTGTTTTGATAAGCGCAACGAAGAATCAATAAAAATTAATCGAGATTAGTGCGTTAATATATTACAGAGCTTAACGTAAGCCTGAAGGTGATTACTATAGTCTTTAGAGCAGTATGCAAATTTCGTCCCAATCGATGAAAGCAATGAGCTTGGCGTCATCAAAAAAACATATAATCTGGATTGACCTTGTATGCGGTTCGAAATTAGAATCTAGAAATTTCTAATGCTTAGTGATAATACCTTGGTACCAACACTGAGGTGATTGAGCAATAGTCTGAATCAGATCCGCCACCTGATTCTAGCCCACATGCCATATGTGCACAATATGTCAAGTATCGTTGGAAGCCGACAAATACAATTAGGCAAAAAATACGCATATGGGAACTGTTGAAATAATTGAAACTTGCTGACTTGGCAACGCAGCACACACATGGAGGTCAGGCAGGATTTAACAAACAGGCAAATGACAAACAGAATTCGAAACCGATGCCACAGCGCGTGAAAACTTTGGATCTTTGGAATGCGTAGCCCGAGAACTGACAGTTCCGGAGTCCGTCAAACTTTAATGATTGTGCGGTGGAGCATAAAGTGCAAAGGCAAGTACAACATTGAGTGCACCCAGCGGGGCGGACGGGTGATGCACTGGTATAAACACAAAAGAAGCCCTGAGAGAGAGAGAGTGGGCATGACGGCTGGCAAAGTTTTTGGACGTCTCTTGTACAACTTCACAAGCTCAGTGGACCCCGTCGAGGCAGAAATTGAACTTTTAATTTGTTCCAAAGTAAATTTCTGGCAAAAACTTTAAGTCATATTGGTAGTTGGCTGGCCAAACAATGCTTCTCTCTCTCTCTGTCTTTCTCTCTCTCTCTCTCTCTCTGTATGCGACATATGTGGCGTTACAACACGCGTTGGGCTAAAGGGGAAGTTAGGAGGCATGCACACACACACACACACACACACACACACACAGACACACACACACATACTTTGTAATGTGCTTCGCACTTTTTCGGCATTTGGAACTCAAATTGCTGCAATTGTTTAACACTGGCCGCAATCGATACCGCCCCCTCTTCCATACTATGCCACGCCCACTCGTACAGTCGCGTGGCAGTGCCAAAAAAAGTTTTTCAATTAAATTTATGTGCTAAGTAAAATGTTTTAGTTATTAATGTTGCTCGTGTTCCTGATGTTGTTGTATTTTTAGCGCGAAAAGCCACGAAAATCGTTCAACAATTTAGCAACAGTGACGAATTGTTCCAAGTGAAGTAATTATTTATGGTTCGCAGTGGGCTGCAATGAGACGGCTGTGGTCGACTGGGGTCTGGAATGGTCTAATCTGGTCTTTTGATGCCTGTGCACGAATTTAATAGTGCCGATTCAGATGGGCACAGCTTAAAAATATATTCAATTTTGTTATGTTCTACTCATTATCTGATCTTATATATGTTATGAAAGAACAGATATTTTAGATACGTGAACCGGAATCTAACTGATCAGAAAAAGATTAGGATTTCATGGATTAATATTTGAGATTAAAGGGCTACCATCGGAACCAGCTTAAACTTATTGCATTTTCTTCACAAGCTTCCTACTATAAGTTACCCCCTCTTTAATTGCGTACTAAAATTGTGAATTTTCTTGTAATGTATTAAATTATTAAAGATACGGTTAGTAAATAATTGAGAAAAGTAAATTGGAAAAATCCCATAGATCAATTCGCCCCTTTAAATGCCGATTAGCTCCGTTTGCTATCAAGAAAATGTTATAAAAAAAACACAAAAGTAAATATGCAAATTGTCCAATGGTATCATAAAAACATTTTTTGGAAACTGTGCAGATTAGTGTAAAAGTTTTTCGTTGGACAGCACGAGCTCCCAGAGCATAGAAGCCAGCTGCATACGTCATCATCATCATCACCATAATCATAAATGATGAATCGTCAATTCCCGCTGGTCATGTCCAAGTGGCTTGTTTTCATTTTTATTTATTTTTTTAAGTTGTACATCAATAAAAGAAAAGGCAAGGAGCAAAAGAAATAAACAAGTTTTTTATTTTATTTTTTTTTCTGCCAAGAGCAAAACTACGAGTCAAATAGGGCGCTAAAGGGGATGGTAAACAAAGCCAATGTAATAAAGGAAAACACAACAATCATATTTTTATGGCAAATGCAAATGTAAAGGGAAAACAGGACAACCGAACTGAACCCAACTTACGGTCCTTCGCCTTGTCCTTGTCGCCTGGATGACAATGGAGAAAAAATATCATGTAACAATAACCTAAACGAATCATGAATACCCTTTACCCTATTTTAGTAATATGAATCAACCTTTTAAAATCAATATATTCCCAATAAGGGGTCTGGACTGGGCCTTATACAGTTGGTAAAGTTGTTAGAGATAAAAAACGAAAATATTCAGTAATGTATAAATAAAATTAAAATTAAAAAAACGAAAATGCAAATCAAAAGACTTAAATTTAGAAAATCGTGTATTCGTATTAAATATGAATGTGTACAATTTATGAATGGTTAACCTTGGTCACAGGGTATATGATAGTCGAGCTCTCTAAATAAGAAAACCATTGTTTTATAATTTTTTATGTTATTTATTGATATATTATGGATTACACTAAATAAATTTGATAAGATTAAAAAATATATAATATAAAGAAATATTTAAATAAAAAGCTTATACTACAATATAAACTACAAAAGTTGTATGCCGTCTTTAACCTTTTAGGGTATTATAAAAAGGCCAAAAGTGTACATTTTCATATTACCCGCGGTAGGTGGCGCTGCTGCGTCTGTGGCCGATAAAATGATTTGCGTACAAATTGGTTCGGGCAAAAATTCGATTGAGCTGTGGGAATATTCAGCGCCCTTTTGTTAACCGGGTTAGCGCGCAAAGCGCAAAGTGGAAAATATGGCAAAAGAGCAGCAGAAGCAGCAGAAGCAGCCGAAGCAGCAGCCGCAAAAGAAATGAGGAAACCAGTCAACGTTTCCTAACTTCGTAAAGGGGATAAAAGCGATTTGGCCTGGGCCATGGATGAAATACTTCAATGCCAAAAAAATTGAAGTTTCCAGGGAAAAACTGCAAAAAGCTTTTGTGGCTATTGAATTTTTGAAGCGTTCCGCACTCCGTTTTTGACTTTTGTTGTTGCCACAATCTTATACGCTGCCAAATATGCCGGAAAATTTTAATGATTTCCGCCGGTGGAGACAGCACTAGCTTCAAAATGGATGCGACCATCTCAGACATAAAGAGACAGACACACAGACACAGCCAGACAGAATCCAACTAAATGAAAACAAATCGACCACCAACGACTCAGCAAAAGTCGCGACGAGCGCATTCATTAGATGTTCCACTATCCCAAACATTTTCCACTTGCATTGGCCAAAAAGCGCTGAGCGGACCACACGACCAGAAAAAGAGATAAACCAATCGATACGTCATCATTAGTTTTCTTTCAGCTCCAAACGGACAATTCCGGTCAAGAACTGGAAAGCACTGCGTCATGCCTCGGTGCCCAAATGATGAGCGGCAAATGCAATGAATAAAATTCACGTATTTTATGGATAAATATTGAATACTGATTTTAATTTTTGTACGGTCCATAAACTTCACATTTAAGTGGTGGCCCATAAAATAGATTCAAATATTGATATGCTTACCGATGTTATCGTAGAACTTGTAACAGCTCACAGGAAACGTTTCTGATCTTTGAACATGTCAGAACAGACTACGATTTATCGGTCGACAAATGTGATTTTGTATGAACAATTTTTTTCTCTAAAAGATAGCCGAGTGCTATAATTCCTATAACATTTTGACAATAAATTATATGGAACGGTTGTCAAATTTTTGCGGATGTTTACTAAAATATTTAACAACTGAGGAGCTAGTTGGTTAGAGAGACGAACAGACAGTCAGACGGACATGCTTGTGATGCAATCAAGAATATATATATACTTTATATAGCCTTTTTCAATGCGTTGCAAAATTCACTATATAAAAAAACTGGTTGCTAATTTAACAATTTAAAAGGAAGAAGGAAATTTTAGATCAACACATTTGCATAAAACTAACTAAAATAAAATTAACGACTCTTTCAATTTTGGCACTATCAAAATTTGTCTGGTTTTTAAATGCTTCTTTCAGTTGCTGCAGTGAATGTCGATTGATATCTTCTCCGTTTGCTCTGTCAAACACAGCCACTCGTTTGTTCCCTCTCTCTCTCTCTCCCTCTCCCTCTCTCCCTATCTCTGTCCATCGCACAACTAGCAGCTTTCACTCAGTTAGTCTCCCTGTCTCTCTCGCTCCCTTTGTGCATCTACCTCGCCTGCATACATTCGTTGTCTTTCTGTGCTGGTCATATTTGGTTATTTTTGTCAGTTTTCGTTGCCAAAAAGACCGAATTAATTACGCTAATTGAAAAGTGAATCTGTATACGTATTTGTGTGTGAGGGTGTGTGTATGTATATGTGTGTGTGGCTGTGCGTGTGGGGATGTGTGTGTTTGTTGGTGTGCTTTGTGACACTGTGATTGGATTACTTTTAGCCATCTATCCTACACGAAAATCAGAAAACATTAATGGACCCTTTTAAAAATGTGCGATGAATTTTAAAATTACAAATAAAGAAATAATTTAACAAATAATTTCGAATAAATAAGAAAAGAATAATAATTTAGAATAGATTTTTAGTAATGTAAAATAACATATTGGCTTGTTAAAACAGTGAAAATCATTTATGTTGGATAACTTTATTTAAGTAGTGACGGAGTCATTGCTTCTAATGAGTATTTAAAATCATTATTGAGCTGTAATTGTGTGAATGAGTTCTCCAAACTGCAATTGGAAGTTTGCAAGTTCCAATTGAGAAATTGGTTGTCTGTATTCAATTACCAACAAACTTGTGTTACTAACAAGCGAATTACACTAATTTAATGTAGAATTTAATTATGCAAACTAACTAACAGCGTCAGCTTGTGTGTGAAATAGTCTGAAGCAGACAGGCAAACACTGAACGCACTAAATCCAAAAACACAGAGAACAGAAAATGCCTCTAATTTCGATGGGATTTTGGTAAACTTTGAGAACAAACTGGCAAACTCCCCTGAAAAGCCCAAGCGTGTGCGAGAAATCTATTGCAATATGCGAAAAGGTCTAACTTCCCAGTCCAAAGTCGAATGGTGAACAAAGCAAATTCAATTGGAAAGGAAAACCAAAGCATTTGGTAGTCATAATATTTATGCTCGAAACTTAATGTGAAAGTTCAGATGCCGTTTAAACTTGCTGAGAAAAGCACGCAAAATGCAAATGCAGTCAATGTCAATGTGAAAGAAGGAAACCAAAACAAGAAAAAGAAAATCAGAAAAAAAAACTGAAGAGGAGAAGTCGTGCAGCAAGTCCGGAAGTTGACATTTAAGTTTATAAATCCAATAAAAATCACATTAGCCTTGCGGCGGAAGCTCGCGTGCAAAAACAATGAAGAACAAGAGCTGACACTGAACTGAGCAACCGACTCAGGGAGGAGTTGGCGGCAGGCGGCAGGCAGGCAGGCAGGGGAAGGTGGCACACGACAAGGGGCGCCAAATCCGCGCGACACATTTAGCTAAGCCACTTGAAGCCAACACCACCAACCAGCACTCCCCGCAGAGAACAGAAAAATGCTAATGATAACGCCATCCGCTTTTGGCCTAAGTTGAAAAAGTTGTCTACCCAGTGAGTGCTTTTAATAATTCAAAAGTGGGTCTACTGTAAATGGCTAATGGATCGCCACTCGCTTACCATATTGACTCCGCCATTTAAGCGGCTACTGAATAAGCCTTGAGTTCGAAATTGGCCACAAACCGGAAATGACAGCACCCAAAGGCAAAGACTTAAAATCAAATCTTCAAAGTGTTGCTTACTCCTAAAATTTTGGCAGTTTTCGTTTCTAAAGTTGCTGTTTTAAAGTTAATGCGACTATAAAATTTGTGGTAATCTCATTTAACAAGAATAGTGTTCCTAATAAGTGCATATTTCACCCATGAGAGATTCTGTGGCTAAGTTCTTAAATATAGTTTCTACAAATATAATTGAATTATGTACAACACATCCAAAAAAATAAACAAATATGAATGCTGTAGTCGAGTGAGCTCGACTACGATATATTTACAGACATATTTATACATACAAAAAATGAGAATATATATTCGACTGTATATTGTTTATTTATCCAATTGATCAATAATATATATTAATTAGAAAACTATGCCTGTAAAATGCTGTCTTTTATTGCCACCGGGAAAACGATATATATCGATATTTGCGAAACAGAGGCAGTTATCGATAAAATGAAGTAAACTTGATCTGAACTTATATGCCAGGTTTGAAGCTTTTATAATCTATGAGATCCGCGTATTCGTAAAAAGGGGTCCGTCCGACAGACAGACAAGGCTATATCCATTGTAGCCTTTTTACCCATTTTCATAAATATAAATAACAATTATAAATATTATTGTATTGATTGTATATTATTTAACACTTAGCTAATAATATTAATTAAAATAGAAATACCGTTGTTTAATAGCCTAATTTAAATGCGATTGCTTAAGTATTGAACTTTGATAATTTAAATTGTTGAATATGTTAGGTATAATTATAGGAAAAAACATATTTACCACATGCTAAATATTAAAATTGTTGCTCTAATAAATATGATGTAATTCAAATGTGTAGAATTAAAATTTAATTACAGATTCACTTAAAAAGCTGACGGGGCAAACTCTCATTTGGTATTTGAGGCAGTTTCCAAATTAGAAACTAAATTAACATTCCGTTCCAATTCATTTAGGTACAAAACACTATGAGAGGAGGGTAGCGATGGGGTAATGCAAGTGTCTGAGAATTTGAAATACCTCAAGCGGCTTTCAAGTGCGTGACATTAACCGTTGAATGCCATATTGAAAATTGAATGAATGAATGAAAAACAGAGACAGCTGGCGGGTGCAGGTGACGGGAGGAAGAGTAGAGAGACTCTTAATGTAGATTCGTTGCTGCAACTCATCATCAACGTCAGTTGCAAAACTTCGCGCTGAAATACTTCTTTTTTTTTTTGCGTCAGCAGCATCAGCGACAGCATAAGCAACAACAATCGGGTCGAAGAGCTTCAGTTACTTTTAGCGCCATGGACCATCCTGTAACAACGTCTCCAGCTTGTCCTGTCTCGTCCTGCCGCGTCCTGCATAAGTGCACGAGTGCTTGCCGCAAATAAATTTGATTTGCATGTGCAAATGAACGTGGAATTGAATTTTCTTATGCATGAAATGTGCGCATAATTGGTCCTTGCTATACACACACTCTCTCTCTCTCTCTCTCTCCCTCTATCTCTCTCTCTCTAGCACACACACACACACGCACACACACACGCCAGGCATTCTAACAGGGAGTAGACATACACAAGAGCTACTGCCAGGCATCAGGCTTTAGAGCCTTTTACCACTAGACAAGTGCCCAAGTTGTGGCTTGGGTCGTAATTGCTTATGTATAAATTTCAATTCACACATAATTTTTAGTATACTTGAATTGCAAATAGGTGGCATATGGCTAAATGTCCCAGTACTGAAATCAAAAATCATATTAAATTTACAAATTCACTCGATTTGCAACGAGATATTGCCAGGTCCACGGTTTTATTTTTTATTTTTTATATATGTTCCATTCTATTTTGAATCACGTCGGGATTCAGTTGACCTCGAGCATATCAAAAAAGAGGTCACCAAACAAATCATAATCATTATTATTACGCAATTATAGTATACATAGTTAGTCTAACAAGTAAAGGACTCAATGGGAAATTTAAAGTTAATTCGAACGTGACTTTCGTTGGGCTTTCAAGCCAAAACTAATATTTATAAAAAAAATTCCGCCTATTATGTATAATGTTAAAAGCCACTGAACTACTTAAAGATTCCTCTGATTCTGTCTGTCTAAAAACTATGAAATGGATTTCATTCAAGCAACTAGAATATGAAAATCACTTTGATTACATAATAGCCAACTGGCACTGTTCACATTGACTCAAGTGTCGGATTGTCATGTGTTTGACAGTTGTCATTGCCCACTTTATAGGGGGCCAAGTAGCAGTCACTATATTATGCCCATCGCACTGCTGCTGCTGCTGTTGCTGCTTCTGTTACACTCGACGGACTTGTGGAATACAATGCCCACTGTGGGCAGGGCAGCAACTGCACTCGAGAACTTGAATAATTAAAAATACAATATTGTAGTGCAAACAGTTGGCAAAAACTGGAGCGTTCTGCTGGCAGCTGAATTAATGGCAGCCGTTCTGGCTGCACTTAGCCAAAGATATCCACTTACAGGGCTCAGCATCCGAAGCCAACCCAATGACAGTGGCAATCCTGACAAGCTGTGCAAACAATCGAAGCAACGGCAGGACAAAAATGCAGCCCGAATCGTGATTCGTTGACTTCTTCTTCGTCTGCATAGGCAAAGACAAAACAGGACATACAGGATGCAGTGCAGCTGCTCGCACGGCTCGCTTATGGGTCAACGCCAGAAATAAGATGTGCCTCTTTGTGTGGGTGAAAAGGCGTTTAGTTTCTAGTGATGACAGCGTGAAAACTTAATTCGAACTATGCCTAAAATAGGGTGGCGAGAATAATAAATGAATATATATAAATATAAAAATATTATTTGTTATTATTTGCATCGCACGATTTCTTTATGGACTAACAAATAATTTGGTATGTAGGCCTAAGCAACTAGCCATGATAAGTTTATTATCTAGAAATTTGATTAAGTACAAATTTGGTCAAAAATCGGAACACGGGAATATATCCTTAAGTTGGGTCAGCTTACATTGTTTTTCATTCCTATTTAGGAGTAGATTTTTTTAAGTTAAGTAATTCTAGGATGTTTTTGTATATTATATTTTTTGAGCGTAGTAATATCGAAAGAGATTTCACTGGCTTTACATATGTTAATAGTTGAATATTTTTGTCTCTTCTTTTGTTAATTTTAATCTTGATTTGATTCGGTTTGCCACCTTGGACCAATTGTAATTAGAGCAATCCAAGAAATTTTAAATGAAAATTAGTATTAGTTTTAATTTATAATTAATTTATTTTAAATTTTAGAATGTGAATAAATTAATACTTTATTTAATTTTCTGTTAAATGAACAGCTATGGTCGAATTTTAATAGTGGGAATTTGTGTTTTATTTCTTATCTACCATCTCTAACTGAAGGACCTTTTCGCTTTCGACATCGTCATTGTCAACGGTTTTCAAGCTTTGTTTTGCACTCTTTGGCGCTGTTAATGGTTACGGTTACCGTTACTGTGTTGCTCTTGCTCTTGCTGTTGCTGATGTAGTTGTTGTTATCATTGTTGTTACTGTTGCTGTTGTTGTTGTTGTCGCTGTTACTGTTTTATTTATTGTTTGCGCTCATTTGAGTCAATTACGACAAACGGAGATTGTTAATTGCTTTGCTGCTGATGCTGCTGCTGCTGCTGCTGCTGCTACTACTGCTCCGTCAGTGGCCGCCGTTCAAGTCCAAGACAAACAAGTCACATCCTGTCAGTGGGCGTTTGATGGGTGGGAGCGTTTGGGGAGCACTCCATTTTGTTTTCTAGTATTTATTCGTTTGCCTCTTTTGGCTTTGTTTTCCGACTGCTGCTGCTTGTGCCGCTGCCGCTGCTGCTGCTGCTGCTGCGACTCGACTGCCGCTTATTGTTTGGCTTTTGGTCTCTGTTGGCCTTTGTTTGTTTGCTTTTGGCCAATAAACGGTGTCTCCCCTATGGCTCGCATACACTCCCCATCCCCCTCCCCCTCCACCAGCCCCTCTCACGAACTGTAGCGCGTTTAATGGCGCGTTGAACGTTACATTTGCTCATCGTCTGCCCCTTTGCTCGTCTCCTTTTCAACGTTTTTTTGTTTTTTTTTTCCTTGGTCGACTTGTTTTTGTGTCTCTTGCGTAAACTTTAATTGGCTGTCAGTTCATTGAGGTAAGTTTTAATTAATTTTTTGACCATGTTTGATGTGCCTTGTCTCGAGACCTGTGTGTGTGTGTGTGTGTCGAGCAGCATATTAAATGTATGGTTTTTATTTTGGTTGTAGGCAGCTAAGTGGTGCGTTAAGCTTACCACTCAAATGCTCTGCTAATTGTTTTGGCAACATTTTATGCTGCTGAGTGCTACTTAAGGACAAGTCAATCTTTTGAAAGAGGATATTTCTCATTTTATTCGTATAAAGTCTAATTTGGATTTTATGTCATTTTGTTGCAAAGACATAAAAATATTTGTAACTTTCTGAAGGACTTCTATTTTGTGGCACATTAAAAAGTCTTTGTCAACGACTTTTAAGGTTTATTTTTTTTTTTTGTACTCAATGAGCAAAGTTGTAAGATTTATTAAGTACATTTATTTTCTGTATGGAGTTGTTAATCACAGATTCTAACAGTCCAAACGAGGAATTCTACGATCGCCTGTAATGATTTCAAAGAATAAATGTTAAATAAACTTTTCATTTATAGCAACACTTACCGATTTGCCACATCTGCATAGCCTTCTTCGAAGTTTTACTGATTCGAGTCGGTTTCTGTTCGTTCCTTTCATTGCGCAACTTTTTCTCTGGCAATTCTACTTCGGGTGGCTGTAATACTTTAAAGGATTTGCGGCTTCGATAGCTCGATTGAGTCTTATTCTCATCAGGTATCTCCAACTTTTGGGATGGAATCTTCATGTGCCAACGGTTAAAACAACCACTAACTTTAGGCTTATAGTCAACTATATTGCTTTTGGTTTCGAGACCATAACATCTATTGATTTTCACTGCGGGTGGATTTTGAATGGAACTCACCCAATCCCGAGCCATGATATCCTTCAGTTTTCTTGACAACATAGGCAGCTGCTGCAAAGCGCCTTTAATTAGTGACTCCTGCTCTTGACGCTTCTGCAGATAGTGCTCCTTAAGCATATCATTGCTTTTGCGCACCTGATCGGCAGCTTGTTGAATTTCGTAGCGCTTTTCTGCATTGATATTATTTTTCTTTACAATCTCGTCCCTTATTAAACTGGTCGCCGAGCTTTTGTTCATGATCCTTGAAAAGTCGGGCACCGTCTTCTGAGTTGGTTTTCTTAGCTGCTTGTAATAATGGATACATCTGTGCGGAACATAGCCTAGCAGAATCCAATAAATTTCACTATGTTCTGTATTCAGTTATGGTACTTACTCCTTGATAATATTCTGGCTAAGGTAATCGGATTCATACTGGTAATTTTATTTACATTTTTAGCGGCCATATCGAGAAAATTGTTAATAGTAAGAAACTACTTTTGTCGCTTAAAATTTTTGGCGACTTTTTATAAATTTTATTTCAATATAAAATTAGATGATTAGTTAAGCAAAAAGCAGTCACAAAACGATTATTTTGGGGGCCTACTGAGCATAGCACATATAACAAAAAATCGTATCCAAAATACAATAAACTGCAATTTAAGTTCTTGTTTAATAAACCAATTGATACAATACAAATTAATTAAACTTAACCCGTGAAGTGCATACATTCTATTTATTTTTTTCATTTTTATTCTTATCGAGTAGGGAACTTTTTCTTACAAAATGTGTTAATGTGCTTTCTTAAAATGGTATTTCAGTATTTTTCTTTATTTTCGCCCTCAGGGCTTGTCTTTGTTTCTTTCCCTCATCCTTTCTAGCTATTGACTTTTAACAATCGGATTGGGTAGTTTTTGAGTTTGTCCAAACGGTGCAAAAGAAAAAAAAAATTGGACCAACTCACATTAAATTCCTCAATACTTATTATTATATATTTTTTATGTGCAACTTTAATTTTAAATTACAAAATTGTGGATTGCTTTAGAGTATATTGAATAAATAATAGTAAGTAGATTTAGTACTCGCACTTAAAATACTAAGCGCTTGCTGAAAACAGATCCCAACTAATGTCAACTAATGCCGAACGATGCGCCTCATTAGCGAAATATCCAAGCTAATGTGTATTAAGTAGCTTCCAATTGACCCAACAGAAAAGTGCATTAGGTATTTTGTAATATTAAATGTTTGGCAAAAAGGTCAGCACACCTTTTGATGGAAAACTTTAGCATTACTTGGATAGTCATCATCATCATCATCATCATCATCATGATGATCATCACCATTGCCATCATCATCATCATCATCATCATCACCATCAGGCATGTCCGAAACGTGCTCCTGCTCCTCCTGTTCCTAACGGGTGCCTCGTTTACAAAAATTGCTCACGCACGGGTTCGTTTTGTGGGTATGGGTGTGTGTGTGTGGGGAGGGGGGGGGGGGAGTGTGGGGCCAGTAGAGTTGGATTTTAAGTGCTGTCAGGTCTGTGGTTTGCTTTGCTCTTGATTTTGTTTACCATTTACCGTTCAACATTTTCTGCTTTGTATCGTCGCCTCGTCGCCTAAGCGCATTAAAAGTTTGTATTTTTTTGTTGTTTTTTTTCTTTCGGCCATTTTCTTTATTTCGTGCACTTTATTGAAAGCACATCACGTAGTGCACCTGATTTGCTGACAATCCCTGGACATTCTAAATAGACACCAGGCACTGGCTTAAGACCGGTCTCAAAGCTTCCTACCAATCTACCTGTGCTGCATACGAAATTCAGGCGACACTTTGCAGCATCGTTATAATTAAGATTAATTGCTTACAGTTGTTGTTAATAATTTCACTCGCTTTGATACATTTTTAAAACGACGCCTCAACTGGAGTCTCTTAAGGACCCTAAAAGGAGAAAACATTGTTTAAGAGTTGGAGCTAATGGGACCCGTTCTTTATGTGCATTTTAATAGCTGTGCGCTTATGCTTAAGCTTAAAATTCACGAGCTGAATTCCAAGTGATTCCAATGAAGAATAACACTAAGTATCAAGAATCAAGGGAAAATTTATGTGAGAAAAATCAATAACTATCGATATATGACATAACTTTATAATTTATGAGAATGTCGAAATCTATGCTTGTTTTTTAAAAAGTATAAGTATCAAAGTTGATATTTATTTATATAACAGATCTGAGCACAGTATATATGTATGTATAATAATAATGTATGTATGTTATAATATATATTATATATTTTTCTGTAAATTGTTAAGGTTGATTCTTTCTTATTAGATGTGATAGAAGGCTTAAGACTATAAAAAATAAGCATAGATTAGAACTTCAGTATTAAATATTCGTACGTATGTTTGCAATATTTTTTTAAAATAAATTTTGTAGTTATTTTGCTTTCTTGTTATTCTGGTCACAGTACAATCTTTGCTCCGAAAGCATTTCGTGTTTGACATCCAGTTGGCAAAAGCAATTAAGCATTGATAGTTTATGTCTTCTTTGAGCTACAACTTCATATAAGCGTGTGTGAGTGTGTGTTTGTGGGGTGTGTGTGAACGTAAGTTATGCAATTAGTTGTCACTTTTCTTGTCTTTATATACGTAAACAGTTGGATATTTTGTACAATTTTGTAGCATGAAGACAATGAGTTTCTACATCAGAGATAACTCCAAAAACAAATTAATGCCAGCTTGAACTACCATTACATCCCCAGAGCGCCAGAGCGTCTAATCAGCTGTGGAGTTTGAAGCTATGCCGTCTAAAGGTGGCAGGAATCTCTTCAGCTTTATTTCAAAATTTGAATTAAACATTCATTAACTTAATTCTCATATCATCATTAAAATAACAACTGGACATCAACTAATTAAAAACCATGCAAATCTGCGGAACATAATATGTTATTGATTACTAAAACTGAAATGATCTGCAAAATGCTTACCCAACTTATATGTTTACCAGTATTAGCCACGTGATGGGTGCTTTGTGCTTTGTATTCCATGTTTTGTAGTCCATTCTACCCCAAATCAAACCCATAGTCAACATTTAAAAATATATTTGCATATTTGAAGTTAGCTCGGAAATCTTCTGAATATGCGAATAATTTTTAATATGTTTTAAAGCATATTGTTCTCGCTTACCAAAGAAGGAACTGATGTTCACAGTTATGAGCTGCAAGTAAAAAATCTGAAAATATTTTTGTTAACCAATTTTTGAATTTAATATTACATAAAAACTTACGACTAAATATTATTTTTGAAATTTTGATTTACTAAGAAATTTAGTTCGATTACGTAAAAAATTTTAGTTTTTCAAATTAAAAAATTAATGTTATCGAGACAAATTTTCATGAAGACTAAGATTTTTTTAAAAATAAATTCTAAGCTATGCGAAATATTTAGAATCTAAAAGTCAAAGCTAACTGCGATTTCTTCAAATAGTGCAAATTGCAAAAAAATGTTTATTATAATTTTAGCTTTATCCGGAGATGGCATAAAACTAATAATCTCAGGATTATTGGCTGTAATATTTGTTTCGCATTTCAATGTAGACATTAACTAACTTTGACTATGTACACAGCATGTCTACATTAGTATACGTTATATAAAATCCCTATACATAAAATCTCTTTTTAAATAGATACTAGATGATTTTTATTGAGTTTATGGAACATATTTTAGGTATAGTGAATAGTATCCAAAAAGCCATTTTCTATTGACATAATTTTGAAAGCTACTAGTGGCAAGTAGCTAAAAGCACTTTTCCCAGAGTTCTTCTGCAACTGAGATCCCATACTTGTCTGAATTGGGAGAGGCCACTAACACATTCGTCCACTCCAGAAGCCCGGACCGCTGGGGCCACACCACGTGTTGAAGGGTCCCTGGTATGGTCCAAAGCAGCAATCATAAAATCCACTTGGTGCGCAACCACCGCAAGGTCCAATACAGGCACCAGGATAGCACGTGTATCCAAACATGTTGATTTGGTATGGGCTACAAAAATAAAATCACATTACACAAAATACATTTTGATTTATCGAATAAATTGACCCACATTGCTCAAGCTACACGAAAAAAGGAGAAAATACTGCCGAAATTTCTAAAAATATATTTTTAGAATTGAGTTCCGAAAGGTTCCAGTGTCGGAGTTGAACTGATTTAAATTTTATTTATAAGCAGTCAGCATAGGACTTTAATTCGAGAGAAAGCTCAAAGCCTGCTGTGTAATAGCCAAGAATAGTTATCCTGGGCTATATCTATTTTGTTAGTAACACGTATTTGCTATTCTATGTGCGCATCAATAAGACATTGGGTTATCACGAAAATTTGCAACACGCTGATTTTGGTTCTATATTTTTATTTAAAATATCATGATTTGAAACTCATTTCAGATGACTGTGTATATATAGTACCTAAATTTCGTTCTAAAGAAGTAGTTAGCAGCAACCATCAGATGGTCCGCATGGTCCTCAACATTGAAGCCCATTACGCTTTCCGCAGCACGGAGGACCACATGGGCCGCAGTTCCGACCGCAAGGACCACAGGGACCACAGGGACCACAGGAACCACCGCATGGGCCACAACATGGGGAGCAGCAAGAACCACAGCACGCGTAGCATGGATTACACATCTTGAAATTGCTGCTTCGACAGGATTATAGACATATATATAATATATAAATGTGTTTTTAAAACTAGAGCAGGGCTACAAACCTTTGGCAAGTTCTTCACGGAAATAGGTACTAGAGGATGCAATAATTTGCTATTGATCAACCACAGTGCTTAACTACAGAAAAGACTGACACCTGCTAAAACAAAAAAAAACACAACATATAAAAGTATTTCTCATTTGTATAAATATATTTTACTCACTTACAAGCCGGCAAACAGTGCTATATTTTTTGTGTAGTTAAGTGTAGTTTTCTGTTGAAGGTACGAAAGATGAATGACAAAAAGATGTATTGGCTCCCACAAACCAAATGTAAATGTTGACATCAATTGTCAAAGCCTGCTCGGTATTTTGAAGTAGGAATACCATATTTTCAAATTAAAGCTGCTTGAATCATAATATTGTTGTATAGCCGTGCAGAGGATATTATCATTTCGTCCTGCAATGAGTAACGCATTTAAGGAGACTCTTTGGACCCCAATAGATTCATCCTTATCCTATTGCATCAATATTAAAATCAGTTTCCATCCTATTTATCATGGAGATGAACCAAGGAGATGAGAAACAAGGCTATAAGCCAGATTTATATAAGCCACAATAAGATTAAACAGATAAATACATTTTGTGGTTTATTTTGTTCAAACATAAATTCTGTATTGCAACAATAGCTGTTTAAGATAACGGTTTGCTGCCTGGTACATAAGAAATTAATATGCTAGTCCCCCCTTGGAAGTTTCCCTATATTTCTTCTGTAGGCCAGTCTCAGGTTCGTCATACTGGCTTATATAAGACAGTGGTGACTACGGTGTCAGCAACATCCACCCCAGCATCCACAACAGGAGCCACCCAAGCCATGGCATGGACCAGCAAGTGATCCAAAGCTAGGATCAAAGAAGCCACTTGGGGGGCAGCCACCACATGATCCAATGCAGGCAGCGGGATAGCAAGGCCATTGACACATTTTGATTATGCAAGGAGCTGCAAAAGAATAGCAATTATCACTACAATTTTCAAAAAATATTTGTCGTCTCTTACAGCAAACGGTCTACACGAAAATAGGAAAAACTCCAAAGGTTTTAAATTTCTATGAATTTGGAGAACAGAGTTGCGAAAGCTTTGAAAGCCGGTGTTAGACTAAAAATAATTTATTTCGTGAAGCACACATTAGCTTCACATTGACAGTTCAGTCAGAGTCTGCTGGGGTTAACGAATTGAAAATCTAATAATATTGTATTCTGTGCGAATTTTGTTAAATGATTAATTTTCTTTAATTAAATTTTTTGACTGGATTTTATACCAGCACAATATAAATCTGTGCCGAAAGTGCCATTTGCGGTGATAATTAAGTTAAGAGCCACATGAATTAAAAACGCTGGGTCTATGTGAGAACGCCATGAGTGCCAGCGTAGAAGACGAAAGCGGAAATTAATATCTCACACGCTGTGTACAGCTGAATAAATTAAATGCTATTAGTTGCTACTTTGCCTCTATATATGCTTGCGGTTTGTGTGCGCTGCGCATACGCCTCGTGTGACAGCAACAAGCAACAGTAAAAGCGAGCAAAGGAATAGCGACTTGTCAATGCTGTCAGCGCATCGTCTCAATCTCTGTCTCCCTCTAAAATTAAGTGCGAAAATGTGCAAATTAGATTTTGTGGTTGACGCAAAGACTCCCAAACACACACATAGCACACCAACACACACATAGCCGACAACAACTCACCTTTAATTACAGGCAGTAGACGCTGCGTATACGCAACTTTGCGTCTAGTGAACAATAACAACTTTTTGACACCACGCATATGAATTAATTAACAATTGCAGCCCAGCCTTACGTCCCTGATACTTACCAGCAGCCCTCAGACAACTAATATACACATACGAGCATTAAATTGATGTGAATTACAAGAGCAATTGGGTTTACCGAATATTAAATACCCTTGCAGCAACTACACTAGCTTAACAACTACAAAATGATATGTTTACTTCCTTTTCAAATACTTAAATATGCTGATCTAAATACGCTAACACACATATAAATCACACTAGCTTAACATTAAGAAAAAAAATCCTTTTATTTATAAATTCCATTTTAAATATTTTAAATTATTCTTAAATTTTTTAATAATATGTTGATAGCTATTAAAATAACATTTGAATTGCATTACATACTGTTTGTAGCTTAATCCAATATTAGATTGTGTGTTATTTTGCATAGGTTTCTTGATATCATATTATATTTAAAAACCTAAAATGAAATAAATGATCATTTTCATAATGCAACCCTAAACTAAAATCTGAAATTAAGTAAATTCTGGCATTCTATACTATAACTCAAATCTAGAGGTATTTTGGCTAAGGCAGAGTTTAAATATTATTTAAAAACACAAACAATAAATACATTAAATATTATTTTATTATGATTTGAATCGCATATATAATTAATTGAACTTGGTGGGTTGCATATTGCTTATACTACTTAAAATACTCTCAGAAGGGTAACACAAAATGTGTGAAAAGGTATATAATTTTCGCGTGTTTAGTGAAGGTTGTCGGTTAAAAGCTCTTAATACAAGTATTGAGCGAAACTGGAAATTAAATTCGACGTGATTGATGAAAAGAAATTTGACTAACTAGTTTCTTGTTTAATTAGTTCGTTGTTTGGGAATATAAACGGAATTAAATGGCATTAAGAATATAGCAACTAGTGCCCGTACTCGCTGCTATAAAGGACAGCTCTTGCATACAATTATAAAGCCATTAATGTCAAACGGAATGACGCAGGACACATTGTTCAAGCACATGCCCACACTTACACACATACACACACATACACACACACACACATTCACGCACATACACTGACACTCTACTTGGCCGAGCACAGTAATTGATTACACTTGGGACCAGCTTCATTTTGACATGGCCCAAACACCCAAAAGCCAGCCCCAACTTGCCTGCATTTAAAAATTGTTTTCCTGTTTATTGTCTGGGATGGGAATAGTATTTTGGGGTAGTGGAAAATAATTTGTGCGTGATGTGCTGCAACTGTCAATTTAAAATGTCACGACCAATAATAAACAAGGCCAGAAAAACACACACACATAAATTTACACACATGATGAATTGGCCACTTATTACCGACAATACAGAAATGTTAATTGGTGAATGAAATCAATTGAGTGAATTGCCTTTCGCTATTTTAAGGGTTTTGTGAATTGATTTCACTGTCCCAACACTTGAAACACTATTTGTTGCCTGCTGCCAACACTAACAATGTTTAATCAAGAGTCTGGCTGAAGAGGATTTTGTCGTGAAGAGTAAATTCCAACGAATGCATTGACTTAATGTTTGACCATGCTTAATTAATATTTAATTATAATAATTATTATATTTTTGTAGGTTTAATAATGCCTTTTTTTTAGACTATTTGCCTTAATTATTCAAATTGAGCTGTAATCTCAAACAAATGAGACTGCTGTTGTGAAAAAACTTTCTGTTAACGTATCCTTTATGGGACACATTTCACTCATAATTTCAGCTGCTGCATAAATAATGCAACGATTGGCTGAATGTGAATTTGTCTGGCTGCGAAGTGGGTTTTTATCCCTGCGGGGAGTTGGCTTTATGGCCACAATTTCGCTACGTAATCGGCGGCGACGCGCAGTCAAGTTAATGCCAAACAATTTGTCAACAATACGTATTATCAGATTTTTGATTGAAATTCTCCCTTTTTTTTTTTGGTTTTTGTTTCTTTGCTTTTGTATTACTTGTAGTTGGGCGCTGAGTGAAGATTGATTTGCTGGAACAACAACAAAAACACAAGTGCAAACAAAGAATGTTGAGCACAGTGTGCAGTTGAAGATGAAAATGATTGATTCGCCATAAAGCCAGGAGCCAGAGATAGAGGATGCAGGGAGCAGTGAGGATATAGGGGAGGCATTCACTCAGAGAGTTTCTATTTGAGTTGGCCAAGTTCTTGTTCTAAAGTGGAACGTTTGTGTTTTTGCTAGACGGGCTAATCATCAATCAATCATATGCCCTGCAATTGCTGTGCCATGCATAAAACAAAAGGCAAATGCTTCAAGTTTGCGTACCGGAAAGTAGGCAACGATTTTGTTTGAGCTTCAAAGTACGCTAAGCTTTTAGCTGAATGTCTGAGAGTTTTGTGCTTGCTTTGAAACTATGTAAAATAGATAATTATTTTTATACCCAGGCAGACGGCATTGTATTTTATGGTGTACGACCCCATTAAGTATATAAGTAATCTTGATCAGCCGATTCGATATAGTCATTTCTGTCTGTCCAAATAGAAAATATAACCGAAAATTTTTCAGAATATATAAACAAATAAGCAAACAAAAGTACTTAAAACTTAAAAGGCTATTTTTCAGAAAGATAATTCTTAACAATAGAAATTATTTGTGAAAAGTGGAAAACCAAATAACTGTAATTATTGTATCTTTTCTGTAATTCTAAAAAAGTCTCGTAGAGATAATTTAGTTTCTTGGTTTCGGATAAGGTCATATGGATTTTGATCAAAGTGATTTGGACGACATATGCGACATTATATAAGCCATATTTGAACTTGGCAATGTATTTCCGAGTGGGAAAAAAAACCGAATGGCTGGCAATCTTGATAAAGCCAATCACTCCAGTTGGGGTGCTAAGCTGTAGTGCAGCACTGATTCAACAAATGCTGCAAATCTGCTGTATTTAATTTAAGAGAAGCTTAAAAGTAAAATACTATCTACGAAATATAATTTACGAAGAAAGTAAACAAAGAGTCTGGCAACATATTGGATTTCAGATACAATCCAAG
Source organism: Drosophila macrothrix (assembly GCA_035042055.1). Lineage (NCBI taxonomy): Eukaryota > Metazoa > Arthropoda > Insecta > Diptera > Drosophilidae > Drosophila > Drosophila macrothrix. The sequence continues at coordinate 10,589,716 of JAWNLX010000604.1, forward strand.
GCTCAGTCGTCGTCGCCATCTTTCTCTGAGCTTACGAATTTAATTTCAGCTGTCAATCAGCATTCATTACAAGCCATTCATTTTGCCTGCTTTAAAACCGCATTTGAAGCGATTCGCAAGGAAAATTGTGCATACGCAGTGTATAACGAGAGCAGGTGAGCACAAGGCCAGCAATACACAAAAAAAGACACACACACACACAAACACACACTTAAAAGCTGCTGCCAAATTGATTGTAATTGACACTTATTGGACAGCAGACACTGACAGAGTTTCGCTGTGCAGATTGTGAACCTTTGTCCTCCTTATTTCGTTGAGGCAGCTCAAAATATGTCCGCGCAAATAAATCAATAAGCGGGGAAGGCTGCCATCAAGCAACATGGAGTTGGCATTTAACATTGATTGTATGGACATGAGAAAAGTAAATAAGACGAACAATGAAATACCTTTATTTATATATACACAACATTTTATGCCATAACTCCGTTAAATGTTCATTTTTCAACATTAATATTCGATTTTCAGACACAAGACTCTAAATTCCAAAGGGCATTTCTGCATTTATGGTTTTCGCATCTGGAACCAATTTCCTCATTGCTTAAAAACACTTTTAGTGGACACACACAATTCTAAATTATGCAAATGACAATTAAATTAAATTAAATAAATTTTAAATTAAAATCGTCAATTTTTGATGACTACATCATTCAAAAAACGAATTATTCATTAGAGACTAGTGACTTAAATAATAAGCTTAGCTTCCAGCACTGGGAAAGAAATATCTCAATAAATAATAATATTTGACATGTTCATATTTCATATTTCATTCTGGAATAAGATCATAACTATGCCGTCAATAACTAAAAAACATTGCAAGTTGCAAATAGAATAATCTGAAGAAGGTAAAATGTTTCTGGTTTTAAGTCTTGTCTGCATGAAAATCTCCTCATAAAGCTTTAATATTTTCATTTCAATATTGTGTTTGTTATTTGAGGAAATCACAAAGTTATTTTTCAATTGCATGGATGCTTTTCACACACACAGTCGCACACTGATATACAAAAAGAGAGACGAATCAAGTTGGCAATTTCGAATTTTGTTTGTGGACAAAAACGTGTCTGGCATTTTTTTGTTGTTAATGAAAGTCTAATATATGGCTGCGAGCCGAATTGATTTCGCAGCATTTCTTTTTTTGTGGTCAGCAAATTGTTTTAAATGTATAACAAATATATGAACGAGTTTAACATGCCCTTATGCAAGTGCATCCGTGCACCAATGACTGCCCCACCCACGCACCACACATGCAGCACAAATAGTACAAAAAACTTTTGTTGAATTAAGGGCCGACTTACCGCTGGAATCCATAGTACTTACTTACGGCATATTCGCTGGCCAACGAAGCGTTCGATTTCAGCTGAGCTCTGGAGCGGTGCTAAGTGCAGTTTTCCCTGCCCTCCCCCCCTCCCTCCATTAACTCCCATAAAGCCGTAAGCTGTATTTAAAGTTCGGACAAAGTTTTTAATTTAAATGGAGAAGCGAGCGAATGCTGAACGCTGCAACTGAAGTTGAAGCTGCAACTGCAGCTGAAGTCAAGCTCAAGCGAGCTCGTTTCCAGTTTGATTGACGCATTGAATGATTGCCAACGCATTTCTCACAGCCGTTTCCCATGGGCCGTAACCGTGCACTTGGCATCAAAACTTTAACGGAGGCGTAAATTTATTTGCCTGCCACTTGGACTGTCACCAGAGCCAACAAATCCCTTTTTCGGTCTTACCCAATGTTGAAGAAATAATCTATTGAATTAAATCGAAAAATAAGACATAAAATAGCATCAAAAGAAGAAATCAAAGCATTGCTTTTTAATTTATAACTAGATCTTTTTAATCCAGAATATTCTTAGTAATTTCAAGCCAATTTATTTGGCATTTCTCCAGCGCTTTATATGTGCTTAAGCTTAATGTTAAATTGTGGCATTTCCTGCATTTGCTTTTGACTGAAGCCAACAAATACATTTTCCAGCTTAACCAAATGTAACTAAATAACATATTGAATTAAATTGTATTAAAAATATCATAAGCTTAATTTGTGCTCGTATAAAAAGCATTGTTTGCTAATCCACAATATTCAGTTATTTAAGTTTTTTTTTGTTGTACAGGGGATTATTAGAGCTCGAGCTTAATATTAAATTGTGGCATTCGCTGCGTTTGCTTTTGGCTTCCAAAAAAAAAGCAACAATCAAACGTCACAGCACAAAAAAAAAAGAACAAAATTATAGAAATATATATGACATAGAAGAGTGTATATATGAAATGCTCATCATATTTTTATAACCACGTAGACATAAAGATTCGCATCGCTACACTTCGTCTAAGGGGCAACGTGTACAGAGAACCGAGAACAGAGAACTGAGAACCAGGAACCAAACGAATTTGTTGCTCCGTTGTTGCTGTAATCTTTTGTTATGTGACCAATAAAGTAGGCGGCAGTTGGCCCGCAGGCCAGCCGGGCCTGCAACAAATAAAAATGTTGCCTGTGCAGGACACTGGCCGAGACGAGGGGGCGTGACGTGTTCCGGGGGGCGTGGTGGCGTCCAAAATTGGTACGTAAACCCGACATAAGCCAAATGTGCAATAAAAGGATTTGTGTGAGAAATTGCATGAGCACGCATTTTAAATCCACATTAAGTATGTATGTATGTGTGTGGCCATAGTGGGCGATGGGCGGAGGGCGGAGGGCGGGCGAGAGCTGAGTATAGAGTTTAGGGCAGGACTAGGTAGCCCTTACGGCAAGCTTGGTGGCTTGGTGGAAAGAAAAAACGCTTATAATAAACATGAAATAAAAATGTAATGAAAGCACAAAAAACACAGCCAAGAGGCAGGGCTGGTGGCGTACAAAATTGTTGAGCAGTTGCAGCGACGTGATTGAGAAATGATTTGTGTCCAGGTCATCGTCAGCATCTCGAAGGTATTGTAAATAAATATAGAGTGGTTTTTGGGATGGAAGTGTGTTACATGATATATTTTGGGGTTGTATAAGTTGTGTGCCAAGCGTAATCAGATCTGTGGCCATTGCTGGCAATTCAAAGTGTGTACAATTTGAATGAAAACAATTCGATACGATTTGTCTAACGAATTAAGGGTACAAATAAGGACAATTTATGTACTAAATATCTTATCTCTCTGTAGTCAGTACATATATGTTTGTGAATTAGTCGGATCGGATCACTATATCGCAGTGCAATCGATCGAAATATGTGTTCATGCTTGAAACGTATCCAGTTTTACTAGATAGCTTTGCTTTACTCATCAGTTCTAAATGATTTTAAATATAATAAATAAATATTATACGTTTTTATTAGGAATTCCAATTTGTCAAGCGACGGGCAAAACAAAAATTAATAAAGTGTTTTCCCCACACATGTCACTTTTTTATTCATGATGAATTAAAAATGATAATAATAAATAATATATGTAAAAATATATATACATATATATATCTGATAGGTATACAAAAAAAGAAGACAATTGTTTCAATATTTAAAAACGCTTTTCAAATAATAAAACATACAAAATTTGTTAAGTTCTTGTGAAAACGAAAAATATGTTAACACTTATAAAAGGGTATTTAAGCTTCGCAGTTAGCAGCACTCGCATGCTTATTCATAAAGTTAAAAAGGCCTGTGATTAAAGGTAATTTCACCAATCTCAGAAGTGCGCATCGCTACAAGCAATGCAGCTAACAAAGATCTCAAAACGAATCTCGATTTGGTAGAGCTCAGCGGCAATTATGATCATTTGGCCAGAGGCTAATTTTACAACTGCAGCGATGCCGCTCGCAAATTAACTCAGGCCATATGTTCAGCTAGATTTTGACTCGGAGTCTGAGATGCAGTTCCACAAAGAGCTGGCCCGGCTGGCCTGAGTCTTCGTGTGGGGCAGGCCGGCAGATAAATCAAGTTTGTGGCACAGCGGTTGACGCCTTTGGCTCTGCCTTGTTACCACTGTGTCTTCGAGTCGACCATTTGAGCTGATCTGTGAAACTGCTTGTTGGTCTGAGATCTGGGCGTGTTATTCAGCTTTGTGTAAAGTAAATAAATTGATTGCGGTTCAATGGGTCAAAGCTGATTTATCAAGCGCAATTAAATGTGGGACTCGAGCAAATATCAGCCAAAAGTGGAAAAAAACGAAGAAAAAAAGAAGAAAAATACTATAAGAATTTTATAAACATAAAGTAGAACGCAATGTTCCATGTGTATGATGTATATGATTGAGATTGTACTATACATTAAATAAAATTAAAATTAAAATAACCACTTAATAAGAAGCAGGCAGCAATAGAAAAACTTTCTCTCCCATGGCGGACTGTAAAAACAAATGCTATGAAAACTTGCTAAACAACTAGAAAACTTTTTGCAAACAGCTCTAAAAACATCAACTCCATTCCCAAAACACAACACACACGTGAATCGGTGGTGGTGTCTTAGCCTTTTCTCGGAACGTATCTGTAGATATGAATAATTTATTGTATTTCTTATTTTAAATTTAATATTTAGTTTATTTATAACTGCTAAGCTAAAATATAACAAATCCGTTATTAGCCATTTCTTCATTTCGTTGAAAGAATTAATTTGTTTGGTAAGTAATCAAGCACCAACAATATTTTCTGTTTATTTAAAACGATAAGTTGACATTACGGAAGTATATATTTAAAAATGCATCTTGTTTTCTAAACCTTAAGTATTTTCTAGCCCATTTTTTTGCCTCTTTTAGGTGATAAATAGTTGGCAGCACTGTTGTCGGTTTCTCTATCTCACAATTGTGCTGCCACCTGTGCAATGGGGAAGCAAAGGCTCAAGTTTGTATACTTTCTACTTACAACAACTGAATAGAAAGTTTCAAGTGAGCATTTGGCATTTCACATAATTTCAACTTATGCCTTACAAAACTGAGGTCGCTGTGTTTGCTTGAATTTGTTCGTATTGTTGCCCACTAAATAATGCAGAGGGGTTTAAGAAATTGTACTCACAAATTAATTAATATTATTCTTTTCTTGTTTGCTGACTTATATTTACAATTTAAATTACTTTTTTCTCTGCTCAGAGGTCAACTGATTTTTAACTGATATTCCGATTTACAAGACTACAAAATTAAAAAAAAATTGTTCATAAGCATATTTAAATTAAAATTTATATTTACAATCATGTTTATGGTCAAAATTTGCCTATGGTGTTATATAATAAATGATGTATATATATTTCTTTTATACTTCAGAAAGTATGCATAGATAATGCTTTCAATATGAATCTATATTTGCAGTATGCTCTAATCCAAAGCATTCACGCTCATATATAAAGCCAATCGCCGCATCACAGACAAAATCAGTGCCGAAAAAAATCTCAGCGAGCTTAACTCATTTCCTAATCAATTAAATATTCCGAAATCGAAGGATGGTCAAAGCAAAAATCCAATGAATGCCTTTTGGACAAGGCGAACAAAGGCGCGTCGCGATGGTTGCTTAAGATTCATTCAGCTCCCAACTCGACTGAGTTTTTCGAGGTCCTTTTGTGATTGCGTAATTACGCCTAATGAATTCAGCAAAACGAAAACGAAAATTGAAAGAGCGCAACGAGCCTTGCCATGCGAAATTCTTTTGCTCAACCTTTTCTTATCCTTTTTTTTTTGTATACTCTGTACTCAGAAATAGAGGGCAAAAGGGGTATAATAAAGCTGTAAAAATGTATTGAACTTATAATTATTTATATGAATTATACATTTCACTGGAATTAATCAACATCGTTTTCCGGTTGCAAATAAAAACTAAAAAATTTTCAAATATGAAAATTCGCCTTATGATATTTAAAATATTTTTGTTTATAGATCTATGAGTGGATTGGTGGGTATTTTTGAGTCGAACACTCCTTTGACTAGAGCCTTTTACTTTATATTTATCTTCTTCTCGTTGAGCTGCAGTTTGGGATTTGTTCTTGTCGCTTTTCATTTTTGAAGAGATGATGGAATAATAAAAATTTAAGGCCGCAAAATCTGCCGTAACACGGTGCAGAAAATTCGTTACGGTTTTCAATACGACTCACAAAGCCAATTAAACAGTCTTAGCAATCGATTTTGCTGATACACCTAACCGAAAACCCCTATCAGAAGCTGTCAGGATACGCCTGACTCGGTTTTGGAGCCTTTTTGGTTACAGCTTCTTCAGCTCCTGCTGCTCCTGCAAGTGTTTTAAGCACATTTTGGGTAATTGACATTTCGACATCAATTACCGCACTTTCAGGGCATAAAACTTGCACTTGTCCCCCCGGTTTCTACTTCTACTTTTCCTCTGTTTCTTGTTGGTGTTGGTGTTGTTGTTGTTGTTTTTGTTATTGCGGTGTTAGTTGTTTGCTGAGCAAAGTGCCCGTTATAAGAGTCACCTGAAAGCTGTCTGCTAATGATTCAAGTGCTTTTCAAATACTAAACTGACGATAACCAAAAGCACATTTTGCCTAATAGCGGCACAAACTTTTACACAATAATGTGATTAAACACATTTTTAAATTGAAACAAATTCAAAGTAAATACAAATTTTTTCCTAATCAATATCTCTAGTTTTTGCAATCGTTAAAGCTGCCTAATAAAATTTCGTAGATTTGGGACACATTTGTTTGTCAGTCGTAGTCTAAAAGATTAACTTTGTTCGTTTTCAATCAAAATCATCATGATATAGATTTTGAAATTGTTAACAACGGCCGAGAACAAAATAAGTTTGTAAACAATTTCATCTTACATTCATTATATGTTTTACAAATTTAACATCATTTTTTTCATGTCTTTATTTAATTTAGCTTCCTTGTGATTGGGTCAATAATTTATAAGTTTCAAAATTGTAGCGCAAGGATAAATAAACAAAAATAAGTCGTTTCATGTGTAAAATGTAATTTTTCTACATAAGTTCAAAAAGATTAATATTTTATGCATCAAATTTCTCAAATTTTCATCACAAATATTAGATGATTTAAAATGTTTCTTTTTTTCTTAAAGTGATGCTTCGATATTAGTCAAAATTTCACTCGCATTCGAAACTTTGTTACCCTCAACTAAAACCAGCAACAATCTTGGCCTGCATTTGGCTTACCAACTGGCGTCAAAGAGACGCCTGCTTTTCGGGGCAGGCTACAGAAACAATCTGAATTGTCAGTGGGAACTCAATGCGCCAGGGCCAGACTGTCAGGCTGCCAAAAGCGGGTCAAGCAACCAAAAAGCAGCACACACATAGATACTCACATACACACACTCATCGTTGAAATCGTTGCAGTAGCAAAAAAGCTACAACAACATGGCAGAAAGTTGCCCCAGTGAGTGCTAGAATGCTACAAATGCCCTGCAAAATCAAATGATTTGTAAATTTATTTTAGCTGATACAGAAATCTATGTGCTTATAAATATTTTGTAATATATATTATTATAAATAAGTTTAACATTGATAAGCGAAATCCTTAAATTTTGATGAATTCACTTGCATTCATTATTAATTTCTGATTACAATTTAATTGACAGATAGGAGCAGCTTGTTAATTGCTCGAATAATTGTTACAAAAGAGATTAGAACGCATACTTATATTTATTGTGTGTTGCACATAAAAATATAATCTTTGATAACTTCTTAGCACTCGCTGGAAACGACTCGAATAAAATATAATCCTTGATAGCTTCTCAGCACTAAACCCGTTTCACATAGTCGCTTATATACAGGGTGCTTAAGCAGCAACAACTAAGAGAAACAAAGGAAATGTCATTGAATTTTTACACCATAGCAATGGCAGCGCCAAACTGAAGAACTGAAAAAGTGACGAGGAGGAGAAACGGAGACGAGGAGAGAATGAGAGAATTTAATGCTGTTTCCGCCTCTTGTTCTTCACTGGCTGCTAACGTTTTCAAGTCATTTTAGTAATGGAATGACTTTTGAATATTTGAAGAGCTGTTACACAACATGAAAACTTGACGGGGCTGCACATACTGATGCTGCCTGTGCTGCAATCTTGAAATCGCCTTGGGAACGGAACTGGGTGCCAGTTGTTTTGCCGACTCCATTTCTGCATCAATCGTCGCTTTTGAAATTTTTATGAACTCCTCTACTCCAGCTGTTGCTGCCTCTGCAAGTTTCTTTTTAATTTTTAACAACGCTCCCTTCTCCTATCTCCCCGCTGCTGCTGCTGCTGCTGCTGCTGCTGCTGCTGCACAGTTTTCAATTTGTTTGACATGCAGCTAGCACTGTATCCATCCATCCATATATCTATTTCTACAACTCGAAAGTGTTGTGTGTGCGGTGGTGTGTGTGTGTGTTAAGGCATCAATGGCTCAAGTCAAGTGCCAAAGTATGCTATTGCAACATAATCGATGACTGGCAACAAGGGCAACTTTGCTCTGCTTCAGTTTGCATGAGATATGCTCAAATTGGGATATTAAATGTTTAAGGAATTTGTTTCATTGTTGAAATATGCAAATGTTTGCATATTTTTATTGGTCCGTAATGTTGACCTTAACTTGGCTTGCAAACTTGGTTGCATATACATTTTAATTAAACTTAAAGTTCCTTCCATTGAGCAACGTTAAAGTCAATTTTAAAATTTAATAATAAAAAATAAAAAATTCACATTTCTAAATTTTTTCAGCAATTAAGAAGACATTTTAGTTAATTTATTTGTGTTTGTGTAAAACAAATAAAATTGATGTTTATCTCCATTATATTAATTCACAACACCACAAAAAAGAGCACATCCATATTAATAACCAAGTGTTGACATTATCTTTGGCCAAAGGCTATGAAAATTGCCCACATATCAACAAAAGCCACAATCCATAAATAATTTCACGTAAGATGCAACATTTTTATGGCACCCACATGCGAACTATGAATGTGGCTAAAACAGTTGAAAGCTAATCTTTTCGTTGGACTCGAAGAGGTTTTTCTCGAGCCTCTGCTCACATATTTATGATCACTCCATTATGGGTGGTGGGCGGTGGGCGGGGCAAACGAAATCGAAATCGATGTATGTATGTGAATTTCCATTAGCATTCCATTCCATTTTCATTTATGCGTTCATATTATTTATGCGTGTTGTTTTTGTTTTTGTTGTTGTTGCTTTTTGCTTTAGCTGTTTGTTTTACCGAAATTGGCATCAATATGCCCGACACACACACACACATACACACACAGCGAAACACGAGAATCGAAGCTGCCACGCCCCAAGCCCCTGTTGACTTTTTGCGCTGCTCGTATCAGGCATTAATGTTAATAATGCACGACTAACTGTTCATGTGTCTATGTGTCTGTGTGTGCGTGTGTATGGGGGCTAAATGTCATGCAATGTACTCGTAAATAGTTAAAAATTATATTTGATTACCAGGCCAGGCCCGTCTATTGCCTCAAATGATGGCCCAAACTGGAGTCAAAGTAAGCATTCAATTTGCCCTTCCACCTCCACTCACTCTCTCTTTCTCTTTATTTTGGGGGACAGTTTCGAATTGATTTTGTCCTCGGCTCCCCACGCCGCATGGAGCAGTGTGCAAATGTTGTTTCACAAAAATTGAGATGAATTGTTTAGTAGGCAATTTGTTTAAGTGTTGAGACACGGGCCAAAGTCGAGTCTTCTGGGATGGGACATGTGCGCTCGCCCTCAAATGGAACTTAAAAGTGTTTCTTATGTCTTTGGTCATAAATGTGCGTAAACAAATCTTTGCTTCTCCTTCTTCTCGCTGGTTACGAGCATTTTATGTGGGGCTGTAACTGTAACTGAGTAAAGCACTTAATATTGCGGTATCCAGATGTCTCGCCCAGGACTCAACAGGACAAAGACATCGGAAAGTTTATAAAGTCGCAATAGAAATAAAAGAAAAAAGTTTTAGCTGCCAATTGAACTGTGAACTGTATTGATATAAGTTGTAATTCTTTACTAAATACTGGAATGAAATTAAGCCTTGTGGAATCTTAAAGCATCAATTGCAATCCAAAAATAAACTCAAAAAATGTATACAAAATTGTGTACTTTTTTTTATTTATAAAACTTATATTTAAATATTTTGGTCATCTTTTTTTATGTATTTAAAGTCGACTAATATTAATTTAAATTTAAATTTACTGTTAGTTATTTTTAATTTCAGTTTCAGTTTAATTGATATTTCTACTATATAGAATTCAGTACATTTTATGTTTATATTATTATACATAAATATCAACAATTTTTCACAATGCTTTTCAACGAATTCAAATTGCTTGATGATAATCAAACAAAACTGAACGGAAATTGTATATTGCTTATCGATTTAATATTATATTTGAGTTGGTTACTTCTAATTTGATAATGTCACCAAACAGAATTCAGTACATTTTATGTTTCTATTTAGACAACAAAATAGATAAGATTGAAAGAAGAACATGCAAAGACTTTTTACATTTTTCAATTTACTCCAGATTCTTATGCTAGTAGTCAACGCCTTTAAATATTTCCGTCAGTGGCTTGAACTGGTTAAGTGAGCACATTTCCATAGGTTTCCAATCAATAACATTTGTATATATATATATATATATAAGATATTTTAGGTCTCTTCTTGGCTGGCTGGGCCGGAAGGTGGACTCAGATTTGCTTTTTTTTAAAAGCTAAAAGGGCCAAAACAAAGGCACTCCAGGCTTAATGCAGTTTTCTTGTCAGCCACTTGCATTTAAATGCTGGCCCAAGCTTTTGACTGAAAGTTGACATGGAAATATTTGGCAGCCAAGTCCAAGTCAGTTCGGCATTTCAAGCCAATTAGTCAAATTTGTGCGCTTCGGTCCTAAAATATGCACGAGTTTCCAAGACATCCCAGCATTTGTTTATTTCGATTTCATTTGTAAAGGAACCGGTTCTGACCGCCGTCTGACCTGACCCTAAAATTATGGCTTGTAGCTTGACCTTTCAACACCATTCGTGCGTGCGTATCTAAATCTTAATTGTTTGCGCTCTCATCAGACACAACACACAACACAGAAACACAGAAACACAAATCGAAAAAAAGGATAATTTCTTACAAATTGTTGAACGCGTCTCCACATTTAAAGAGTGGCTTGCGTGTGTTTCTTTGCCTGTGGCAGGTGATAAAAGCAATATGTTTTCATCTATCAAGGGTTTTTCGCCTAATTGAAAAGCCAGACGCAATCATATAACCAAACCTCAGACTAGGAGTCGGAGTAGAAGTCGGTGTGTGCGGTCTCCAAAAAAAAAAAAATAAATAAAAAATAAATAGAAGAAGAAGAAGAAAACTCCTTGAGAGTTGGGGCTTAATTCAAGTGTTGAGCATTATGGGCATATCCATAAAGCTGAAAACGCACTGCGGTCAGGTAGAAAATTTTAATTGGTCATGCTCAGATTACGTATTCAATGACGGCTCTGTTCTTATTTATGTATATGCATAATCAACTGCACCCAATAATGAAAAGTTATGTGATTGTTTCTGGCTACTCATCCTCTTAAATAGTAAATTATCAGCGTATCATCGAGTTGAGGAAAGGTATGTGGCAAGTAATAAAAGATGATTTCATATGGAGAGCATTAAGAGATAAATGTTTTTTTTTTTTGTAAATTATAAAGTTTTGCAAGTAAACATTTACAATTGCCATGATTAATTCCCACGCATACTTTTGTATCTTCTGTTTACTTTTCTATCTCACAAATGTTTAAATATATCTCACACATTTATTATGTAATTACATATCTAGCAGATACATTTTTAATTCGCAAATACCTTTCCAGCACACTGAATCATTTGTATGTTAAATATGCTTATGTATCCAACTAATAAAATTGAATGTGTTACGCAGACTGTTGTGCCACACTTTTTTGTAATACTCTGCTGTTTTTGTGTCTCATAAATACTGGCGAATCTCATAGCTACTTTTGCATTCCAACCATACTTTTGTTTGTCAGAGTTTCTATTTATTTTCATACAGATGTAGTTCTGTAATTATTTATATCCTGTTCCATCTCAGAGATACTTTACAAGCTCACAGGTATTTTTTTTATCTCACACAATAGTTTTGACCCAATAAATATTTCTGTTAACAGAGATATTTGTTTTATTTTTGTTATAGAGTTGTTTTATCTCTAATACGTGGGATTTTCAGTATCCTAATAATTATTTGTAGCTCACATATAATTTTTCATTATTTGCTACTATTTACGTGCATCATCGTTATTATCAAGAATCCTTGAATACAGATTTACTTTGTATCTAACAGATGTAGCAGTTGTAGTCAGTTATTTCTGTATTTCATTGAATATTTTGTATGTCACAGAAAATTTGGCATTTACTGTTGGTACTCACATGCAGAAATCGTCATTATCGACTTGATAAAGACTAAAAATATCAATACCTTTATGGGGGGTCGACTATACACATATATATGTGTTCTGCTGGCTGTCACATACGTCTGCACCACTTTATTATGTGCTTTTTACAGCGATGGTATAATTACATAATCATGCTGGTCAGTCAACCGAATGCTTTGCACGATATTCTCACAATATGCACTCGCATTGCTTTACAGAGTATGCCAAATGTTAATGGCAATAAAAAAAATGAGGAGAGCTATGGTAGGGGAGGGGGAGGAAGTGGGTGGTGTCTATATAGTAGTTGGCATATGCATACTCATGGCAGCAGATTTATCTCGCTCGAACCCAGACTCAGACATAGCGATGTGGCAACAACTTTAAAATGCAATTGCCACACATTTGTAAAATGCCTGGCTACGAATTGTTGCAGCTTCTGTTTTGTTGTTGTTGTTTTTGTAGTTGTTGTTGCTGCTGCTGATTTGCAATTGTTGCTGTTGCATCTCCATATCCTGGCCATATGAACAATTATGTGTTTGCATTGCTTCAACATCGTCGATTTCGATGGGCAGTAAAAGTGCATTCGATCGAAAAGTTTTCATTATGTTCAGACTCTGGACTCGGATTGCAGCCAGCTGAATGTTTGGCAGGAAGGGAAGCAGACCGAGGAGGAGGGGCTTAGGCAGGAACAGTCTACGCTTCAGTTCATTTATTTGCAGAATGCAAAATCCTCTCTATATATGTGTGTGTGTTTGTGTGTGTTTGTAACTCAGTCAACTATTTAGCACTTGCATAGTGCATGAAATGGTCTACGCACAGAGCCATGAAATTGAAATGAAACTGCGAAAAGTAGAGTATTCAAATATTAAAAAAAAAAAACAGGCCAGTCTTGTGAATTGACAAGAACTCTTGCTGTAAGTCAAATAAATATTTGGGAAAAGAGAGAAGTCTGAAAATATATAAATATTGTACATGGTTGTTTTAAACTTAACTTAAATGCAAATGAATAAATATTGAAGATATACAAATTTTGATAACATACGTATTCAAATTAAATGTTGTTCCATATTCAGTGAATTGGTTGAACTTTTAAAAGTCAGAAGCAACTTCTAAAATATTTCAATATTGTATCGGAATCTCCAACAAGATGAACAAGTTGTTTGACCCCTTTTTCGGAAAATTGAAAATACTTTAAGCGATTGTCGGCTGTTGCAATTCGACGCGTCATTTGTAAGCCGCTTAAACAACAAATAATAGCAACAACAAATAATGGCAACGGCGCCTCGGAAGTTTTGGCCAACAGATTTTAATAATAATTATTATAATTATTTTATGCCGCAGGCATTTGCAATCATTTTGAATTCCGTTTAAAATGCCACGCCTCATTTCATTTAAGTTGCCCACATGTGACATTGTTTACGGTGGGGAGAGTGGAGGAGTGTGTGTGTGTGTGTTTGATATGGAAAACAATCACGTTTTAATTAGAAGCTGTGAATTTAGTTTTCAATTGCATTGGGGCAATATTTTGTCTAAATATGTTTGCATTATATTAATTCGCAATTGATTTCAATTATGATTTCATTTTCCATATATTCACTTGCAATGGAATGGGAAACAACTACTTAATACGTGTGCAGTATCAAGTTAAATACATCTTAATATTTATCCAAAGCATTTCCAAAAGGGGAATTAATTTGAAACAAAAAATGTTACTTTAGTAAATAATATTGTTTAGTATTGGAAGTTGTATTTTCTTTTTAAATTTAAAATTTAAATCTTTTAATAGACTTTTAAGAAACATAATTATCATTTGGCCATCTATAAATTTTATTATACTTTCGTATTTATATATTAAGCGTTATATGTGTATTAGATATTTTTATTCCAATAACAAAATGGAATTTCTAGTTTTTTTTTGTCGGCGAACACTATTTTTTAAGACAGTCTCAAGGAATATAATAATCTCTTTCCGTCTAGATATATTATAAAAGTTTCAGAAAGGTATAGATATTTTAGAAATGTTCTAGTTTTAAAATTATTTTTAAAAGTTGTAATTTTTATTTTTTATTTTGGTCTACAAATAATAGAATACAGTTCTAAATAACATTTCTCTCCGTCTAAATTATATTTAAAGTTTAATATATATTTTGTAGTCATTATATATATATTTTTAGATATTATTTATTTCTTGCCATAATTTCATATATATCTTTTAAGTGTTATATGATTTGGATATAGTTCATTTTTTAAGTTAAATATTTTTTATTAAATATATACCATTTTGTGCTAGATTTGTTTATACTATTTCGGGTATTACTGTCTCCCTAATTTATAAATAAATAATAATAATTAAGCAACTAAATTATTGCCGCCAATCAATTTATTATTTCAGTTATTTATGGATGACAGACAGAAGACAATCAGCCACATTCAAAAAATTGATGCAACATCGCCCCGAAAAGGTACCAAAATGTTGGGTCTCAGACAATTTACTGTCCGCTTTTGGGAGTGTGTTGGCGTTAATAGGATTAACCGCAAAAGTATCTCAAATGGCTGCCAAAAATATGTATAGATATTTATTGATTTTAATGTGCCACCGAAAAGAAAGCGTTGACAAAATATGTTGTGGATCTGAATCCGGACCTCCAATGATGTTGCACGACTTTGATTTTACAGCATCAGACTCCACAAAAATTTTTAAGATGTTAAGCGCATTAGAAGAGAAGAGAAGAGGAAACACAACTTGGGGTCAAAAGAAAGCGCATTTGACGCATTCGCTGAAGTTGAAGTTGGAGTTGCGCTCGACGACGGTTTTACTCGAACGGCGTGCGGATGAATTCGCTCAAACCAGGTTGCATTATCATGTTGCCAGCAACATGTACTGGGCGCTATGAACTCACCACGCTGTGACTGCAAAACTGTGTTGCAGCGACCACATACACAACTACCTCAAACTGTTGAGCTGCAACTTGTTGGGACCATTTCACTCAAACCTGTTCGCGGAGTGTTGCTGCAACAGGCAAGCAGCTCAACATTTGTTGCCAACACATTCGGGCCACTTCGTGTGCGCTGCGCGCACAAAAGCGAAGACAAACCCGAAGTTGTAGACGAAGTCTGAGTTCAGCGCTGTTTACAAAATAATGAACAATATAGAACACATTGAGCCTGCAAAATACGATGTGGCCTCTCATCTCAGATCTTTTTCTGAGTGCATCTAAATTTGAGATTGACTTTTCTTTAAATCTTTCATTTCATATTTCCTTTAAAATATATTTATATGTTTGTTTTAATTTTACATATTAACTTAAACTGAGCTTATCGATGCTTCAAACTACAACAACTTAAAACAAGTTAAATTTGTCGATACATTTAATATGTACATTTTTGGTTACGGACTAAGAGCCGTACCCATTTTGTAAAAATGGTTTTAAGAAATAAGAATATGAAATTAAGTTTTAAATTAAAATTAAGTAACAATTTAAATGATGTAAAATAAAATTAAATTCAAATGTAAAGTGCAATTAAAAATAATATGATTATGATAATATTAATATGTAAAATAATCCAATATTTGTTGCAAGGAAATTCAGAAGAAAAAAACAAATAAATTATAAATCAGAAAAAATGTTCAAAAATTTAAAATCATTAATATAATTTATGAAATGAAATTAACCCTATTACTGATTTATTGATTAATTTGTATTAATCAACAAAATTAACGCTTAAGCCAACGAAAAGTTTTGGAAGATCAAAGGTAAAATTTTGCTGTATTGGATAAATTGAATTATTAAACTTTTACACAGTTTAAGATGACTTTAAATACTAAGCTGACTTGGACTTGTAAACTTAATTAAAACGTTTGTAGCTATCCAAGGAATATAATTGAATGAGTATTTGGTAGATCTTTATACCTGTACTGTAGATTGATTCTTAGTAAGATAAGATACTGTAATTTCAGATATTGGAATAATAAATGTTGTACGCAGATATCATATTTATCAATTAAACAAAATAAGAATTTAATGCACGGTTTGCTGAAAACCGCAAAAGGTTTTTGTTCGACTTTTAGTGCTGTTTTGACACTGACTGATGTGGTTGTTGTTGTTGTTGCTGTTGTTGTTGGCCAGGTGGGTGAGAAGCTGCTAATTAGGCGCATTTGTTTTGGCTACGCATCGTCGGGCTCATCTTTAATTAGTTATTCATACGTAATTTTAGTCGACAGATAGACAGACAGACGGACAGATTGGCAAACAGGCCAGAGTAATTTTTAGTCAAAATGCTTGCTGACTGTTTTGTTTTTTGTTGTGTTTAGCATTTCTTGTGGCATCGCTCTAACTCTCGCTCTCTTACAGCTTCTTTATTTGCCTGGTTTTCACTTCACTTCAAAATTATAATTTTGTTCTTTTTTGTTACCCGCCTCGCCGCACCAGGATGTTGTTGTCCTGGCGCCATTTATTCGCCTCTGAGTGCGTCGAGAAAAAAAAAACATAAAAAAACACGGGGAATAAATAAATTTGGGTTATGCGTCGTTCGAGAAAAGTGAAATTAGCATAAACTTTTTTCCTTCCCTTTCTTCGGCATTTCGCTTTCGTTTCGTATTTTTCACTCGCAACTTTTTGTGGCAACTTTGTTGTTACCTTTTTTTGTTATTGTTGTATCCTTTACGCTGTCCCTTTGCATTCTGTTTGTAATTTCGTGTTGTCTACTTGCTAAGGTTGTTTCTCAAATTTTTGGGTCATCAACTTTATGGCGCCAAACTGTTTAAGGCATTAGTCTTTTTTAATTTTTTGATGCCCACATTGTCAAATTTCTGTTTTTATGCGTGTCGCTCGTAAGTCGATGAAGTTTTATTTCTTTCCATTTGTTACTTTCTCAGCATATTAACAACAAAAACCTCTCAATGTTTAAAAACAAGTTTAAAAGTATCTTCCGAATGGTTGAGCAGATAAGGCCTGGTATTTAAAAAAATAATATTACGCTTATATTTTGTTCTACATATAATTCAAATATTTTACATTTAGAAGAAATTTTTTAGTACACAAAATGAATTGCATAATTATAAAAATATGCGTATTGTTAAAAATGTGAGAAGAACACTTTTGTTTTAATTTCTTATAAGACACATTTAATGTTAATATTATATTAAATTTGCAAATCTTTCATATTGTGCAATCCTCTATTAAATTGAACAGATATTTAATGAGAAGTCAAAAATGTTATAATGCGAAACTTAATTTAAGACTAATCTTATTTTAAAACGTATCGATTATTAAACGAAAGTGAAATTGTGTTGGAATTTGGTGTTTGGCATTTCCGAAAAGAGCTACATAAATTGTCCTCATGGCCAGTAATTGCATTATTGCGAATTACACTTAATTCTTGTAGTATAGTTTTAATTAATTCATAATATAATATAAATATAATATAATATAAATTACAATATTAATTTTTGCAATATGGCAGCATCATTCGAGTAAGGATGCGTGCACAAATCGTGTGTCGGGCACACACACGTGTGTTTAAATATAAAAATACAGTTGGAATTGTTAATGACATGCCTGCCTGGGTTACTATAATGATAGATAATAAATTAATGCAGTGCGCAACACAATTTGCTGCACGTTGCGTACATGTACAAGGGACTTAACGTATCGATATGGTTGACAACACGAACATGAACAACATGTATAACCAGGATAATTCAATTGCTGGAATGGGTAAGCACAGCAACAAGAGCGTTAACATGTGTACATCTCTTTCTATGTGTGTGTGAGTGTGTGTGTGTGTTTGTGCAACATTGCCAGACTGGCAGCATATTGAGAGACTAATTAAAAGTGCCAACAGTAAAAGAAGCCGAAACAAACAAGAGACAAACATGGAAACAAACAACTGTGACGACAACAAGTGAATGAACAATGAGCCCAAAAAGTGAGTTGCATGAAAAATGTTGACAAAGTTGGCCAAGAATCCATAACAGCCCAAAAACACACAATGCACAAAGTATGTAGGGCATATAACCCTCTTATATATACATATATGATATAAACAACTTTTAATTGAGAAACGCATTTTTAGGCAGCTCACGTAGTTGTTTACATAATGCAATTATTATTCTTCAAATTGTAATTGGACACATCTGACAACAGGTTGCACTAATTATAATGCATTTTTGTCGAGTATAAGCCGTACGCAGATCAACTCATAATACACTTGGATTATTTAATCATTATTCATTAACTTTATTGATATAATTTGTATAAATAACAAGATAATATTATTATTAAGTAGAATAAATTTATAACTATATTGAAATTGTGATACAACTTTTGAGCCAGTTGTTTGGTGCGTTGAAACGGGTAACTTTTCCCAATAAATCTTGCTTGCTTAAATTTATATTTTTTTAAGACAAGCCAAAGGTGCTTTAATTAGAAACGATTTAAATAATTAATACCCATTGAGTACAACAGACTTGGAGCTAAGCAAGGTGTAATCAGCAGCGGATTCTAAGAATTATGTGATAATCGGGACGAATTCTCAAAGCACATCAAGCCGAATGTTTTGCCCCAGACAAAAGAAGAGCAGGATCCTCGGAAAATAAGCAAAATCCGAAAAAAAAGTTATATGCTCAGAAAGAGGGCCCAACAAATTTAACTGTATTTGTTTGTTTGTGTTTCATATTTTCATTTAATGTGAATTTATTAAAAGTGCGCTAATCGCAAACTGAAAAAATGTGCAAATTAAATGATTTGTTACAGGGTATAATATCCTTAGGAGAGGTAATGTCAATTGTAAACACGATTCACATCAACTGCATTTACAGTTAACTGAACTTAAGCTGCCACTTGAACTAGTTTATGGGATGCCACTGCGATATATGAGTGGGAGGAGGTGGGGGAAGAGTGTGTGGGGGATGAGATTGGCTAGCGCCAAGTTTAATTCTAAACAAATTTAATTGAAAAACTTTTTGGACGCACTGATGGCAATGGTCAGATTTGGGCAAAAGTGCACAGCCAGCTGGAATGGAGGAGCAATTTGCAATTGCTCCGTGCCACAAAAGGATACAAATGCATATGAAATTGTTGCAAAGTTGCAGCTGCGATTGCAATTGCTGTTACCAGTTACCAGTTGCAAGTTGCCAGTTGCCAGTTGCCAGTTGCAGTTTGCCAGTTGCAACTTGCAAGTTGCTTGTTTGTCGCGGTACACTTGAGGCCCGTTTGGCATTTAGTTTTTCGAGACTTTTGTTGGCCGGCACCAATTGGCCGAGGGAGCTGGCCAATTTTTGTTGTTATTGTTGTCAGCATTTTTTGTTGTTGTTGTTTAATTATTTGCTTGCCAAGAGTCAAGTAAGTGCTGCAAAACTTTTCACTTCTTGATGAAATTTAAATTATAACTTTTCGAATCGGTTTTTTTTATTGCCTACGATTTTTTTTATTTATTATGAATTATGTTTTTGTGGAAAACTTGCAGTTTGTTATTGCCATTGCCAAGGGCCAATGGACCTGAGCACTCTCAGCTGCTTTTGCTCGAAGTTCACTTTTAAGAATAGGTCTCAATTAGAGCAACTTAGCAATTTATTTTAAGTTCTCAATGCATACTAAGTTTCCCAAATAATAAGAGAGACAACACTCATTTATTTAAATAAAGTATATTATTTCATTCACACTTCAAGCTGTTGAGTTATATTAAATCATTGTTATTCATGTATATTTATACAATAGCAGTTTTTTTTAAACAAGTTTTCATTTGATTGCCTGTGCTTTTAGCCAATTTATTGCCTGGAGTTCTTAGTTATCAGTCAACGAGTTCTGTGTGCAGTTGCTTATCAGTATTATTTGAATTGTTTTTTGTAGTACTAAAGTGTTATTCGGTATTATTTTCAATCAGTACAGACTGACACACACACACACACACACACACACACACACACACACACACATGCATCGTTAGTCAGCCAGATGGTTGCGATATGGAAATGGAGATGAATTGCAGCTATTCAACAATAAATGCCGTTAAGTTATCCCAGCTTGAGCTATGTGCGAGTGTGCCTATCTGTGTGTGTGTGTGTGTGTATGCGTGTGTGATTGCAGATAAAGGCAGCTATCTACTATGTGTGTGTGTGTGTGTGTGTGTGTGTGTGTGAGTGTTCCGCATGACTTTAGATATTTTATTGGTTTCAAGCGGCTGCAGCAGCGAACTATTCAAAGATTTATATGAAAACTCAAGGATCAAGCTGCAAGTGCTGCTGCTGCTGCTGCTGCTGCTGCTTCTTAGTAGTTACATATGTGTTTGTATGTGTGTGTGTGTGTGTGTGTGTGCGTGTGTGGGTGTTGCTATATCTGCGTATCTATATAAGCATGACATTTGTCAACGGCAAGTGGCTGCCAAGGAGCAAACTTGCATACCACTGCGAATGTTGACGACCAAGTTATGTCCTTGCCACAAATTAATATACATACTTAGTCTCGTCCACGCACATGTAAGTACAGTGAAGCATGCCAATAGTGAAACGCGTTGCTTATTAATTATGTTAAGTACATAATAAGCAAACTGCAGAAACATGTAATAAATCAAAATTTGTATATGATATAAGAAATGATGTCATCAAAATGCTGCACAAATCTCTTTTCTTTTCTACTTTCATTTATTTTAATTTAATCATTGTCATTGATTGTATTTGTTATTAAAAGAAAGTTAAATAAAGCCAACAAAGTTGCTTTTATTAAAATAATTTATTATATCTTAGATCTCCCTAAAATAAATACATATTTTAATAATTTCTTCATCAGTTTTTTATAATGCTGCTGAACTGTATATATATATGCTGGAATTATATGCATTTTTATTTTAATTTTTCCCCTTTGTATGCTCACTTCAAGTCTGCCATATGTGTGTGAGTGTGTGTGTGTGTGAGTGTGTGTGTGAGTGTGTCTCTTATGCACCTATTGAAGGCACCCCTGAGACTCAGTGCGAAAGCGCAAGGAGAAATGTTCGTCGCTTTTAGTTCTGCTGGCAGAGTGAACATATTTTTATGTTTTTTTTTGGGCTTCTTCTGTGGACCACTTTGTTGGTGACTTGCAACTTTTTGTTTTTGCCTGCAGATTGTCGTCGTTGTTTGTTGTTGGTTGTTATTGCAGTTGTTGTTACTTTTGCTGTTCCTGTTGTTGCTGTTGTTGTTGCCGCTGTCTTTTTACACTTTGTCGCATTGCAAGGAAGCGTGGAACACTTGAGCACTACTTTTACTTTTGTATATGCAACACTGTGTGCGCACTGCCACGCCCTTGCCACAGATCCAGCCACCTCCTCCTCCTCCTCTGCAGTATAGAATAACTTTTGGCTTTGGTTCCCAGATCTATGTATGTGCATATGTGTGTATATGTGTGCACATACATACTTATCGCATATCGGCGTTTGTTCAAGCACCTGCCAGACAAGTTTAGTTTCCCCAACAACGTCTTGAAGCTCTTCATTTTTTCTTCTTTCAACATGTCCTTGTTACTACTACTCAATGTTTGTAAGTATGTGTGTGTGTGTGCACGGGTGTGATACGCAATTAATGTGACCTCATATGTGTGAAGTGGCAGATAAAATGCAAAAGACAGCTGAGACAAAGTGAACGGCAGCCACGCGATGAAAGTGCGAAAGAAAAAAACAAACTATGAGATTTCAGTGTCAATGAAAATGTCGTCCTTTTTTAAATTAAGGAGCTACAAATTGATATGTTTTAAATGTTGAAATTGCAGTTTTGTGTGAGTAGCACCTTTGCATCAAAATATAAATTCTTACTTTAATTTTAGCCCATATTTATTTACCATTTTCAGAAAATGTTCCATATCCGAAAATATTTTAAAGAAATAAATAAGCGCCTACTTGTTAATGGTATTTTTAAGCTTTTATGGTTTGAACACCGATAAAAATTCTTTACGAAGCAGTCGGTTAAGGCTAACACCATAACAATTTCCATAAAGTGAATGCTTTAAAAAATAAAACCTTAAAATGAAGCTGAAAAATTCACGCCACACTTTGATAAACATTCTTTGGCAATAAATACATAGTTGCATTTTACAACTTCATTGTGGACCACAACAAGCGGCAAAAAATCATAATGAAAGCATATAAAATAAAATAAAAATAACTCAACAAAAAAAAAACAACAAATAATGAAGAACAAGAATTGGGCCAATGTGGCGTATGCGCAATGTTTAACTTTTTATGACTCTACCTTAGCTGCAGCTTGTGGATGCTGGCAACTCTCTAGTTGTTGTTCTTATTGTTGTTGTTTTGTTTCGCTACTTTCACTGCGATTGTTTCAAGCTTTACGAGCTTATTTCAGTGGGGGACAATTTTATTGTTATTGCCATTATCATTCTTATTTTAATGACTAAGGCCAAGCCTCTGCTCTGGACAACGCCACCTGTTTCCCACGCTCCACCCAGCCCCCTCCCCCACTAACAATTAAAATGGGCAATTAAAAATTGGCAGTCACGTGTTAATAATGACGCGACTGTTGCAGAACCCACCTGACAAGTCCAAACAAAACTTTCTGACACCATAATTGCCTACACCCTCCCCGTCGAAGAATGTACTTTCTTTTTAACTCGTTGCTTTCCTTTTAAACTATTGACAGCTACTATCTGTGCTACCATCGAACTGAAAGTCGACCTCTATTTCATGCTTATTGTCCTTATTCCTTGTGACTGGCTAATTACACTTGATGATTCCATTGCCCTGGGTGTGTATTGAACTGTTGGTCTTTGCACTTTGTTCTGGGCGTGGCACTTGAACGAGAGCATATTTTGGAGAAATGCTAAGATTAAGGCAACTGAGCAGCGAGGTTGAGTGCAGGCTTGACTTTAGGCTGATAATTTTGATATCGATTGTATATACAGATTAGGTTTAACAATAATACCCATTATTATATGTTGTATATTTTATTATAAATTAGTTTATATAAAATAATTATAAACATAATAATATAACAATAAAATATATAAATGAAATATGTAAATGAAACTTATCCAACTACATTTCTTTCACTAAATAATCATAAAACAACTAACAATAACAAAAAAGAAAATAAAGCTATACTAATTTTGTAATTAATATATAACTAAGCAAAAATTTAGCTAACGACTGAATTTTTAAATTAACGTATATATTATTTAATTTATAGTTGTTAATTTTTGTATAATTGCTTAGCTACATAAAACACATTTTATAAATAAAAATGTTGTGATTCCAATTGGTAATGTCTGTAAGGTCGAAGGCCTGACAGTGCAGTAATTGACTGAGATATAAGCATATATTTCATAGAGTCGGAAATAATCAAAACAGCCTGCTATATACATTAACTCAATTTAATGATATCCCACTCGGACGTTTTTATATGTGTGGATAGGGCACACTGAGAGACATCCCATGGCACAGATACATTTTCTAAATGGCAATCCCAATCCAAAGTATTTCTAGGTCATAAAAGTAACACTCAACAGGGAGAGTCATAGATAGAGTGAGTGAGATATATATATATATATATATATATAGAGAGAGAGAGAGAGAGAGGTAGAGGTGATGAGAAGCACTTGTTGTGTGCTGAGCGAGCCGGTCATAAAAAGCGGTGATAACGTGCATTGATTATGCGGCGCCTGCTCGGCCCGTGATCAAATGCTCATTATAAGCCACTAAAGAAATGCTTAATTACATAACAAGTCGGGCGGCGAACGACGCACAAAACGCATGTTAAAGTTGTCAACGTTGTCGGAACATTTTCAGCCACCATTTTTTTCCTCATCTTTTTTATGGAGCACTTAAAAACTTGACGCTGACAATGAGTCGCTGCTTGGGACAGTGGGACACTGGTATGGTGCTATATAGTGGAATAGTGGAACAGTGGGGTCAACACTGCATAGTCGGATGTTCGACCAAAGTGTTTTGCCGGCCACTTGCAGCGCCGCATCGCATGCTAGCCAACAAGCGTCTGGGTCATTTGGCTAGTGCTCAAAGTGCCATAAAACCCATGCGGCGGCAGCAGCAGAAGAAGCAGAAGCAGCAGAAGCAGCAGCAGCAGCAAGGTCCCCCTCTGTCATTTCGCTCACTTGCCATTTGCCACTTGCCACTTGCCGCAAAGCGTCACGCGATTTACCGACCGCCTTTGCATGCCCGTTGCGCATTTCAGACACGCCGTTTCATTTTGTTTCGTTCTGTCATCCAATTAGGGGAAGAAGTTTCGCTTTCACTTTGGGGTTTCCCCTTCAACGGCCACTTTTGCTATCTCGGCAATTAGGTAACAGGTCGCAGTTGATTTGATGAATCCAGAAATATTAAGATAAGATTTTAATTATCTCAACTTTCAGCTCAGCAGCGACTAAAGAAATATACACTTAAATTTGCCTGCAAAGTTTTCTGTTGTGAAAAGTATGCATATAAAAAGAACCACTTATGGTTAAATCAAACTATAAGTAATAAATAATTTAAATACTTTCAAAATACGTAGTTGATTTAGTAGTTGTGCTCAATAAATTACTAACCCCATAAAAATTTCATCCAAGAAATGTTAGGCAAAAAGTACACACAAAGATGCTTAAAAATATTAGGAACTTAGAATAATTCATGGCAATTCGGATTTAGCTAATGGGGGATAAAAAGATTGTAAGTCTATGATTGGTGTTGGTTAAAGGGGGGAAAATTGAAAATGTAGGTGAGCCAAATGGAAAGGAGAGTGACTCTTAAAGATTTACAACTCCCCTGCTCTCTCTCTCTCTCATTCTGTGCCTCTCTCAATTTTTCGATCGAGAGTTTTTGATGGCACACAATTTGAAAATGCGAATGCTGCAACTGACAATTGATTCACTTCAGGCAACCATTTTGAATAGTTAACAATGCAACAATATTATGCATATGTTTGTGTGCACGTGTGTGGTTTAATCAAACAACGGCTCAGAGTGTCATTTTCATTCAAAAGTATTGCAAGTCACAGATCGAGTAAATAGAATGGGAAAAAGGAAACCAGCAGGCGACCAACTTAAAGACAAAAGCATTGTCAACTTATGTCAATAGACCTGGATGAAACTGTCTGCACAAGCTGCAAAATGTCGATGTCGATGTCTATGTGGGTGTTGGTGTGTGTGCGTGTGTGTGTGCGTGTGTTTGACGAGCAAAGAAACTGGAACAGTTTGAGTTTTCTAGCCGCACCATTTGGCCATATTCATGTATTCTTGTCTGTACGATGTGGCCATGTCAGCACAACATTAACAGCAACAATAACAAATTCCTCGACCCATCGAAATCGATGTGATGAAGTGTGTGGTGTGCTTGCACCACACGCACCACCGCTCGCTCGCTCGCTCAATCGTCGTTTTGAGGACGCCGGCAACATTTTGACGACTATTGTTAACTGGCGGCGAATATTGTGGATGACAGTCTATGCAAAAAGCGAGACTGAATTGATGTGACCCATGAACTGGCAGAGTGAGCCAGCTGTACGCTATACCCTCTATACACCATACCCTATATACTGTATTATACCGTACGCTATTTGTATTTGCCAGTCGAAACAATAAATCCACTTGAGGCAGACTGAAAGGAGCACAAAAACACAATCCAACAGGCCAGAATCAAAGGCGAGCGAGCACTCGACAAGCCAGAAAGCCAGAATGCTAAGCAACAAAAAGAGTTCTGATGGCAGCCCCCAACCCTCAACCCCCAGTCCAGTCCAGTTCGGTCAGGTTGGTTCAGTTCAGGTCTAAGGGACCTCAATATCTAGAGCAGAGTTCGTTGGGCAACGTGAAAGGGCAACTGACATATGGCAAAGCAGCAAGGTAACGCTTAGGCTTAGTCTCTGAGCCAGAAATGACCCATTCATAGGACTCGCCAATTGATTGACTTGTCTTGGCCCAGAACTGACTTTTGGGCTAGAAGCATTAAAAGGTTTGAGAGTGTTAATTAATTATGTGTATGTATGTATGTGTTATGTGTTATAATGCTTTGGTTCATTGGAGTTGACAATTAAGTTGAAGAAATCTTTAAAATAAATAGTTATTATTCAATAATAAATGCTATAACATAATTTAATATGTTGTGTAGAAGCGGTTATCAAAAAGATTATATATATTCTTTTTCAGCATGCCGAATTATCCATGTTCGTCTTTACATCTATATGAACCAATCGATCTCAGGATTTAGTTCAACTTTCAATGGTATACAATATTTTTTAAATCTTTGTTTTTTTTTGGAGTTATAGGTTATCATTTAGTGATCATTTAATAAATATTTAAGCAGTGAAATATAATTCTTTTGAATTAGCCAATTAGTTGTAGAGATTAGTTATATTTCTCAGTGTGATGGATTTAATTGAATATTCATATTCACTTGAAGTTAAAAGCAATAGTCACAAAGCATCTTATTGTCGGCCATCTTGGGTTTTGTGGTCGAATCGACTCGAGTATTAGCCGTGCTTGACTTTTTCAACCAATTCATTAAGCACTAATTGCATTTGGCACTACAGTCAATTAATTAATTCCAGAATACGAGTACATTTTGCACTTTGATTAATTGGCCATAGGAAAATTCGGAAAATGCATTCAAAAGCGGACAAAGTAGCTCACAACTCGAATCAATCTTCGTTCCTTCCTTACTTTGACTTATCACGTTCCTTACCAACCACGTCCCCCTCCCCCCAAAACCATCGCCAACTGCGCTATTGAAAATCTGGCCACTGTGCCATTGGACTTCATTTGGCCATATTTACGCGCCTGCTTCTTGCTCTTGGGCTGCCAATGACGTATCTCAGTAATAGCTGTCGCCGGCTGCAGTCTTCGTCCCCAGTAATGGACCCTATCCAGAAAGGAGTATATGGAGTATATATTGAGTTCGTTACAATGCCCACCCATGAGTATAATTGCTCATGGGATTAGTTTGCCATATCCATTTGGGACTTTAAAAATATAAACACCTGCACCTGTGATCTTTACTTCAATCTTTTTGAATTAAACTGTAAAGAAACACTAATATTGTTGTACTTCCTTTGTAAGCACAAATTGCCATTTCAAGTATTTTGATACAAAAATTGTATAACAAAAAAAATCTACAGAATTTAAGATGAAACCTGCAATACGAGCTCGAACAAGCCCTTACTAATTAATTCTTACAAAATTCACCTCACTATTTCAATTTAAGTATTGGGGTTACCAAAGTTTATATACCCGTAATGATTAACAATGCAAGTTCAGACCCATAATATTCTTTCTAATTATCCGAAAACCACTCATTTTGTTTAACGGAAGATATGACTAAAATACAATCAATCTCAACTAAATTCTTCTTTGTACAGGGTATGCTTAAGTTGAAATTGGTCGACTGCTGTGCTTTCATTCGAGTTTTATTTTAATTTTATTTTGCATATTGAAGCTGTTGCTGACGTTTGTGGCTATGACGGCTTTAGGCCTCCACGAGCAACGACAATAACAGCAACATAATGAAGCAGAAGAGAAGCAACTACTGCCATAAAGGTAAAATATCTCGAGTGCCTGCGTCGTATGTTGTCGTCTGGCTGCGGCACTTGAGACTGACATACACGGAACATGTAGTATGTCTAGCTGCAAGTGCGCTTGTTCTTGTTGTTACCACAGCCACAACGAAAGAAGCAGAGGCAGAGATACAGAGAGAGACAGAGAAAGAGAGAGAGAGAGAGAGAGAGAGAAAGACAGAGAAAAAGAGAGTGAGAGAGAGAGAGAGAGAAGGCCTTGCTCATTGTCACAGCCAATTTGGTGACTGATATTTGCCATTTAGTTCAATCAATTTGCCACAATTTCCGCCCCAGCAGCTACACAGCCACATACCTATTGAAACCTAATGGTACTGCTCAATAGCTCAATAGCTCAATAGCCCAAACTCTGCCAGCGGCACGTAGGTCATTGATCAGATCTACGCGACAAACATAACAATGAGTCGGCTGTCCGCACACTTCTCAAGTTCCCAGCCCCCATTTCACCCTCTTGCCCGCATCTCAGCCCTCAGTTCGCAGTTCGCAGTCTGAAGGAGTCTGGGAGTTTTGGGCACGTAGCCGTAAGATTTGTAACTTGTTGAGAGCGAATTCCATGGCGCATGCCAGATTTTATACATGTATATATGTATATACATATTCTTTTTATTCAGCTTGCCCTTTAGGTTGATTATTTTTAAAGTCGGGCCTGCAACCTACAACCGGCAAACGGCAACCTGCAGCAATCATGAGTTATGACATAATGAGCCAAATTTCTAGGGTTCCGCATCTTCTATTAAAATTCAAGTGTGTGGCACTGCGCAAATATGTCGCTGTCGCCCTTGTAATCTCCCCTGGGGTGAGGGGATAGGGCTTTTCTAGTGCCACCGGCGGAAATTACATAGTAAATTTACCACACAAAGTCCATGAAGCTCCAAAAATTTCGTATGTCTTGTCTGACTCACAAGCAATTTAATTAAAAAATGGCAACGTGGTGGCTGCCAGTGAGTAAAAGGTAACGCCGAAGCGTAGACATCTATGGGTGTATGTGTGTGTTTAATTATATAAATATATATGTGTGTATGTGTGTGTAGACACATATGTAAACCAAGAGACTTGTGGTCCAAAAATGTCGAAAAGGGTCAAGGAGTAGTTTAATTTTAACTAGTTTTGCTAGCGCTAATAAAAATGTGAATCGTTACAATTATTTATTTAGCATTTACATGGCTAGTTTGTTAATTAGTTAATAAAAAAAAGATTATTTAATACTAACTGTAATAATAAAACATAATAACACTTCCCATAATAATAATAATATATTGACAATAATAATATAAGTTAATAAATTTAGATACAAATTACTTTAAGTAAATTAGTTTCGTATAAGGCAAATCAAAAAATAAAGAATATTTTTTAAATTTAGAAAATACAACATTCTGGGCTTGTAGATGTGTAGTGAAATTATTCATAAGCTGCACATGCTATAAACAAATCTCGATTGTGGTAAAAGGGAATTGTATCTTGCAAGGCAAAACAGCAACAGCAACAGCAGAGAGCAAGTATATCAAAAACATACGACTCTTTGCTGCAACAGTAACTGTAAATTTAGGTGTAACTGTAACTGCAAGTGCAAGTGCAACTGCAACATTATCTGTATATGCATCTGAGCAACCACGAATAAGCCCAAGACCCACCCAAATCCAAGCCACATGCATTTTATGGAAGACACACACACAAAACAAGCCCGGCTCATGGCTCGGGACTTGCCCCCACTTGTTGTCAAGACCAGAAGACAATGGAAAATGGTCAGGTATGAAAATATGAAAATACAAAATGCGGGCTCATGTGCCCATTGTGTAAGAGCTGATGGAAGTGGGGTTGAGGGGACTTGGGGCCGGAGTTGGGGCCGGGATGAGTGGTTACCCATTTGGCACCTGGGGAAATCAAGCAGCTCTCATGCAGGCCTCGTTCTGCTCGGCTTTTGGTGTCGGTCGACTTGTCTGTCTGTCCGTCTGTCTGCCTGTCTGTCTTTTCCATTCTGTTGTTGCCATTTCAACTGTAACTGTAAATGAAATGAAAACGACCACAGACAAATAACAAAACCTGACAAAAAGTTCTGCCTGTTTTTGTTGGCTGGTGCGATGTTGAGCAACAGAGAAAGCGAAAACAATTCAAGCCTGCCCAATGTTGGCTATTTTATTGTGAAAAAATATCATATGAGCGAAAACAAGAGCTTTTAGATTCTGAACATGCCACAAATTCTGGGCTGTGGTATCTGTTCTCGATTTTTTTGGCTCACTACTTAAAGCAGAATACCGAAAAAAACTGCTATGAGAAAAGTCAATTATGCAGAGCAATTCCTTCTTTTGTATAGAATTAAAACTGCGCAGATTCTTGGTGTATCCATACTGATAGCTATAACTGGCAATGACGTCGTGCTGACCTCAACTGCCAAACCACATCAAGGAATCGCCAAAAACGTTTTTACCTGGCCATCGATTTCACTGCATGTGACTAAAGTGGTTTGCTTTCATGTGGGTGTTGAGCAGGTTTTAAGCAGGTGTTGATTAAGGTCAGTAAGAAAATTGGGCAACACACTTGATATTGTTTAATCATTTACGTTGAAATGTTAAGAATTAATTTTTTTTTCTTAATCAATTTTAGCTTGGAGCTTCGACTTCGATTTGAAATAATAACAAATTATTTAAGTAACATATACAAATTAAAAGTATTTTGAAATAGAGTTAATCTTGTCAAGTTGATTGCATTTATAACATTTTCTGACAGGTTGTAAATAAAAAGTTAAAAAGAAAAATAAATTGAATAAATATTTCCATTAGCAAATGAAATTTGGTTAGTATTCTGAAAGTATTTTTAATTATTAAATTTTTTTTACCTTTTTGTTTAGCTCAATTAAATGTGAATGGAAAAACACACGCACTTCTCTAGTGTGGGCCGCTGCTTGTTTGCATACTGTTGTCACCCACTGTTTCTCGTAAATAAGTGCGTTAATCTATTGAGGCCATAATGACATCGTTGGCTTCAACTTTCCACCCACTTTGAGTGCGCATTGACGTTTAGTTGGAAAAAACAAACACGAGGCTGACTTGTCGACAGCAAACAATCTGAATCTGTGCAGGGAAATGCAAACTATGTTTTCCACCAGCCATCAGCCAACTGGCAACAGCCGACACAGCCAGAGGCCAACCTCCGAGTTGCCTGCAAAATTCTACCCACCCTGCTTGAAGTCTGCTGTTTGTATTAAATAAAGCAGGGTTCAGTTGCCAAAGCAGCTAAGTTGTGGGGTGACAGCGGGGGTTGTGCGGGCTGTGGAGGTAAGCAGGCGTCAGTTGTAGCCGCAATTTATGTCGACTTCACTTCCGGTCTGCGGGAAATAACTCTTGTTGGCCATAAACCGAGCCGTGCCGACCCGGGCAATTGCTGCTGCTGCTGCTGCTGCTGCTGCTGCTGCTGCTGCTGCTGAGAAGTGTGTGCGGGAATTTCTTGTCATCATTTTGCAGCCAGCTGCAAATTAACTTGCATAATTTAAAAGCTAGTCGGAAAATGTTGAGCCGAGTTCATCGGGCGCATTTAAAACATGATGAAAGCACTCATTTTGCCCTGTGGCCTTGCCTACTAAATTATTTGAGAACAGGCCGCATAAATCAACACAACGCTCGACTGGCTCCTCTCGGGACTCCCACTTGGGTCAATCAGTAAGGAGTGTAGGGGTAGGGATAGGGGAGGGAGCGAGAGGGCGCTGGAGTTTACCAATCAATCTGATTTTCCAGCTAAAACTTCATTTATTAACATTGTTTATGTTTAGCATGTAATAACTATGCTCCTTTGATTTTGAGTAATAATAACATTCAAAGCATAGCTTTAAAATAAATATTGAAGTAACTTGAATCTTATTCAAGTTGTTCTAACGATAAAGCTTTTAGGTTATTCATCACAAACATTTGCTAATCTAATCAGCACAGTTTAAACTCTTAGTTTTGATTGTCGATTGCAGCTCTGAAAAATTGCGTCATTCTTGTCAGTTGGTGGCGCCAGCGCGACCAGAGTAGAACCATGTAAAAAATAAAAAATAAAAAATATTTGAAATATGCGAAATGCATAAATTGTATGCAGCGGTTTTTCGTGTTCGACTATTCGCAGTAAATCTACGAATTGTTAAGCTAAACCCAAAAGCCAAAGCCAACTGCGGAGCCAATGACTGCCACTTGGCAACATATCAACGAGTAAGGAATAAGGATGCGACGGCGGCTCGTTGCCGCCATGAAAATTTACGAGTGACAGAAATTGTCTCTGTGCGGCATGCAGCAGCAGCAGCAGCAGCAGCAGCAGCTGCATCGGCATTGCAGTTGCCATCGTTTCGCTTGCTCCAAAAAAAAAAAAATGTGGGGCTGCCAACTCAGACCCAGTTACGCTTAATGACAAGACAAATTATGAAATTTTTAAGATGCTTAATTTTTGTTGGGTTTTTGCCGCCCCTTTGGCTGGCATTCAACTAGAAGCTGACTAACAACAGGCAAGCGTTGGGGAAGAGTGGCAGAGGGAGAGGCAGTGGAAGGGACGCAGTGTTGCTTGGTTGCCTTTGCACATTAAGTATTTATGTTTGTGCCAATTTGGATTCTGTACTCCGTTGCAATTAGACTGTGAGACTGCATAATGCATAATGCTAAGCACAAAGCAACGGAGCTCATCGATCCTTTTGGCATGTTGAAAGTGTGTGCTCATGGAAACAAGTGAAATATAAAAAATTCTGTAAGGTTTTTTTTTCTATGCTTTGGTTGGCATTGGGTTTAAGACTGTTGTGGTTGGTGCACAGAATTTAAAGAAGATGGTCCTCTTTTAAATATAAAAAATGTAGTTTAAAAACATCGAGAAGGGCTTTTTTGGTTATGATTTTTTTAATTTATTGATTGGGTTATTTATTATTATTAACTATTATTAATTAATTACTATACGCCCTCGCTCAACGCAACCCATTGCAATTGGGCCACCAGCAACCGTCGTAAAAACCGCATTAAAATGTTGTATTTGTCAATGGACCAGTTTTCAAAAAGAGGTGTATATTCATATTAAAATTAAATTAAATCGAATCGAAATCTTTATTTAGAGCTATAATTAAATTTATACATATACATGTATTTTTGAAATAGGAATAACATGTGTCTCCATAAAAATCTGTTTAAATTAGTCGGCCAGCTTTAAAGTTACAATTCATTGGCTTTGAAATATTGAAAGGGTCTTTAATCTTCTGCACAGCGGAAGTAAACTCTTCGTTTCTTGTGAAAATCGCTAAGTCCAAGTTGAAAAGTGCATATGCAAATTTAAGTTAAAATTGAATTTCCTGATTAAAAAATGCATTCGTTTAGCAGCAGCTTTAATTACATCGGAATGGACATAATTCGACTTGGGACTTTTATGACGGTTCGCCGACTTTTTCAGCTGTCATGTTCAGCACCCTATTTTGAATATTTACGGACTGCCAAGCATAGAATCAGTCGTACTTCAAAATCATTTGCATAATTTATTGAGCAAATCAGACAAACAATACCAAGAAGCCGACGGGATCTGACTGTGAGTTTGCCCACGTCTGTTTATCTCCTTCCCCCCTTAATAATAAGCAAATTAAAAACTACAGCTGATATCTGCTTTGTTCAAACACAGACTGTATATGCGTGGGTGTGTGTATGTGTGTGTGTGTATGTGTGCGTGTATGTGTGTGACTTTTAGAGTAGATGGCGGCTGTTTTGCTTTCGACTTTATCCGCCAAGTTGGCGTAAAACAATAAATCCAATAAAACACACATTAGCCGCGACACATTTGACGCTTAACGGGGCTTATCAAGTGCGAATGCGAATCCCGCCAAGACCGCAGTTCCCTACACCTCGTGGCACCACCATCCCTGCACCTCTAAACACCCTCCCGCAAATCCCACAGCCCTGTCTGGACAGCTTCTGTTTGGCTGGCATTTAAAGCGTGTTGTTGCCGCTGGCGGGTTTTGGCTTTGGCTTATTTTACCGCATGCGGTGTGTTGAATGTTCCAACCAACTACTCCAGCCACTTTCCCACTCCACTCCACTCCTCACCCACCTACCCCACTTCCATCTGAGACAACCCGTCCGTAAGCCATTCAACTTAAAAGCTAATCCACTTATTGGTGCTTGGCTGACACTCGCTCAAAGTAGTGTCTGCCACCTGAAGAGCAGGTAGCTAAATCAGCTGAAGAGCTGCAAAATGCCAGAATCTTAAATTTTCGCACACAACCACACCCACACACACACACACACACACAAGTATACATTCACACACACAGCCAGCGGACGTATGCGCAATTTTTGAATTAAATTGGCTGCAAAATTGGAGCTGCTTCAATTTTTGCAACACATTTGATTGAAATCACAAGCTGAAATAAAAGTAAAAAAATAAAAATAAAAAATTCCACATAAAAATGCTAGAGGACTATGCAATCAGTGGAGGAGTGCCAACATTTTTGTGGCTTTTGAAGTTTGTTTGACACACTGAGAGAGAAAGAGCTAGCAAGAAAGAGAGATAGATAGAGTGCCAAAAAAAAAAAAAATAGTACGTAAAGGATTGCAGTTTTTTCGTTAGGTTACCCGTTTTTTACATTTGCTGATAAATGGACTCAGAGCTGTGTGCAAGAGTCGCGTGAAGTCAAGTTAATTTCACTAATTGACTTTGAAGTTAACAAACCAAAAACGACACACACACACACACATATATACATATATTTGTAGGAATGTCTAAAAAAAAGTGTTTGAAAATATTGTTCGAAAATTACCAAGCGCTTGATGTTCAAACTTGTGGCTTCATCAATAAATATGTTTTTATTGTAAAATATGTGTGAAAAGATTTTCCACAAAAATATACAATTTTCATTTCAGTTATGAAAGATTGAAGATTAAAATGTTTGTATATCTGGATGTGTATGTAGGTGTGTGCCGCCATTCAAAATCCTGTTTGCATTTTTCCCAGAGCTGATGATTTTCAATTACTTGCGCAGCATGCATTCGACAGATTCCGGCACTCGTTTCTATACTTATCCAACTCATCGATTTCAATGGCTGGCTGGAATTTGGCATTAAAATGCTGTAATTATATTCATATCTGTGACAGTTGCATTAATTACCCGTCGTGGGCCTGTGGGGAAATCAGCAGCGAAATTTTGCACATGGCTGGCGAGCAAAATATTTTCGGGTAGAAATGCTTTTAATTTACTTACTTAACGCATGCCACATGAAGTATGCGCTACGTGGCCATCTGGCTATCGAAAAAGGAGCTGAACGGCCAGCAAATTAACGTCAATGTTAATTGCATGATTGAATCGTCCTGTTCTCAAAGGTTGCTCCACTCCAGTGCCAGCCGTTAACAGACATCCGTTGTATGCTTTTCCGACAACCATTCATTCAAGAGAGAAAGCTCTCGCACTCATGCCAGCACTCAACACTCACACTTTTACTCATATGTGCATTTGCAGCGCTTAAGCCGCTTTTGGGCCATATTTCGGCGATGATTTCGATTTTGATCCCTTGGCCGTGGTCTGTGAAAATTGTGGCTTATTAATTCGGAGGATGGGGCCATCGAATCAGCTTTAATTAACATTCATTACAATAACTCAGCAGCTGCGTATCCGAAGCATCTTACTCGGCTCCCCAAAGCCTGAGAAATCAAATTAACGAACGATTTTAACGCGAGTGTTTCAATGTAAAACTTGATTGAGTTGCGTTAAGCAAAACTTAGCTACTTAAAAAGTTAACGTGGACCATTTAAGTTTTGGCATTTAATAAAGTTGGTTACCACAATTTGTATTCCCATTCAGTAGTTATTTTATTTTTCTGATCAATACGTATTTTCAAGCAGATAGGGATAAAGTTGTGCTATACAACCTTATGCCATCATATCTTTTTTAGTTATATATTTATTAGATATGTGTCAGGTATTTAATAAAATCAGAATAATATATATAACCTATCTGACGCACATTGTACCTTTGGTATCAAAGGATACAAATAAGAAAGTAGAACAATCCACAAAATAGTTGGAAACAGCAATATAATTTATAATTATTATTGTAAGTATGAAATAAGTATATGTGAATTGTAAGTAAGTAAATTCGCTATCTTTCGCATTTATCTATCTTAATATCTTATCCACTTCAATAATTAATCAAGGTGTTTGGTAAAATAGCTCACTCACTAACAGATAACTAGCCTTAAGCATTCAAAAAAGTGAGCGCTCGAGTGCCTGCAAATAGGACCAGATTACACGGTCAATTGGGAACTGATTGAATTTGCGCTGGAGATGGACAGGAAGGCAGCGTAACCAGATGCAGATCGATGGCTGTCAGCACAGGTAAAAATTCAATTCAGAATTCATGTAGGCAACTGGCAAACTCTTGCAGTTGCAAAAACCGAAAAAATAAAATAAAAACAACCAACGACCAACAAGAGCGGCTCGAGGACTTGAGAAATTTTAAAGGCTGAGCGCCTCAAAGTATGCAAAGCATTTGCATGCGATGTATATGAATGTGTGTGAGTGTGTGTGTGTTTGTGTTTGTGTGAGGGTATTTTAAGCGACATAAATAAGTAATTAGCACATAGTGGCAGCGACATTTCACATATGTCGCATATGGCATGCTCCATGTTTAATGGCTGCTTAAAGTGCAATTTAGTTTCAAGTCCTTTGTTCTGTCATAATGATGCGACCAGCAAGCAGAGCACTCAATGCTGCGCCTTTCCCCGCTTGCCCCGTCCACATCCTCGCCTAGTTTATACTTATTCAGAAAACATTCTTGTTTACATTGCATCACATAAAATGACAGGAGCAGCGACCTTCGCATGCCAAAAAAAAAGAAGAAAAAAAAACAGGAGAAAGATAAGAAGCAGAGAAAAATGAAACTGAGGCAAGCAGTCGATTATTTTAGCTGGTTTTTCTCAGCATCTCGCTTGGCTTGGCCTCTGCGTACGTGTCCTGACTGCTTAAAGCAGTGTGCAGGATACTCGTTTCCTGTTGCCTGCTTTTAGGCGTGAAATAAACTACTTAGCTGCGGCCAGAAAGGACCACGCAGGCCTGCGGCAATATGTTAATAACAAAAGAAATGAATCAATCAAATCAATTACCTGACAGTGACAGCCGAGATGCTTTTTGAGACGCTAGTTGAGCACAAGACTGAAACACCCGAATATTCCTGCCGGACTCAATTGAGATTAGTTTACTGAGTGGCATCCCTACATCGAGCCAAGGAAAGGAAACAAGTCTTGAAATTTCTCAGGAAACTTAGGAGCTTAGCAATATGTATTACGTAAGCGGAAATCCATTTATATCATGCAGAATCTCAGCTAATTTAGTGAAATTTATAATTGAAGGACGCGATTGTTTTGAATTACGAACGAAAATAATCAAAAACGAAATACATTTTCATTAAAAATTGAAAATGATTTACTTAACATTTGTACAGACAGTCACCTCACATTCGTTGAGAATTTGGTGCTGTAAATCACAAGAAACGCAAATTTAATTTTGAATTTCGAGTTGGGTTTATTGATTGTTCGTAAAAATAGACGACATAAATCGACATATCTTTTTATGCAAGCACAAAATACATACAAAATATATTTTAATACCTTGATAAACATGATCTATACTTTCGTTTCATACTTCGTTCCATATAATCTATTAATTTAAATAATAATAATTGATATCAGTAATTTAAGTTCACGAAATTGTTACTATTATTATTATTATTGGGGGAAAGCTGCACCGTGATCTATTGTGCCCCCTTCTGAGCCTATAGCTCTTCCATCAGCGCCAACTCCCGCACGAACGTGAGGATCTTTGTTGGGTTGAGGTCTTCTATGTCTTTGCAATTCGAAACATGCGCCCCTAGGATGCTGCTTCTTCTAACTATTCTTAAGGCTCTTTAAATTTCAAAGTATCTGAGAGCTAATTTGAGACTAGTAGAGTAAGCAAGTAGAGGTATATAGACCAAGCTTATTTGAAACACATCATTTCTTTCTCTGTACTTAATCTGCTTCTTCTTCACAGTCATTACGAAAGTACTTGTTATCCATTTCCCATTTGGTTGGTTGTTGTTATTCCGCAAACCACGCAAACTTTGCTCCCGACAGAATTTAGTGTATTGAGAACTATTATATTAAACCACAACTTGTGCTCTAAGACTTCAGAATTCAAGCAACATCAACTGGCCATTAGTCCAAATAAAGCCATGTTCGACCATCTACATTTGGCTAGTTTCCAAGAAAATAACTTCAGAAATGTACACCACACATCGTTAATTGGAGGCATGTTCTGCAAATATAACACTTAGAGATAAAATAATAGAAAAGCCAATCTTCGCTCCTGTACATAAATTATATTCAGATGGCTTTAAATTTTGTGACTTGATGTTCAAGGCCATGAATTATTACATAATGCAATTCATTTGACTACGTTGACAAAATAAAAATAAAATAATAGAAAAGCCAGCGAACTTGAGCAAAAGCTCCAGATTTCTAACCAATGCAATTGTGCGCATATATAAATATAAATCTAAAAGTTCAAGGCCAAAACGATGTCCAACTTGAAAGGAATTATTGCTTAGAGTTTGACCAACTCTTTTAATACAGTTGGTATTGATACTAAAACGTAGAAAATTATGTTTATTAGAATTTATTTAAACTGGATTAATTGTGATTACATAAATGTAAGCGGCTGACAAATTCAGTTTGGTTATCAAAACTGAGCAGTGGGGTTCAAAACTAAACTGAGATTTATTCTGAAAATGCATTACATAACCAGCCGCACAACTGTCTTACACACACACACACATCTCATTCTTTCTCCCTCGCTCTCTCTCTCTCTCTCTGGCTGACTGTCTGTCATATCTGCATATGAGAAACCGCCTCAGGCATATTTTTGCATTTCAGGAAAAGTGTCAACGGCTTTTTAAAGGAAAGTTTACGTAATTTTTGGAAATGGAACAGACAGCAGCGTGAGAACTTGATTTCTGCTGGCTGTTGTTGATGCATGCTTATTTCAATTTAATATGATTTTATTTGTCATCATTACCACTCTTTCCACTTTTGCGAACAAACAAAAGTTGATCAGTTCAAGTTGAATAAATGTATAAGCGGCAAAGTTAAAGCAAAAAAAATGTTTGTATCCAACTTTATCACTAAATGCCACAAAATGTTGCTCACTTGTTTGGCTTTTGTGTAACTTGTCGTCAAGTTGACACCTTTAGAAACGAAACACTTGGGGACAATGCCTTCCAGCTGTTTTTGATACTCTTCCAGGGGTGTATTTTCATTGTGCGATAAAACGTGTAAAGTATTCGAAAATATCTTCTAAATTTAACACATTTATAAATACAAGCATCTGACTAGTTACAAATAGTTACAAAGTAATGTTGTATCTTTCAAAAATCCGAGTTTTTGCCTTTTCAATTCCATTGGGTTTTGCATTTCTACTTTTTAGAATATATGTTTAAATAGTAAAACATGTAAAATGTATATTGAAAGAAAGCTTAGCTATGATAGAGAATTCTTTTCGCATTTCTAAAAACCGATTTTTTTAGTGTATTAACTTCCTTGTTTTAGCCGTGCAATCAAATTTAATGATTCACATGCGGCGACAGCAACACAGTCGCTGATGGCCTTCAATAAAGCTTATAAATCAAAGCTTCATCTGCTCGCCCCTCCC
The DNA here is from genome assembly GCA_035042055.1 of Drosophila macrothrix. Lineage (NCBI taxonomy): Eukaryota > Metazoa > Arthropoda > Insecta > Diptera > Drosophilidae > Drosophila > Drosophila macrothrix. Next base: position 10,629,279 of record JAWNLX010000604.1, read on the forward strand.
CACGCTTGCCACATTGATTGTCATATTGATTGCTTCCTTTAGACACATGTAAAAAGCTGTCGATATAATTTTGGCAGATTTGTTTGAAGGCGTCTGCCCTGTTGCCCTCGTGTAGACTGTGCTGGCTGCTACACCATGAATTTCTTTCACTTATTGCAATAATTTACGTGCTTTTGACTTCGAATGGGATTTCTTACGTGAAGGCAGAAAAATACAAGCACGCTTCGATACTGTTATCAGGGATATTTATAACAGTGCTTTGGCTTATGTTTCAGTTTTATGTAATTATCTTGTGATTATGACGTTGTTTTTATGTCATTTTGCAGCCATTCAAAGCGATACACTGAGGCTTAAGAACATAAGAAAAATATTAAAACAGTGAATGAAAATCTTGAAGACATTTTAAAGAATTGATGAGTTGTAGGCATTACATTTGAATATAAATGAATTAGAAGTCTTAAATACAATAAGCAAAATATATAAAATATAATATTTGCTTTGTTTAACGGGATGAACCATATTTTAGCTCATTTTTGTTTTCATTACATTAACTTAAATGTAAATATTTTAAAACTCTATTAAATAATCTGATTATTTACAGTTAAGTATAATATTAAGTTGCAGTTGTAGTTAAGTGTAATATTATTTTTTAACAAAGTTCATTTTATTTCTCCATTGAATCGCATAGATTAACTTATTAATTCGTTAAAATACTCTCAAATGCGCTGAAATACTCGGATGACTTAAATTTATGTGTAATATTTTAAGGATTTGCAGCTTGTTTTTAAAGCTGTTTTACCCACATAAGCTTTCAACAATTCAAATTCAAAAGCGAATCGCTTGCTCAAAAATGACAACAATAATTCAAGTGACTTCCGTGGAAATCAGACGCACGTCGACAATCGTCAACAGCAGTCCCACAATGCTTAGTGCTGAGTCCTGAGTCCTGAGTCCCTAGTCCCGAGTCCTGAATCTGCTCTGACGTCTGTTCGTGCCCACTCCCTTAACGGCACCATATGAAATATTCGCCCAGGCGTTTGCCTTGCCGGTGTGTTCCCGTAATGTGTTCCAGAATTTCACTTTCCCCTAGACGACTGGGCGCTACTGCTGCTCCAGCTGGAGTGCATTCCGAGCATTCGCATTACTCCTGGGCAGACTAGGGCAACGAAAAAATCACTCCGCTGCCCCCTCCCCCCTCCCCAAAACCTGCGTTGAGTTGCAATGCGCAAGTGGTAGGGGTGGTGGTGCGGCGCAGAGAACAAAGTAAATTTATTGCTTTTGCTGTTAAAGTGAAACACAAAACGACTTCATTAAGCTATGTCGACTGCTCTGCGGTCTGTGTATAACTAGATTGTTGGGGGCGTTTGGCGTTGGCGGTGGGCGTGGTTATGTTTTTTGTGAACACTTGGGATTGGCATGTGGATCTCAATGAGCAACACCGTGGCACTTGTAGCAAATAGAATAACAAACAAACTCTTATGTTAGATGAATTTAAAATGCTAAACGATTGTATGTTTGTATTTATTTACTTTTATGATTTTAGTGTGACTTATGAATTGTTTTAAAATATGTCAAAAAGTGCAAACATTTCATTAAGTGAGTCAGTTATTCAATTAGTTAGAAATGTTTCTAAGAATATCTTTTTTGTTTCAAAGTAGCACAACAAATGCAAAACCAATTCGTCATTTTTGTGGGTAAATAAAAACTGAAATAAAAATCAATTTATAAATACATATTCACAATATTTTATCTAAGCAAATACATATAAACTTTTGTGATAAATCCAAAACTATAATTGGCGCCTATTTCTTTGGTTTATTTCATTTTATTATTTTACATAAAATGGTAGAGTGACGATAAAAATTATTTACATATTTTATTGAGCGACCTCTTTATTTGAAAAGCAAATATAATTTGGTTGGAATCACTGCGGAAATTTCCAAAAAATAACAGAAACAATTGGCATGCCGGCAGATGGAATGGTAGAGTTGCCACGAGGTATGAGAGAAGGGAGGGAGGAGCGGAGAATACAGGTATTTTTTGCACTTTTTGCAACTATTAAAAATTCAATTGTTAAAAAGTTGTTGGCAGAAGCGTTGCTCTTTCATCACTCCTACTATTTTGAACTGATGCCACGGCTGCTGCTGCTGCTGCTTTTTGCTGCTGGCCTCATTGTGTCAAAGTGGTAAATTTGCGGAGGGGTTAACGGAAGCTGGGCTTGTCTTTCTGAGGTTGGGCCCATCAAGTTTTAACGCCGGAAGGCTGCTGTATCTGACTGTCTGCCTGCCAGCCTGTCTGTATGTTTATCTGTCTGTTCGCCGTTCGAAAAGTCGAATGTCGAGTGCAGTTCCCGAGACCCACTGGGTATAGTGGTACGCCTGCGAAATTTAAAAGCCAAATTGTTTGGTCGGTGCTTGGTCCCACAGCCCCAATGATTCACATGGCGCATAACGGTTTTGAAATAATGAATTAACGTTTCAATTGTTGTTCTTTTTGTGGCCTGCGCCGTCCATTTTAACGACTAAAATTTGTTACTTGATTTTGTGACACATTTCACACACATTGTTGTTGATAACAGATTATTAAGAGAATCGAATAAATCCGTATTTGTTTCCTCTGTTTAATGACAGGTGCTATATAATTCTTTCCTCTTGACAATTGACCACTACAAAGGCTAGCAGAACTAATGCATATAAATGCAAGTAGCAGAAAAATACTCAGGAAGTGAAAAGTACATTTTATAGATTTTAAGATTCATTGCATTAAGAATAATTAATTGAAGCCCTTATAGTATTTTATTTTATATAAATGAAGGCATTGCAATTATTATTTAAATATATTTTGTTCGAAAATCAATACAAAATGTTACTTCCACATGGGAAATTAATGAATATACATATATCTATATTATGCATACAAATTATATTTCCCTGTGACAAACAATTGCAAACTCTGTTTTGCACTTTAAATGTATTTGACTGTGCATTTAACAGCTGTCCAGCTGCATTGATAACTTTATATTGCTATTGTCCTAGCCAGAAAACAATACAGATAACATTAAAATGAACTAAATTGACATAAATCGAGTGTTTCAATGCAAAAAGTTTTTTTTCTATTTTGCTCAATTTTCTTATTTTGCAATGTAAAATTCGATAAGCTTTAAAGTCGTCATTCACATTTACACAAAATGCACCCAAAAAATATGAAATATTAGTAATGATGACCGCGAGGAGGGTGGAGGGAAAAAAGGATAATAAAAAGAATAGCAAGAAACATTTGGTAGAATCACTAAAAACAAGCGAAACGACCAAAAAAAAAAAGGTTTCAACATAACATTTTTCAATGACAAAACTGCAGTTGGCAAAATATTGAGCGCCATTTCGGAAACAATTAAAAGTTTTTGATTTTAGGGCGCTGATGCAACCGAATATTTGAAATACCGCCAAATGCAATAAAAATGTTGAATTACGAACTGCAAATCAGAATATGTATATATTAGTGACATTACGGCCAATTGATGACCATTAAGCTTTAAGTCAACATTTCACATTGGCCAGGAAATGATTGGAAATATTTTTTTTGCTACCCGCTGGCAAAATTGTTTAAAATACGAAGAAAATTATGGCAGTTGGTCCCTTTAATCTTTAATGGAGATATTGAAAACAGAATACCCTACTAGTGGTATCGAATTTAATTTACAATTGCAAATCAATATAACTAAGTATGTATAAATAGGAATATTTCAGTAGTGTATGAGAGTAATTATAAATTTTAGATGTATGCCAAGAATTAAATTTAAAATGTTAAAAAATAAAAATGCAGAACATTCCAAGCTTATTTTTAAGTAGTTGAATTAAACTATTCAAATTTAAATGAAATTTACAAAAGCAAGCCGTCCCCGTTCTCTTAACAAATGCTTATCTCTATGAACGCATTATTAACGTGGTCAATAAACAACTAACAATTTGTGCAGAGAACCAGTAGGTGACGCCCTTTTAAGTGGTCAACATAACAGCCAACTGGTCAGGGAGAAAAAAAAACAGAGTGAATGGAGTAACCTACCACGGCGTTGGCTCTTTGACCCGTTTAATTTATGCGATTTAGCCAGCGCGGAGTGGCTTAAAGGCGACGTCAGCGTCAACGTCAACGGCGAATGCGACTGCGACTCCAACTCGATAATACATAATACCAACGGCGATTACACTAATGGTGATTGGCTTTGTGCTTTACGAGTAGAACCTGCTCCACACTTAACGGTCGGTGGCAACAACTTTGCCTAACTGTTGATCATCAGCCACGTTTGTCTGCTCGTCTGCGTGTCTGTCACCAAATTGCGTGACACCCTCCTTCCCATTCCGTTTCCCTTCTCCCTTTTCGTTTCACCGTCAGTCGCCCCTTAAATCTTCTTTTTTGGCTACTTTGAGGCGAACTACTTATAAAGTCGTGACAAAGTCATTGACTGTTTGCGGCTCGCTTGGCATTTGCATAGAAATGCAATTTTCGGCCAACTCACGACTGGGCCAAAACATTCAACTCAAACTGAACATGGGCGCTGGAAGCTGTATCTGGTAGCAGTCGCCAAGTTTCTAGCGCTACTTACTGCACATAATTTTCGGCTTAGAAAGTTGTGAAGAGCACACACACACATACACACACACTCAGACACAAATCCGACCCGCGATGAAATCGATTTTGGCTTCTTAAGCCGAAAGGGACGCGAAACCATTTAACAGTTTATCCCCAACTGACAACTGGGTATCGATAGCTATCGCCATCGGCAACACTGGCAAATAGCGACAACTTGTTCAATCATAAATTTCATAAGTCATTTAAGCTACGAGACAATTTGTAGCTATCGACACAGCATCTAGAATGCACTTTAATCGAATAGAAAAAACTAAAAATGTTTGCTAAAAATAAAACAAAATATTTTAACTAAACTAAATATTGCTATTCTGCTCTAAGAGCTTCGAAAATAAATGGAGCGAATCTAAGCAGATATATAATTTACTAAAATGGGAGTATATTCAGATGATGGTATATTTTGGTTTTTACATCGATTTCATTAAGTAAACTTCGAAGATTTGCCGAATTAACATAGGTCTCATTATGAGAGGTATATGTCATACTGAAGGGTTAGGTTTCCTATTTCTATGCACAGATTATGTTTTAAATGTTAAGAAAATCGAATACCGGTCTAAAAATAGATTCATACTTTATTTAAAAATAAGTCAAGAAATAACGGGTTCCCCAGGCTCTTGAGTTACTCTCAAACACCTTATTTAAAAGATTAGATGGCCATTACTTAAACTTTTAGCAGTATAACATCCAAAGTGACAAGGCTAAGCTTTAAAATTAGTTTTACTACTTCGCATTCGCTACACAGATATGTACTTAATATCTATGAATATACAAGCATTGAAAACATCAGCGTTAGTTTGTGTTTTGCATTTGGCCAGGTTGTCGTGTGTATGTTAACTGCACAACTTTCCACAGACAGTGACAGAGACAGGAAGATAGACAGAGAAAGAGACAGGGTGAGAAGCCACGACAGTATCGCAGTTGTGCAGCAAGTTACTGTAGTCGGCTCGTGGATTGAATGACGTTTGTCAATTAAATGCTGGTCTCTGGCAGGCAAATGGTAGACACATACAGCAGACCTCGTTGCCAGACTTACTCTATTTATGTAACTGTAATTGCAAATGAAAATTCAACATTATTTCCAAATCAATAATGCCGAATTAAATGGAATTCGGCTCTTATAATCAAATTGTGTGTATATTTTAATTGATATTTTTCATTAATTGAATTGAAAAAGTAGAGTCAAAGGTCATACACGCCTCCAGAAGCCTTTTCAAATTTGACCTCTTCCCAGTTGCAAGTTACTTAGTGCTATTTGCCATGAGTCAACAACATTTTGGCAGAAGTTTTGGATTCGACCTTTTCTCTATTGGCAACCGCCAACGGGTGTTTTGGCTTTTTAGTCGATTTAGTTTCTTTGCATTGCTAGTTGTTGTTGAGTTGGTAACAGACAGATAAATTTATTTAGTGTACGTCTTTGTTTGTCTATTTATTTGATTGACTTTGATTCTTGATAAAAGCTTTTGCCCGGGGCCATTCGATTTTGGGAAAGCTTGTTTTCAAAATTTTGCCAAATTAATTCGAATTTTGAATAACTGAACAATTAAATCATGCTAATCATTTTTAGGATCGTTTGACTTATGTACAAAATACGTTCATTCTTCTTTGTAGGACTAACTAAATAACTAAGAATACTTATGACTGAAATTTCAATTCAATTCAAGTGGATTACTTTTAAATATCCGTAAAAAGCCCCACCCTTGGACTTCTTCCGTGCTGCTTTCAGATATTCCACTAGATTCGTCAAATGAATTTATTCACCAGCCGGGGGTTTTAACCTGCGGAATATTCTTAAAATCCAAGTGATCGCTTTTTACTGGAGAGATAGAGATTGCAAATAGAGAGAAAATTAGAAAAACAGAGAGAGAAAGGGGCTGAGAGTTAGATTGCACGTTCCTTTTGGTAAATTTAACTCGTAATCCTTTTGAAATGTCAAAATTTGCGGAATATTTAAGCGAAATTAAAGCACCAAAAAAGAAGGACAGGTTGAAGAGCGACACAAATTTGAGCTAAAAATTAGGCGCAAATTGTGCGCAATTTGTAACACACACACACACATCCGCACCCACACACACATAGTGTAACTAGTCTCATTTCTGTCTAGAGGGATGAGGTGAGGGGTTGAGGGCGGGGAAAGTGGTTAGCGGGGCTTGGCTAATTGTTGCAGCACCCGCGGCTGCTTTGCGGTCGCTCATTGTGTGTGTCTATGTGTGTGTGTGAGTGTGTGTGTGTGTGTGTGTGTGCACCATCCTGCTGCCAGCTGTCAACGGGTTTTGCCCATTTGTAGTTGACGCCGCCACAAACCCGTCCACCTCTCATCACCGTTCCCAACTGACGCCCCCTTAAATTTTTGTAGAGCTTGCGAGTTTTCTTTTTTTAATTGCCAGGATTTTTGCATTTTGCATGAACTTAACTGGGAACAGAGGCAGTCTCTGCCGACTGTTCGCTGTATCCACTGGTTAGTGTTCACTGTTCACTGTTCACAGCCGTTTTCGCCACCAACTCCCCCCTCCTCTTCCTATACCCTTCTCGTGTAACTACCTTGGCATTAGTTTGGGTCCTTTGCATTTGAATGCGCATGAAATGTTTTTGGACTTGTTGGCAAGTTCTTAGAATGCAACTCGTCCTGTATTGTTTGGCGTCCCTTATAGCCACCATCTTGGCCTTTAATCGACTTGTAATTACTTAAGCTTTTACCAAGTAGCATAATAGCCTCAACATGGCTTCCGATGCTGCTGCAATTATTAAACCAGACGCTGCACAAATGCAAATTTGATGCGCACAATTTTCGGATAATGTGTTTCAAGACTTGAATTTTAAAATTAAAATGGGATGTGAGAAATTCACATATATATGTATATACAGTTGGTAACGTATTCAGTCCCTCCCATTTACTGTTGGCTAACACATTTTATAATCGATAAGAGAACTATAAATGACTTTAAAATGAGCATCGAACTACTTCAGTCTTGCAATTGTTTCAAATTAATTTATTTAAACTCACATAATTTTCCCTATATTAATATGGACAATTTATTATTTGTGTAATTTGAATTATATTGTTGTATATTAATTGTCGCTAAATGTTCCTAATTACATCACCTGAAGATATTTAATAGCACACAGCATTTATACAAAAAAAATTAGCAAACACAATCTTTGATAATCATTTATGATTTATAGACTTTGCTCGCATTCAGATGCCTATGTACGTCGTCTTTTTCTACTTGTATCATATATGTTGTTTGTCAATAATAAAGGTAAAAAAGAACAAAAGATGTATATAATGCTTTTAAATGTAAAATGTAATAGTAATCAAAACACACTCCAAGCCCCATCTCTGAGGACTATGCCCATAGACCTACACACACATAGATATACTAAACGCATTGGCATGCTGCCAGGTAACTCGACTAAGAGTAAGGCAAGGACCACAAAAGATGGAGAGCGAGGGAGTGAGAGAGGGAGAGAGTTGTGAGTTGGCAAGGCCAAGTTAGTACATGAAAAGAAATGCCGCTATACTCGCTAATAAACCGTAATAAACTGACATCCTCTGGCTGTCTGCAATGTTTTTTTTTGGTTTTTTTTAACGTTTTGTTTTCATGTAGCCACCTTTCGCATCCATCCCAGCCCAGCCTGCGTAATATCTATGCTATGGCATACGACAAACATTTAATCTGCACACACACACACACACACACACACACACACACACAACAGACACGCTCTTAAGCAGCAACAATTTTTACAGTACAGGAATATTCAGTGGGAGAGGAGGAGATACGTGGAGTCTTTTGTGAAAATGATGCTGCTTGTAAGGCTGGCAAGCCAAACGCACCAAGGATGATTATGAGATCACTTTGTATGACGTGCTGGCAACCTTCTGGCTGGCAGGACCCAAGCTGTGCCTGCCTCCTTGTGTCAGTGTTTGTGTGTGTGTGTCCTGCATGGGCTTTAATAAAAATAAATGTTACTTGTAATAATTTCTTGCACGTCTCTCGCAATTTCTACACCGGCATTTTTGTTTTATTTTTCGTATTTAACGTCTGTTTGCCTGCCTGCCCACCTACCTGCCTGCCTGTCCCACCTGAGAGGGCGCTTTGCTTAAGACCTGGAACTGAAGCTGGTTGCCAGGCAAGACATGGCAAGACAAGGTTGGCTGTCTTCACTGTCGCCAACTTCCTGTCTGTTTGCTGGCTATGCGGCTCCATTGTGCTCGTCTGATGTCGAGTCAATGTTAGGGTGTCTGTCTCCATGGGCAGAGTGCATAAAATGTTAATAATTGCACGCGTGGTGGTAATGAAAATACACACAGCACACTTTTACAATAACATAATGCATTCATTTTGGGTTAATAATGTGGACATAAAGGAACCACGGGTTACTCGCTCACCCGTAACCAAACCCAAACCCAAACACAAACTCAAAGCCTGAGCCAAAGACGCCAAGACGCACCTTTCTCGCTGGCCGGATGTGAGCGCATAATCAGCAATCATTATGTGCTGCTTTCGGAATGACACTGAAGTAAGAGCCAAGTAGCGGAGGAACTGGTCGCCATCTGTCTCGGTTTATGATGATGGAAAGGCAATTGAGACGAGTCAAGTGACAGCATTGAATTTGAGTTCAACGTTCAAGAGACCAATACAAAAACCATCCAAATATTATGCACAACATTGCTTTACATATTAATACACAAATACCTATATATATATATATATATATATATATATATGATTATGCCAAAACAGTATACCAATGTTTAATTTATTGAAAGAGAAACACAAACAGAATTCATTAATTGGAATTGATTTACAATTACAATTTGTACAATAAGAATTAATAGATTTGATTAAATTTAGATTAAATTTCAAAGGAAACGCGATTGAACTCATTAATTTCAAATCAAAAATACACAAACCGCAACTATAAGCTTCATATATTATATATATTCAATTAGGGTTTCTTATTCGATTGATTTATTGGAAATAAATTAAATTAAACAAAACTAATAATAATTATGATATATAAACTAATATAATTGGCAGATATATTAAGATTTGTGTATTCTTACTCGTTAAATCTTAAAAGAAGTTCAAATAAAATGTATTCATAAATTATTTAACACGGTTGTATATTTGAAATACAAAATAGTAATGGTTTTAATAATGAATGTAATAATAAGATGTAAGTAAGAGAAGTAATAAAATAATTACCTTGGCAGTTAAGCATATTTTTTGTTATATTTTAGGAAGAATTAACTTATTCTAAGGTAAAAAGAAAACCGTGGTTTTTAGAAAGACACCTCCATCCGTTTTACAAATATACTTTCCGAATAATAAGGTCATCTACAACTGGCGTCAGATGACATTTTGTTCTTAAGATCGGGGTGATTTTTTCTGTATTTAGCAGAACAGCATTTCACATATCATTCTTTTGTTATAAGCATTATTTAACTAATTTATTTATAGCATACATAAATAAATAAAAGTCGCTGCCGTAAATATAAGCATCTTCGCCACTAGTTCCAATACTTTCGATTCGCTTGGCAATGTATATATAAATAAATTAAGGACACAATAATTAGTTAGACGCGAAAGAAAGATATTCAAGCAGACAGCCCCAAGCAGAGGGCAGACATTGTAAATAAGGTAATGGGTAAATAAGATATTGGCGGAGGGAACGTTGTGGTTAGCTCAGAGCCTTATGTTCGTAGGCGACAACACCTGTCAGCTGTAATTAAGAACGAGTATTTTAAATAATATATACTTATTTATATATTGGGAGCAGGTCGTGGGTGCGACCTCAATTGTTAGCTCTGCAGCATAATGTGGCTGCTTGAAGAACTTTTAATCCCATGATGCCTTTGACTTAGCTGCTGAAACTGACACTTATTGGACGGGATGCTAATCACGCTTAAGGCACCCCCTCCCCCTTGAAATTGTTCTATTCACTGGGGTCACTAAACCTTGAACCCTCCCTTAATTTTGGTGTGTGCCTAGGCTAATTAGGGGCCACCCAAAACCACCATTTGAAGCTATAACCCTTTTGCTCCAAGACGACCTTGAACTGTCTGTCGTTACTGCCTCGCATATAACTGTCAACAACAACAACAACAAAAGCAATAAAAACTCTGAAAAAAACTTTTGTTCTTGTCAGTTTCCCTTTTGCGTGTTGGGAGAGTTTTTCGTATTTGCCCCTTCAACTCTAACTCCGACAGTGCCCTCATTTTTCATTCAAATTCAAGTGCAGCGCTCTCGGTTTGCTTCCAATATATGACAACTTTTTGCATTTCGATCGATCGACGTTGTCGTTGTTGTCAGCTTTTATTGTTCCCAATGCGAGCAGAAATTTTGACAGCTACTGTTTTTGGCACTGCACTGCAAACTTTAATGTAATTTCACTGTTGAGTGTTGTGTGTTTCTAGTGGTTGTATATTTAAATATTCGAAATGACGTTCAGTCAATTTAAATACATTTTAATTGTGAGCGACATGTACAAATTTCAATATAAATTGCAATATAATATCCTTATTGATTACATCAATAAATCAATCACTAAAATAACAAAAAAATATATATATGTATAAATTTAGTCTTGACTACTATTATTATTATTTAATATTAACTATAAAACGCTTATAAACAAATAATATTGTAATTAATCATAAAAGAAGGAGCTATTTTTTGTACTATACTATATATATAAATATATACTGATTATATCTGTCATATCACTGTACACTTGTAGTTACTTAACGGGAGCATAAGAATTTTTGTGTTCTTACACCCAGTTAACAGCTGTTATTGCTTACTAATTATTGCACACTTCTCAACTACGGCTGAGCTTTTCCAAAGTTTTGGTTACAAGTTTTACTAACGCAGAGCTTTTGCAAAAGCTTCTGTTTACGTTTTCCGATTGCTCAAATAAGTTTTGAATAGCTAACAATGGCTAGAAATGTATTTGAGCTTTTATTTGTGCTCCTGAGCTTTTGAGCTTTAATGGTTATTGTAGTTGCAGCACCGTGAACTTTTCCAAATATGCGAATACGGAACGACAACCCTAGTAAAAGCGCACTTAGGTGCACGAAGATACAAATATATTTTTGAATACTAATGTTTAAATAATACAAATGATTTTACAATTTGTTCACCTTTTTCTGTGGAAAGTAATAATTTCTTTATAATACACAAAAAATATTTAATTTTACAAATTATTATCTTATCAAATTTATTGCAAAGCACGTCATTTAGATTTTTAGAGTGCGCTCTCAGTGGTTTCCATCTTTTAGCCACACACCTGAGTTGAGTAATTAATTTTCACTTACCTGCCATCAATTAATCCTTCGAGAGTGCATATTGCTGATTATACTTGTCCTAAACCACCAAGTGCGCTTGTGTGTGTGTGCGTGTGCGTGTATGCAAGTGTGATTGTGTGCACATGTGTGAAATAGCCGCATGCATATTAATGCTCAATTTGTGTAGTCCAGCAGAAATATTTAATTAATACATGCAAAACACTTATATTTCAGAAAAGAGTTTTACGCTTGATAAGTGTACTCGACGAGAGAGTACCCTGTATTTTATTCAGAATATATCTCCATTCAAATACATCAAAATCTGAAGACTGCTCTAAAAGTGTCAAGGTTTTTTTTCTTATGACTTGATAATATTAAATATTCAAGACGTGCTGAGAGAAGACATGCAATTAAAAGGTTTTAAAAAATATGGTCGAGTGAGAATAAAAATAAAAATCTGAGAAAATGTTAACATAAATATAAATAATAATAATAAATAATTAAATTGTTATGGAGTTTCAGACGAGTATTTAATTTTTGTACAAAATTTAACAATTATGAAATATAACTACTTAAAATTGTTATGAATTTCTGTAGTTGTTGTACTCGGTTACGTGGAAAATAAAATCGCAGCACATTAATCAAGAAAGCACAGAAACACAATAAGGTGGTGGAGGGAGGTATGTGGGGAGGAGGAAGGAGGGGGAAGGGTAAGCAGCAGGTGGAGCCTAGCACGATTAACCTCAATTTTGACACGCACACTTCAACTTTAGTTTAGACTGTGCTGCACACGGCAGTAAATATACATTCATTTAGTAACTTTTATATAAAAATTAAATGCTCAACGCAACTAAAGCTCGAAACATAAACAAAACAACACTTGACAGTTAAATACGGAATAAAAGTGACGGATATGGCAGCGGAAGTGAAATCAGGACACGTTACTGACTCCTGGTCCCCTGGCACTGAGAAGGACACTCTTGCAGTCTACCACTCACCCAGCCACTCACCGATGATGCATTGTGGTGGTGCACCGCTGCAGAGGTAATCTGCTTGAATTAAGTTCATTTATTTGAATTTAATTGCTTTCCGTGCGCCCCCAATCCCGGCCAGAGATCCGCTCGTAACTTTGTCACCGCCTGATACCCGGAAAAGAAAGATGCCCTCATCCCCTTTAATGGGTCATCCTGTCAGTGGAATGTTGGCCCAGAGTGGCTGCCGGATCTCAGGTCTCTGTGAGTTAATTATTAATCCTCTACCTGTGGGCCTTTTCATGATATAATGGATATATATATAAATGGGTTTACTAAACTCATAATTATTTCCAGCTATGATAAAAAATATGTAAGCATATTCAAGCAATTGAATTAAGCATTTTCTTGAATTATAGTTATATTTTTTGTTGATTAAACTACGATTTAAATTTGACATTTCTTATGTGATAAAATCAACAAGTAAAATCGAATAAATGAGAAACACGTTTAACATTCGATTTTACTCTTTTACATTCAATACAAATAAATTTCATTAATTCAATTATAATTGTATTTTTAATTAATGGCATACCTTTCTTGAAATATTATATCTTTGTGAAATACTTTTTATAGCATCGATACGAAATTCAATGAATCGTCATTAAAACATGAAATAACCTCGGCGAATTTTTAAAATTGCAATTGGTAATTTTAAAGTAAGCCACGACTTGCATATATATTATAATCTACTAATAGGAGCGCTTTAAGGAATTCCAATATATATATTTTTTAAAAAGACAACCAGAATAAGAAATTATAATGATCATTTTAAATACTCGCACAAATTTTATTCTATGGGAGCCAGCCAAAATATGACATAGAAGGAATAATCACTTAAAAAGAATAATATAATTAATATTAACAACTCAATTAAATTAGTAATAAATTAATTTATTCAATATTAAATACTACTAATATTATTAATAATAATAAAGAATCATATATTTAACCATAACAATAATTAAGAGTAATGTTAGCCAGCTATTTTTAAAGCGACTGCTAGAAATGAGGACTACATAATTGCCCCACTGTGCCACATTCAACATTTGCACACCTGCAATCTCAGTTTATGTTTGTGTTTTATCTGCGGCACGTGTATGGGTGAGTATGTGTGTGTGTGTGTGTGTGAGTAGTTCGCGTGTGGCTGTGTGAATGTCGTGTTCACTTGCTTGTTGGACTGTGAGTGCCTCCATTGCTGGTGGCACAAAAAATAAAAAAAAATAAAACGAAACGGTTTCACTATCATTTACATGTGACAAAGGGGTAATAGTGTGTATGGGTGGGTGGTGGATGCGGGGGCCGGGTCGGGGGCGGAGATTGTAAGCGGTTGTTCATTAGGTTCAATGGAGCAACTACAATGTCGGCATGCAAATGTGTGTGTATGTGTGTGTGTGTGTGTGTGTGTGTGTGTGTGTGTGTGGTGCACATTAGCTGGGCGAGACAGTAGAAACGGGCTGCTGGGCAAATACTTTGTTGCCTTCAGCGTCCTGTTTTCGGTTTCATTGTAGTTGTTGTTGTTTTTGCCCATTGTCTGGTGTGCGAGGCAGAGAGATTACGCAGCGTATACGTGATGTGGGTTTTGAAATGGGCCATTTGCCAGCTGACCTGCTGAGCTAACTAACTGCACGCGCGCATTACAGTTAGGTAACACTGTATCTGCCATTTACATATGAACATATTGTATGCTATCACGTTGTGTTTTCATTGTACTACAAAATGTTTCCTTTTCACATTTGCCACCACTCGATTTCCGGTTGCCGCCGGACTTCTTCCTCACGTCATTAACTTTAATGGGCTTTTAAGCCGTTTGTGGCTTGTGGCTATATTAACTATTAGGCCTAATTGTGTTGACTTTTGCTTTGTAACAGCAGTGACAATTGAATTAACGAAAAATTCATTTAAGCAACTTGTATATCTGCATACAGATTAGCCGAGGGGTAGGCAAGTCCAGAGAGAGGGAGAGGGCTTTATATCTTTAAATAGACTTTAAGAAATGACAATTCAATGACAATGAATTGAAATTCGGGTAAAACTCTTAGCCACATTGGAAAAATGATTTTTTGTGAACACTAGTGGGCGCTATTTTAATTTGTGGAATTTATTTATTTTCCCACAGGTGTCACTTTATCTTCAATAGAACTTATATGCTATATAGGCTTCGTGGATGCATGATATATAAAGAAATTGGTCTTCTAATTTTTATATCATGTCAGATAATTGGTAACATATTTCTATATTAGCTTTAATCACATAATTTTCATTGTAATTAACCTTGCCAACATACTTGCTGGTGTTTATAAAAAAAGGTGCCATCTAAGTCTAGCCATAATCCCGCACGCATATTCAAACAGCTTTTTAAGCCAGGTCTTTATACAAAATGCTTGACAACGTACACAGATGCAGTTGCAACACACATTTGCAGTTGAAGTTGCAGTTGCACACATTACATTTGTAGTTTTGGAGTTGCGCACTGTTTGCTCAGATGTCATGTGCAGGCATTTGCTGTATTCGCTGTTATGCTTCGCCCTGGCGGCTCTTTCCTTTCTGGCAGTGAGCTCGCACAATTTTGTCATTTGGCGTTCTTTTAATTTATGGCTCAAAGTTACTCAAGGTCTTACGCATACCTCCTATACACACTTCTCTCTGCTCTTTGCCTTTGCCATTGACTTGCTTTCAAAATCCTTGCAAATATTCGCAATCGCACAGCTAAAGGCGCTCTCATAGGCGCAACACTCGCACTCTAAAGCTCTATTTGCCTGTGTGTGTGTGTAGCACAAAATTTTATTTGACTTGCGTGTAATGTTGGCACACACACACAAACACACACGCACACATGGACTTGCACTCGTTGGCACTCAGTCACAAAATGGCTGCGCATAAAAAGCGTCTTTAAAATGCGCTCAGGAAATTGTTGCATGTGACATTTTCAAGCGAGAGGCCAAAGGGTATCACAATTATGCCATGCAATTGGTAGGAAATGCAAAATAACTGCAATTTATTAATATAATTATTGATATCATTCGCTTCATTAATTCTTTCCTCCGTTTCTAATTGGCATATTAGTTTTGCAGATACATTTTAGTTAATATTTGATATTAATGCAAAGAGATTAGCCTCAGGACGATATTGATATTCAGAATGATAAATGATTATTTCAAATCTGCAAAGCTAATGTTTTAGTTTGTGGAAAAATAAATTATTCATTTGAGAGAACTGCGCGTGCTTTAAAAGCTGTGAGTATATTTTTATAAACGATAAGTGCAAATATAAAAAGCATTTGAAGCAAACCATAAAAGTCCGCCCATCACTAATTTACATATTAAACAATTTAACAAATTTTTTCCGCCACCAGCAAATTTTATCATTTACATTTATAATTTACAAATTTTTATTTAGTGTTGTTGAATCAATTCATCTAAATCTCCTCGAAGTTGAATTAAGATCAAAATTCCAAACATCAGTACTAATTATGTTAAATATTGTGAATATATTTAATATAATGCATCATATTCTTGTTGTTACCTTGGGGAATATTTTAATGTTTGATCTTAATTCTGCTTCGAAAAGTTATGGAGGATGAGAAATTGATTTGATGCGTTTGTAAAATTGTGCAAAGTGTGAAATTTTAGGTAAATATAATATGGAAATTAATATTCATTAGTTATTTAGTTATTTATATAGTTGAATCAGTATCAATAAATTATAATTTAAATCCAGATTTCAATTAGCCACAAAGCCTAAGACCATTGAAGAAATGTATTTAAATATTTGAATACATAAATGTGTAATTATTTAGGCAATGAAACTACAAAGTTAATATGACTCTAATTATATTTTCAGATTCAGTATTCTTAAAGTCGGTCTTGGCAATTTTATTTAAAATTTCTTGTTATACGCTGCTGTTGTGCAAGCTTTGGCATGTCAATCTTACATGTGTGTGTGTTTGTGTGTGTGCACGTGTGGTTTTTGTAGTTGACACACTAACACAGACATACCCACACACTCGACACACACACACACACACACACACAATTGCAGCTGGTGCGGCACGCAAACATATTTCGTTTACGTTGAATTTTGTGCAGATTTGCCTGGCCTCTATACCAGAACCGAGAACCCAGCTACATCCTCCCCTCCTCATCCACCACCAACTAGTTCCAAGTTGCCCCTAACTGGCAGTAAACTGTTGAAGTTTTCAAATACCTTGCGTCAATGTTATCCAAAACACATATTTTTATACTTGTTGTGCATGTATGTTTAAGTGTAAAATTTCGTTTAGTTTTTTATTTAAACACATGAAATGCAGCATAAAATGGTATAACAAAAATTTATCAACCAAGAGCATAGACACACATTCGTAGTATCGATTTGAGGAATGTGGCGCGTCCATAAACATTTTTTACTACACAGTATGGACTTGTATACCAAATGAGTAGGACTAAAATATTTGCAAAAGTTAGTTATAGATAATAGAGTATGTACGACTTTATCTTAAGTCGTAGTTGAAAAGTCAGTGTTCAAGTGAGAGTGCTGATCTGGAGTCGAAACATAACACATATATATATATATATATATACATAAATTGATCTCTCTCCTGCATTCGATTCTAAAATTGTTTAACTCAAACGAACCGCTTGCCACAAATACCTATCATGGACTTAAATCTTTCAGTTTCCATATCTTTTTTTTTGTATTTGGCAAAATGGAAAAATAAAAATATTTGTTGTATTTTTTCAAATTGTCTTTTGTCGCCTTTTTTAACCAATTTTTTGTTGTCGTTTTCTTTTTTTTTTGGTTTGCATTTTCGACTACGTTTGTTATTTGTTGGCAGTTTTATAGACAAAATTTTGTTTTTTATTTGTATTTCGTTATTTTAGTACTGCGTGCAGGCAACAATAACTACAAAGTTTCCATAGTTGTTGTTGTTGCTGTTATTGCATCCGAGGCTTATTTGTCTGTGCCCAATTGATTGAGGTTTATTTGTGTATTTGTTCAGTTGTTTTGTCTGTGTGCCAGTTTTTAAATTAAATTTGAGTGGATTTTAAAAGTCAGCCTGTTTTTTCTTACCATTGTCAGTTGCTATTTTTTTCGAAAAAGTTTTTAGTTTATTCATTTATTTTTATTTTTTGCTTGTTGGCCATTTATCAAGCACTGATTTAATTTCATGATCCGTTGGTAGACAAGATTGGCTATATTATGAAACAAAGCCCAATCGGTTGATTTATTTATGTACATTTTTCTGACATACGTATATGTTTTTATTATTTTAGTGGTTTTCAATTGATTGGCGTTTATAAAATGCAATAAATTTAAAAACGGGTATTTAAGCACAGCTATTTTAAGCGATAAGTCAAACGTTCGACTGTTTTCTTACAGAAAGGTGAGAGTTAAAAAAATTGTATTAATTATTTTCCTTTATTATTTTATGTACATTTTTATATTCTTATTTATTTGTAATATTTATTTATTTCAGCTAAGTACTAAGGCTGTCTGTAGGCTAATTTTCTACGTATTTACTCCACCTTCGGTGATTCTAATAGACCTACTATTAAACTATTTCATAGAATTTAGATTATAGTAGTGGGAACTCTATAAACGTTATCCATAAATTGATTGCAGAAAAGTTTTTAATAAACATAGAATGGAACTTGATTTTTTGTATAAGTTAATCACGAAAGCTTCTATCACATTTGTAGAGTTGAGAAGCTTTACGAAAGCTTTTTATGCCTGTTTTTGTATATCAGTTACTAATAACAGGAATTTGATTAAATAGATGTATAACTGTATAACAAAGTATGATGCGAGTGATATAACACTTTGTAATAGTTATATGTATAAGATATAAATTATTCAATCTGGTATACAACAAGTTATACGTAAATGCTGTTATACATCAATTTATATGTTATATGTGTGAGTTGCTGTATTACAGGTTGTATAACTTACATCTTATACATGTTTTATATACTGTTATATGAGCGTGCTGTTATATTGCATTTATACAATTTATATTTATAATCTGTTCGACTGTATAAGTGTAATATTTTCTGTATATAAAGCTGTCTTGCTATAAACAGCCCTTATAAACTACCCCTTTCTTATACATATATTTAAGCTCAGTTTTCAACCTTGAGTTAATTTAACAATTTTTTGTAAATCTACCCAAAAAAAAAAATCACCCATGCCTTCTCCTGCTGAAAGAAAAGTGAATTTTTATTCATTATGGCATGTAGAATTGAGTATTTTTCATAACGAGTCCAACTTATTGCTCGTGTTTGTCTGATTTTAAATCTAACGATGGCAAGTGAGTAGAAATATTCTTATTAAATTAACAATACTATGGATTTATAAATATTTAATATTATTTTAGAAATATCAAAAAAAATCCGGATCGGTCGACTCAATCATATTTATTTTCACAATGTAATTAAACAAATATTGAGTATTTTTTCAAATAGCCAGTAGAGAAATGGAAAACATCTAAATAAAATTTGCATAAATCCAAGAGTGCTTAGTAACTCAGTTATATCCAAATAGACCAGAGTTCATCAGCCAATCCGAGTTTCATCACAGATTAAAGAATTTGGCATTTTCTTCCAGTGAAAAATGATATACTAGTCTAATATTGAAGATTTTTGGCCCGGCTAAAATTGTAATCAGAGCAGTGGTTAATACAATGAGTCATTCATCGACTAAATGTTTCAGTCGGACATACCACTGCCATATATAGTCAGGCAGAACTGATTTGTAGCTTTATAATTTGACCACAACATAAATGTTATCAAATCGGCAACTGCTGATTGAAAAACCCAACAGAAACATTAACACGAGATGGAAAAACAAACAAACGCTCACGGCTGTGGTTAGCAAAGCGTCAAATTAATGTAATTAAACTCAATCTCGAAATTTCGTAATAAATGTGGCGCACCCAAAGAGTTCAATATTGTATGAATAGCACGTGCTCTGTGATGAAAACTTTGCTATAATCGTAAAACTGCCCGTCGCACACTTTTCACTTCACACTTGTGGTTTCGATTGGGTTTTTGGTTTTTGTGTGTGTGTGTGTGTTTTTTTAAAATATTTTTTATGGTAGTCACCTAGCCAGAGGCAACTTTATTAAAAATCACTTAAAAATAACTAAAATAGCTGGCAGGGCGAACGCGATAATGAGAGAATGGGTATGATGACGATGATAATGATGTTGATGGGGATGATGTTGGCGGTTTTCATTTGGTTGGCTGCGGCGTGAGTCTTAGCATAATTCAGGCAACAGCTGTTGCCAGGAACGATAAAGGCCATGAATGGAGTACAGCTGCAACAACAAATGGCCATAAGCCAGACATTCAGCTTGCCGAGAACATATATATGTATATACATATATATATGGCGTACGTATATTGGAATCTTTATAAACACACAACAATTTTGGTATGACTTCATTTTTCAAATTCCTTGCCAGAAAAATTCCTCTCTGTGTGGATTTTTTGCTTTCTTCTTACAAAAGGTAGAGAGCACGTTGTACAAAAAAGCCAGAGCCAAGTCGTCGCTGGCAGGTGTTGCATTGAATTAATGGTGCAAATGGCACTTCTATTGCCTGCAAAATTGAGTTGCAATAAATATTTATGCACTAAAGTGAAAAATTGGCACAGCAAAAGACAGTGTTGAGCTGGCGATAACGAGAAAGGACACAAAATGAATCAACTCGGACTGTGTGCATGTGAAAATTGCGTATATATATATACATATAGATATATATATATATATATATCTATATATACATATATTTGTGTGTGTGTGTGTCGAAGTCTCGGTGTGAAATCAAAGTTGGCAAAATGGAAAATAAATATTGCCATTACTCTGATGCTTGAAAGGGCTAAGACAGAGAATAAGTGCGAGTTAGAGTAAGAGTCAGAGACTGGGATGGAAATGGAAATAGAGATGGAGACCCGAGGCCGATGTGTCTATTAATATTCATATATCGGTGCAAAAGTCTTTGCCAACAAATCAAATGCAGATGGCGTCTGGCAGCACAAACAATGACTAGCTGAAAGTGGAAACAAACCTGAAAATATCCGAATATGCAATACACTTACAACTTACAACGTTTTTTTTTGTTTGACTTGTCATTGTAAATGTCAACTATGTGTTTCGCGATACAAGCTTGTGGTATTTGAAAACCAACCAACCATAGCCAAATATTTGTACACTTTATGAGTATATGTGATTTCAGAATAATTTTAAATATGTATATATGATATAGATATATACTATAAGATACGCCAATGTATATCAATGTATGCTAATTAATATTTTATATTAAAACCTTTTAAAACAAGTTAAAGGCACTTAATTCTGTATATTTATATTATTCATTATTATTATTTTTTTTTTCTTAAATATATTTAATTTTCAGCGCAAACACAAATCGCTTATTCTTTGAATTTGTTTTTAAAAACGCTTTTCTATAAATAGTTATTTTATGAATTGATATAAATAATAATTGATTATATTATAATCATTATTTATATAATCTGGAGACAACGAAAGACATATTTAAATTATTAACTTTTATTAATGAAACATAACATATTTCCTCGAAAATTATTCTAACTCTTTATAGGCATTAATTTGTATAAATGCTAATTTAAGGACTCAATTTGAGAACTGCATAATATTAACCACATTGTTGATAACAAGATATGGTCGTGTATATCTTTACTGATCAAAGTAATGTATCCATTAATTTGAGTAATAAAATAGTAACAATTTTCCAATTTCAAGATTGACAAACTCCAGCAGTCAGTCACTATGCCGCCTTAGCCAGGTCTTCAATCAAATTCATTGTTCACTGTTTATGCCCGGCCAAAGTTAGAGCCGTTAGTTTTGCATGAGCGTATCGGTGGCTCAGTGTGATGGTTGGGCAGGGGGGTAGGTCTGAGGCTGTGCTTGAGTTGGTCAAGTCGTTACCAGTTTGTCTGCCATTACGTTGGAAAAATCTGTCAATTACAAGTAAGAAAAGCGCAAAAGCATGTCTGTCACACTCTCAGACAGACAGCCAGACACTCGCAGACACCGGCCTAGCAATGCGAACAAACAATCCAACAAACCGTCAATTGGGGCCAGCCGAGAGCCGATGCAAAAAAAGGGGTTACTAAAAAAAGTAAGCGGGTTGAAGTAGTCACGACTTGTGACAGTGGCGGAGTCATTCAGGTTACTATTGCCAGGAATAAGTCTAGGCGTTGCTGGCTGATTGCCACGGGCAAATTAATTTGCAAGTAGCAAAAGATACAGATAGAGATAGAGAGAGAGAAACTAATAAACGATTCGACTAATCGGTATTCCCAAGCCACTTCAAATGGGTAGCGATAGAGAGGAACGTAATCTTTTACTTCTTGCCTTAACTTAATCCGCTTGAAATATTATCTTCATTAACATTTTTTGTTGATATTCTATTCATAATTAGTGTGTATAGTATCGATAAGCTTACTATAATACCAACTAGATTCCGTCAATCAGGACTAGTCACTGGGCAACTGCGGCGAAAATGCGTGGAAGGCAAAAGCCGTAAAGGGGAAACCAACGGAAAAATCATAGAAAATGTAAAACTGAAAAGGACAAACGCACGACAGAATTGTTCACGATTTAATTTATTTTTTCTTTTCCATTTTTTTGTTCTTTTTTTTTGTGTGTGTGCAGGACGTGGACTAGAAGTTGGCAGGCTCGGTTTATTTTTCAGCAAAAGCCTGACAAACCTGTCACGTGATTGCTCAACTGAAGCCTTAACCGGCCAACAAGCGAGCGAGGGAGAATGGGAGAGAGAGAAAGAAAGAGAGAGAGGGAGAGGGGAGAGTTAGCCCAGCTGTTAGGCCGACGTCAGCTAGTAATAATGACAGTCCCTGCTCCAAAATCTACCCAACCACCACCTCTTGGAGTAGCTAGTTGAGCGCGCTCTGTCGCCGCGTCGAGTGGAGCCGAGGCAGGAGAAACAGGAGCAGGAGCAGAAGCAGAACCAGGAACAGGAGCAGAAGCAGCTTGTCCTGGACAGTACCTATGTCATAGTCATAGTCATGGCGACGATATTTTTCTAGTGGCTGAAGCTTTTTAATTGAATTTTCCGCTATTTACGACATCGCAGCGTCTATAAAAGAAGGGAACTACTAAACCAGCAAATGGAAGGAATGGGAAAGTTATGGCAGTACCTGGAGTGGTAGATGGTGTGGGTAGGGGAAGTCGAAGGGGGATGGGCTAAAAGCAAGAGTTGCCAGATACACGTAAAAGCGAAATTGTGTAAAATTATTCATTCAGCGAGCTCTCTTCACTGCCGCAGGCCTCTTGTTCCTCTCTCTCTCTCTCTCTTTCTCTCTCTCTCTCTCTCTCTCTCTCTCTCTCTCCGTTGCTGTTCCTGGATTTTGTAAGTAGACCCGTTTTCTACTTGCGAATACTTTTTGTCTTCTGTTGTGCCATGAAAATGGTGTGAAAAGCTTTGAAAACTCAGTGCCACTTGTTTTCAGCCTTTTCCTATGATTTTCTTTTTGTTTTTTTTTTTTGTTTTTGGTTTCTTTTGGGAAAAATTACGTAAATATTTTCAGCATTAATATGCCACTTGTTGTTGACGCTGTGTAATTAAAATGCCAAAAATTATGCTGACAAGTTAGTGAATTTCTATTGTCCGGGGATTTCCCTTCTACGTTTTTCTCGTTCAAAACAATTTGAATTATCTTGAGGATAGTCAGAGGAGCACATTGTTGTCCCGTCTGTTACAAGTGACAAATTACAAAGCTGAGCAGCTGCGAGTTGGTTACACTCAGGAAAACAACAAATTTTCAAAAATTTCTTCTTTTCAGAAATATTTTCTCTTCTTCATAAAAATCTTTTCTCAATTCATCAACTTAATTAATGAATAATTTCAATTTACATTAAAATAAAGCTGTTAGTTCTTCTATTTTCAATAATATAAAAACTGTTGCTTATCTTATTTTCAATATTTCTAATACAAATATATGTCAGATATCTGGTACTTCATACCTATCCCTTGGTGACCTTCCAATAAATAATGTTTAGCTGCAAAATTTATATTAGCTCTATTCTGGTCGATTGTAGGATTGCCATGCCATTAGTAAAATCAAATCGATGTTAACAATTGGAAATATAATTTATGTACAAGTTAGCCACAAAGTTTTCAAATCGATAAACTGGAAAGGCAAAAGTCAAAACAACAAGCTAACGAAGACTTAAGTTGTATTTGTGCCGCAAGTCAAACAATTTACAATTTAACCCAAATAGAATGCAGCTTCTCGACCGCAACCGACAAGTTTCCCACTCAATGCAAAGCAGGCTGCCAGATAGTTGTTTCCATCTCAATACAGGAATAAATAAAAATGAAAATTATTATTGCTGAAGCGTTGTGCAAAATCCATTGCACTTAATAGAATCACATGGAATTCGGAGAACATTTTATCAATGCTTCTCTTTGTTTATCATTTTCAATTTCCCAACTATCCATTATGAAACCAACACACTCACCTACAGCTCACACACACACATGAGCAAGGACCACAGCCACTTTATAATATTCAAATGAACTCGACTCGCATATATCTTATTTTGGACAATCCACACTGCATCTAGCACAAAATAAATTTCTTACCTATTGGCAGCACAAATAGTTTATTGCATATTCAAATCCATATTTTTGCAGATAAGTAAATCAATATTTATGCACTTGAATATAATGTTTAGCTGAAGTCTATCGGAAGCACGATTGCTCTAAAAAATTGATTAAAATTGAAAAACCATAAATTGAAGCAATCCTTATTTTGGTAACAAGAACTTTTTCTACTATAATTTATTAATTATTCATTTATCAAGTTATTTAGTCTTTGCATAGTCCCATTGTTTCGATAATATGGGAGTTATGTACCTGGAAATTATGTTTCTTCTGGATTCTCAAGTTTCCTGATTTTTTTCTAGATCTTTGTGAAGCTTTTCCTAGCTTTGTATCGGGATCTCATCTGGACTTAATAAATATCACTATAGGCTATCAACATCATCAAAATGATGAAGTCAACTGCTAATAAATCTACAGAACATTTTAAATATAAATCTTAAACAATGAGCGCATTTAGCATTCGTATGCGCAATTAAAACCTTCAAACCGTATAATATTTTGTATTATCTATTGAAATTATGCAGAAACTGGGGCACTTTTCTGCTCAGTTGCCTTCGATGTTGTTGTCGATGCCTCTCCTTCCATTTTTGGTTATCATTTTTGTAAGGGCTGGGGGGTTTTCATAGTTTGTTGCAGGAATTCAGCTTGTGGCCAACAGCCGACTCATAGTACTCGTAGATACAAAAGTACACGTAATTGGGCTAATGGATATTTTGGTACTAACACAATTTTGCTAATAAAGTTCGCAAACACACGGACAGGCACGGAACTGAAGCTGGAAGCAAACCAAACGGACACGATAGGGATAGGCGCAGCTACAAGGACTTGGCACAAGTACCAGACAACAGCCTCAGCAACAGCAGCAGCAGCAGCAATAGCAGCAGAACAGAAGGAGCAGGTTGTCTGCACTTTTTGTGTGGTTCAGTCTCCTGGCAGAACACGGTGCAGATTCAACATTTGCCTATAAGTGCGTCTTTATGTTTTTGTTGACAACTCCTTACTGGACGCACAAGAACACAAACATGCACAATCTGCCACACGCACATGCACACATACGTATACATACATCACACAAC
This sequence comes from Drosophila macrothrix, assembly GCA_035042055.1. Taxonomy (NCBI): domain Eukaryota; kingdom Metazoa; phylum Arthropoda; class Insecta; order Diptera; family Drosophilidae; genus Drosophila; species Drosophila macrothrix. Next base: position 10,654,992 of record JAWNLX010000604.1, read on the forward strand.
CACACTGATAAAAGGACACTCTGATGTATATGGCTTTCTGTCGTTTTCGGCCATGCACTTGCATTATTCTACCAGTTACAGGCTAACCAATAAGTTAATGCACTTAGTTTGCCTAAATTGTCAGCACTACAGTTTCTGATTTTGATTTATATTATCGATTGAACAGCTTTAATATTTACTTGTCGTTGCCTAGAAAGTGGATGGAAACCGTTGTAAAAGATTTTTGTTCAGTTATGTACATTTCAATTCAATCGTAATCTGTTTTATCGATTTTAGAACTTAATAAGAATTACTAATCATCTGTTGGTGAGCTTAAAGATAAACACACAGATTAAGTGCCCTGCAAAGCCCCTTTCAAAGAAAAATTGGCTGGACTCACTTCTGATTCAGTCTCACCACAAAAATTAAGAGGTATCTACACAATATCACCTCCAATAACAACATAATTTATCAACCTATCTGGAGACTATATATATTCATCGACTATTGAAACAGTCTAATGTTACTGTATATATATTTTTATTATTTTTCAATTTATACTTCAGTTCTACATCCAGTTCTAATTGTTAAGTCATTTTTTTCAATATTATCTTTTTTTACATATTTTTTTTAAATTAACTTAAAACATGTTTTTTTAAAGATTCTTTTGAAGTAACTTTTCTACTTTTTAAAAATCCAAAAAAACATTTTTCATTCTCAATTAAAAAGGTGTATTAAAACTTAAAGTTGAGCCAAGATTTTGAATGGAATTTTCGCTTACTTGTATCTCTAAACACATATCTAATTGCAGCTGGTGTTTATCAGACATTTACAGGATCTTGGACAGCTGCAAACTGTTTTAATACTGGACTGTTCTACTGTTTAAATGCCTTTTGGCCAGAGATGGCAGCCAAGGCTCACAAAAAACAGGACAACTGGACCTCAAAATACCAGCAAAAAGGAATAGTTTGATATATGAAAAAAATGAACATTTTTGGCAGGTTTAGCAATAAATCGCGAAACTTTTACTTATACATTTCATTAAGTATTTTAAACTCCACGCAACTAATCTAACTGTCAAACGTTGATCTATTTGTTGTCTATAATATATCGCTTAAAACAAAGATGCATTTTTCTTTATGTGTTTTCATTTATATTATAAAATTTTTAATGTTGTAATGGAATCACTATGAGGAAAACTACGTGCTTGCGAGATTTAGGCATTTTTTGCTGCAAAGTCAGTTATAGACAGCGACAGATCTGTCAAGGAAATGGAGAAAATGGCATCACTGCCGTTTGGAGCAGTATATGATGCAAGAGGACTCTACCAAAGTTTGGTTAGCAGCTGTCTTTTCAAATGTGCTTGTGGGTGTGTGACGGTGTGTGTGTGTGATGCACTCTATGCCAAAAATTCCAATGCAGCTCACACTGAGGGAGAGGGGAGAGAGCGAGAGAAAGGGCGAGAGATAGAGAGAGGGGGGGGGGGGGGGAGAGCAGGAAAGTAGAGGTTGCATATCCTGCACTTGGCTTGACTTCATTCAACACAAACAAAAACGCAGCCAAGCAGCTAAACTCATCGTCCCTGTGCTGGTGTTGACTTCGTTTTGCAGTAGTTAAACTCAATTATTATGCAAAGTCAACAATGTGTATTTGTGGCACCAAAAAGGTGCATAGCTATGGGCCCTGCCTACCCCTGAGGAAGGGTTGGCAATAGAAATTATGATGCGTTTTGCGGTCAAATGCATTTAAATATATTTTGATTTCACGTTGAAGCGAAAACTTGAAACGTGCCCAGAGACAGCAACGCATTCAGCTACTATTTGATGCAGTTATCCAAACTCTCCTTCTGCTCATTGTCCTTGTCGTGTGCCTGAAATTTACTTTAAGAGTTGGCCAGGACATGGAGTTTGGTTCGGCGTCACTGCAAATGACAAATAATTTTTGCAGTTTTATTGAAAATGTTTAACTTTAGTTGACAAAAACTTGGCGCACTCCGCTCGCCTTGCATATTCGAGAACTTGTCGTTGTTGTTGTGTGTTTGTATTTTGGGTATTATGATGTTATTGTGGGGTTTGTTATCCTGAAAGCGATGGAGAGTGCGGCAAGTAATATGTATATATTTTGCACATAAGATGGAATCTTTCAAGCTTATCAGGCATTCAAATGTATACGTTCACATCAGCTTTTGAAACATATTAAATTTCATTTAATATTAAATATTCAGTTTTGTTTTGTCAAATTTCAGTAGCATATATCCAAGCTTAATTATGATTTTAATTGTGTATAATAATTTTGTGGGAAAAATATATTTGCATTAACTTTCTAAAATTGATTAAATTCAGTCTAGCAGAGCTGTCTATTATAAAATTATGTCGATATGTGTATCTAAAATTATTTTCTAGATTTCATTTATTAAGCTAGCATATAAAAATATTTTTTCTGTATACAAAATAAATTTAAAAAGTGAAGCGTTCTTTTTTCATCAATATTTGTGGTATACAAATTTTACTTTTATTTCTGCAGCATAGAATACTAACTAGGAGAATTAAAAATAATTATTATCAGTTATTAATTAAATGTTCAACGCATTTTGTTTTATGATCTCCATTTTAATATTGTAAAAGTATTTCTCAGGATATCTGTTATATAAACTATTTTTGATTTGATATTTACATTTTTTTACTGTTGAGTTTGACAAATGCTGCTTTTAAATGTTTTAGTTGAGAGCATATAATTTATTTATTTAATTGATAGTTAAGGCCTGGAGTATTTGTAATATATAAATCTTACGTTTGGTTCTGCATCATAGAAAACTATTTCGAAAATCTTTAAAAAATGACACTGACCAAATTAAAAGTCAAATACAGATATTTGAGTTTTGATGTAAATATTCTGAGAGTATTTCACAGTATGTTTGTTATGCGAACTGTTTTTGGGAGTCAAGTTAGGTTATGGTTGTTGTTGTTGTGGCTGTTTTGTTAGCTGCTTTGCTGCTGTCGCACTTTTGCCAACAATAAGTTTTTAAGTAGTTTGACATTTGAACTTGCATCTACTTTTCGAGTGCAATAAAAATGCGCAGCTAGCCGGAAATAAAGATGCAACAGAACAAATAAGCAACGGCTCGTCTTCGTCTTCGTCTATGAACCCTCCCCTCCACCCCTAAACAGGCACCTACTTCTTGGCACTGTCACAGAAGTTTCGGGCAGGCTTTGAAGTGGTGGTGGGGTGGAGAGGGAGGGAAAAACTTTGTCAGCGAAAAATTGCGGCGCAGTTTATTGCAAAAGTTCATTACAGTGCAAATGTTGCAAGCTTGTCGTAGCTGGTTTGAAGGGGTATGGGGGAGGGGAGGGGTGGGGGTTGGTTACTCTAGAGTTGCGCCCTTCCGTCGTTTTTTGTCTTTTGCCCCTCTTTGCTACACTTGTTTAATTATAAAGTGCGAAAAATGTTTGCATACTTTTCGGCTGACACTGATGAAGCGCAGGTGATGCGACATGCAACCCAATCCGGCCACACCTGCACACTGAAAATGTCCATTTTGCCGTCAGCTACAATGAAGTTTATAGTTTTCAGGTGTTTCTTTTTTTTACTATTATTATTATTATTATTTATTCACTCTATGCGCGGCAGTGGCAAAGTTCGCAGTTTGTCTGCCAACTAATTTGCATATTCTCATCAACGCAGCCGCCTGCATAACTAATATGATGTCTAGCAGGAGAGGAGCAAGGGGGAGATATTATAAATAGTCCACTGTGATTTTGCATAGTTGTCAGAGTCATAGAGATGGGACAGAGAGAGAGAGAGAGAAGGAGAATGCAATACTTAAGGCATTTAGCGCTTACGTCAATCATACAACATGTGGTCCGGTGGCTTGGTCCCAACCAGCCTCTGGCTAACTTCACCCTGCCCTTGCCCCTGCCCCTGCCCCTCGGCGTTAACATAATTTATCATTAGCTCACCATATTTGCCATGATAAATGAAGTGTTTGTCAGTATGCATATACTGACTAATCTATATATATATCCTACTTTTTTTTTGTATTTTGTAGATTTGTTTTTTTGGTTTTGTTTTATGGTCAAATTATGCAAATGGTTAAATTTTTCTTTTGGTTTTTCCCCACAAAAAAATGTCACGTAAATTAAATTGCAAAAAACACAGGAAAGGTGTCTTCTTAGTTCTTGATTAATGACCAAGAAATGACTAGAAAAAGTCAAAATGAGCTTCCAATTAAATTCAATTTCACATTAATTAATTTTTACCATTCTGCTTTTTTATTAAGTAAATTTATTCAGTTAATACAAAACACAAAACACATTGATACAATTAATTGAAATAACCAAATGGAAAATTTGGATATATAAAATTACAAAAAACTAAATACAAATTGAATGAAGAGATGAGATAATTCATGTAATTATATCTTTTTCAGTGATTTCATATAATCTTGGAAATATTTTATGCCTAAAAGTTATGTTAAACAATTTAAGCAAGTAAAAGTTTACCAACGTTGCTATTTATTTGAATATGATTGTTTTTAAAATTAAGAGATTACAAGTTTATTAAAGATAAATGAATGATTAAATTTTAAACAGTGGAATTTGACTGACTTATGTTTCCTTAATAACCTGTGCCGTTACTTATTTAATTTCTAATTTATCTTAATTGTATCTGCAATCAATCTCATTGGTGATGATTGAAAATGGTTTTGTATTTATTTAACATTTAAAATGTGTGCAATCGGTAAAACACATCAAAGTTTGTATATTATTTAAAATTGCATTTATGTGAATTGATAAAATAAATTTCTGCAAAATACATTAAGTTGCTGGCATATTCAGTGGCAGTTTAAAGCCACTCACAAATAGTTTAAGTTTAATTTATTGTTGCAAAACTTGATGATACCATTATTTGAATTTAATGTTTGACATTTTTATCTTAGTATTTATTTATTATTTGTGCTCTTGTAATTTAAAGGTTAAATAAATGAATGATTATGAACCATCAGTCAACTAATTAATTATTATGTTTCCCATATCAAAATTTACTCAGAACTTCATTTCAATTTGCAGAGCCCAAAAGAAGGTCTTTCTTGGTAATAAGCTGTGCAACTCTTTGTTGAGTTTTTAAACAATTTCTCATTAAGCGATTTGTGTGTTTGACGTTAGACTTCAATTTCAATTGGCCGATTCACGTTTAATAAAGTCATAACTTTTATAGACCAATTTGTATTGTGGGTCGCGAAAAACTTTACAAAAGTAAATAATAATGTTACCCGAAAAGTTTTCAATTCATAGCTAGAAAAACTGGCAACTGTTTGCATTAACTGGCCTCAACTTTTGATCAAGTATTTAAAGGCTAATTAAATTTCTCAAAACCAAATCAGCTCAATGGCAATAAGTCAAGCATACTAGCGGAATTATTTACGGCGAATTCAATAAATTTCTCTTTATGCCTTATACTCATTACTTACATTTTAAAGCAGGGGTTTCCAATGGCAATCGAAGAGTATAGGTATCCTGACTTAAAATTATTTAATTTATTTCCTTAATTAGATTTCTATATAATAACTTATTAATATAATACTTTGGTGATTGAATATAACCTTCGAAATATTTAATTAGTTTTGTACTTTTTTTGTTCACATTAGATAAGTAAATAGAATTGTCTACATTTAAATAGAGCTCTAGTTTTCACAACACTACAATTAATTATTTATTTATACCATCCAAATTTGTTTTAAGTTGAAAGATATTCAGACTCAGAAGAAACTACAAAGGAGTATTTAGGAGTAATTACAAAGGCTGAATTCCTGCAGGATATTTTTAAGTTCGGCAATCTTAATCTGAACACAATATTTGTTTTCTTTTTTTGTGGAATGTTGTTCTTTAATTTTTTACGCTACTCGCTCAATTGGTCGCCAGGTAGAAAAAGAGCCCGCGGCGCTCTGATTAGGAGTTGGCAAGGGGATTTGGCAGGGGGCTGGCAGGCAATCAAAAATACTTGAGCCAAGAATCACTTTGGCCCATCGGTAAGTATAACAATGAAGTGCGAGGCACTTCGGGCCAAATACTCGACAGTGAGCTAAATGCAAAACATTGGTCTAAGTATTGCTGCAGGCATTCACTTGTAGATGGGTGTGAGTGTGAGTGTGGGTCTGAGTGTGGGTCTGAGTGTTGGTGTGCTGGAGTGTTGTCGACGATCCACCCAATACCACTATCTTGAGCCCAGGCCCAAGGATTCACACGATGTTTATATTTGCATACATTTAACCTGAGGCTAGGCTCAGACTCTCTGTTTTGGTTGCTGTTGCTGTTGCTGTTGTTCTTGGCTCCCAGCATTGTTTTAACAAGCTGCTCTCTTATGCACATTGTACACTTAGTTATACTTTTTCTGCTTTTGCTACTTTGTATTCCTTTTGGATATTTGCACATTTTGTGTTAATTAAAATTGCACAAGTGAACTGAGAGGCAGATGGGCCAAATTATATATTTTCCGCTAAATAAATGTATATCAATCGGGGATATTCAATCAAAAAAAGACAAAAAACTCTTCCATACTGGATCCAACTTGAATTAAAGCTAACGGTGGGTATATATAATTATAATTGAATACAATTATCATTTGATTTATTCTTTGAAAAAGAATTAGGCACAATTTTTTTTTTGGTTAAACGAATACAATTATCACTCAATTATTCAATTATTCAATGTTTCCGAATATATTTATTTTCCAATTATTAAGCAAAAAAAGCGAATTGAGATCGATTTTTTAATCCAAACAATATTGAAATTAACTTGCCGATAGTAATAATATAATTAATATTATTAACAATAATATGAGGAAGCAGAATGAACTGCTCCCATTTTGGAAATTACCTTTGCTTCTTGTTATATAATTTCAATTGCTTTTTGATTTATGGGCTTTTCGTGGCTTATTTACATATATTTTTTAGAACTGTATTCTACAGTTGACTTTAATTTGTTGCATAGCTGACAAAAACTTCACACAAACATTCAAACCAGAGAACATTTATCATTTGCTCGACAGTAAATCAAAAGTTGGTGTTTGAGTCGAATTTTCTCATTTTCACTTTCCTCATTTTCCATTCCATTCTACATTTGATAACTCGCTTTTGTTTCAACGTTTTGCATCCTGCCACTGTGCGGCAAAGGAAAATGTTTACACAATCAATTGAATTTTATTGTGAAATATATTTTATGAATTATTAATGACTTCTCTCTCCCTCTCTTAATATCTATATACAACATTTATTTGCATATAATTCATTTTATCTGCCACAATTTATAAGAATTTGCAATATTTGACTTGTCAACAAAGTCTCGGATAGGAATCGAATCCAGAAATTGGCAGAGACACAGATTGAGCAACAGAGAGACAAGAAGAAGGAGAAATAATTAATATAAATTTATGGTTGAATTGACGTCAATTATACAAATAATTTTATTTGAATTAAAATTCAATTTTATGATAGTAAGTAAATTTATTTTAAATGAAACTAATTTATTAAACACAAATATTTATTTGAAGAATATCAACAAATGTAAGTTTGTCAATTTGTATCCTCTGAACCCATTTGAAATGTATATAGTGAACTTGGAATCATCTCTGACTCTATAAGGTATTTATATTCTTGATCAGCATTAAAAGCCAAGTCGATTTTGCCAGTCCACTCAGAGGAGTTCACAGTTTTGAATATATGTTCTAACATTACGATAATTTTTATTTAATGTGTGCAAAAAGCAGTTCGAAAATTAAAAAAAAAACTGTTAAAAATTTAAAAAAAAAAGTGAATTTTAAAATGGTAACGAAGGCTACTAATTAATTATTCATTTGAAAATATTTAAATGAAGAGAATAATAAACTTGAATATATGGCTACTTATATGGCTACAGGGTATCTCCCTGTCGCGCACTCTCGACTAGAGCATGCCTAATTGTTTGCAATTGGAGCATAATTTTTATAGTTTCGTAACTCCACTCTCGAATAATAATGCAAATGGAGTGTATTTGTTGTGCTGATGATGAAAACAGCAGCTGCTCGTTAAATCTAACGATTTGCTCGTGTTTCTCAGTGCTTGCTTGGCTTGCTTACAATTGGCAAGGCAAGAAGAAGACTTTCTACATATGGCTATAAATGCAACTGATTGTCGGCCAGGTTGACTCATTAAACGTTCGATTCTCCCCAGTAATAGTTAGTATATATAGTATTCTCGATCTGTTGCACAATGCTCCAAAGTTGGGCAACTGCTGCCAATCAGCTGATTGCGAATCATTTGAGATCTTTGCTGCTCTTCATCTGCGACGATGTGCGACTGATGCATCTGCTCTGGAAGTGGCTTCTATATAGATATGGCAAATAATCGGATGACTAGCAGCGATTCAAAAACGAAAATAGTGTGAAAATTGTGTGAATTTGCAATTTACGATGAAAAACTAACAAAAAATGCAGCATTTTAAGTAAATACAAAATATTAAATTAAAAAAATATTACAATTTTTATTTATTTATAATTAAAAACAAAAAACGATTGCAAATTCCTTTGTAATATATTAATAAAGGATTAAAGTGAGTGAAAATAAGAATGTTGAACTTAAATTAAATATAAAAAATATTAAATAAACATTACATAATTAAATAAAATGTTAAATATTAAAAAAAATAGTTTGCAAATTCCTTTGGTTTAAATTAATTAAGGATTAAAGTGTGTGAGTTTTAAATTATATTTAAATTAAAATATGTAATATGTAAATTTAAATATGTAATTGTTAGATCAATATTAGAATTAAGCTTAATTCTGATTTTTTTTTTTTTTAATTTAATTTCAAATAATAAAAGAAAGTCAAATGAGTGAAACTGCGCTCATTGCAATATTTACACTCTATAATAGTTGAGTGATTGTTTCTTCTCGTAGCTCAAAAGTTTAAGGGAGCAGTTGCAAATTCAACGCTCAACTGCGATTGCAAACTTACTTAAGAGAGAGAGAGATTGAGAGTGCTCAAGTTTCCAAGTGGCTCACTCATCTTTACTGCTCGAAATTGGCAAAACTCAAGAGAAATTTAACTGCTCGACTCGTAGATTTCTCTTCTTCTCAAATGCACTCAAGAGTTGTGCAATATTATACTCAATTTTCGCTTGAGTTGCAGCTCCAGTTAAAATTCACCACTTAAGAGAGGGAGAAAGTTATCCTTGCTATACTCTCTGCTGCTCTTTAAAGCTCACTCAATTTAGCGAAAGCTTTTGCGAACTCAGTCGACCAAAAACCGAAGTCGAAGACGAATGCAGACTCAAAGCGTGCTTCGTGAAAGGTGCAATTCTTATTTTTGGCACATTTTAGTACACAATGACAGCACACATGGCAAAGGTGTGTGTGTATGTGTCTCTGTGTGTGTGAGTTTGTCTGAAATTTTATTTATTTATCGAGTGTCGTTTTTCCCCTGGCTTTTATTTTTTATTTTTGGTTATTTGTTGTTGCTTGTTGCAAAGCTTGCAGTTGTATTTTTTTCTTTCTCTTCTCTCTCGTTTCTTGTTTTGTTGGTTGCCCAAAACGAAGTTTTGGTTTACATTTTTTGCTTGTTGGCTTTTTAGATTCTTTTATTTTTGTTTTTTTTCATGCGCTTTGCATTTGATAGATTGAATTTAACAGAAATTGAAAAATAAGATTCTCTTCCAGCTGAAACTATTTTCATGTATGTTTGTATGTGTGTGTGTGTGTTTTTGTGTGTTTGTGTGTAGAGGGAAGCTTTTGTGGGGCTTTATGACGCTCAGCACGCAGCCTATTCAGACATGTTAATTTCGACTTAATGCTGTTTAAGTAAAGCCCCAATATTTGCGCCTAATACGCATACATGTGTAATGAATGTAGGCGCTTAAGCACACACACACACACAGAGGCAGTGGCGAAGAGCGGGCGAGTGAGAGGGGGAGATAGAGAGACATGGCAATATGAGTGACTTACATGTGTAAGTCGGTAACACGACGAAAACAGATGCTATCTTTGCATACATTTAGAAGCGCACACACACACACGCACACACACATACACACAAATATGCAATGGGCAATGGAAATGGGAATTGGGAATGGGAATAGGAATAGGAACTGGCAATGGTTACTGGCAAGGCGTCAGTCACGTGCACAGTGTGTGTGTGCGAGCGAGACAGCGAGAGAAAGTGAGAGAGAGAGAGAGAGAGAGAGGACGTAAAGCGATAAGCAAACATTGTCCATCAAAAACACACCTACACATAAATATATACACACACACACACGCGCTCAAATACATTAGTATTGAGCAGGACATATTTGTCGATTTTCAAATTTAACCTAGGCCAACAGACAATTCCCTGAATACCACTGAAAGTTCTCCAGTTGAAGATTTGATCCAAAGGTGTCAAACTGCCCGCAAGATGATCATTAATATCAAATGAACTATAAAATGCAGTTGCACTTTGCAATTTACGTTTCAAAGTAGTTGCAGAATGCTGCAATTATGAATATGAATTATTTGTTGCAATTGCATTCTTTGGGGAATATGCAAGGGTGGTGAAGCGGCTTTGAAACCTTTCAAAAGATGTAGAATATATAATAAATAATACATTTAAAACGAGTTATCGAATAGTAAAATAAAATGAACTATAATAATTCTAAATATTTCTTTTGGGAAACAGATCCTTATACTTTTCACCATCCAGATTAATATAATATATAAACAAATATATTTTTATACCCCTGTAGAGGGTATTTTAATTTTGCTTAACCTTTATATAGAGGATGTCAATTAAAACTGAATGAATCAAAATGACGCTGTTTAATACAAATTGAATATTTTCCCTGCATTTATCTGTTCATAGTTGTTCATATATTTGTGGATATCTATGAAAATGAGAATATGCTTCAAATGGTTAATTTCTCCAATTGAAATGATTAAACAAAAGAAAGAAATTATATTAATATAATTATAAAAAAAATTTATGGATTCATTGCTTATTGATTGAATATTGAATGCAATCAAAATAAGCTGTTAATATAATTTAAATGTTTTAAATACATATGTTTGCTTTTTCATTTTAATTGCATTAATTATCTTTTTTTTTATTCAACTATATTATTATTTGTGGTATTGTTGAGTGCCTCAAGTGCGATAAATATATATATATATATATATAGATTTTTTTTTTTAGTGTGAGAACCAACTTACGAGTGGCTCTGCACTAAATATTCAATTAGATTTCAATGTTTAAGCTTTTGGGGCTGACTTTGTGCAAACACACTCGAGCAGTTACAAATATACAGCTGAGGAGCAGATAATAGCACCACTTTGACAAGAAATGTTTTCAAAATAAGTTTGTCAGTTTTACGAACTTATGAATGCTGTTTTAGAAGTGGAAGAAAACTTTAAAAAAAAGTGAGTAAGAATAAAACCTAATTTTAATTTTTCAATTGATTTAATTTGATTAAAATGAAAATAAACGATGGTGGTATTATTTTTGTGTGTGCTATTTATATATATGTTAGTATATATATATATATATATATATATATATGTATAAAATATGTGTGTGTGTAAATATATAATATCAATGCTGTGTTTCGTCCGTCTCCGCTTCATAAAGAATACTGTCAATACCTATTAAAATCAAAAATCAAATCAATTTTGTGCTATAATTACAAAAATGTCTGCCGCCGGTCGTAAAGTGCTCCAAGCCAAATACACACATGAATATTCACACACACACACACACACACAAACACACACACTCACACACATACATAAATCGAGATAGAGTGCACAAACAAATGTCAATTAAAAAAGTAAAAATTGCTGGAAAATGGCGCACGACCTGACGAAAACAAAAGGACAGACGAACGGTGGTTCGGTGAGGCGCGTGTATGTGTGGGGGTGGGGGAAGGGTCAAGTCATATTGGCAGAGTAGCAGCAACAGAAACAGCAGCAGCAGCAGCAGCAGTCAGTTAGTTTAGGCCAGTTTTGGTCAGTCGCTGGTGGCCATTTGTTTTTGCTGTGCGCTAAACAACTTTCGCCCATTTTGCAGGTTCTTCGATGGCAGTCGACGTTGTTATTGTTGTTGTTATTATTATTATTGTTGTTGTTGTTGTTACCAACATTTTTGGTAAATGGCATTGCTTGTGTTTAGTTTGGCTTAAGTTTCCGGATGGACTTTTGTCCAGTGCCTGAAATGGAACGAAATCTGACGATGGCCAGCTTCTTTTTTATTCAGTTGGAAAAGTGGATGAAAGTCTCAAAAATTAAAAGGTATTTTAATACCTTCTATGCTGCCTTCTGTCCTGTCCCTTCCTCTCTGTCTATCGTTTTCTTCTATTTCTTTGATAAATCATAATTTGATCAATTTATTGTTTATTTTGTTATTAAATCTTCCTCTTCTCCGACGACTTTTTTTTCTATTTTGTCATCTCTCTCTTTCTTTATTTTTATTTTTTCTGTGTATTATTTTTACACATTCTCCCTTACTGCTATTTTTACCCCTTCCGTGCTCTTTCCTCCCTTTATTTTTTATAAAATATTAATTTTTCCTATCTCTCTTTTTCTGCTTACTTTTTCTTGCTCTTTATTACTAGTACATATTCTCTTTTATTGTGATTTTTATCCACTCGTTTTCTCTGCAAATTCGTTATAATTTTTACCCAAACATATTATTAACCAAGATATTATTATTTATTTTCAAGGCGAGTCTCCAATTCAACTTTCCTTCTTCTTCGTCTTCTTCTTCTTAACAATTGTGTAACCTTTTCTCTTTGCTAAACTAACTTTCTCATCTGTTCTCTCCTTTCCTTCTTTTCTCACTTTGTCACTCTCGGCGTCTTTTGTGTGCGATATTATTCGAGATTTCACAAGAGCTCATCAACTTGACAACAGCAGCACTCAAGACTTCATTTAGCAGCAGGCTTCACTGTACTCGTCGCTGACAAAAATTGTTATTTTTTTTGTGTGATGGTCAACTGCTTGGAAGGTTGTGGGGGGGGGGGGGGGGGGGGAGGGAGACTTGCTTGCCTGCTTCTGAGGCGTTGCATAAAAAAGTGGCTGCATAATAAATGTCTGGCAATAAAAGAAGAGAGAGAGAAAGAAGAAAATAAAAAATAAACAAAATGAGAGCAAGAATTGAGCAGATAACTCGACAAGTGCTTGGACTTTGTACTTGGCTGCCAGCTGAATTCAAAAAGCAACAATTACCAAAACGGCATGAAACCAAATGGAAATGGAGAAACGGCAGAGAAAGCGAGATGAAACCACTGTGATTGAGCTCTGTTACTAACCAAATTTACAGTTGCAGACGTTGACAGTGTTGGTGATGTTGGTGTGGGTTTCACAGGCAGCGATAAGTGCAATGCGCGATAATCGAAAACGAAGCAATATAAACAAAAGCTCAAAGGAGGAAGGCGAACACTGGCTGAGGAATCAGAGTCGTTTACTCAACAGAGATAGCGAGAGAGTGAGAGAGAGAGAGTGAGAATAGGGACAAGTTCATCGCATTATATAAAGTTTAAAGTAAATGCTAATATATCTCTCTCACTCACACTCTCTCGATTTCAATGTGCGAAGCGTAGTTAAATAATTTGTAGTTGACGGTATCAAAATCGATGTTACACTTTAAAGTCGCATTCGAAATAGATTGAAAATAAATGCAATTGAGAAGATGCCTCAGCAGAGATTGTTTTACTGCCACTATATGTAAACAGACCTATCCCAACACATCCAGCTCAGCAGAAACTAGAAAATAAATGTGGAAGCGGATAGGAACACAAACAAATGACGGTCAGTAAACAACGAAGCTGGATGAATTATTTGTGCGCGTGAGGCGAAAAGTCAGACAGCCTCAAATCAAATGAAACGCATAACAATCGATTCGATTAGTGAAATGAAATTTACGCCAAAATAAATTTGCACAACTTACGGACTTGGCGCGCCTAAGTGTATCCCATATATATAGCTATGCCCTAACAAAGAGTCTACCGAATACCTATCGGCATATATACCCATAAGTCAGTAAAGTAATTGTTTGAGGGCTTTTTCAATTGGCATTCAACATAATCTAAGAACCTTTCTAAATCTTTTACTTATTTATTTGAGCACAAATAGAAAGGATTTAAAATAAATTTAAAAAAAATTAGGTATTTCTTCTGCTGCTTAAAAATATTTTAATAGCAATTTTCTTAGAAAATAGCAAAAGACTTACACTAATTTTAATTCGGTCAAGTAGTATTTTTGAAATATTTCATAAATATTTTTTTCATAAATAAATAGTGTTTGTCGTATTTTAAAATATGCAATAACAGCAATAGAAAAGTTATGTTTATTGTTCGGTGAGCTATTTTCATAATTGAAATATGTTTTTACAAACTCTTCCGTCTGGATTCGTCTTCAGGGACACATTTACGGCCTTTGTCCAATCACTTGAGGAGTTTGAAAATGTGGTATAAATGTGAGCACGTCTGATAATGCATATTTCTAGCAATATTAAAAAAAAATCAATAAATTATTCTTATTACAAAGATAATTGTATAAAGTTCCAAGTTACATTTATATAATTCTTCAACAAGACCATATTTTAGCTAATCTATATGGAAGTTCACAAATCTCATTCATATTATAATGAAAATTAAATATGTGTTGCCAATATTTTGTAATGATGCATAATTCACGATATAATTTTGGCAAGAAAACATATCACATAAAAATTATAAAATAAATAGAATATAAAGATTTATATAAATATATATTGCAATTTTTACTATTACTAAAAACCCTCTTCAGCAGCCTTTAAATATACGTAGTTAAATAAAAATGTTCGTAAGGGCATTCAAATTACGACTACTCATTATGAATATTTGTTGATATTTTTTGTTGTCTGCTTATTTTGTATTTTGCTTCAGTCTCCGCCGCTTGTCATGTTGTTGTCCTCGTTGTTTTCCACGTCCTTGTCGTTCACGTCCCCATCCTCCTTCTTGTCCTCGTCCTCGTCCTCGTCGTCATCGTCATTGTCTCTAAACTTTTGTACGTTCATTAATCTTGTAGAGCGTTTTAACAGTTGCCTTATTCCTGGTGTCCTTGTATAAATGTATGCTTATGTGTGTGTGTGTGTGTGTAGCTGTCTCGTAACTCTCCATATACATATATATATATATATATGTATGTGTGTGTGACAGTTTTTTTGCTTTTGCTTTTGCTTTAACTGCGCCGCTTTTCGACGTTGTCTTCGCTGTCAGGACACTTGTGCGACAGTTGTTGCATGATAAGGTTTAATCTATTTAATTGTAATTGATATTTTTGCCAGATACGAACGCGCTGCCTTTTTTACCCATTTATAAACCAAATGAGGCGCCTAAAACAACAACAGCAAACAGGCAACAACTTGTTGGCAACACTTGAGCAGCACCCAACAACAGGCAAATCATAATTTATTAAGTGCTCAGCAGCAGAGCCGTAAAAAAAGACGAGCACACAGAACAGCTACATGCTTAATGCCGAATATTGAATACACTTTCAAGAAATACACTATATATGTATATAGACAATTAAAATTAGACAAGTTAAATGAAAACCCATTTGTACTAAATCAACATAGGTAAAAGAATTTATTAAATTGTGTTTTTTCTTGCTACACAGAATATTAATTATCTGATATAATCCCTGACATAATAGAGTCAAAGTAACACATTTAGAATCAAACTAATTTACTTAATTAAAAAATTGTTTATATATGTTCATAGATTACATCTCCCTCGTCACATTTGCTTCAAGCATCTAAGAACAGTATTTTCATATGTTTGTCAATTCATTTTGACCCTGAATATAAATATTTTTTGACAAAGTCATATAATTAATGACAAAATGGTAGCACCTTTGATGATGGCATAAAAAAGTAATTTTACTTAGCGATGTGGTCTTAAAGTCAACGCTAAGTGTTGTGAAAATTACACAATTTTCATCTTGTTGCCAAAAAAAAAAAGAAGGAAAGAAAATAAATATGAGGGGAAAAAGACTTCATACATTAAAGCACCCGAAGTTACTGAACACTGAACTACTAACTTTTCCTATATTTTATACACATCTGTTCACTTCATTGCTTTCGATATATTATCTTCTTCTTGAGTCGAGTTATCCAGCAATCGGTATGGGGCACTGATGAGATATAGAAAACATGCACACACAATAATGTTTCTGCTTTTGTTTTCAACTTTTTTTTAATAATCATTATTTCTTTAAGCTACTACTCTCAGAAAAAAGCGTACTGAATTTCAGAAAATCGCAATGAAACCTTACAAAATATTCTGGTTTTTGCTACATCCTAAAAATGTTTATCTATTGTTAAAAAATAAAATGCACAGTAAAATAAAATAATTTAACATTGTTTAAAATGCCAAATTCAGTAAATATAAGAAGAAAAATTCAGTTTCTCAAAAAATGAAATACCCGAGTTGGTTTTCGCCCACCAACTATTCAGCTAAGCTGGCTTTTAAATTGGGGTGCAAGAAAAGCGTGTGATAGATATGTAATTCACCGTCCCTCCACAGATGCCGAAGAGGCACTCAGTTTGAACGTGAGAGGCTCAAAGCGGGAAACATGCCCCATGCTACATAATAATGCTGCACGCTCCTTTGTGTAAGTGGAGATGATGAAGGGACGACAGGGACATCGGTGTCGACTTCGAAGTCGACGTCGACGTCGACGTCGGCGTCGGCGTCACACACATGGGACACATCAAATGCAGTCGAGATAAGAGAGTGCAAAGTTGTTGATGTGTAAACGGTTTCGGATTTAAAATAAGTAGGCGTGAGTGAACAGGACACGACGCGACGCAAAGGCGGTAGGCGGTAGGCGGTAGGCGGTAGGCGAGTGGCTGGGGTATGGGTGTGGCGAGCCGCTGCCGTAGCCGTAAAAAAGCCAAAATACAACAGGAAGCCTAAAACAAATTGTAGCGGAAACTCAGCAAACACAATAAATGTTTAATAAGCCAAAACGAGCAGAGAGAAAGCGAAAGCGATACTGATGCTGATGCTGATGTTGATGCTGATGCGGGGGAGTTGAGCTGATGGAGCTGAGTTGAGACGTCTGGCCAGGGAACTTTGGGGGATTCCAACCAGAACCAGGGTTACGCGTCAGGGTCTGGGTCTGGTTCAATGTCTGACGAATGGGCAGGGGTAAGGTAAGGGTATTCCCTTATAGCGGAAGTTAGAGCGGAAGCTGCTCGACTAGCAAAAACAAAGCCAGTTGGAAAATTCAGCTTGTCTGACAGATATTTGGGTTAAAATACAGAAATATTTATGCAGACATCGCACACTTTAATCATGTCAGAGAAATGTTTTTCAATTTGCACAAAAATATCCCTTAAATGCACAATGAAGTATTGATTGACTCGTTAATTATAATTAATTGATTAATTCAATACTCAATCATTTCATTATTCATATTAAATGTGATTCATTTATTAAAGAATTGAAATGTAATAAACAATTTTGATGGTTAAATTTGGAATAAGAAATTATAGAAAAGATATATGTTAATTTAAGAAAAAAAAGGCCTAGAATGTGAACGATAGAGGCAAAGAGAGAGATTGGGAGAAAGTGTTATAGCTTAATATAATGAAAATAGAGACATGTTTAATTAAACAAGTAAAAGATATAAAAGAGATAGAGTAAGTAAGAATTAGACAATACTCAATAGACAGAGTATGTTTAAGAGACGGAAAGTATTAGAGACAGAGAGGAAAACAGTTCACTAAAAATTACATAAATCATTAGTCCTTCCTTGAATTCATAAGATAAGAGCAATGACTTCAGAGCATATATGGGAATATATACTTAATGTATATATTATCTATTTTACTCTCTAATTTAAATTAAGACGTTTGGAAAGCTATTATTTTTTAAAGCCATTCCATATGGAATACTAAAATTCTCCCGTGACATATAATTTAAGTTAAGCGATATACAAAATTGCCTTACATAAGAAATAGGTCCAATTACCAGGCGCATTATTCAAGATCTCTGTAAGAATATGGCAAATAAATGAATAGCACCATTTGTGTGAGCAAAGAGAAAAAATATGTGAGTGCCTATGCATTTTTTATAAATCTAAGCAAAACAGCAAATTGCACAAAGGAAAACAAGAAGCAACGAAAACAAAATAGATATACATATATCTAAATACACAAACAATTTGAGTGTTCTTTCTGGTTGCCATGCTAAACGATTCCAGTTTAGCGGCAGACACATAAAGTGGAGTCATATTGCCGGGAATGGGTGTAAATCTGAAAAGGGGCACAAGGCGCTACAATTTTTGACCGCGCATTTAAAATCGGGCTCAGACAGGCGCCTGAAAGTGTGCTACACAAAAAATCACTTAAGAGGCGAAATTTTCAACATATGCAAAACGAAAATGCAAAAGCAAAAGCAAAAGCTAAGGCTGCTGATAAGGTGTGTGTAAGACGCAGCACAAGAACAGCAACAAAATGTTACGAAAACTTTCAGTTAAGAAAAACATACAACAAATGTACAGTCTCGTAAAACTTTGCTTATGTCAGTCTGCCCCCACCCCCTCTGCACACATATGTATATCGTATTTTGTGCGTGTTTGGAGTTTAGAAGAGCGAGCGTACAATATAAAACGGTAGCTAAAATTACAAGAGTCATAACTTGGGTCTTAGCTCGAGCATAATCCATAATTAAATACGTAAGACCTTACGACTTGGCTAAGACTTGAGTAATATTCGCTTTTATTTCTGGGGTGAGATAACCCTTGATGGCAAGAAGAAATCGATGCAGCCTGTATGTAAAGTTGCAATATCTCTCACTTCTTCAAATATTAGGCCACGCCTATCACACTTTTCTGATATTTGTAACTTTTACTATTATAAAGAACAAAATATCTATTTGAGTGTATAATCTTTAATTTTTGTGTTACAATTTCTTTAAATATATATTTTTTTAATCCTCCAAATTTAATTTGTGTTTCAAATGTGTGCAGTTTAGATAGTCTACATTAAAGAACTTATTAAATGAATTATTTTAATTGTTGTCAGAGTATTAAGCAGTAAATAAAGTCCGGTGTCCAAGTATTAAATTATATGTTTATTTGATCAACTCTGCTCAGAATAGGTTAAGTTAAAAAGCTTAACTGTCTGATACTAGTACTAATAAATTTTCTATATTATTGGAGGCCGAACTAAACAAGTATTTATTTTGTAAGCAATAGAGCCACATAAATAAAACTTAATATACATATATTTAGATGTAAGACACGTCTAATAATTAACTCACCCACCTGAAGAGTTTGACATAAAGTAGGATGCACAATTATGAAACATGTTGCAAGCCAGCTTGCCATCCACTTATCAGCGATCTAATGCCCAAGAGAACAAGTTAATCGTTTTTCACGCAACATGTTTTTCAGCCAGGCAGCTGCTCGCCGTCGAGCTTTTGTGGCATGCTTCAAGTCATGACTTTCATGTGCCGCAATCAGCTTTTTGTTGTCGACTTTTACCAAGTTTCACGGCTAACTGAGTGCCTTAAAGTTGCCAAACGAATTAAATTATACCCAATTGTATATAATTAAAGCTATTTCGTGCTAAAAAAAAAACACACACATTTTCATAAATAGCTTGTTGCAAGCTATTATTAAGTACCAATATATTATTTCCATAGTAGTAAATTAGATACAGAAAAAATTAGTTAAGCAATAAAAGAAATTGTTTAATTCTAAGAGTCTGAAAAATTTTAAGCAAATAATTTATAAAAAAAAAATCGAGCTGCAAAAACATTTCACAGACATTGTGAACCAGTGACCCCAATCAAGTCTGGTCACACTTCTTGGTGGTGTAAACTCTTCGATTTGAGCCACAAAAATGGCAAAGTTAACAGGGCAAAACAATTGGTGAACGACCTGGCTGACAGCCACTTGTTGCAAACTCGACAGACAAAACACATGTTAAAGAACCTAGCCACGCCCACACTTGTCGACCCTGTGACTGTAAGTCAAGCGTAGAAGCTGCAGATAAGCCATTTTAGAAATTATAAAAATAAATTGTAAATGTCGGCAAAAATAAAAAATAAAATGCGCAAACTAAACCAAGGGAATTGACGATTACTGAAAGCCTACCCCGAAAATGATTGTGTAAAGAGTCGAGAACAACAACAATCAACAACCACAAAATGCTCAAACTGTGCAAACTTTTTAAGTGCAGAATTTATAGCTGGCGATTTGTTGTCTGGCCGACATTTCAGTGCCCTTCCAAGCCCAAGCCCAAGCCCAACCACAACTTGCAACACCCGCAAGCTGCCCCATTTGGTTGCCCACAATTTGTTCTTAAAGATTCATAAAAATCAATACAATGAAAGCACTTCTCTCTGTATACATGAAGCAACGTTGTGTATGTGTGTCAGTTTTTACAGTGCATTTTAGAAAATATGAAAAGTCAAGAAAAGTTTGTGGTAAATGAGTAATGAGTGGCTGACATTATGGCCAGCCGCAGCTTGAAAGAACCAAATGCCAACTCGTTGCAAAACCAAAGTCAATGACCCAAATAATGTTTAAAACACAACTTTAAATACCCTACAAAAATATGTTACTATTTATGGAAGTCAATTATAGACACTTCCATAAATAGTAACATATTTTTGTAGGGTATTTAAAGTTGTGTTTTAAACATTATTTGGGTCATTGATTATTATTATAGATAATATTTTAAGATAGATATTTAATTTTAAGATTTTTTGATTTAAAGATAACTTAAGATTAAACAAATTATCAACAGACTTAAAATATTTTATATAGATGTAAATAATAAATATGTATTTTCTAATTATCCAATTTAAAAAAATTTAGTTTCAAAACTTATCAAATTATAAACTATTATGTGCAACTGATTTGCAGCATTCTCAAAGTAAATATTATTTTTTAAAGATAAATAAGAACATAATAATTATTTGTGTGGTGCTTTATTTTTATAATTATTGTTAATATTTTTAAAGAACTATAAGCCTTGACTGTTTTCTAAACTAAGTGCAGAGTTTAGAAATAAAAAACAAAATTAATTAATTAGTTGTTGGCGGCACTTCAAAAGTTCAACATGCACTTGAATCGTTTTTAAAGGCTGCAACTGTGTGCAGTGCTAAGTGTGGCAAGGGTGCGTTGGAGAGTGGGGCGGCAATGCCCAGCATCAATTAATTAAATATGTTGTTGGTTAAGCCAGTTGATTCTCGCAGCTTAAATGCTTTGGTTTGCAATTCGCATGGACAAAAAGCCGTACCTTCAACATATCAACGAAAATTTGACTTAATTGATTTAAATTTGATTGATGAACTCAAAAATACCCACGCACACAGACGTACACCAACACATCCATTGGAATGTAAACAAGCAATATTGCAAGAGGCGAGCTTTAAAAAAAATTGCAAATAAAAAAAATTAATAATTAATTATGAAATGAAAAAATATTGACAAAAATGGATATCAATTCAATTACCAACGATAAAATGAAATATATATACATACATATGTATATATATAAATAAACCTGAGTTGAAATGATATATATAAATTAGTTTTTTATGTGACTTTATAATAATAATTATATTAATTTTTTAATAATACTTTTTTATTTGTATATTACTAGAGTAGTTCATATAAATGCATGAATTGATATATTATTTAGAAATTAATTTTAAATCCATTTTTTTAGGTTTATTGGTTTAGTCACACTTGCCATTAATTTCTCAAGCCAACCACCCATTTTCACACACTCATAACACACACACACACACACGAACACTCAATCATAAAACTGGCACAGTTCCCCATTTACTTGCCCGAATGTTGCCAGCCAGACGAGTATTAAATTATTATTATATTATGCAAAAAAATAAAAGGAAAGAATAAATGTGAAAGAGAAAGGATGCCATCAAGTCATTTTGATCCCTTGCCAGTGACTGAACTTTTATGCGACTAACCCAAAAATCTGACAGTTTATTGCAGAGCAGCCAGCAGATTGAGATAATAAACCTGTTCGGATATGAAGTTCAAGTTGCCGAGCCAAGCTAAAGCGAGTTAAAAATTGTTGATTACATTTGAATCCCAGTCATAACTGTCAGAGAGTGCCGCAGCTCAGCTTGCCACTGGATGCCACACCACAGACCCATCCTATGGACGCATTATGCCCCACCCATGCCACATCATGTGCCAATGATGGCAAAATGGCGTATGTGTGATGTGTGCTGGCGCTGTGCAAAAAAGTCGACTGTCATTATGTCATAAACATATGAGCATCGAGAGAACGAGGCTTATACTTAAAATGCACTCATAATAATGCCGCCTGACTCCCCACACCCACAGATGGCCCCTTTGGCCCCTCATTACTCACGGCATCAACTTTGCCGGCCAGTTTGTTTTTGTGCTTTCAACACGAGACAGAGTGTCCCATATTATTGGCATCGTCTCTGCTTAAATTTAAATTCATGTTCACGTATTGATGACGCGTAGAGGGTCAAAAGTTTACACTCTCCTGCACTATTTGGGTTTCAAATGTGTAGATTCATAATGCATATCTTATAATATAATAATATTTTCTGTAATAAATTTTAGTAAATCATATTAGATATATATCAAATTTATTTCTCTAATGTAATAAACATAATCAGAAGGGGCGTTAGGTTATAACTGTGTTTCCAATTCTCCACTTTTCTAGAACATACTGCAAAGTCCGTTTTGTGTACAAGTCGCAGTCAACTAAGCGAAATAATTTTTGGGGCACAGCCATCGCATTTGCGTGATTTAGGATCATATTTTCGCTGACAACCTACCAGCAAATGCCAAAAATATCGGATATTTGGGTCCGGACCAAATGGACAGCAATTGACCCGGCAACATAGCGGCAACAACAACCACAATAGCAATAGTGGGCATGCCTGCAACTTGTTGTCGCTGCACCGCCCATGGCAACGAAAATGAATTTCAATGTATAAGCAACGCTCGAGCGATGAAATACAGGTAAGTTCACACAACTGTAAAATTATATGCCAAACGCGTGGCACAGCAGAAATATCTGATGTGCCGCTTGGATAGCCGATACGGTACTGTGTATGTGCCACAGCACACACATGACCAGTTATACAGATGTATGCCACATCCCATGTTTAGCGGTCATGTTATCAAAAGTTAACAAAATTCTAATTACGGAATTTAAGCTTGATGCTGTTTCTGGTCAATGTTTTTATGCTCCCAAAATAAATAGTACATAAAAATAGAAACAATATGAAAACTCTAGTCTAACACGTGATATATATTGAAGCTGGTGTGTAATTTTCTCGTGAAAACGAAAGACGATAAAACAAAAATGGTATTCGAATTTCTCCTGTATTTCTTAACACATCTTGATGAAAATTTTATAGGCGCTGAATATTGTGTCAAACCCTTTAAGAGAGATTTGCCTTTAAGCTTGTGATATTATATCGCTATCGGATATCGAGTTGTACTAACAAATTAATCGATAATATAAAATATAGGATGCAAACAGTATGCGAAGACTGTTTGAATAGATCTGACAGACCCACGGGGAGACGGACATGTCTAAGTCATCTTCTCTTTTGATTCTGCTCAAGAATGCATATGTGCTCTATGGTACCTGATATGTTTTCTATTTCCTTTGCATACATTTGCATAAACTCTTTACGCCCTTCTTATCCATTTTTATCGGCTGCAGGGCATAAAAAAGCTGACATATGCAGAGCATATTTATTAGCTGTATAGTGAATATCAATTACAAATTTCAGCTGCGTAAATATGAAACCTCGATTAAAATTGAATATATCTAATATTACTAATATTACAATTGCTATATATGGTAAAAATAAATAATAGCTTGCAATTATTCTCGTGGTCATATAATAGCTGACAATGGCATTTAGTGCATTGACACATTAATTTAAAATTATAAAACGCTGTTTTAATTTGAGCTGCAAAAAGCGAAATTTTTCAAATTCATAATCAATTTTTTAATTATTATAATATATCAAATAAAATATTATACTAAAGCAGGCGAGTGAATCTTACATTACTTTCCCAACAATTCGGTTGCCTTCAATTGTACCTCATATTGAACCACAATTTGGCTTTTTAGTTGATGTAGCCAGGCTTTTAATCCACTTGGCCTAATGTCAATCTGTAAACATTATCATGCCATCAGACAGCCGCATGACAGCACCCAGGACATAGCACAACTTGTCTATAACTTGCTCATTTATTAAGTTTTAATAGACTTGTGCATGCATACAAATACTCACAATGTGTGTGTGTGTGTGTATGTCTGAGGGTGTGTGTGTATAGATATGTGCTGCCCACAGCTCAGCCACAAAACAAGCCACTCAAACCAGCTGAGAATATGCAAAGAATTATTAGAAGTGAGTGTTGAACTTTATTTTTGATGTGGATGAGAAGGGAGAAGGAGGACAACAATAGCAACGACGACAAGTTGACTAACTGCCTGAGGGGGGTGGAGACTCCGACACTACTACTCCAACAATTTCATGTATGTGTCTTGTGGCATAAGAAATTTTGTGGCTTGGCTTTGGCATAATAGTGCCGAGTATCCAGCAAGAGATACTCCATTGCCATTTCTTGTCAACTCTGGTTGTAGTTTTAGTTTTTGCTCGACGCGCCGTTGGCCGGGGCATATGTAAAACTTTTAGCAAACATGACAACACAACCGAATAATATCGCATGCCATAAATTACACTTAAGTATTTAACAGCTTTATAGAAAACAACAAGCATGCCACGCCCACAAACCGGCGTCGAGCAAGCAATAAAACAGTCGAGGCGGTGACAAAGACGGTGAAGCAAATCCGCAGCTCTGACTGCATAGCATATAAATATATACACACATATATATATATATATATAAATATGTGTGTGTGTGTGGAAAAGTCTAGGGAATAAGTGTAATCTTTTATCTAAAAACATTTTTAATCAAAATTCCGGTTGGGTGTTACCCAGCTAAACTCCTTTTCAGTTCAGCTCTCGCTCGGGGCGTGTCTGCAGGAAAAAGCCAACGCAAATAATGAACGAGTTGCAGCAAAAGCTGAAGCTAGGAAATTGCTCAAAGAAATTCACAAAACGTTGAAATTGACTGTGATGCTAATTATTGATTATATACGATTTATGGTATTTGATTAAGTATTGATACTTTAATTTAATTTATTATTGGCTGAATACAATCCATTTAAGCAAAATTTAAAAAAAAAATAAAATCAATACTGAACAGATTTACACATAAATATAAATATATATATATATATATTTATATATTTGTCTGTAGGCTAAGACAAGATCAGTTCGGGCCAGACAATACTCCAATTTCGATTTTGAATTTGAATCGGTAAAAATGCGGTTCTGATAACGATTCCAATTGCCAATTAAATAAATCTTTCCTACAAATCTCGCACAATAACATAGCCGAAAGCGCTTGAAAATAATAAAAAGTCATTCTAAATTGATATAAAAACATATCGATATCGATTAAAAATAATTCATGCTTTTATTTTGGTTGATTTACAGCTCGGCGGAGGTTTTCTCAATCCAGGAACGTAGAGAAGCAACATCAGAGTATACACCAGGATACTTGGACCAGGCACAGCCACTGCCCCAGGAGACAATACCGATCTGCACACCATTGGCAACAAGTGGGCCGCCGGAGTCACCCTGGCAGGCATCCTTCTTCTCGCCATAGGCGCAGACCATTGTGTCCAATATTTCTTCCTCGCCATAGGCATAAGGTTCCTTTCGACAGTCATCAATTTGCAACACCGAAACCTCGACCATCTGCAGTATTTTGGGCGATGAGCAGAACAAGAAACAGGTGGTGCCCCAGCCGGTGACAACAGCCGGAGTGCCCGTCTTTGGTGTCTCCTTGGCCAAGTCGATGGTGCGCACCTTCGCTGTCATTCGCACTGGCGAGCTTAGCTTAATCAGGGCAACATCGTTGATCATGAGTAAGCCGTCAAAGTCCTCGTGATATTTTAACGACTCAACGCTGACCACTTCGCCATCCTTGTTGCTGTTGGTGGAGCCCAGACGCACCTGCATCTCGCCAGGCTTATATCCCAGCATGCAATGGGCGGCCGTCAGGACAATGTTATCTTTGATCAAACTGCCGCCGCAGAAGTGGAAGCCGCTGGTCAGCTGAATGGACACCTGATAGGGATAGGCCTCAATTGTGGTCGGCTCGCCATTCACAATGCGTCCGGCGGGTCTGTAGGGTTCCGGGAGTGAGTGGCAGGCAGCGATGCAGGCGAGCACCCCAACAATACACACAACCAATCGATTCATTCCGTTAGCATTTACTAAACTAAACAGAAGTCGATCGGCTGCCTTTTTATACTAGTCAGTTCGATCGGCATCTAATCAGTTTGCCAGTTTAAGCTGTAAATTAAGGGCCATATATCACACAAAAGCTTGCAGAGGCCACTATTTCTGGGAAGCCTTCTCAAGTTTACTGATAAGCCAGTTTTGGGAGAACGCGTTTTTAAACATTATGTATAACATAACACTCCTACTATAGAACACGACAACTATAGTTAATTTAATCAAGAAGATCTCTTATTTTTAACACGCCGAAATGACATACACTTTTATAGCGGAGTTTATCTGCTTACTTTTAAATTTTAGTCGGAATTATTGTTAGTTCGAAATATTATTATTTTTTAAAATTATTTTCCAAGACAGTTTCAAAATGTATACAGCAGCTGTATGATTTAATTGTCCCCTTTGAACAGGCGTTGAGTCCTGAGAAACTGACACAAGAAGATGGATATATGCCAAGTTTCAACAAGATAGCTTTAAAAACTAAGGCTGTCCGATTCATTTAAAAAGTTGGTGTCGGGAGAAACGGACATGGTGAAATACTAAATGACAAAATCGTTATACCCCCGACAAGGGTATCAAATTGATGTTATCAAATCTGAACAATAAATCTGCGAGCTACGTATTTATAATCGCACTAATCAATATGTATTAAATGGAATGAGACTATCTGTAATTAAAACCCAAAGTTAATTGAAAAATCCCACACTTAAGTGTGCAACTGATAAGGAAATCTGAATTAACTTTCAATAGTATTTAGTTTACCAGAAATGTACTCCTTAAATAAGCTATTAAAAGCGTCATGATTAATCAAATTGAAGAAGATTTGCCATCGTCGACTCATCGAAGATTGTATACACTTGCAGACCAGATCCTCCTTTTTTATTTTAAAATTTTTAATTTCTAAAATGTGTTTTATTATAACATAAATTAGACACATGTTTTTCAGCTCATGTTCTGCATACCTATAATTCCACAAGTAGCTTAGAACTTTTTTTTATAGTAATAAGTAAATGGAGTCGCAGATGTTTCCACATAATAAAAAATGGATTATAATGATATGTATTTTTTTAACTTAGAAGACGTAAACTTGGCGGACTCATAATATAAACATCTACTAGCTGGCAAAATCAAATCAAATTATCACTTAAAAATTTATAAATGATTTACCTATTATTATTATCATTAAGTTGTACTAATCCTTTTGAAATCTCATTTCATTGATGCATTATTTGACTGTTTCATTTATTTATTACAGAAGAAACAGTGATATATATATAAATGAGTATATGCAATCCCGCTTACATTGTTATCTGTTCGCTAGTTTCTAATGAATTCTCTGAGGGACAAGAGCAATCAGTGCATATAGAAAACTTAGCTTTATCTTATCAAGTGACTAACAAAGCAAGCGAGTAACTTACCACAACTGACAAGAAAGACAAGACAAGAAAAGACAAACGGCTACCAGTTGAGCTGACCATGTAAAGAATTGAGGCAAAAAGTGAACATGACCATGAATTTGAGCTGCCAAAGTTCATTTTTAATTTACAGCGCAAAAAAAAAACAAGAAAGCGGAACAACGGAACAATCCATATAAACCCGCAGCACACAAGAAAGCTCCACGGGTTCAAGTCCTTGCCGGGTGAACGAGAAGGGAGTGAGGGGTGAGGGTTGTGGGATGAGTACTCGTTCTTGTGTTCAAAGTTGTTGATATCTATTACTGCAGATTTGAAGTTGTTCGCCGGCGTCTCAACTCACTTAACTCGCAGGACGTGTGTGGCAAGGGCCGAAGAATGAGGAAACCTTAAAGACAGTTGCCAGTTGAATGAAGCTGACTTCAAGCTGGGCGAGCAAGCTTGCAACTTCAACTGACACAGACAGCAAGCAGCAGCGAGCAACGAGCTGTGGAAAGTGAGGGTGACTACACAATAAACAATTTCTGAATATGATTGAATAACTTGCTGATATTACATTTTTATCACAAACATAAAGGACTTTACATAAATATATGTAAATTTAGAGAGACACCAGCAGACTTAATGAAGAGGGCAATCGAACCATTTCGCTATATCTATATTTACCTAAACTACTCCTTATAAAGTTTCTTACACTTCAGTTTTCTTATGACTGTTTCGATTATATATATAGGATAAATTATACTGATTATTAATTGATGGAGTAAGCGTATTGATTTTTTATTTCAATTTCAATACTTCAGAAATATATATTTAACAAACACGAAGATAATAAAGTCTTTCAAACAAAAAACCAGAAAACAATAAATGATCAAAGATTATTATGCATGTATATGGCAACTTATTTTATTTATTTTTTTTTTTTAATTTATGTGGTATTAAATCCAACGAATATTTGAATATATTAAAATTGATCACAAACGTTAGTTTTGTGCAGTGCACACACAAACAGAGACAGACACACACATATAAAGATACACACATGAGATGACACTTTGCTGGGTTTGGTTGCTGCCACGAGGCACGTAGCGCATTGCAGTTAAGATTTGGATTTGGTTTTGCCAGCTCGCTGGCTGAGCATATCAAAGGAAAAACTACAAAACACTTATCTGGGTGACAAATAGAAAAGCGGGCGCAGCACATCCCAACAAGACGCCAGCATTGAAAGAATACTATCTTTGAGTAGATTAAAAAAGAAAATGGCATAGTAGAAGAAAACCGAACCACTCGAAAATGGAGCAGCACAAAGTAAGAAAATGACGCACGTTGTCGTTATAATAAAGGGCCACACAATATGAGGCGAGGAGACGCAGCGGAGCTGTGAGGGGCACAGGTGACTGGCCAAGGCTACACATGTGTATATATGTATATGTATATATATCTAGACGTATATGTATTGTCGTTTATATATGAGGCCTAGACAGGCTGCGGGCGCTGCGTCTACATTTGCCATTTTGTTTTTGTATTTACTTCAATTTACTGCGTTAGTAGATAGTTGACAAGACTTTGCTGTCCTCTTTGCCACGCATTGTGACGTGGGCATATTTGCAATCTATAAATATTAAACAATAACAATAAATTGTTTTAAATTACTATCTATAGATAATGAGCTATAAATATAACAAAAATAACTGCTAATACGAAATATAAATAGGACATTTATTTTTTACAGATACGGTTTCGTTAAAAAAGCAGCTGTCAGCTGTTCTGTATTTGTCTATTTGCTTACTTATTTGAGACAGATTTTAAGTAAATAAATAAATAATTGGGTTAGGTTAGGGCTACATTACTTGAGTCGTATTTCGCCCATTGTGATAGTAAATAATTAAAGGTTTTACAAAAATATGGGATATTTTTTGTTTTTTTACCAATTAAAAAGCTTTACAATACAACATTTTTTGTAATTAGTTAAATATAAATTCATTTGCAACCGAATAATTTTTGTAGTTGAAATTTATGAAAATAATTGTTAAGAAATCCGATTGCTAAAACTGCCAAATAACAAATCAGATAGACAAAGTTATTATATACTACTCACTAAAATCGAAGCTGGCTCGTTCAATTCATTACTGATCTAATCAGAAATATGTAATGCCAAATTTATTATTATACTAAAACACAATCATTTCACATTGTAAGGGAGTACAAAAATCAAAAGCGATTCATTTTGCCATATGCCCGATATTCTTGCAGTTAATATTCGCAAGAGTTGTCTTAACCGCGACTTTATCCTAACAAGATCGAGTTAGAGCCAAAGTCTATTTGTGCTGTTGTTGGGCTTTGCCATTCACTGTGCCATTTCCTTCATCACTTAAAATCATTTTACCAGGTCTGAGTATTGTTTGGCCTCACGCTCATGCCCCTTAATCATTTGTTGTATTTGGTTTTGTGTCTCATGTGTGCAGATTTGAATCCCTATCAGCTTCATGTGGCATGCGTTTCAACTGTTTGCCGCAGGACTCTCAAAGGAAACGCAGCAACAACAGCAACAGCTGCGGCAGAAGGTTGAGGTTAAGCGAGCGCAATGTCAAGTGGATAAGACGGAAAAAGCCTCGACATAAGCATTGTAGAAATCTGGGATTAATTTAGCGATAAGTCCATGAGCTGTATATGCGAAAAGTATGAAAATACCCTCTGTTAATATCATATTGTTTTTGTAGCCCCGATGCGAATTATTATGAATTTTAAAAACCATTGTGACAAACAATTGAAGTATTACTATTTAGTAGTACTTTACTTACGTACTTTCACTTATAATTCAAGTTAATCAATTATAGAAAATTCTACAGAAATAATAACTTTTAAATTCATTTGAATTGTTTTTTAAAAATAATATTAATACAAATTTAATTCATTATACACACGTGAATAAAATATGAAATTTTAATCAACGATTCATCTTAAAACTAACCCATAAAGAGAGTAAGAGGGCTCTTTCCAGAGTGCAGACATTCCCATAACTAAAAGGCTCATCTATGTGCGTAAACAATTTATAATTTATAAGGCAACAACGTGCAAATCACATCACTACGCCTTTTGTGTAAAGCCTTCGTAAAAATTTATTAAGAAGGAGTTTGGTTCTTGTTATGGGTTTATATTATGTCATATGCGACATAAAAACATGACCGTAATAACAGGAACAACAACACCAACAGCCTCAGCTGCAGCAGATTAATTTGTTATTAAATTACACAACACAACAATATCTAATTTCACAAGAGAGAAACGCGTGGGTTGCATTTTATTTGATAAATCTTATGTGTCTGCGTGTGTGTGTATGCGGTAGAGTTACATTGAATAGGATCCAGCAGGGATCCCTCCCATGGGTAGGCTATTGTTGCCGCTAGCCAGTCGGCCTATTAACCACATTTTAAGCATAATTGAATTTTGTGCATAAATTTCGGTTTATGGGACGCTGGGAGACCACGACCCGACCAGATTATTACATTATTTACTGTGCAGAGCTGACAGCCAGACGGTAAGAGGATTG
The DNA here is from genome assembly GCA_035042055.1 of Drosophila macrothrix. Classification (NCBI taxonomy): domain Eukaryota; kingdom Metazoa; phylum Arthropoda; class Insecta; order Diptera; family Drosophilidae; genus Drosophila; species Drosophila macrothrix. Next base: position 10,686,335 of record JAWNLX010000604.1, read on the forward strand.
GGATTGGATGGGCTTTTGGGTTGGCAAGCCGATCCGGGACTATTGGCCAGCAGGTTGCTTTGGCGCTCTGCTAGCGTCAGACGACAGAACATCAATTTTATATGACGCAAGCTGTGGCGATTCAACAGATTGGTCTGGCCAGCCTGCAGAGCTGACCTCAAACTGCCAAAAAAATATTTATTAAATTTGCTTTTTATGAGCCACACGCACACACACACACACAAAACAAAGTGCTGATCAAAATGTTGCCAAAGTGTTGGCAATTGTTTGCAGTCAATGTCTTTTACTAAACGCTGTCAAGTGTATTCTGAGAAATGGCCGAACAAATGGAAGCTACAAATTATATGACATGTAACTACAAATTTTACTAGACTAATAAAACGAAAATTATACAAAACAATGTTGACAACTATATAAATTGTCCCTAACTGGTGCTCCAAATATCTCAAAGAGTACTTAATAGGATAGATATAAAACTTATTTAACTCCGAATTAAATTAATATTTTTCTTTTCGTTTCTTTCTGAAATCATAAATACAACTACAAGTTATCCTATTAGACTTAATTAACTTATTATTAATTAACTAATTGCTTTCCAGCTAATTTCTTATAATAATAATATATTCATTTTACTTAATTTAATAAATATTTTGAGCAAAATTATTATATAAATATTTTGTTATAAAATATTTATTAAATTAATTATTTATACAAATTTACGCCTTAATTTCTATTCATTCAGAATACTTATCATCTCTTGCATATTTACTCCGTTTTCTATAAAATCACTGTTTATTATATTTTATTTATAAGTTGAATAGTGGTCCATATTTTAATGTTTTATAAATAAAACAACAGAATATAGCAATTAAATGTAATGCACATTTAACTCTTTATAATCAATTAAAACAATTTCTAATGATTCATTGTCAATTTCAAATATTTACTTCGAAAATAGATTTCTGTTAGTATGCTTTTGGCGTATGCCAAATGAAATTTGATTCCGAAACCCAAAACAAATGTTCATTGCCAGTTTTTCGCTAGATACCTGCATAAGTTCACTTTCTCATAGAAAGGCAGAGAGATAGAGAATGAAAACAGGAAGAAGAGAAACCACTCGCAGCGCATCAGCTTTTTTATTAGCTGCAAAATAAACACTAAAAAACACTAAACCGAGTTGAAAAAGAGAGACCGAGAATGAGAGTCAGAGAGCGAGAGAGAGGGAGATGGCGAAAGTGAAGAAAACACGAAAATAAACAGGCAACAACACAAAACGCAAACAAAGGCGGCAAGAGTTACAAATATTTACAACGCGGCGCAGGCAGACACTCATACCCCCCTTCCTCCATCCGCTTCAACGTCTGGCTGCTGTTATTTGCCATTTGGTAAGACACTGCCAAGGAGCTAGAGTAAATGTTGGGCTTGCTCCTCAGCGAGGGTCCCGCAACTTAATAAATCTTATTAAAGTACACGCCGCGCAACTCTAAAATATGCCATTTTCTTTTTCGTTTTCCCTTTTTCCTTCGCCTTTTTCATTTTTGGAGCCCCATTTAAAGGGCCTAAAAGGCAGCGTCGTTGCTTGATTTGGCCCGTCTACCTCATTTTGGCTTTACATAAATTTATTTCTTATTTTACGCTTATATCCTTTTCCCTTCACTTAGATGTGCATTTTGAATGTGAAAATCACGATGATTTAACGAGGAATATCTTTTCTTCTACTGTACATAACATTTTATCTATATTATCTAAGCTTTTTTCAATTATTAGATAAACAAAGTTTCTTGAATATGAGTATGGTTCAATGAACTGAAATCCATTTGTGATTTTGGTAACAAAATATATGGTAACAAAAAAAAGACGCATCCTGAGGGGATTCAAACCTTCGACTTAACAAAACACATATTACATATAAAATAAAAAAACATATTTTGAACAAATATTCTTATATATTTTTGTAATTTTAATTCTTATTATAGTTTTTTAAACTAAGTTTTCATATTTTTCTGTTCCGATTGATATTCGCTCATTTTAAAAAGTAAATCAAATATTATAAGCTTACAGATTAAGTACATTTTTACTCTCAATATACTGCATATCTTTTGATATGTCTTATGTGCGTACGGATTATTCAAATAATAAAAATAAAAACCTAAAAGTATGCAATGGTTTTTACATATGAGGGATATATGTTGAATTAAGTTGTAATTCGGTGTTCGAGATGTTAATATATATTTTATTATATTCTATACAAATATATTTACTACCCATCTCCTATATGAATATTTCATATACATTCATTTGCATAATATGCACAATTTGTTATTATAATACACAAAAATTAAACTAATATTGATATCATCATCCAAAAATGAAACAATTACAAGATCAGACCTAAGACGGCAGCTTTCTCTTTTTAGTAACAAACATACAACCATTAACTAATGTTTTTTCTACCTAAATGGGACTATTAATCGCAACATGTTCGGACCTCGCTTCATACCCATTATATAAAGACATTTATCTTAGCTACATATTGCTTTTCGCCTGAGTTTCGGTATGAGTGACCGAAGGACCTCGAAAATTTGCTTCGAGTCTCGTTCCACTCAGTGAAACCATTCAACCGCCACATAAATTTGTGGTCCTAATTCAGTGTGCACAATTTTGCTGGCCTTTTTGTGGTACTTGCCAGTTCCTGGGTCCAGTAAACAGACAAAAGTGTGGTCAATACCCAACAAGAAGAATAAACAAGGCCAACTTGGCGACTGATTTTGCCAATGTGGTATCTAAAACAAATTATCGAATTAGTTTGTTTTTGTGGCAACTTTTATTAGCTGCTTAGCACATTATTTGGTTAAGACAATTGTTTTGTGCCCCAGACACAAATACGAAAAGCACATTGACACAGAAAAAATCCAATTATGCTCTAGTCGAGACTATTCGACTAGTATATATCCTGTACTCTGATCTTGGGTGCAGGGATAGATACGGTTTTCTTTAAGTCAAGACTGCAACAAAATGTATAACAGATTCACGTCTTGTTCAAGAATACATGTTAGTCCCAAAAAGATAAAAAATATATATAAATTTGCCTCTTACATACAACATAAAGTTGTTCAAGATATATATTAGGTGTGAAGAGCAAAGGAGTGTTTTTCTAAAGGTTGTTGCAATGCCTGTAATGTTTCCTACAATTAACCAATATTGATTACTTGCCATTTCCGATAGCGTGCTTTACCCAAAACAATGCTGGCTGAAATTAATTTCGAAAAACAATTGACCACGTGCGTTATCTTATCAGCGTGTCAATGGATTGGTTCAAAACCTATAAATACGTCGAGTCACTTCGGGAAATTACCTAATTGCTTGCTTACTGATGAGCTAAAATTTAGTTTAGATTGGTTTTCAGAATATTATGAACAAATTGGTTGTCAGAATAATATTTAAAATAGCTATGAATCGGTTATAGGGGTAATATCCCGTTACCATCGACTATTATAAAAGTGTTACTTTATAAAATTATTACTTTCACTGTGACACAAACAATTTACTTCAAAATGTAATAGAGAACATGTCAAACTTATTGAACTCTCACGCTAAAAATTGAAAAATTACCATTATAAATATTTTATACCAATCACTTTCCCGCCAGATGACCCACAACACATAATGCGTCCACTTCGACCTCAAGCGACAAATGACAAGTCAAATGTCATTAGTTAGAGTGCGACCGCCGACCTTTTGCCAAGGTCTTTGCCAATTGGTTAGGAGTGGGTGTGTTGACTGTGTCTACACACATTCGGTTGTTAAGTACACATGCATGTCATAATATACAGTCAGCAGCAATATACGATTATGATAAGCCAATTTTATTTTAAACACAAATGCAAAATGACAGCGCCATCAATCAAATTTCACGATTGTCGTTTTGATTGATTAAAAGATAAGTGTATTAAACAAAGTTTAATATTCGATACATATATATATATATAATATATATATATATATTGTGTATTGTCTTCAAGGCACACTTTTGATATATTTAAACAGTGTTGTGTCGTTCCTCTGTGTTACACAAATGGATGTCTTCATATGTATATAAATCACGCGGTATTTTCACACTTCCATACACCCAGCACATTAAAGACTAAAGAGTATTGATTATTGAAAATAGTAAACATTAAATTTAACTAGCTCACAACAGTTGCGAGCCCAAACATTAAGCATTAATTTGCTATATATACATTTGAATGCTAAAGGCAAAGCCCTTTTTGAAGAGTACAGCTGAGATTACCATATAATAATACCACATTATTCACAACAAATAAGTTGTGGATGCATTTGAAGAGGCTCTGAACGTGGCAAGCCAAATATTGTCAAGTCTAGGATATATTGTAGTCTAGACTTGCTCTCTGTGACTCCTTTGTCACACTGCTTGTCATGTTGCCTGTGCCACTGTCCACTTCCACTTCCGCTGTTTGGCCTCAGTAAACATGCTACGCCTGGGAAGCTTTGCACTTGAGCAGATTTCTTTTGTCGCGACCCATGCGACTGCGGGCTGCCATATATTTCTCATGAATGAGCGAGTATAGCTCCTGCTGAAAGTATCCGTGCTCCGGCTCGGCACTCTTGTAGTCACGTCGTATTTGCTTATCCCGCTGCCGGAACTCGCGCCACAGCCTCAGCAAGGCTAGCCATTTTTTGTCAATAAAGTCCAGAGTCTTGCGCTCGGACGGTGATTTCTTATAGTTGGTAATCGCGTGTAAGATGAAATTTGCATTGATTTGTTGCTGCAGCGTCAAATGGTCCAGTTGTTCTAGCTCTTTAAACGGGCAGCTGGAGCCCAAATTTAAGCTCGCCCCATTTGGCATTTCTTTTTGGTTTGCTTTCCTTTTTTTCTTTTTTGGATTCTTGTTTTTTATGAGAAATTGTTATTTTCTTGGCCTAGCCGGCAAGAGTAAATTATTATTTTTGCCTTGTGCACTCGTATTTCATATGTGTCTTTCTCTATTCGCACTTTTTTATACTAAATTATTGCTTAAGGTTGGCCGTGTATTTATAGTATGGCGTTGATAAAAACATACAAATTCGATTTTAAAAGAAATTTACCCCTGACGGATTGATAACTACAAATGAGTTAAAAGCAATTTTTAAATTATTCTTTTTATAATACTCTGAACCCATTGAAAATGGTTAAAAATTCAGCAAATTCAGAGAGAGAATGGTTGGTTTTTGAAATACAGAAATAAACAAAAAATAGATTAACAATAGTAAGACGTTAGTAGTAGTATTAATAATAATAAATAATAATAAAGAGCGCAGAAACAATGAGTGAAATAACGATTGAGAGAGAAAATAAAAAGATATTATACACAAATTGTCACTCTCTAAAAGACTGCATCTATTGGTATTAACACAATACTGACCATACATACCTGCTCAATTGCTTAGCCAATCATTTTGGCCAATTGTTGAGTTGTACGTAGTGAATTGTTTATCAAATCACGCACATGGGAAAGGCCCAGTTTATTTTAGCTGCCTTTGATTCATGACGTTTCAATGTGCGCACTGCGCTATCAAGAATATTGCTCGCTAAGCATGATATGCCACAGCACACTACCACACACACACACACACACACACACACACTCACACACACACACGCACAAGCCATCGATGCCGAGCCTGGCACATTAGCCTACTCAACAAAATCGTTAGCCAGTCAGTGAACACAATCGTTAAGCATTACACTAGGCAACAAAATTTTATCACCCCCTCGTGGAGGGTAGGGGTGTTTGTGTCATGTTATCGTCAAGTGTCGCCAGTTCTCGTCGCTGATAATTGTAATGATTGTTGCCCCAAACACGCCCCACTCATCATCGATTCCGAAACATTCACTTGAGTGCTAAGTCCATGGATATAGCTGCGACTTACACCGTACTCGAACTTAATAATGATTTAATTACAGGCGTCGAGAAGGCATCAAGTGTCCCTCTTATGGCATGCAATCACTCTTTGGCCTACCCAAAAGGTGGCAGAAAAAGGTGACTAAAATTGCTAGTGATGCATAAAATCTGATGGTTAGTTATTATGCGGTGAACAGCGCACCGACATGAGTTGGTAGTAAGTCCGTTTCAACTGGGCTAAAAAGGTTTATAGAAAATAAGCATAAATGAACGCTTCTAGCCTATGCTATGAAGATAAAGGATATTAGCAACAACGGTTGAATAGATTCGATTATTTGCGAGCTAGGGCGCTTAAATTTAATATGCTTACCCAGCGAACTGAAAATGTTGATTGGTAATAAAAGTAATAAAAATGTTATTGCATGTAAATGTATACTTTTTATTTATAGTGCTCATGTTATTATTTTGTTAAATGTTCAGGTTTTTATGTCCTTATCAACTTAATTATGAATAGAGGTGGCTGTGATTATATATACTACAAATTTATTATTAATAGGACATTTTTTCAAAACCCAGCTAATTATTTATATTTATGTTTAAGATAAAAATCCAAATGATTAAAATGTTACAAAATTGCTGTGGTAGCTTCTCGAGCCTGTCCTCTATGATAATTTCATAAAAAATAGATAAATAGATCAAGTTTTGTTCTCGAAAGATGCAAATTCTTATCTTAAGTAACGGCGATATATTTTTTTGATTAATATTTATTTGGAATACAATAAAAATGCTCTAAAAAATATATAATTAGAGATATTAGATGACCTTATTTTACGTATTAGTTTATTTCATAATCAGATAATTAATATGCATAAATGAAGTTTGATGATTTGAAGCAGATGCGTTTGTTGTACTTTCTAATTAGTACTGTATAAAGATTACAGCGCAGTTCCATTTGCAAATATATTAATGTAACAAATAATAAAGGACATATTTTGCTGCACGCATGGTGATTATCGTAAATAAGTCTATTTAATTTTTAGCTTATGACAAATGCAGCCACCACATCCAAAACACATATGTGGATATATGAAATCTGATGGCGTTGTGCATTTTACAAATGCATTGCATATTTCAAGGCTGTCTATATGCGATTTGAATGAGTGGTTTTGTACGAATGGCTTTTAAACACTATTTGCAAATGATTAAAATCAAATGAGCTGCGAATAATAATATTATTTGGTGTTGTTTTTGTAGTCGTTGCAGTGTTTGCTGCTTTAGTGCATATTTCATTTTAATCTGTTATTTTAGGATGGCTGGCTTTTGGTTTGCCTATTTAATTTGCAATATGAATTGAAAGGATTTACGAGCATGTTTAGCGGTCATTCAATCAGCATTCGAACATTTGCAAATATAATTGAGGCAGATTTCATTAAATTGCAAACTAGATTGCGAATTATAAAAGCAAATCTCATAATGTAATGGGCAATTTAATTTGATAGATAATTTAATCCTTTTTTTTTTTGGCTAGCTTTACAAGTAGTTTTTGAAATACTGTATTTTATCCGGTTGTACCATTAAACTTCAGCAAGATGAGATCAAGTCATTTTACTCGCACCATATTGGTCAATTGACTGTGAAAAACTGTGGAAAAGAGATAGCAAGTGACCAACTTGCCTTATGTATTTCTAAAGATATTTCCATCAAGTAAATTCAATTCACAACAGCAGCTGCTATTCGCTGCCCTTTAAAGCAAATATCATTAGCATTATGTTGCCACGCAGCTTGAAGCTCTTTGCTATGTCATAGTTCACGCCAGCTGAGTCGCTCTTCCAAACCAGCCATAACACTCTCCCTGCCCACCCCTAACAAAAGCTTCATCGTCGTTGCCATCATGAACAATGTTTACCTTACTTCATATGCACATTTACACACACAAACATGGGGCAGCACTCATACGCAATGTGGTACACATACAACCTGAGGACATGTTTTCATATACAAAACTCTGAAGATAAGCAAACGAGCCAGTAACGAATTAAATTTACTCTTTGGCTTTCATATAATTAAGCAGATTTTTATATTTTTATATATATAAAACATATTTGGGACAATTAAAATATCCGTCTAACATGACTAATATTGTAGATTATTTATAAAAGAGAGATCATTTTCAAAAATTTAACTAACTTCATAAGCTGTTTAGTATTAGCAAAATGAAAATTAAACTATCATTTTTCAAAATTATCAGATTTAAAAAAGCATCTGCGAATTTAAGTACAAATTCAGAGCTTACTAGAAAAAAGCATAAATATGCATTAATTCATTTAAATAAATGTGTATACAATTGACATTTTTTTCAACATATTTGAACAGCACACTTTTCAGTGCCATTGAAACACTTCAAAAATTACTCAAAATACGAAATTAAGTATTAAATTTGATATGCTCTCCTTGAGGGTATTCAAAATTATGGGGAAATGTACGCAAGACCAAAAGGCAACCAACGATAACGCATTGAGTGAAAATCAACATGTGCACAAACACGCAGTTGCTTCTACTCGTAAATCTAATGCCTACTTGTAGGCACATATATTTTCCCTATACTCATATTGTATACATACATATATACATACATACATACTCATACTTACAAGCATGCTCATATATGTGAGTGTGTGCGTGTGTGTAGTTGTGTATGTGTTGCAATTGAGTTTGGTAGCCCATGAAAAATGCATGGCAACTTTTCCATATTAGTTAAAAGGCAGACGAGACCAGAACGCAGCCAACGCACATCCACCTCAATACTTTAATACCCTGGGAGTGGATATTTTGATTTTCTGACGAGTTGAATGCGATTACATTAAGTAAATATATTTTTCTCATATATATTTTAGCGCCTGGCTAAAGTCTGATCATCAATCTTAAAAAGTAACCTTGTTTTTATTTCATTTTTTACTTTTCGACTTTTCTGTATCGGCTGATAATACTCGACATTAAACTAATAAATTTAAAATCGTGCAAAACTTAGGTAATAATAAAATACATATACAGATAAATTAAAATGAATATAAATTGTTATTGGTATATAAATTCAATCAGAGGCAAAACGAGTATAACTGTGAAGTGGGTTAAAATTAATTTATATTTTGTTTAAAAAGTGTTGATTCAACTTAAGTAATATATTTAAACGAAATATAAATTAATTTTGACCCACTTGACCTTAAACTTAGACTATCTTTATAAAGAAAACAAACAATTATTGGTGCTGCATTATATAGCAATTCAATGTGCAATAAAGATTAAAAATAATATACAGAAATTTATCCTACAATAGAGATTAAATGACTATATCATATAATTTGCAATTCAGGTTTAATTTTTTAATATTTCAACAAGGATATTTATTCTTCGATTGCCCCCTCGACTTGTGTTACCTTTGGGTAATACTTGCTAACAAGGACGCACTCAAAACAATGCAACACGATGGGTAGGGAATGTGTGGGGGGAAAGAGTGCTTGACGGATTTTTGCTAGAATTTTATTTCATTGAATTTTTATCAATTTGTTGGCAGCTAAATTGAAACAGCAGCATACGCATCAAGAGCCAAACACACCGCTCAGCCGGCATTTTTGCATGTAGTTAGGCTCTATGCTGTTTACTTTGACACACGCCACCACCCCCCACCGACTGTGCAACTTGTGTACACCCGTTGTCAGGATGCAGAAACAGCAAAAATTGTTATGAAATTCTGAACAGTGTGTGTTTGTTTCCGTCTTGTATGACAGGTTGTTAGACATTTGACTTTTCTGCCAAACCAAAACCGAGCATCCGCTCTCTCTTGCTTACTTACTACATTGGGCTCATAGTTTAAGCCATTGATTGCATTGCCCGAGCATCTTTGGCTTTTGGCTTTTAGTGCAACAAAGTTTTTAAGTCTTCGTAAAATGTTTTTTCCATCTTTTTCACTGTGGAAGCTGCTGACGCAATAAGCCGAATGATGTTGACTGAATGCTTGCCTGGATAGGCTTTTTTGCCATTGTAAGTCCGGGCATTAAGTACCAGTAAGTATTATCAAGTCGTAGACATGCTTCCACAGACAATATTCGTGTCTTAACAATATATTTCACCCCTTCCCTCATTCTCATATGACAAAGTGCATATTAAAGTAGGATATTGCAGAGTACTTTACAGAGCTACATTCAAGAAGTCGACAACGGTTTTGACAGGCATAGTAGTAGCATCCATTAGTACCAAAATTGGAGTATATGAAAAAAGGACACTCGACCTGAAGCCAACGAAAAATATATTTAAATTATAAAAAGAAGTCACCGCAATTAAAAAAAAAATTGTAAATGTGTTTAGATATTGAAAACTAAAGACTATATGCACTTTAAAGTTTTCATACATTCGATTATTTACCTTATGTTAAGACATACGTGAATAAATGGGTACAGCTTTTTCATTTTAGGATTTATATTACTTATTCCTTATGGAATACGTTCTTTTGACACGGTACAAGTGTTTATTTAATTTTATTTGCTTCACTTTAAACTCCACCTTCATTCCGCATTCAACACTTTTACGTTTTTATTCGTATTTATTATTTAGCCTTAAGCGTAACAATTCAACTTTATTTGTGCACTAAACGCTTCTTTTTGAAGTACTTTTAATCAATGCTCCCCACAAGCATACACAAGCACGCACTCGCACTCGCACACACATGTGCTCACTGCAGGGATACGTTCCTTGTTGGAGGCGCAACAAAGCAAAAACTGTTTCATAGTTTTGCGAATAAATTAGAATTTTGCTACTGCCGCTGGCAAGCAAATTAGAAACCTCTTGAAATGTGCGTGTTATAACTTCAAGCATGCAAACTCTCAGATACATTTATGTGTATGCGACTGGTCAGGTACACACACTCACACTCACACACACACACACACACACACACACACACACACACACACACACACCAACACACAATCTCCACCACGTACACAGAGAAGGGAACTACAAAAATTAGAGTGAGGTATTTGTCCTGGCAAACATCGCCGAAATAGCAACAGCAGCCAGAAGCAAATAAGAAAGAACAAAAAGGCACAAAAGAAAAACAAAATTTGTCTAGCACCCGATTGGAATTACTCTCTCTCTCTCACTCTTGGCGTGATGATATCGAGTGTAACACATGTACACCCTATAACTGAAGAAACTTGTTCAACTGCCTTTATAAATATTACTTAAAACTATTGAATATATAAATATTGATATATTTAATTGTAATTCTCATCCGACTATTTGAGAGGTATTTAAATATAATTTAGCTAATCTTATAATTTAATATATAAATAAAAAAAAAATCAATAAATTTAATAAGATATAGAATAAATGTTGCATTATTGGTCAATCAGAAAGAGTTCGTGAAGTTCAAGCGCATATAAAATATAAAGTACTACTATAATCCAAATGGAATAGTGAAATTATCATTATTTTCCTTTTAATTAATTTAAAGCAATAAATTAAAATTTCATAACATAATCAAGTTGAAAACTTTCGCGTAGATAAAAAAATACATTACAAGAAAAAACTTCCATTAATGAGTTCCGTTTTTTAATAAGCATTTAATTTATACATCGATCGGAGTAATTATTCATTAATGGTTTGTTTATTAATATCAACTAAAATACATTTAAATTCAAATAATATTACAGTTAATTAAAAACAGCGACCAGTTATTCAGTTCCATCAGTACCATATCTTTGCTCCTTGTCGACTTTAACGGTTGCATAGATAACATTTTTCTGACATAGGTTCAGCAATTTGAAATTACATCCTTCGTCACATATATTGTGTGTGCGCGTAAGTACCCTGAACATTAGGATATTCAAATGCAGGAACTAACCAGAAACTGATCGTCTGTTTTGCAACAGAAGCCATGGTCTTGTCGTCGCGTCGCTTGTTGCCTACCGCCTACCGCCTACCGTCTGCCGCAACGAGTGCCACAGCAGGAAGCAACTTTTTACGCCCTTGCCTCCTATGTCTGCTGCTTTGGCATCGTCATTGGCATCGACTACGGCTACAACTATGGCTGTGGCATCGACTACGGCTATGGCTGCGGCACCACATGCATTTCAATTAACGGCCACCGAAAGCACTTCAAGCGCAAAAACACGCACCGCTCATACAACCACCTTGGTGGCACGCCCACCACATTGATAGGTGCCAGCATGAAAGCAGTGACAGCAGCACTACACTCAGAAAAACGATCGATCGTCTATTAGCCTCAAACGCAGTGAAGTGAATTTCCAAAAACTCAGGGTTAGTATATCTTAACTCCAAGGTCGATTTTTCTAAAAGCTAAAAACAAACATTTTTAAATTCAAGGATGGTTCTGAGTGCAAAATCAATGGCACTCTGTTATTAAAATGATTAAGCATAAATATAAAAGCCTTCCACAGAATATGAGTTGGAATTCTTAAATAAAAAATATACATCATAAAAAATAAACGTTTTGAATACCAAGAAATTTATTACATAAATTTCGAAACTATTTCCAGCAAAGTTTCAGCCTCTAAGGACGATTTTCTTAATTCATGCCAGCTTTTTTTCTGAGTATCGCAGCAGCAGCTGTGGTACACCTGGCTTCAGTGGCTTCAGCTTTGCTTCGGCTCGATTTGTATGTGTCTGTGCGTGGGTGTTGTGGTGTGGGTAGTGGCGGGTGTGAAAAAGGCGTGGCCCGGCACATACGAGTATCCACTTTGTTTATGCTGCTGGGCTGCACTTTATCAAAGCGCCGGCGTGCGCTAAAACAAACTGCGGTCGCCGCTGCCATTTTGACTTACCTGGTGAACTTCGAATTTTTTTTTCACCCACACCTCCTCTCAACCCATCCCACTTCCCTGTCTGCATTTGCCTTAGCAACTGTTGTTGCACTCTACGTAGGAGTTAAAAAGGTTTTCAGCTCACACGCGCACGCACTTCCGCTTTTTGTTGTATCTGGCTTCTGGCCAGCGACCCACTCCCCCACAAGCCGCTAGCCCCTCGCACATTGGCAGCTTAAGGCTGTTTGGTTTGCTCTTGCCACATGGACGGAGGTGGAGGGGGACTATGCCACATGTGTATACAAATATACAAATTTGTTATTCATTGGGGGACAATTTTGCCAGCTGCATATGCAAACAATTACCGCAAAATAAAAGGTAAACAAAATGACTTCCGAGCAATTTCGCGTACAAAAACATACATTCAATGCCACTGCCCTTCCCGGGCAGCTTCTCACGTCTGTCTATCTGCAAGGCAAATACATAACTTTTGGTACAGCATTGTTAGGCATATCGCTTTTTGAATGCCACTTGTTTCACAACATTGAGCTGAGAATGTATATTTAATATAATTATATTGGAGATTTTGACAAAATTGTATTATTAATATATAACAATAATAAGTCTGAATGCTGAAAGTGATTAATATTATTTTGAAATTATTAACTAAAATTTAGAAAAGCGCTAAACTTTTTTTTAAGGTTTGCATATCGAGCGAATAACTTACAACACTAAAATACAAAAAAATTAATCACAAAATACGATTATTAATATTATTATTGCATTATATTTTATAATTATATTGAATTTGGATTTTCATAAACATTTTATGATAACATTAATTAGCAAATATTATGTGTCAAATATTGAGAAATTGGTTGCAACAATACCAATTCTGCGAATTATTTAAATTTGCTAGCTGGAGGAAACTTGCAGAAGCAGACAAACTGACAAGGCCCAGGTTAGCTGTGCTGACAGTTAAGGCAGCTACCCCTCAATCCGGGCCACTCCCGCTCATCCATTGAATGTGTGGTCTGAATCTCTCTGCAGCTTTGACGGCATATTTTTTTCGAACTTTCAGCTTTGCTTTTGCATACAGAAGGGCATTTGGATTGCGAGGAGATAGTCTGGCTTTTCCGCAATTCTTTCTCTCTAACCCTACGACAAAGGTCAAAATTAGAATTTATGTATATATAATTTCTAATTACGGATTTTCATGCATTTTCAGTACCGCAAAAAAAAAAGTTCAAAACTGCGCCAATATCTAATTATGGCAAAATGTTTGTACACTTTGTGCAATGCAAATTACACCATTTAATTATTTTCAGCAAATGAGCCGTATACACAATATGATATTTTATACAAAAACCTCATTTCAATTTAGTGCATTGTCCCATTTGTGTAAGCAAACAAAATAAAGTTAACGCGTTTCGCCGCGTGTGTTTTAAAAATATTTAATAAACAATTTTCCTAGCATATCAAAAAATTAAACACTTTAATAACTTTAACAAATTTGTGTTATTGTTTATTTCTCAGAGTTGTTCAAAATTATGTGGTTAGTGTTGTAGAAGGCAAATAATTTTGCTTTGAATACATAATAATCAAAATTATTCAAATAAATTAACTTAACAAATTATTATTATTTAATAATATGTAGTGAAGAAACATTTCAATAATTTACCAGTTTATTTTAATTTATTTTGATTCACTGCGACATTGAATTAATTCATAATAAACAAATAATTTGTCTTTTAACCACATTATAAACAAAATAATTTAAATATTTTTAAAAAGTTAATTGTTCGCTTGAAAACAGATTTAAATGGAATTATTTGCTTCTTATTTATTCTATGCTTGAGGTCTTTTAATAAGTCATTAAAAAACATCTGGTATTTCATATTATTTTTTTATATTTATTTAATTTTGTTATTACAGAAATAATAATACGTGCATAAATTATAATTTCTTGTTTGCTTTCTTAGTGCACTATGCGCAGAGAATCTTAAGCCTCAGTGAAACAATTCCAACCAATTAATTTCCCCACTTAACACGCAAACTTTGAGTGTAAATATTGGCTGCTGTCTGCGGCTGCTTGCCCCCTTGGGCCCTTTGCCCCTGTTCCCCACGAACTATTCAGTCCGTGTGCTGCACTTACCGCACCCCGCTAAGTATGCAATTATTATAGAAAGAAATCAGGCGTCGGCGCTAGCAACTTTTCGAGAATCGGCAGTGAGTTGAGTTTGAGTTCAGCTTAACTTCAATGGGCACCGCAATTGCATTTAAAATGCAGTTGAAAGAAGACTCGGTTTTTTTTCCATTTCTGCTTGGGTTTCTTTAATTGCTCTACATTTAAGCTTCAAATGCAGACGCGGAGCTGTGTGCGATAGGGGGAAGGTATGGCATGGTTGGTGGTGTTATTATTTTCATTGTACACCACGCGGCGGTGTCGGCAGGCCGCTGCGCGCTCCCTCGTCTTGGCCAGGCCAATAAAATGTCTGGGGTCTGGCAATGGACGCCAACTCGGTTGTACGAGTCCTCGGCTATGAGTGCGTCCTTTTTATTGGCTTGCGCTATGAGTTTGCCGGCTATGAAAAAAGCTTATCAGGCAAATTTTGGACTTGTGTTGCGCCGGCATTATTGAGAAATTAAGCGCGAAGCGTGTGCATTTGTACAACACGTACTTACCACTGACACCACCACCACCAACACCCACCCCAAGGTGGCAAATAAAATAATAATAATAAAAATACACAAATACAAAAATGCTTTCTTAGCCAAACCGAATACAAAATACCCTTGCCATCTGCATAAATATGTTTTGTTACATGCTATGACCATAATAACACTTTGCCCTTATTGGATTGGTCTGGATAACTTGATAAAAAATGTTTTTATACCAGAACCCATATTTATTCTTGATAATCATCACTAATCGAGTTGTTACAGCAATTTCCGTCTGTCTGGCTATGCGAATTACATTTACATTTATATATTTTAGGGATATAATAAAAAATGTCGAAATTTGAAAAGTAATTGACTAATTCGCATAGGCAGACAGACGGACATTGGTATATTAAAATATAGCTGTAAAGCTAATTAACTTAATCGCATAGAGTCGGACAGACTGACATTGCAATATCGATTCTCGTATATGTATAGTACTTTTTAATCATCGATGTCTCCGCGCTAATGCGTTACACAAGACACGATTAAATTAGAACAACTCCCAGCCAGGGTATGAAAATAAGCTAAAACCGGTCACAGTTGCAATGAAAGCAGGGGAAACTTTAATGATAAGCGTAGCTGACGGAAGCGACTAACGGAAATATTGTAGGAAAAGTACACGACAGAATGCCGTGAAACGAGCAGGTGTAAGAAAATTATAAGGACAACCTGCTGTGTAAGAACCACAGGTAGCCGGAATGAAAAGAAATAAAATAGAAAGAGAAAATTGGCATAAAGTGATGAAAGTGTGAGCTATTGAAAGATGAGGCGGATTCGAAATGTGATAAGATTTAGAGAAAAACAGGTAGACATAAAAGAAACGAAAGGGGCATTTAGAAAAAGATGAAAAACATGACGCTACCAAGATTAAAATGAAAAAATAAAAGCAAAAAAATCCTTAAAATACTGTAGTAATTTAAAACCCTATCCGATATTAGCATCTAGTGGAAGCAAAAGAAAAAAATAAATGGAAAAACAAGTCCCATACATCTATGTAAATCTGAAATAATATTTAAAAAAAAAGAGGTAGACAGACTAACAAACAAATTTTTTTAAGAGCTTAGTGAGAAAGTTAGTGTAATAATAGTGATAGTAAACTTAGAAACGGATAGGACCGTCAAGATTAAATAAAAAGGGATTACACCTCCCTAGTATTTGATTAAATGCAAAATTTTAGCTCATAATTAAAGGTTCTCCAGTTTCTGAAACAGCAGACTCTGTCTGTAGATTAAACATTGTGACTTAATAAAATAATAAAAAGGTGAAAAGGTTAAAGTTTGTTTGGAGTTTGCTTTACAATCCAGTCAGTTGAGACAACTTATCTTCAACCAAAGCTTTGCTATAACCAAAAAATATAACTTTTCTTAAATTTGGTTTGATGGACACCAGCTGCAAGTATTTTACTTTCATTCTGTACGCATTTAACTGGCAGCACTTCTGAACCACTACCACTACTCCAGTGCAGTTAAAGCTACGGACAAGTGACAGTGGCACAAATAAGTCACTGGTGATTTAACGAGCAGCAAGCAGCGAGCAGCGGCAGCTGCAACAGCAGATGCAACAACTCGCATCGGTGCAAAACCAAGTGGGCTCAACAAACATAATCAGGAGCTAAGCAATGGGCAGCTGGACTGCTGGACAGTGGCACGGGAAGCAGTCAGCCCGAAAGTATGCAACAATTTATGCCTGTTTACAATGGCAATTGGAGGGGTGGCCAAATATAGAAGGTTTTAGCTGGTAGCTTCGGAGCTCGGGGCTGCTGTGAAAATGACCAATGTCCCAGGCGCGTTGCATACTTTTGAACACCGCAGAGCATAGACAAACATTGATCACTTACAGGATGCCAGCACTTGGATGAAAGGGGAGGGATGGTTTGAAAGAGGTGTAGAGGAAAGTTGGGCACTGGCAGACGGGCATTAGCCAACTGGCCGTTTTGCTGAACTGCACTGAACTGCTGCTGCCGCCGCATGTTAATATCGGGAAACTGCAGCAGCAACCAGACCGACAGACAGTCAAACAGACGGACGGACGGACAGGTTAGTTTGGGTTGCCATGGGAGCGAGCGAGTTTGTAGCGTGTTGGCGTCTATTGGCCAATGGATTAAAGGCTGACCACGTTGACCATGTTGCGCCGTTTGTAGTTGTTGTAGCACAACAGCCCCGACACCGGGCAGCAGCCAACAGCCAACAGCCAGTAGCCAGTAGCCAGTAGCCAAACATGTGGACAACCTGGTTAATGGCCATGTCCTGCATGGGCATCGATAAAAACAGACGCTGACTAACGGTGGCGCATATTGTGTTTCCTTTTTTATCCCTATTCTTCCACTTTGCCATTTCTAACATTTTGCAACATAAACTTTAAATTATTGTTGACTTTTTGCTCCAACTGCGTTTCAGCTTAAGTTTTTCGCAAAAATGTACAAATTTTTTTATTTTTTCAGAAGCTTTAAGTTATGGTATTGGTTTACTATGTCTGCTATTCCATTTTTTGTTTTACATTTTTTGTATTTTAATAGACTTGCTTTAATTTAAGTGTTATTTTCCGGTTTTAACAATTCATTTATATTTTCTTCTGCCCATTTCAAATCATTTTACTTTTTAACTATACAAATATGACAAATTGTGAAATATTGCGAAAAAGAATTTAATATTCTCGACGCATAAAGTGCTTTTGTCATATAAATAAATATATTAAAAATAAATATTATGATAACAAAAAATAGTCGACTTTTCTTTAAGCAATTGATATTCCTAAGTGGATAATATATATATATATTTTAAGACTTATAAGTGCTATTAAATAAATTTTGTACTCGAGCTTAAGCGATTCCTTTATTGTGGACTGTAATGACTCCAGCTCCCTCAAGGTGGCTCCCTCCCTTCGACCACTGCAAGGCTAAGACAAAATGGCGTAATTAATTAAATGCATGTACTTTATGGACGGGGTGCTCTTAGAGCAACTGCTGTTGCTGCCTGTTCACTGTCTGCCAGTTGCATGGTGGGTAGTATGTTGGGTGGGGTGGGGGCGACGTGGCACAAACGCTTAAAGTCAAAACCACACAATCAGCTAAATAGCAATCGGTGCCTGGCGCCGACGTTGTTTGTGTAAGGCGCGGAAAGCTCTTCGCCCAAAATTGCAGCCAACAAATCTGCCTTGCCTGTCTGCTAGCAGCTGGCAGCGACACCTGCGTCTGTTCCTGCAACAGCAACAAGAACTACAACAACAATAGTAACAGCAACAGGAGTAAGAGCAATAGCAGCTTCAACGTCAACTTAATTTTGCTAGTTTAGTTGTTGAGTGGCGGCTGTGCGGCTAATTAATTGACACTCTGCCAAAATGTTTGGTGATGTTATTGGCAGCGGAAATAGCCGTTTCTACATCGCAGACTAACTGAATAGGGGCTTTGATATAATTCAAACATAAACTTTATATTCATACACATTCCTAAACTAACAAAATCTTTCAGTATAGCAAATTTACATAAATATTTTAAATTTAACTGATTAACAGCTATCCTCAACCCGCAGTATGAGAAGTATATTTGCCAAAGTACCATACATCAGCTATATAATATATATATTACATACATATCAGCTATATTTATACATTAATAAAGTTACATACTTTAAAAGCAACTGATTAAGATCTTATGTAATCTCCCAATATGAAAATTAATTTTTGCACACTTTTTCCAAAATATTTATTTATATTCTGGTTGAAGACAGAAGCAAATTTAGTGCAAAATAATGTAAAATTTTAATATGAAGTTTGCAATTATTATTAATTATATTATCCTATTATTATATTATGTTTGTGTGTGCCCTTTGTATCTCAATTTTTTTATTATAATTTTTGCTATTTTATTGTCAGTTTATTAAGTTTATTTGTAAGAACAATAAAAGCTATGCTAAAATAAAATAACATTCTCTTTTTAGAATCTCCTCAACGCAAAACCAACTACAAAATGCTCAAAAAATGTTGTGCAATTGAAAATCCCATTTATTTTATGGAGTGCAGTTTTTAGCAGCTATAAAATGTTTTTTCGCACTACTGCATAACTATAAATAAATTGTAATACATATATTTTGTAAAAGCCATAATTTTGCACTTTTTGTAGTTTTATTATTTTCAGAGTTGTTCAGTTGTTTAGACCGTTGCTATTGTTACTATTCCAGCATGGACCATTGCTATTCGATTTCGGGAAACATTTTAATTAAACGTACTGACATCAACTCAGTATCCAGTTTCAGTAGCTCAAGTCAATCCACCCCATCTGACCCCTCTGTTCTGTTGTGTATCACTTATTTACATAATCGTTTGTCCGTTTGTTGATAACATCCTTGAGTTGGGGCACTCATTCACTTTTTGACTGCCAAACAGGCGGACACAAAAAAAAAAAAAAAAACGACAAACTAAAATTATTTTGCCTTAGCCAGTTGCCCTTTTCTAGAGAGGGTGAGACAAATAGAGAGACGGATGCTGAGAAAGATAAAGCTGGAAAAGCTTATCGATTGAAAATCAAATCAAATCAAATCAATTTGCAAGCTGCGCTCGTAATGGAGAAATATGCTAAGTTTCAACTCTTGGCAAAAAATAAAAAACTCAGCAGACAAGACACTCAGCACAAGCCCCACTCACTTTCAGACTAAAAGAACCCCAAACCACCACAGTCAAACCCACCGCCTCCTCCTCCAGGTGCACTCATAAATCTCAATTTTCAGCGCCAATGACTGGCAAAAGTGGCTTTTGCACTATTTTACTTTTTTTTGTTTTAGGTATTCGCGCAGCTGCCGGCAAGTAAAAAATTTTAAATTTTACTACACAGCAATTACAAAATAAAGGGGGTTGAAAACAGAAGAAAAAAGCGACCCGGCTAAGCGTTTGCCAGTTTTATCTTTATTTCGACCTAGTCTACTTTATCGCTGGCCTGTTCTGAGCATATCTTTTCTTTTATTTTGTGGCAAGCGGTGCCATTTCCGCCATAAAACTGCCCTTCCCCCAACCCACAAAAAATCCATACCCGTACACCAAAAGCCCCAAAGCCGCAACACAATTCCGACCAGGCCCAGCGATCATAAAAAATTAACAAAATAAAATAAACAAAGGAGAAATATTCTAAACGGCTAGCAGCAGGGCAAACAAAAAAAAAAGGGTAACAGCTTTAGTTCCTCGCCCGCAAAAATCGTAAAAATTAAAAGTATCTCACAGATACAACAGTTGCACCTACATACATTGGAACAAGCGGCAGGCAGCGCTTTCACTTCTCGCTGCTGTGCCATAAATATTGCTCTGTGGTTTCGGTCATGCAACTAATTACATTTGCATTTGCTTGCAGCGACTCTCGAATATTTTCGGACAGGCCCAACGAAAATCTGCCAAAAAGACGAAGCTAAGGTAAAGCTTCTAAAAAAAAAATGCTTTGGAAATAATAAAAAAAAATGAAGGAGCACATTTTGTAAATGGAAATTTATAGAATACCATGGTGGACAGATGACCTGCAATTGAAAGAAATGAATTGGTGTAATGCTAAAATTGCAATCTGCATATATAAATTGCTGTATTCCACATAAGCACTTTAAATGAAAATTCAGTCTTAAAAAGCAGAAAAGAGAAGAAAATTTACCATTGCATTAAGAAAAAAATAAATCAAAGAACTCCGTGTAAATCAGTCATCATTTAATGTATAAACATTAAGTCTGATGTGTTTTAATCTATTTTGTAATATATATTTATTTAATACATAAGCATTGTTTATTATATAATTTTAAAAGATACATTTTTCTACACTCCTTAATCAAACTCATTTTATGATTTTTAATTGTGCGCTTTTAAATTTATAATTGGATTTAAATTAATGATGCATGTAGAAAAACTGACTTTTAAAAGTTAATTACGTCAAAATCTGTAATGTTTTTGCAAAGATTTTTCTCTGATTTTGAGCAGCGTGTAATTTTAATCCCGCCAAAGCTATGTTTTTTCACGATATTCAAACAAGAAATCAATACAAATGATCAACCTAATTCATACGTCCCCCTCTCTCTCGCTACCTCACTCCATCTCTCTCTCTCTCTCTCTGCCTCCACCTCTATCTGTACAATAGTCATTAAAAGCATTGGAGTATAATCATTAAATTTAAAATACATTTACAAGCATTCCCCGTAATCAGATGCGCATTTCATGCCAATAACTTGGCTGTGTTTTATTTTTAACTTCTTTTTTTTTCATTGCCACACACAAGCGCAGACAGTCAGACAGCTGGGTCAGCTGGGTCAGCAGGGGCAGCAGGGGCAGCTGCTGGTTGGTGCAGGGTGGTGTTGGGTGGTGCAGGTTGGTTGCAGGCGGAAGCGAACCGTTTAAATGCGTAATGATGCTAAGGGTCAGTAACTGGGTTGTGCGGCGGGATTTTAATCAGCAGCTCAGTCAAGGTGAGGGTAGGGATACACACACACACACAATCACACTCGCACAAACGCACACACATACACACACACACACTGCAGACAGACAAAAGACTAATTAAGCTATTTATTAGGATTGAGGTTAAGTTCAGCGGCAGTTTGTTGCAGTCGTCGGATAGCTCAGCTCTCCACCCTTTCTCTCTTTCTCTATCTCTCTCTCTCTCTCGCTCCATCTGCTTCTCTCTTTCTCTCTCTCTCGTTTAGTCCTTGTGCACTAGCAGCTAACTGAAGGCGTATTCCGTTCAACCTGGCAACTGGCAACTGGCTCGCAACCAGCTGCATGTTTATTTCAGTTGACTTTGTAAGTTCCCCAGCTGGCCAAAAGGTCATCATCATGTCACTGGCCAGATTCCAAGTCGAAAATGGGCGCTTGAGCTTATAACTTTGACTTGTTTGTCATCTGACAGCTACTGCGGTTGGCATTTCACCATTTATTCTCTCTATTTTTATGCCCTTTCAGAGTGTATTATAATTTGATCGAGCAGCTTGTAACGCGTTTCCCATATTGTTATTAGAGACTAGAGCTTTACGGCTTTCATTTATGTTTTTTTTTTCCAATTTTATTAATAATAATTTTGTTTGTCAATAATATTTAATAATAGTAATTCGACTTCGGTACGCAAGGGTATATAATTTTCGATGTGCCTGCAATAGCCATTTTATCTTGTTTATTTTTGAACTTGCTCGCAGTTCATTAAAATTAAATGAATCAAGTCAAGAGCGAAAATTAAAAACGTTAAAAAAATACACAGATTGAGCAGAGTTGCTGTTTGCTGTTTGTGGTTGGGTTAGCGGATTTATCGAGGTGTTGATTATTACCCGAGGCGCACTTCAGCTTGTCGGTTGGCAAATCAAGCGAATAATTTGTAATCATGAGCAGAATGTTTTTAAGCTCCAGTGTTGTGTTGTAGTAAAATTCAAATAAATTAAGAAAAAACTTCAATATCCATGCCAACGAACTATTAAATCTAAATAATTATTAGTTGATGTGCCAACCTATACTAAAATCGGTTAAAACAATTGGATTTTGATATGTGTCCTAGAAAGAATTTCTAAATATTAAAATTCAATGTTCTCTTCTTTCTGAGTTATCCATGACGGTTATACAAAGCTCTGGCCGATTTTATTTCTGACTATGTAAAATTCAGTTTTTAAGTTTTAGAAATTCAGAATTTAAGATTATTTTGATGCAACACAACTTATGATGCACGATAATCAAAAATATAAATAATTCATTTAATAAATGTCCAGTTCTATTTCTAAATTCAGAAGTCTCTAAGTTCACCAACAATGATGCACACTTTGTAAATCACAGAAAAAAAAGAAAAAAAAGGGAAGTGAAACGCTATAAGAATAGGCCCAGTACAATCTTCATATGTTGTCTGTGCATAATGCTGCACAGTCGGTGCTTTTGTTCTTTGTTCTAAATGCCATCCATGCCCAAGGACTGCCATTAACAACAGTAAGCAGCCCAAAAGCAAACAAAACAACAACAGCAACAGAAACAAATTGTAATGAGAATAGCGACGGTCGCCGTCGCGATAATTATGTATGAAGCAATTATTTCGCATGTCCAGCAATAGCACCAACAAAAGCGAAAGCAATAACAACAAATGCACACACACACACACACAGACATACACACATACAAGCATGCATGCATGTGGTAATAACTGTTGTTGCTGTGCGTTGTTGGTTTCTACGTGCGATCCACACAAATTGAAACCCGACGAGGCTGGCAACAATTTGTTGCTGCTGTTGGTTTTGGACACCAACAACAACAAACGAGTTAAATGCCTGACTGACGTCTATAATTATAAAGTGGGCAACAAGAACAACAACGGCAACAACAATGAAAACAACAATTTGCGCGAAATTTAAGCACGTGCTACCCACCAACAACAATAGGCGAGCAGCAGCAGTAAAAAAAAAATTAAGTGGAAAAATGTGTATAATTAAGTCGCCAGCCCGAAAGTAGGCAATACAAAATACCCCAAAAAAATACACTCATACAAAACCCAACACACACATACACAGATATAAAGAAAGAAACAGTGAAAGGGAGATAGAGATTGGGACACAGACTGCTGTAATTGCATTTGTATATGTTACATACATTCAGTTCTCGTATATTTTATTTATAAATCGGATTTTTAAAAATCGAAATTGTTTTATTCAGTTTGTTTGCTGCACAGCATTTGGCTATGAGAAAATATTATTCACTTGCATATGGGTATATTTTTTTTGTGTACGCACGAATAAACTTTGTTCATTTTTTTATATATATTTCTTTTTTTGGTATTTTTGTGAGTGCAATCTAAGCTGATTTTCATGCCTCTATGAGTTTATTTTATTTTCTGTGCTAGCACTCGTAATAAGCCAGAATTTTTTTTGTTTATTTCTTGTGCTGAAATTATATTTACATTTTTCTTTGATTTGTTTATACAATTGAATGCCATCTGCAAATTCTATAAATATTTGCATTTAAGACATGGTAAGTAAAGTAAATACTAGCTCCTTAACCCTACACTCATTACCCATCAGAAGCGTAGACCGCAAATAAATTGAAAATATGAATAAATCGCACTGGAATTATTCAAAGTTCACTTTTCCATTGCTGTAAGTATTAAAAACCGCGTTAGCCATTTAATCTCAATGCATTAACTCCTTGCCTTCCTACCTTTTCTAACGCATGATTTTGCATTGTCGTTCTCTCTTATTTGCCAATATTATTATTATTTAATATTACAATAACGAGCTGCAATGTGGTTGCAATCAATTATTTTAAGTAATTTCATTAATCATGAAAAGCGCATCGAAAGCAAACAGTAAAAATCGTAAGCCAAAAATATATTCACAGTTTGAGTCCATGTAGATCTTCTATAGGTTTTATTTATTGTGTTGCTGCATTTTTTTATAATTAAAATAATTTAATTTAAATTTGGAACCAATATATTTTGAATCCCAGTGTGATTCGTCTTCAGGGGGTTACTCACAGCGTCCATTCAACTGTGGATTTTGAGTTTTCCATTTTATAATATAAGATTCTGTTATAAATATTTGTGCTTATTAGATATCTAATTTTGTAATGTCCGGTTTACTCGCCCATTTCAACTTCTGATTGCAGGCTGAAGTAATCATCGTTCGCTGACAACATCCACATCCTGCATATCCTTGCTAAGCCCTAAAAGTCATCTGAATAGCAAACAGCGACGCAAACGGCTGATAAGCAAGTCCATAGAACAGTGAGTGGGACGCTGATTTACGGACCTTGTGTTGGCCATGTTTATGTTGCCAATGTCACAATGACCATGCCACGCCTCCATTCTACGCCTATCGAACGCGTTCGCCTGTCGCTGATTTCGCATGTAAATCTTGGCGCATTAATCCGCCAGCCTTAACGGCAATTTTTGCTGTTATCGTTGTTGTTGCTTAAAAAAAAAATTCAACATACGTGGCAGCAAACACACACCACACACAACACACACACACACACATAGATACAGGTATATGTATCCTGGCATATTTTCGAGCAGTGACTGTGAAACTGAAATTTAATTTTAATGCACTTAACACATTTTTCACTTACTTTTACTGATAAATTTATATGTGTTCTCGGATTCACATTTTTAAGCACATACATAAATTGATTTTTTTTTAATGATAATGTAAGGAAGTTGTTTCTGGCTGTTTTTATTCCCTGTTAAGTAATTTGTATAATGGGTATATAATAAAGTAGATGAATCAGTTCGATAAATTACGATTTACAAGACATACAAATTTATGAAGGCCATTAAATATTCGAGATGTTTCTTTAGAAGCTATACAGATAAACAAAAATATTTTTAATTAATTGTGGTATTTTCAAATTACCAAAAATATCAACAGAGCTTTATAATCGTTTCATCAATTCAGGATTGGTTTCAAATCATGGGTTGTCAAAAATTAATTAAATTAAATTAAGTTTGATATTGAGTTTCTTAATGCTATTAATATACATTTCAAATGGATATCATTGATCTCTATCTATGAATAGAGTATCTTGTAGTCCAGCACTTCCAGCAAAAGTAATTATTTCTGAATTTTTTCTTTTTGGGCTCATTAAGCACTTTGGGCAGAAGCGATTAACACAAGCTGCTACGTATCCTGAGGCAGATAAACCCAGAATTAAAAAAACTGTGCTACAGTTGGGTTGTTAAATGGTTGAGTTACAAAAATTAACAAATAATTTGAAGAGCTAAACTAAAATTTAATTGTCAAGCCACTTTAACAAACGGAGAATGTAGAACTGAAGTACATTATTTATTTCTAAATATTATTATTTCTAAATTATTACACAAATTACGTGCAATTTGTATATATCTGAACATAATCCTCAATTTAATTGCATGTTTCAAATGTCATAAGAGAAATCATTTTGACAGAGTCTCAACAGCTTTAAATAACGCATACCAAATCTAATTCACTTCAAATGACAATTGATTTTAAATTAAATACACTTTTAAACACACACACTCTCTCTCTCTCTCTCTCTCTCTCTCTCTCTCTCTCTCTCTCTCTCGCCTTTAATCACATTTTATTGTATTCCATTACTTCTGCCTTTTTATTATAAATTCAACGCATTGTTGCGACGACTCCTACAAATCAAACGCAACTCGCACATAAACAACTGCAATTGTCAGGCAAAAATCTTTACCCATTGAACAGAGCAGATAAAACTCCTGTAATCACCGACATCGAGAAAATTGCAATACTCATTTTATTTATTTATTATTATACAAAATAATTATATAATTATAATAATTGTTGTTATATTATAATTTGTATATAAGTTATTTTCTTTAACATAAAATATATCTAAGCTTTCTTTCAGTCGAAACTCCGATCAGATCGGACAGTAACCACAATCAATTTATTTCTTATAATTATATTCTTTATTTATAGATAAGAATTTATTTTAAAAAAATAATGCGGATACTTGTATTTGATTACATATATAAATATAATACATGCTAAACCCATACAAGGACGAATGATCTAGTTTGATTAAGAGATACTCTGAAGCCAAGTCCTTACCAATCCAACTAAAAAATGACCTGATTTTTATCTAGATCTTTCCACGATATTTTTCCACAATATAAATTATTCTGTGATGCCATAGTAATAGCTAAGCTCTGTGAGGGTATTCAATCTTCCACAGGCTGCTTTAATCTGTTTCTGCTTGTTTTCATTGTCGTAATTGTCCGAGTTACGCACATTAATGTCAGGCCAGACGGATATATATATATATGTATATATATATATATATATTTTATATATATATATATATTTATATATATATATATATTTTATATATATATATATATTTTATATATATATATATAGTATTCAGTGAATATGTCGCACCTCCACATTGTTGTAAATGCCGCCGGCATCGTGCAAGTCACAGTCAAGTGGTTTTTTGTCTCCACTCAAGTGTCAGGACAGTCCTCGTCACGAGGCTGCCAGGCGGCCAAGTGACGTAAAGCTAGTTGAAGGACATTTTGTGAGTGTATGCGTGTGTGTCTCATTTTCACTCCACTTGCTCATTCCGCATTCCGCATTGTTACACATACGTACATGAATATATACAAGGGCATCCTTGTTCGTTGGCTACTAGTGTGATTCCTGCCTCTAGTCGTAAATATTCTTTGGACATATTCAGTCTTGAGTATCATCCTGGTCAGCTGTTGGATAACAATTCTCATCAGCTTATTCTGCTAGACCGGTTTGTGATTAACTTACAATTTATGTTATTATCATGTGTCATAGATACACGTATAATCCATGTAATTCATCTTAATAATAATACGAGTTTTGCATTGAATATAAATATAGCAAAAAATGTATGGAATATTTTAATATAAACATACATTTATTAAATGAAGTGTTGTTTCATATAGCTGCAAATATTATTTTTTTTTTTTTTTACATATGTACGTCAATATATATATATGAATATATTCGTGCCATAATTTTAAAGAGTATTGAGTTATTGTCAACAACTAAACTAGATCTTAATATCCGTCCAAAATATATTGATATACGAACTAAAGCACTTGGACTTTTCATTGCTATTTTTCGTTGATATTTAACTGGAAACTGAATGCTGCTCTTTGCCTTTGAGTTTGTTTTGAAGTGCTTGCCTCACATTTGTTCATACTTTGGCTCAAATTTAGGAGCACCTCCTCTTGGCACTCTGCTTGTGTTACAGCTGTTAGTCAAAGTTTAAAGTGCAAATGCTTCAACGCTCTAAATGTATATGGGATGGTGCTTTTTAAACTTAGCTTAAGCTTGTCTTAACTTTCCATTTCATAACTTGGCAAACAAAAATTCAAATTCTGACTTGTCTCAAAAGCTAGGCCATTAACAGGGAAATATATTGTTCCATAAATGATCATAAAATATATAATATGAAATATTATAAATTTAATATTTATCTGTGCAAATCTGTACTACATTATCATGAAAAGCAGGTTTCCTATTTACTTACACATATTGTAAAATACTTTCAATTGATCTCACATTTCTTCTTCAGATAAAATTTAAGTAGGCTCTGATAATGTAGTTTAAATTATTTCATCTAGCCCCGGGTCCAATTCAAATATTCATTCCGTTTTTCAGGTCTGTCCGGTAAATATCTCAACAAATTTTTGTTTGTACATGAACTTTATGGGAATGTGAGTTGCAATAAATTGAAACAAAACATTTAAAAATTTAAAAAAAAGAAACTGTGTGTTCAAAAATGTATTTAATATTGCTTTTATAATATGAAGGTTGAAGTCGTTCCTGTAAGAAAAACCATCGACTGCATTGGATTCCGGAAACTTCAACTTAATCCCGAACAAATTTCTGAAATCCATAAGCAGTCGCTTATATCCAACCTAGTACCTATTTCCGTGAAGAAGTTGAACTAAAAGTAAGTACTCTATAATTCCCTTTTATTGAATACAAAATATGAGTCATTGTCAGTCCATATCAAGATGTGCTGCGGTCCTTGCGATGGTTGCTATGGCGGATGCTATGGTTGCTACGGCGGTTGTTACGGATGCGGTGGCTGCTACGGCTCTTACGGATGCGGTGGTTGCTACGGCTATGGATCCTGCCACGGTGGCTGTGGACCTTATTGCTAAAATCTTCTTCAGAACGAAATCCAGGTACTAAACATCCAGTACAACAAGCAACAACTCAATGTAAATTATCTCACAAAATGTATAATTAAATAAGGAATGGGACACTTTACAGTACTTGAAAATTGACTAATTTTAGTATTTGCCATAGTTTATTAAAATATTAATAAGTAGTATTATGAAAGGTAATATTAGTTCTATTCGATAGATATTTTCAACAAAATAAATTACCTTAATGACTTAAATGATTGGGACTTCAGAAGCTTGTAAAAACAAAGTAGGCTCCAAGATATCTGGGTAGGTTTTAGGACAACATTCATTCAAATTTTTTAGGCCAGTTGGGTAAACATTTAATGATATTTAAATTAAAAATTTTTTTTTTTGCTTAACGAAATTTTGGACAAAAATATATTTTCTTTACAAGGAGTAGTTTATTTTTGACGGAAGTTCGAAATAGAAATTTTTACAATAATTTCCTGTATTGTTATTATTGTGATTTCACTTCATTCAAGTCATTCAAGATGTGCTGCTCACCTTGCTACTCGTGCAATTACTCGTGCACCACACCTTGCAACGGCTGCTGCAGCGGCTGCTGCGGCTGCAATGGCAACTGCAGAGGCGGCAATTGCTCTGCCCATGCTTCAGTTACCCCAACTGTGGAGGCTGTCGTGGACCCTGCTGCTAGGAGAGTCTGCAGACGAACAAAGACAAACTCTTCATATATTACTTAAAGTTACCAAGAAATGCATTCAAAACTCATAAATATAAATAAAC
Source organism: Drosophila macrothrix (assembly GCA_035042055.1). Classification (NCBI taxonomy): domain Eukaryota; kingdom Metazoa; phylum Arthropoda; class Insecta; order Diptera; family Drosophilidae; genus Drosophila; species Drosophila macrothrix. The sequence continues at coordinate 10,716,181 of JAWNLX010000604.1, forward strand.
GGCCTAGAAAATGTTGACAATAAGTAGTATTATGAATATTATTATTCACATATACAATTATAAATGTATTTGGGATCAACATATTTCAGTTATCCCTTCACAAATAACTTACTATAATTGGTCTTAAGATTTATTTCAAGCACTCACTAAGCACGAGGGCATTATGTCATCGTCAACAACTATACAACTAACACTTAATGGCCAATTGATAGATGAATTAAGGCACTTGGCCTTTTCACTGCTATTTTCCGATGATATTTGATCTGGAAACTGGATGCCGCTCTTTGCCTTTGAGTTTGTTTTGAAGTGCCTGCCCCGCATTTTTTCATACTTTTGCTCAAATTTGGAGCTCTTTGCTTATGCCACAACTTTTGGTCAATGCTTAAAGCTCTCAAAGAGTTGTGCGATATATTCAATGTGCATTTTAAATTTGGCTTAAACTTGCTTAAGCTTTCCATTTTATTTACTTTATTTTTTCTTAACTACTAATCATTTTTTAGAGTTTGGCATCTTAAAACTTATACTTGGGAATTTTAAAAATTTCACACTTGTTCTTTTTAATAAAAAAAAGTATGCTCTGAGAATTCAGATTTAAATTTCAATTTTTTTTGCCCTAGCACCCCGACCCAATTCCGAAACTCATTCAGCTTTAAGGCCTTGTCCAGTAAACATTCCAAAATATTTTTTGTTTGTACTTCAATGTCAATTTTGTAGGAATGTGAGTTACGAGAAATTAAACAAATAAATATATTTTATTTAAGTTTTCATTTTATACAAATTTATATTGACAGCTTTCCTATAAAATATACAATCGATTGCATTGGATTCCAGAAGCTTGTAACCCGGGAACATTTTCTGAAATCCATTCGCAGTCGCTAGTACCTGTTTCCGTGAAGAAGTTGAACTAAAAGTAAGTACTCTATAATTCCCTTCTATTGAATACAAAATATGAGTCATTGTCAGTCCATATCAAGATGTGCTGCGGTCCTTGCGGTGGTTGCTATGGCGGATGCTATGGTTGCTACGGCGGTTGTTACGGATGCGGTGGCTGCTACGGTTCTTACGGTTGCGGTGGTTGCTACGGCTGTGGATCCTGCTACGGTGGCTGTGGACCTTATTGCTAAAATCTTCTTCAGAACGAAATCTAGGTACTAAACATCTAGTACAAAAAGCAACAGCTCAATGTAAATTATTTTAAAATTTGTAAAATTAAATGGGGTTTTTATAGCAATTTAAATTTTAAACATTGTATTATTTAGAATAGTATTTTATTTTTGATTGGACTCTTAACATAGAAGGCTAAGTATGGTCCACAATATCGACAATCCTTTAGACAATACTCATTCACATTTTGAACAAGGAAGTTTGCTATTATTTATGTATATGCAATTAATGTCTATGAGATAACATAATTTATGCAGTACAACATACATGCTTCTAAGGAATATATAATAACTGTATGCGTCTCCATTGCAATTTTGTATCGGTTCTCAAAAGTGGCTAACAGTAAAATACCAAATTTGACTTTGGTTCTCACTCAAAAACTGCAAAAGATATAGCCATTTAGGGGCGGGAGGCCTGAGGGAAGTGGGCGTATCATATGCCGAGCCTTAAATGTAAGCAAAGTAGGCTTTAGTATTTGAACTTAAACACATAGAAATGATCCCAAACCAGATGCCAGGAAATAATTCACTTTACTTTTCGGGCTTGTACAGTCAAAATCTCTAAATTTTTTTGTTGTGTAATTGAGTGTAAAGTTTTTGGGAATGTAAGTATTAAATTTATAAAATTATATATATATATTCCTACTAAATCCGAAATAACTTACGATTTACATAATAGATTGAGTATTTCCATCAGAATTCGAATAGTGTCTACTTCCGTGAAGACTTCATACACTATCCACACATTTCCCATTCGCTTTCCACATCATTAGTTCCTCCACAACTATCAGAGATGTGCTTTAAGCTTTATCCGTGCTGCGGCGGATGTGCATCGCCATGCTGCTACCCACCGCGCTTATGCTGTGGCGGTTGTGGACCCTGCTGTGGAGCCGGACCCTGCTGTGGATGGTGTGGACCTTGCTGTGGTGGTTGTGGACCCGGCTGTTAAGCAAAAAAAAAGTCTTCAGAACGAAATCTAGATACACTGTTCCCTAATTCCAACAAATAAGAGCTCCAATATATTTGTTTCTTAAAAATGTAATTAGCTTCTTTGATGAAGTTGATCTAGTTTTTTTAATGGAATAGTTTGCCAATAGTTTGTATATATAAAGTGTGGATGTTAAATTGATTAGTTATGTATGTGATGTCTACTTTATAAATAAAAATAAAGTTCCAGGGAAATATTCCACTTGATTTATGCTTCGAGTTTAAATATAAATGTTTTTCTTTTCTTTGTCGCACAAAGTATGAACAATATGAACACTTACCGCTTATATGGTGGTTTGCCGATAACTGCCGTCGAAATATTCAAAATTCGTTTCTTTGACACCGTCGAACAGCTGTTCACAGAATCCATAGAGGTCATTAGCGAGTTAACATTGTGGATTTTTGTTTTGCGGTTTTAGCACCATCTTTCGGAAGAGATAGAAGAGCTCTCCACGCCACCTGTCGGTCAAAAGTAGATGGTAGAGACTTGGGTAAGTTAAGGGCTGGATAAGTTAAATCAGAGTGCAAAAATAGTATCTTCAAAGACTTGACATTATTTTGTACGTATTTATGTAATTTTACTTTAAAAGCTTGAAAGGGACCAAAGCTCGGAACTCAATTACTTTAGTCCTTGAACAACAAATGAGGAAGCTGGAAGAATGAGGAGCTAAGAAGCAACAACTCCGCTTAAGCAAGATGGTTAACAGTGACCGACAACAGACCTGTTGATTTAGTTTCACGCATTTAAATTTTAAATGTATTTATTTCAATCTAAGGTGAATAATACAACTCAGTAAATTTATATTTAAGAACTTAAGAAATGAATGAGCAAAGCTAAACAACATTAATTTGTTTCAAAAATGGAGAAATTAAACAAATAAATACATTAAAATACATTTGCAAATCGATTGTATTTAATAATTAAAAAACTGCATAACATTTTCGTTGTAACGAAATCAACAAATGTTTTATTTACTTACTCGTTTCCGGTTCAAGTAGAAATGGCCGGAAAAGTGTACATAATTTTTGCAATACTTCATCTTATTTTTACTTGAGTTCTTCTTCATCTGTGTGTGCATTATGAATTGAATTGATCTCTCATATTTAATTCGAAATATGAAGTACCAATTGAGCCTGTCACCTTGAAAGTACTTATTTACTTCAATGTCCAATTGACAATTCTCTAACGAGTTTCAAATTGAACTTGTCTTACCTGAAAATACATATATATATATAAATATATACATGTTTGCTGATAAATTGCAGAGCTTGTACAACAATAAAATAAAATGAAAATAAAAAAAAGAGAACGCTATTAATTTGCCTACGTTTGTTAGTCCATTTATTTTGATTTATCACCAGAGCCTAGCACAAACCCTCAATGGGCAATTGGGGTATAATTTTATTTGTCATTTGTATGCAAACACACACAGACACACACACACACATACACACACACACACATGAATGTAGCATATGTGTTGTTGCTGGTGTTATTACGATTTTTAGCATATTCGATTGTTATGTCTGACAGCGACAAATGTCAAAATGTCAGCCAGTTAAAAAAGACTCGAAATTCGAGCAGAGCAGAGCAGAGCAGGGTTGGCCAAAGGGGCAAGGCAAGGGGAAATCACAGCACATGTTTGTTATGCACATATGTAAATATTTCGTTTTATTTGCCATTCTTTTGGAAAATTCGTGAAAATCGCATAGCCACATTCCCGAAGGTTGCAGCACGCCTAAAAGTATGTTTAAAAAATTGTTTGCTCACGGTCAAAAAGCAAAAGTGCCACAACATGTGTGTGTGCATGTGTGTGTGTGTCTATTTGATTGTCTGGCCACATGTGTCGTGTGTGGCTGTGTGTGCCAGTCTGTGCAGCGCAAAGGGGAAACAGCTGAAATATTTTTGTGCCATTTTAATCCACTTTTGAAAATTTATTATGCAGAAACGTTCAAAAATTTTACGCTTAACTTCCACCCGTAAAAAGTGAAGCGTTTTAGATTTCCCTAATACCCTGTAACCAGACAAATCTATCTAATAATACCAATAGTAATAACACACTTGTGCCTTGGGCAATGAGAATATATCATCTGTTTTTGGACTTCAAAATACTTTAAGTGTAGGCAACCCCCTCAAGTTAAAAACAACGATTATTTACTGGAGATAACAGATATTAGATACCCTTGAAGCCCGGTCTCAAATTGCTGATTACTGATTGCTAAATATCATTGTAGATTTACAAAGCTGACAGATTTCTTCTCTAAAAGTTATATGATATAGTTGTCCGATTCCTTTGAGTTTTTTGGCCAAGTGTTGAGGATCATAATAATTCGAATAGCTGTGAGTAAGTTTGGTAAGGATAACTTACTAAACAAAAAGATTTTCATATGAGAAATCTTCTATGGAACCTATAGGATATAGTTATCCAATCTGCCAAAATATGCCAAATTTCATCAAGGTAACTTCAAGACTGAAGGACTAGTTTGCACTCGGTTAGTGAGGCTGATCAGGAATCTATACACTTTATGGTCATCACATCACGATAAAGTTATAAAACACTCTACAAGAATATGCAAATATATAATGCCAAAAAAAAATATATATGAATGACTCAGAACTAGGATAACTGCCTGTCAAGCTTACCAAAACTCTGTTTTTATGGCCATGAAGTTTTTTCAGACTTTTTTTGGTGTGGACTAGAGCCGTCCACATGTTTTGGGTCATAAATCTGCAATTACCAGTCACGCTAGCGCAGAGATCCGGAGAGACCAGTTTCGATTCTACCAGTTCCCCGTTTGAGAATGTCGCCAACTTGTCGGACAAGTGTGATGCATCTTTTTTTATTTTTATTTTGTTGGTATGCAGCTTTGATTTTGAATTCAATCTGTTGCCGCTTAAAGCGTGTCCTTTTGGGGCCAATCTGACACATAAATTATGCCATGCTTGCAGCAATTTGATGGGAGGCATCGCCAAGCAAGTCTTTCACTTAGTTTGCGAGCCAAGCAAATAGGCAAAACTGCGAAGAAAACAAAAAAAAAAAACATAAACCAAAAAAGGGAACTTCAAGTTGCCTGCTGCAGCTGGTAATTTTTAGCTATTTGCTTGGCCAAGTCTCTCGGCTCGACCAAAACTCCAACTTGTATGCGTTCACGCTTGGCAGCCAATTCAAGTCGTGTCATTTTGTTGAGTTTGTGTTGAGAGCTGAGTTGCTTTAGCTGCCGACTTACCCACTCCGCACCCTTCTTCTTGGCTTTTGCCATTTCCAGCTTCTTGTAATTCAAATGTCAGTCACTCAGTCACTCAGTCAGCCAGTCAGTCAGCCAGTCAGTCAGTCAGTCAGTCAGTCAGTGAGTTAGTCAAACGGCACACCACTGTAAGGCAAAGTTCTTGCCAAGCTTACATCACTTGAGCTTGCCAACTGCATCCCTTACTCGACTATCTCCGACCACATCGCAGCTTCTACTATGCCATCCTTGTTGCCTCCTTGTTGCATGTGTACAGGTGGCGTCTCATTTGCCGCCTCTTCTTCATCCGAACTTGGCTGGATGAGGCATTCGTGACTTGCGTGAAGCTGCTCTACACAAATAGTTGGTCTTGCTTGCTTAATTATGTATGCACACCCATGCATCAATGCATCTATGCATATATGTTTATATATATATATATATATATATATATATATATATATATATATATATATATATGAATCGAAGTGGGTTAATATTTAATTATCAAAGAACTTGAGTTGAGTTGAGTTAAGTTTATCAACGATTAGCATAACATATTTTTGAAGCGATGGCAGCGATTTCTTTCTTTCAATAAAACTATGTTCAAAACCTTTGTAATTTAAGTATATTTTATTGAATTTGAATTTGATGAATATTTTTATAAATTTAAGAAATTTTAATTACTCTTCAGATGTTTCGGTGTGTTGAATTATAACTTACACTTTGGCCTAAAAGGCCCTAGAATCACTTGGCTGCAAGCAAATTTTGCAAATAGATATCATTTATTTATTTATTCTATGTATTTATGTATTTAATGTAAGTAATATTCATACTTAAATAATTATATGTGTGATTTGCATTCCGTTACTACAATTTGTTCTGTGACTTAAAGCATTCTTTGCGATTCATGGGATTTTCATAGTTGTAGTTTGAGTCATTTAGGGACAGATCAATCAAGATTTATGTGGCTATGAATTATCTATCGTTCAATGTGTGTCTAAGCGAAAACAGAAAAAAATCCCATTAATTAAGTTAATTTGCTGTACGTGTCGAATAGTCCCTGGTCTTAGCCACGCTAAGCACATTAGCTCCCAAGGCCACATGGAGAATCAAGGCTGGCTGCTGCATTCATTTAATTGGGCCGCAATTAAAGTGCGAACATATTTTTATCGAGTTGGAAATTGGCATCAAATTATTGTAATTTGTGCGCTTAATTAGCCGACTTGGCTAGGCGCATCTAATTAGCCGATAATTATATATAGAAATAAAGCCAAAACACACAAAACAAATGCAGACTTTGTTCATTGGTCCTGCCTTTATTCCGGCTCCCATTGAAGTCTTCTACATCCAACAAATTTCCATCACGCTTTTGAGTGCCGGGCCTTTTCACTTGCCACTTGCAACCACCCCTCCTGCACTAGGCCACCAACGGTGGCAACTAATTTACCAGGCTCGCTGCCTAAGCCCACCCCCCCCCCCCCCCCACAATCTTTCACCCGACAGAGAAGAATGCGGAGGGGATGCAAAGTGACTGCACAAGTAACAAATCAAACGAGTGCTTTTGTAAATTACATTTGAATTATCCTCTCTGTGTTCTGGCGCGTGCTTGCTACACTCCCCTTTGCCCCCGCTCTCTCTCTCCCTCTCTCTTTCCCTCTCTCTGTCTCTCTCTCTCTGTCGCTTGCTCATGCATTCATTCAGTGCTGCGTTTGTGCGGCGATGTGTTCTCTTTTTTTTTTTTTTGTACCACTCTTTGGGTGCTGCTGATGGTGCCACATGGCAGATGTGCAAACATCCTTGCATCCTTGAACAGACGAACAACAATAGCAACAAGGATCCGGCATGCAAAGTGGATCAAACAGCCAAAGTTAATAAACACTTTGCTCATTGTGCCTCCTCCGCGTCCTCGTCCTCGTCCTCCTTGCCCTGCTCTCGCCTGCTTTGTGCTTAGGTCCGTTTTAGTGTCCATTGCAATTTGGGTTTTGTTGCACACTGAAATTGAATGCAAATAGAAAAACACTCGCACACACACACACACACACACACACACAGCCAGACACACACAGGCATACGCACAGCACTTAAATTTACGCGTTTTCCATTTCAATTAAAACAATTTCAATTACAATTCGCACTCGCAGCAGCAGCAGCAAAAACGACAAACCATTTAACGCCCTTCCACCCATTCCCCATACCCCCCCTCCCTTCGAACTAACTAGGCAGGACTTTAGTGTGTGTGTGTGTGTGTGTGTGTGTGTGTGTGTGTACGTGTGTGTGTGTGTGTGTGTCCCTCGTTTTTAGCGCATGCAAATGCGCTGTGTTGAGTATGCCGCAAACTGGCTAATTATTTATAGTTTTAGTCATTATGGGTACAACACACAAACACACACAGACACACACACAGACACACACACACAGATATTATACACACCAATACATATACACTCTGCTGGCTAAATTTGAAGTAGAATCGAGGCCAAACACTCATTTGATTCATTCTACCTGCAGCCATTTGTCCGATTACAAAAATGCTCAACTTGTTTTTGGGCCACTGAATCTCAGATATTACTTATTATATATATATATGTATGTATATATATATATGTATGTATATATGTATGTATTTGTGTATGTTTGTGCTTCACTTGGCATCCATCAGACATTGTCTGGCGGTATTAGGTTTTCGTCTGTCTACAGCAGAAGTTTGCCTCTTGTAAGACTCGGTTCCCTCTCCTATTTGCCACAAGTGAATGACTTTTGAGCTAATTCATTGTAAAATTTGGAACACACCTTTTGCCTTTGTATTGAAGCTCTTTAAAGTTGAATTGTATGTGGAAGCTGCTGCAGACTATTTAATAGACTAAAATAAACACATCGACTTCTGCTATGGAATGCATAGAAATTTGTTGCCGCCTTTTTATTCCTTTCGTAATGCTGTGAATAAAATAGAAATACAATGGCAAAATGTCAGAAAATTGTGACACATGCACAAATCAAATATTAATCAAAAATGTACATCAACAGCCAGCGTTGATGCCACAAACGAATTTCCTCCCCCGGCAGACAAATATGGCCAACATACATGTTGCCATAAAAACAACAAAAATATGTTGTTGTTTTTTGCTTGTTGCTGACAGATTTGTCCCAGCCATTACCTGTAATTAAAACTGAAGCTCTCATTCATTCCCAATCGAAGCTCGCATCAGGAAAATCACAAAACAAAATCACAGCTATCAAAAAAAAAAATACTGAAAATATAAAATAGAAAGAAAGAAATAATTTAAAGCGATTTGTTTCTACTTGGCTTCTAAAAGTAGACAATACATAAATGGATCTGAGGCAGAAACATACAAAAGACAATATAACGATATATATCCCTTGTATATATAACATAGTTGAAATATAATATTTGAACTTAATTCTGCTGGAGCAAAACAAAGACAGCTATTTTCATGGCTGCTGACAAATAGTAGGCATTTAACCGAAGAAATGGCTTATGCTGGGGGACAATCGGATCAGACAATCAGAGTATTTTAATAATAATTATTTGGTTTTATTCGAAATGCATTCGGTAAGATCAACTTGTCCAGGGCATAAAATCAAAGGCGACTTAATCCCTGTGGAATAAATGGGCCAAATGTTGGAGGTTGTCACAATAATAAAACCAAGCATGCAACGTTCTGGATTGTACGTACTACACCCCCCTCCCCTTTTGGGTGGTGTCAAATGTGAAAGGGGGGGAGGAAATCGCCGGACGAACAACATGTCGCGCATTTAACGGAAATATTGAACTTCCACTGTGGAAATGGACGAACGTAAAGTCTGCGGCTGCATTTCATGGGATGACAAGGCGAGGCAGGCGTGGCGCCGGAGGGGGAGGGAGAGGGGTTGCCAATGGCAAGGTAGGGCCAGACGGTTGCGGAAGGGAACAGGTCGGAGTCATGGTGGCGACGTGAGCAAAGAACACTTCCACCACATCCTTCTGACATTTGAGCGACGTTCAAATGTAGCGGAAATGAATTTTATGTGGAGGTGCCAAAGAGCGTAGCACTAATAAAAATTGTAACCAGCAACACACACACACACACACACACACACACATACACAGAGGTACATATGTAAAAATGTAGTGCACAATTCTGGTATACAAATGTTAGCCAAGGTAAGAAAGCAACAAAATTGTGTGCATTATTTACGCGTTGCTGGCATTTTATGCTAATAAATTACCAATATGCATGAAAGCAAAACTTTTGTTGCATGCAACTCGGCTGCGGGGAGGGGGAGGGGGTTGAGAGAACGTACTGGAAATCTGTGAAAAACTGACAAACTGCACACACATAGAGAGAGAGAGAGAGAGAGATAGAGCGAGAGAGAGAGAGAGAGAGAGAGAGAGAGAACGGGTGGAGAGCATTTATTATTCTCTGATATTTTTTACGCTCTAACCAAAAAATCGAACTGTGAACGAAGTAAAAAAAAAAAAGAAACGCTGAGGGAAATGACACACAACCAAATGTTAAAAGTCAGACAACAACTGCAACAACTGCAACAACAGCAGCAGCAGCTGTGGGGGAGTGTGTGTGTGAGTGTGTGTGTGTGTGTGTGCCAGCTTTTTGTGTGTGTGTGTGCGTGATGTGCATTGGCTGACGCCAAAGAAATTTGGCGTCAGTTTTATACGCAACGAGCGAGCTGAAAAAAAAGGTAGAGCAAAAAAAATGGGGGGGCAGCCGACATGCTTCAGACGAGTGGCAACAATGGCAAACAAAAATCCGGAAAAAATAGCAAATCGTACAAAAATAGCTGCAACACACACACACGCACACACACACACACACACACAGATTGGGAATAAGTTTGGAAACCAAATTGTGGCGTGCACAAAGTGAGTGCGTGTGTGCAGGAGGCAAGTGGCTGCTAATGTGGCATTTGGCAAGAGAGGCTCAAAGCGGAAGCAAAAACAACAGCCACAACTAATGCAACTAATTGACCCTGACATCGGCCAGAATGCAAAGAGTGCTAATTAAAGGCAACTTGTTTGAGGATCGAGTGGAAGGCAAGCCAAGTGCATCGCATCACTCCACAGTTGGCTTAGTTAAACGAATAAGGCCAATAAGGATTTGCTTTTGTGTGCAGGCGGAGCGGGAGAAACCCCCACAGCGAACACTGAGCAAAGCTAAAATAAAGAATAAATATTAAATATATTATTGAATTTTAATTTATTGCTTTATTTTAGTGGAGCACAGATTATCCTCAATCGAATCCCAGTTGATGTTAAAGCAATTATTTGCAGTAACTTAATAAATCAGAAGCAATATTTGTTGACTGCCTTCGGGCGACACAGAAAAATAAATGGCGTAAAAACTAAATCAAATTAACCAAACAACAAAATATTTAACTTTAAATGATGCAAGACAGTTAATTGACTAGTTGCCGCGGCTTTCTTCTAAAAATATTCCATTTTCAATTGGATTCAGTTTGATTTTTGAATTACTATAAAAAAAAAACTGTTTTTTGATTCGCTTCAAAGTGTAGCCAAAACTCGAAAATGAGTTTTTGATAAATGCGCGAATACTTTTGCTAATAATTATGATTGGCAGCCAAGCGTATTGGTAATTCGACTTGGACCGCATGTAGATAGTTGCCCCCATCCGCTGCAGCCACTGCATACAGATAAGTGGAAATGGTAAGGGAGAAAATATGAATTCTGGCGTTGTGCTCAAGTAGCTATCATATGCATACATAGATACTTATGCCATTTTATATATGTATTTTTTAGCTGGCAGGTAAATATGGCTGTCGCAGCACAGATAAGGCTGGCATCGCTGAACTTCTACCACTGCACGGGAAGTGGCTCTCGGTGGATTTAGCTGAGCAGTGGGTGGCAGTTGGTAGTGGAGTGTGTGTGTGTGTGTGTGTAACTGCAGCTTTGCATTTCATATTTTTGCAAAAGACATGTAGTAGAAAAGCAGCACACACACACAGATGCAGACAAACAAAATCCAAGCCAAATATTATTGAATACGAAAATTGTTAGGTAAACACAGCTGCAATGCCAAACCCTGATCTCAGCAACATTGTTTTTGTGCACTGCCAACCGAACCGAAGCGATTTTGTCAGAATATTTCAAAGCTCCAATGACAAATATGCATAAATAGCCGTTATTCTCCTTCCCCTTTTTGGCGGTGGCAGCATTATCAATCCACTGGCATCGGGCATCAGTCTGAGGCACGAGAGCGAGAACGTGCCAGCCAGCAGCAATTAGGCAACCTATTCATATGACCTGGAGTGCACTCACAAAAAATCAGCACTTTAAACTTAAACATAATCCAAATATGACTCGCTCTCGCAACAAATCAGAGACAAATCGAAAAGAAATCGCATAAATGAATTCCCTAAAAAAATAAATAATTATTTTTAGGCAGTTGAAGTTTGTTAGTTGTAGTTGCAATATTTTTGTTTGAGTGTATGAGTCTGTTTTTCTGGTAATTTACCGAGTGGCGCAGAGCTGTGTGACCATAATTCAAACGGAGGCCTGAGGCTAAGAATATGGCAAGCAACAGTTGCAACAGTTGCCACTGTTGCCACTGGTGCCAGTGCCGTGTGAAAAGAAGAAAGGCCAGCAAGCTTATGGACTGGTTGGTGCAAAGTGCTGCGACAGCGGATGTGAAAACGGGTCCAGTAAAAACTAGGTGAAAGGCCAAAATTTATTTGGTGCTAAAATTTTGGAATGCAAGTCAGCGTGCCAAACAAGCCAAAAAGCGAGGCAAGCGGCAAGCACCAAGAATGTCACTTTGGCTGCAACATATTATCTTAAGCTGCATCAGTCGGCAATAAATATAGTCGTGATAATGCGCAGACACCATTCAACAGACCTACAACCATATATATATATATATATATATATATAGATATATATATATCAAATAAATAAGTGCAACTAACAAATAACTTTTCAAATCAGCCTTTAATTTATGTTTCTGAAAATATCCTTTTGGCATTATCGTTTCTGCTTCAATAGCATTAAGTATCTACTAATTATTTATATGGCTATTCTTGATGGGCATCAGAGTCAATCGAATAACTAATTTGGCCATCTATCTTTGTGTTGGCTTTCTAAATTGCATAAAATAACTTGGAAAGCTGCCCAGCTGCAGTAAACAAGCTGCTTACGAATTACATTTTGCAGCTGCTTAACAAACGCTCTCAAATTTATTGTTTCCAACCACAACAACAAAAAAAAGAAGAAGAAAAGTTAAAGCTTGGCCAAAGGTTGTTAATCTTGTTTTTGCTTTGCCCTCCGACCTGCCACCAAAAAGGGAGGCAGCCTAGCTGCCACTTGAATGGTGTAAGATGTGTCGTCAAGTGCGAATATTTAATTGCTAACAAACGCCAAAGGCGGGACAATTGGCGCCTGGTTTGCATTGCATTACACACAGAATGATGTATGGAGATCCTTGGGCGCTGCCTGCGTGCATTTTGTGGGTCATAATTATGACAGAAGCCAACAGCTGGACACCAATTAAAAGGCAATGCAATTATCGTGTGGCATGGCTATTAAATTATACATGCTGCAATATGCTATAATTCGAAAAAAATGCCCACATTGCACACATTTATCAGTCGCAATCGACTCGACTATAAAGTAAATAATAAACTTTGACAAGGTTTGTTTTATTATACTCCAGTCAGGAAAAATCACAATTTAACAACTGTTAACATTGACTGTTAGCAGGATAATTTACAGCCAAAGAGAGTTAAATGGAATTTGCCACTGCATAACAGCAAAGAGCATTGCGCTGTGTTGATTTTTACATGGTGTCCCCTTGCATGTTAGTTAGCAGACTCCACTGACGTTAGCATACAAAGGGGACTACAGTTGTTCTCTTAACGTTAGCATACGAAGGGGAAATTTATGGACTACTGTTGTTCTCTCTTTGGCTGTTACCGAGCAGCGGAAGGAAACTTTACAGGCAGTGAATGAAACTTTACAGCTTGTTTTTATGTTTCAAATACATTTGTGTGTCGATTTTACAGTCTGTTACACTGCCATCATATGTGCGTGGATTTAACACAGCGTTAGCTTATCGCAAAGCAGAAGATAAGCCCCAGCGACCCACTTGTGGCCATGCTTGGCTCATTATATTACGCTGCTAAGATTTGTACGTTGGTCTAACAGAGTGTTAAGCTGCTGACTTTTACAGTAAACAGTAACAGTTTAAAAATAATGTCTTCAATATAATTTTTGTATCAAGATTTGCTTAAGCTAATTTCTGCTAATGACTTTTCTTATAATCAGCATTCAACCTAGTCAATTTAAAGTTTCTGTAATTTATTCATTTTATAAAACTGAAACAATAAAATTTACCTTTAATTAGACATTAAAATATAAATTATCTGGGAAACTGTTGCGTAAATTGGATATTGGTCTAATTAAGTTTGTATATCTTTAAAAAACAAAACAGTTTTTTTTAATGCTTTAATTATCCTTGAAGTTGTAGTAGTAAAAACTTTCCATCCTAATTGCAATCTAAATCATTTAGTCAATTAATTGATTCCCTGTTTAGTTTGTGCTGCTTGTGTTCACCCATCAACAATTAAAAACCTTTCATAATGCTCTTTTTTATTCCCATGCCACAAAAAAAGGAGCTCAGCAGCCACCAACAAAAAGTTTGCTCCTTTGCCAGGCGCTGCATGCCACCAATTTAATTAATCTGCACAAAAATATGCAACACTGCAAAAGTTTGCCAGCCAAGGCAAACAGACACACACGCACACACACGCACACACACATACACACACACACACACACACACACACAGAGACAGATACAGAGACATGCATATGCATGCCAAGAAATTACCACAGTTATAATACTTGACACATAAAGTGTGAGCTACTACTTTATGCGTGTGTGTGTGTGTGTGTGTGTGTGTGTGTGTGGGATGTGTGTGAATGCCTAAAAGCAGGCAACAGCAAAAGACAGAACAACAACAACAAAAGCAGCAGCAACGGCAGCAGCATCAACGGCAGCAGCAACGGCAATAAGATTACTTAATTGATTTAAATTTGCTTGTCTGCTGGGTGGGCAGCTGTGGGATGGGGTGGGAGGGGAGGCGTTAGTACTTGATGATGTTGCACAGTGCCGCATGCGATAATGAAGTTGTTGACAAGCTTCTGGGCAAAAAGAAAACGCAAACAACAGCAAATAGCAACGACAACAAGAACAACAGCAACAGCAGCAAAATGGCAACAACAGCAACATGGCAACAACTGGCGCGAAGACGGCGACGCGAAGTGCAAGTAATTGAAAAGCAGCAAAAGCAAACGCAACAGCTGCAACAGCAACAACAACAACAGCAACAGCAACAGCAACAAAAAGGCGACAGCGAGCAGGCTCAAGTTGCCGTCATTTGTTTCAGCTGCAGCTGTGGCAACTGTGGCAAGAGGCAGCCTCAAGTGCCGCAAACACACACAGCACACAGCACACAGCACAAAATCGAGGGATTTCGGCTTGCGGAGGGGACTGTGTCGTATGCGTTATTCCCTGGCATAATTATAATTAATGGCATTACGCCTCAAGAATGACTGGCTAAGATATTCAATTTATCAGCAGACATCAGCCAGCTTGCCACACACTGTCAGTATTCCAAGCAAAAGCCATGTCAGTATTCCAAATCAGAATCTGAATCTGGTAAATGATATAGTAAGCCGACTCCACGAGTTGAGTTCTTCTGTAAACAAGTTTTGTGTTTACCAATTTTTCCGAGCCAAACTTACCCAAAATGCGTATTGGAAAAAGACTCCTCTTTAACCTAACAATTATAGAGATCAGTCTACTATATCATATAGCTTTCATAGCTAGTCTAGTCTAGTTTAGATTTGTCTACGAATATAATCTTTGGCTTGACTAAGATATTAATTCTTTCTTGTCTCATTTTCTATTTATTTCTTATTATTATTTATATACATTCTTTTAGCATTTTTTAAATATCCCTCCAGTCTTAAATCACCTCTGTGGCTATTGCAAGATCGTACTTAAAAGAATAAAGATGGTATTTAAAAAAAGAATTTATATGCCAGTCAAGGAGTGATAAAGTAATTTTTGCACTTTCAACTTGTGCCAGAAAACATTTTTTAACACAATTCCGCAACGATTTTATGGCGTTGCAACGCGCTGTGAATAAATTAATGAATGTATGCAAATAAAAATTTAATAATTATTATTAACACGTCTATCAATTTGTAATTGTGTGAACACGTTTGCTTTTCTGGTTTCGCTTTAATTGCCATATGGTGTGGCAGGATCAATGTGCCTCTCTCTCTCTCTTTAAATTCGCATATGTTCAATTTGACTCCCTCCCTTAAAGCCCAGACTTTTAGCCAGCAAGAGTTATTGATTTTTTTCCGTCTTTTTTTTTGCCAATGCATTTGGACCCCATAGGCGTCTTTGCTTTGTGCTTCTGCGGTTTTTGCTGTTATTACGAGCCCCGTGCGCCACACGACACTCGTTAGCATTAGCCGGCAGCAAATGCAACGACAAGGACACCATATACAGACAGATAGACAAACAGGCAGATAGACAGAGACAGAGGGAAAGGGGGGGGGCGAAGCAAGGCTGAGTGCGGACCGGGGACAAGCAGCTTAGTCATGCCCAGCAGTGCTGCGCCGATGACGATGACCAAGTCAAAAATTTGCCACATCTACTCCCTTGTGGATGTGACCTGCATGCTGCGTTGGGCGCCAAACTTTTGACTTTAATTTGCCCAGTTGCGAATTTTCCAACCAAAAAAATATATAAAACCTAAAATATAAAACAGAAAATGCAGCCATAAAATAGAGTGTGGCAAAATGCTGGGCTTATTTGTGGGACGTGCTCGGCTGGGACCACAATCATGCTTTCGCAACAAGGCTAACGAAATGAGAAAAGAACAAATAAAAAGAGAGATTATAGGCCAACATATCTGCCTATTTATATTTATCTATTCTAAACTTATGCATTCCAAAAAAAAACGGTGACTTCATTTTTACTTGTCACTTGACGTTTTAAATTTAATTATAATTTGAGTATATTTATATATTTATAGATATGCATTTAATGTATATAAATATTCAAACATTGACTTCGCTATTCACATCTGGAGCAGATCCTTAACGCTGTTGATGGCCCCCCAATAAAAATAAGCACAAATATTTGACGTGGACAGTTCACATAGAATAGAAGCAAATAAAATAAGCGCGTTCTTTATTTGTCTATGCTGGGACGGAAATTGGAAAAATGCAGTCGGCATTTTGTTGGACAGTTCGGAAAGAACTGTCAACAACAGCATTACAACTACGAGTAACAAGGACACACACACACACACACACACACACAGAAAGACTCTTGCAACAAGCCGGGCAGCTAACCAGAGTTAAACTCTTGTCCGGGCAACGGAATGGAGGCAGGTAGGTGGAAGTGGATGTGGATGTGGGAGGCAAAACCCTTGAAATGCATGCCAAACACTTGCTGTGGAATTCGTAATAGTGCCAACACAGTCCTGTCTGCAACAATAACCATTTAAGAAACTTGAATATATACAACAAAAAATCGTAGTTGCACTTGTCAAGCGAAGGAGTCGACTGGAGATCCTCCTTTGCCTCGTTGTACCTGAGGAAATAAAGGCACTCATTCTAAATTCTTGGGCATATTTCATAAATATTTGCGCTCGAATTAAAGATGTATGAAAAACCTGCATACTCCGTAACATAAAATGGACAAACCAAATTAGTCTTCGTTTATATATATATAGCTAGTCAATCTGTCTATATAATCTTATATTCTCTCTCTTAAAAATGTAGTTGGGAATTTGTATCGGTCTGTGGCAAAAATATAAAACTTGATCTTCACATGACAAGTGATTATTTTAGGTATATAGCTTTTCTAGTATCTAAAATAAAAAAGAAAACTAATCCAAACTGACAAACGAATAAATTAAATCATAAAGAAATAAATTTAATTTGTATAGGATCTTCGTCAATGCCTGACTGATTATTAGGCATATATATAAATATATATATATAAATTCTAATCAATCTGCTGTTCGGATGCTGCGGGTTCTTCTAGTTAAGGTGACACATTCTGCTAGGATGTGCATCGAGGACTGCTCTTCTCTTTCCCAAAACTAATTGAACTAATTTTCTACAGCGTCAGTTCCAAAATCTGTCTCATAGAATAGAATAATTCCTAATACTGTACAGGAAGACACAAAAAATAAAAATAAATGAAAAAATCGAATAGAGCAAAAAAGATAGAAAACTCAACAAAAATAAAACTCTTTCTTGGTTAGCTCAAAAGTTATTTGATCAAACTGATCTATGACTATAAAATAGCTACAATTTCTATAACTCAAAAAACTATCAAAAATCGAATAAAACACTTGAAGCAGCAAGCATATTTTGTGTCTTAAATTGTTTTCATTGTTTTTCATTTATTTTTATTAAAAATGTAAATTCAGAAAATGCGGAATACCATAGTTTTGCAGACCATTGACCATTGACCATTGTTCTCGTATCGCTTCATATCGCTTCATATATATGGATGCACAAATTTACATTTTCCGATCATTTTCTTTGCTTTGCTTTTCTTTTTGTTTTTTTTTTTTTCGTTTTCCTTCGTTCAGCTTAGTTTTGGATTATGCGTGTACATATTATGGGTTGTTCATACATATAATAATATACGGGTCTTTTCAATCACAAAACAGAACCAAGCAACTAATGATAGCAATATATACACACATATGTGTATACACTCTATATATATATATATGTAAGATGTTACAACGGAAATGCAAGCACATCGAGCATAGATATATATATATATATATATATATATATACTTCATGTTAAAAGCAGTCGTTGCATTCTGACAAATCGGTTGATTTTGATTACACGAGGATTAAAGTGTCTGCAAGGGGGGGCGGGGTGAGAGGCATGGGGCATGGGGCATGGGGCGTGGTTATACATCAAAGTTGAAACTTTTCATCATATTTTGTTTTGTTTTTTTGTTTTTTGCGCACAACAATCAGTTTTTGTTTTGGGCTAGTTGCTTTAAGGTATGTATTTTTGTATATTTGTAATATGCCATATGGTGTATATATAATTGCATATTCTATATATGTATCGATTTTCTACGCATATCCGATTATTGTGACAAGCAAAAACAATGAAAGTTGTTCTTGTATTTTATTACATGTCTAAAATTTCGTTACACACAAAAATATTATGCGCTGTTGTTGAACTGTTGGAAAAGCATGTTGCAGTTGTAATACAATTTTTCTTCTTTCTTTTTTTTTCTTTTTTGTTTTTGTTTTGTTTTTGCTGTGGTTGATTTTCTCGTTTTTTAATCATTTTTTTGCTGGGTATATTTAACGCTTTTGGTTTTTTATTTTAATGCCGACGCTAAAATGGTGGTGATGTTGGCTGTTGTTATTGTTGCTGCTGCTGCTGCTGTTTCTGTTGTTGTTGTTGTTGGCCAAAAATACCGCCTGCCACAAAACGACGCTCATCCATCAATTCATCCATCCAACCACCAAAAGAACCGAATTATCGAATTTATCCATTTTACTGATCCTCATCGCCGAGCTCGTGCTTAATCTTGGAGAAGTCAAACGTTTCGCCAGTGCCACGCTTGAAGATGTTCAACACATCGAGGCAAGTGGTCTCGAAATGCGTGGTCGCATCATACGATTCCGAGATGAAGATCTGTGAGTCGAGGCCAGCATCGATTGGCTCCAAATAATCGGAAATGGTGACAAACTTTTGTGCAATTGGCTCGAGCAAATCCAAGCCGGGCTTGATTTCCACCTCGGGATTCTCCGACTCGACAGTGGTCGACACCATGCCCACAAACCAGCCCTTGGCGGCCACCTGATGAGTGGAGCTAACTAGCGATACATAAATGTCCGATTTGCGACCGACTTGCTTCTGTGGAATGATGATTTGAGTAGAGAGGCCATCCTTGGTGCTGGCCACCGGATGATCCAAGATGCAAATGCATCGAATAACCTTGCCCCGCTTGCGCACCTGCCACAACGAGAGATGAGTGATAAGCAAACAACAACAACAAAAAGCTGACTGACTGATTGGCTTACCTTGTCGGGCACATAGCTGGGATCGCAGTAGACCTGCTTGCATTTGGCAATTTCATCGCCAGAGCGCACGCCCACCACTTTGCCGCCCTCGCCGAGGACGATCTCATCGATCGGCTTGTCCAGCATATAGGTGCCGCCATAGATGGCCGAGAGACGGGCAAATCCCTGGGGCAGTTCGCCCAAGCCGTACATGGGATACAGATACGGCGACTTGCCATATCTCGCCAGCGAATCCGAATACAATTTGATGCGTCGAATGGTGTTCACAGCCGGCTCGTTCAGATACTCATCGTCACGGAACAGGGCCAGTGCATGGCCCGTGAAGTCCTGGGTGTTCTTGTCCAGGCCAAACTTATCGTACAGGCCCTGCATGTTCGCTTTGGTCGGATCAAAGTCCTTCCAGGTCTTTGGGTCATCCTCTCTAAAGTCCTGCACATAGATCAAGAAATTGCGGAAGCGACGCTTCTCAAACATGCCTGCGAGTCAAAACGAAACACAAACACAAATACAAATATTAATTAATATTAAAAGTTGAAACCACAGGAAACAGGATATTTATTTAGGCGATGTTGTTTCTTTCTTTACACTGCTAAAACATACATAGATATATATATATTTTTTTTAGGGGCTAAGACACCACCAGCTGAATGACGTCATCCGCCCGAAGGCTCGTCATAAAAAAAGGGGTTCAATGTACTTTCAGCGAGCCTGCCCCACAAACAACAAAAGCGGCAATAGAAAGGAAACGGGGAAAAATTCGCTGCTGGCAATTGCAAAACATAAAAAATACAATCATAAAATGTAGCGTGATTTGGTAATTGCGTTTTATAGTCATCATTGTTTAAACAATTTAAAACCACAACAAAATGCTGCAATACAGTATAAACAACAACAACAAGCACAGCAATAATTACTCAGGTGTTGTGTTGAAAAATATGAATCAGCGCTCAGCGGTTAATTGGTTAAAAGGTCTGCGCCGCAGAGTTGCCACATAGCAAACATGGCTGGCGAACAGCTGGCAACTCCACCATATTCTAATTGGCATCAAATATATATAGAAATGTATTTGTAAATTTGCTGAAGATAAACGTTTAATAATCTATCTCTTTCTCTTTTCACACGCTCATTCGTAGCATCAGCAGAATATAAAAGCACATTGTGTAAAAAAAGTGTGCAGAAAAATCAGCATTAATAAATGCTTACACACACAGACACATTCTTACACGCATAGAACACACACACACACACAGAGCGGGGCAACTACAAAGTACGTGTCACAGTCAAAAAGCAAAAACACCAGCGAGTGAGTGCCAATCGCCGAATGAATGTAAGCCGAGACAAAGAAATATGGAGAAAACGCAAAAAGGGGGCAGGAGTGTAAAAGAGAGCGAAATATGTGTATGTACATACAAATTTTCGCAGTTAAGTATGCATGTGTGTGTGTGAGTGTGTCTGTTGTGTGCCTTTCCACAGCTTTCACAGATAAATTATTTGGAATGTAATTTGGATTAGGGTATATTTTGTGCATGGAGATTAATCAACTCACCCATGAGATCGGATGCGAGCGCCTCTTTTTGATCCACAGGCACTTTGGCAATTTTGCCACCCTTGTAAACGTAACTGCCCTCAATCGACTTGAATTCAAGATAACGGGTGACGCCCGTGTGTATTAACAGTTTTACCAATTGACCATTGGCCATTAAAAACTTGGGTATCAAGTCGACATTCCAGTCACGGCCACGCCCGAATTTCTCGCCCGGCGGCTCCAGGCCGTAGCGCTGGAAGAGTTCCTCCAGCGGCGTAATCGAGGCCGACTCGCCGCCATAGTATTTGTTGCGATCAATATGCAGGACTTTCTTGCCCGAAACGGAGAGCATGCCGCTCAATATGCACTCCTTGAGGCCGGTGCCCAGCACTATCGCGTCGTATTCCTCATTCATTGTTAGTAGTTTCTTTTTTTCTTAACTAGTATGCAGCTGCGACTGATTCTAAAAAAAATCTACGATTTTCACTTTGCGACGTTGACGACGTTTTTACAACAATTTTCGTTCAATACAATTTTCTCTACTCGCTTGAAAATACCAAAGTTTACCACTTCTTGTGCATTTGAATTTCACTCAAATCTGGTCTCACGGAATTGAACAGCTGTTAATTTTACAGAATTGTGCACTCGCTCGTTTTGCTGATGTGCGTAGCAATCAGCTTTTCCGCACATGCCTGAATTGGCGGGCTGCTTAAAAGTAAAAGCCAAAAACCTATTTACAATTTTTTGTTAACTACCCGACATGTAACATGTAAATGCTATTTGACATGCTTTGTTTTCAAACCAATAAAAAATAAAGAAATAGTTATAAAAATAGTTAGCTTTTAGAACATTTTTAATAATAAGAATAATATTGCATATGGGCTATTAAATTTTATTAATAATTCTCAATTTTGGGCAACCATAAAACATTTGCTTACTATCAAATTTAGCATGTTTATTATCGATTCATCGATATTATTATGAAAGTTCTCGATACATCGATTCGCCAAGACAAATGTTCATCGATGACGGAACGAAGTCTTGGTCAGTTAAAAAAAAACATTGAACGAGACAGACGCGGTTGTTGTTATTGTTTGGTTATTCATTTTCTGGCGTCGTTTGTTGTTTTCTTGAGTTGCCGAACAAACAAATCATTTGCATTCGTAACGCTGAGAGGCAAGAACACGCTGCAATGTAAATTCTTACAAGTTTTAATTGATAATAATTCAAGCAACAAAAATAGTGCCCATAACCATTGTTTACATGTGTGTGTGTGCGAGTGTGTGAGCATGTGTTAATGTGCTTGTGCAGTGTGTGTGCGTGTGTAAAAAAGTGAAAATGCAATTTGGGCCAAAATTGTATTGAAATTCTTAACAGCAACAACAGCGACCGCAAATTCGTGGCAAAATTGAAAAATTAGTTCCAATGTGCCACTTAAGAAATACATATATAAATACAAGTATATATATATGTATATATATATATATACATATATATATGTACAAACGTGTTGAGCGGGAAACGGGAGAAAAAGTGAGCGGTTCGCTTGCAAACAAATATTTGTGTGGTGCGAAAGTATTGCAAGGCATAAAACATAATTCAATTCATTTATTGCCAATGGTTTTCAATTAAAATTATATTGCAAATTTATTGACGTTTTCAATTCAGTTGTTGCAGTTGCAGTTGTTGTTGTTCTTCTTTGTTGCTTATGCTCAAATTTTTTCTCTTTTTATATATAAAAATAGCAAATAATATATATATTTGTGTGTTTGTGTTTTGGAAGAAAGCAGTACGGAATCAATTTAAAAAGTGACTTGGAGAATTATCATATCAACATAAATAAATATACGTCAAGAGGATTCCATTTGTTTTCATTGGGTAAGTTTCAAGAAACGAGTTTTTTATCTGCTAAATTGTCTATTTTTTTTTCTTCATTGCGAATGTAAGTTGAACGTAAAACGAGTTGGTTGCTAAGAACCAGTTCCTCTCTCTTTTGTTCAGTTACTCCTCGCCTACTCCCCCTAACGAGCAAGACTTCTTTCGCAGTGTCCCAGCTTCTTTCTCTCGCTTACGTCGCTCGCACTCATGCTGTCATGCTGTTTCCAAGATTGCAACATTGTCCCTCTCGCTCTAGCTCTTTAATGTGCTACTAATCGTCAACCGGCATTCGATACGAAAAAAGAATAACAGACACATGCCAGGCAAAACCGACTTCTTTTTATACCCTGTTGCCATCACAATGTTAACAAGCGTTACATATCAGTAAGAGAATGTATGTATGATCAGCATTGAGTTGCTTTCAAATGTGCTTAGCTGGAAACCAAAGATTGGTAATTGTCGCGTCTTTTCTATTTATCTTCCAGCCAGCAATAATTATGCAAGTGGAAAAACGTGTCATATAAGCCAGTCTCAGCTCATTTCTAGCTTTGATTTCCTGGCATCGTTGTCCCATCGCACAGTGCTACAACTAATTATAAAGAATCACGAAAAAAATATAAAACATGCTGCCGAAATTTTTTTGCCTACGCGAATATACATACATGAATAACTTTTTTGCGAAAGACAAGTAGTACATTTTTGGTTATGGAATTGCTTTTGTCCAAAAGTCTAGTATTGTCTCCGACTTTGGCATAAAGTGTGGCATTCAGCTGGGTACGATTAAATTCACCAAACTTTTACCTTTTCTCGTTTGTCACACGGTACTCTGTTTTTTGTTCTCAGTGTTTCTTTTGTTTGACGGCCATTTGCTTTGCTAATTGCATCCGTGACAACAACACTCGAAGAAATACAGAACAACAAAAATCGGGTTGATTTGATCAGCAACTTCTGCAAATTTATTGCATTTCCTCAGAACATAGATAGCAACAACGGGTAAATAAAAGTGCTTAAATAATGTGGCAAACTGATAAATATTATATATAAAACCACTTCTTAATCACGTAAGAAGCATCTTGCACATTGCGCAGAAAAAGAACATGTTAACGGTTTTTGCGTTTGTCATTGTTTTTTCATCTCTCTTTGCTTCGGCAATCTATTTGGCGATCTTGCACTGTCTCCCTCTTCTTCCTGTTATTCTTCTCTGTCTCTCTCACTTGCGCAGTCCCGGTAACCGTTAACGTGGCGCAGCCAATTGACTCCAATTCCCGGTGCAGTAGCAGTCGGCAGCACACGCCAGACCTCCAACCACTTGAGCTACACACACACACACACGCACACGCAGATTTATATCTATGTATGTTTGTATGTATGTGTGTGTGTATATATGTACTTGCACTCGTTCCATTTGTTGCCTTTAACAGTTTCGAGCTGGTTTTACGACTAGTAGTTATTTCCATTATTTGTCTATTTTAATGACCGCGTTCGGGTACTAGTAAAATACCAAATATGTACACAATACGAATAAAAAACAATATATGCATTTACATATGTACCTCTTTGTGTCTATTTGGCATGCATTATTATTGTGCTTTTACCCTTAACGCATCGCAAACTCATTAATTAACAACCATCCTTTCACTGACAATCCAATTCTTTCCCAGTCGAATTCAGCTTTGATCTCTTAAAGACAAATGTTGTAACCACGAACAGTGAAAATGGCGAAATTGGGTTTGCGTTTTATTGTCTGTTCCATAAAGCAGCCTCTAATTGATTTCTGGACAAAACGTGGTGTAATCATTTCCAGCGAAATTCTTTATCAGTTCAGAATTGCGCTGTTTCCGGGCATGGGTATATATATATATATATATATAAATATATATGTATGTATGTACTCTGCTATAAACATCTGAAAACCAATTTTTGAAGTTCGGTTCCATAACACACATTTTTAATATTGATGCCATAGCTAGAAAGATATGTCTTTTAACAATCGGTAGATTTTTTTTCATCAAAAAGCTTGTTAAATTTAAGAATTTGTAGTGAGCAATCCACATATCGCTGTGCTTTTTTTATACGCGGGTCGATTCAAAGGAAATTTCCTCTTTGCTGATAAATTGACATTTCTGACATTTAAAATCACTTCAAGTTAAATCTAAATGGGCATATAGGCGAAATTCTAACATCCGTTTTTGTTAGGCGTGCAAGTATCCGGTTGGTTTTTGCCAAACATGATTAATTGCCTCAGTTTAATCGTTTTTAGTGTTTTTGATACGCTTACCCATTTCTGTTGCTTTTTGTTGCACTCTTTCTGCCATTCTACGCTGCCACAAACTTAATGACTGAATAATGACAGTAAAAGTGAAAGAATGAGTCCACTGCACATTGAACCAAATCTACAAATTTGCATTTACATATTTTATTTTGAAAATCAAAAGTTTTTCAAGAGTTGTTTTTTTTTTCTAGCTAGCTAAAATAATTCAATTTGTGTTATTTTTTGTGAGTTATTTTGTTAATTGAAATATGTTTTTCGGTGGCTCCAGCTTAGTTTGTCAAATAATTAAAACTTCTGTGTTTTCTAATCTGAATATTAAATAGCAAAAGTACCTTAAACTTGCGCATAAATTTGAATAAGCGTAACAAATCGAGTCAAATGTGAATCAGATCTAGAGTTGTTTAGAATAATTGAATTAATTAATATGTTAATTTATTTTTTGCCAAATTGCTTTAGGTGTTGTCAGCAACAGAGTCCAGTCCCCAGTAGCGTTTCTACAAAACTTAATTAAATGAATGTTTCGGCGCCAGCCGCCCCCTCTTTTCTGCAATTGCTATTGAGTCGTGCAACTTTTTGTTCTCACGCGCCCATGCAACTGTTCCCATTTGGTGTCACATGCAACGCCTCGCAACTGGAATCGCATTGTTTCATTCGCTATACATTATTTCACTATCGATAATGAATAAGATGGCTTATATAAATGTACATTTACATATATATTATATATGTGCCGATAAATTTGACTTCAATATTTCAAAGCTGACTGAGCAGTTGATTCAGCACATAAAATCAATATTTTTTAAAGTTGCAATTTGTTGCTTAGTTATTTTTAGTTATTTAGTTTCAACTTGCTAACTCTGTGTACTTAATGTCACACCCCATTTTAGCTATAGAATGTATAAATAATAGCTATAAATCTACAGTTTAATTTAAAACCAATTAGATATTATATTTAAAGAGACATTGTTGGATCTTATTCATATATACGTATAATAATATTTGGACATATTCTCACTTAGCACTAACTAAACACAGATAATACCCAATGAATGTTGTATACATACTCAAAGAGTGAATGATAAACACGCCTTAAAAGAACTCTATTGCAAAGGTACATTAAACATTTACCAAACATATCATTTATTTTTGTAATTGCACACAGTTATCTGACTGACTCATTACCAATCGGCAAAAAAAAAAACAACAACTCACATTTGTTAATTTGAAAATTAATCCCTTGACCGTTTAAGGGGGGGCAGCAGCTGGCAAGGCTCAAGTGCTTTAACTTTTTATACAGCAAGCTGAACAAACTGACAAATTGGGTAACCACGAATCAAAAATTGTGCTTCTAACAAATACGCGGCGTAGAATAAACCGAAATGTTCTCAAATAAACAATTGGTTTCAGTGCTGCTCTTATTTTAAATGCCAATACCAATTGTTTATTTGTCAGTTCGTCTTCAATTCAATAAACACCACATAATACATTTAAGTTTTTGAAATATGCTCTATTTGTAAACACAGCGCACATCTTTGGCAAATATGCGCATTCTTAAAAAATATATGTACCTAATCGCCATTTCCGATTTGTAGTTGCTGCTTATA
The DNA here is from genome assembly GCA_035042055.1 of Drosophila macrothrix. Classification (NCBI taxonomy): domain Eukaryota; kingdom Metazoa; phylum Arthropoda; class Insecta; order Diptera; family Drosophilidae; genus Drosophila; species Drosophila macrothrix. The sequence continues at coordinate 10,742,964 of JAWNLX010000604.1, forward strand.
AGTTGAAAACAGGCATTTCACAATATAAATAAAACTAAACTATGCTGTTTGGGGATGCATAATAAACTATATCTATTATGCGTAGCCAAAATATATGTTTTTGGGTAATATTATTTAATTTCAGACATATTTTTCTATTACTACTACTAGTAACATTTTACAATTATGAATGGGTTTTTTTTAGTTTTCTCCATTTTCCAAATATAATCCCCAGATTTGTTAAAGTTTTTTATTATATTTGGTTTTTCCTTTTAAACGTTAATTTAACTATTCACTTTTAATTGTACATAGTTAAATTTTTATCTTTCAATTTAATTTTAAATTTTTATTTAGAAACTCTTACAAATAGTAAACCACTTAATAAATTTAATGTTTTTAATATCTTCGTCTTGAGTCGATATAAACCACAGAAAAGCTTAATCCGAAATATTTAAATTTCAACAAATCTTAATTACCAGCATTTATATCTAAGATCTCTATTGATATATATAATAGCTAGTTAATCTTAATATTGTTTGTAAACTTTCATTGTCATTATTTGAGATAATCAATATTTTTGCTAATTACAACAATTATTTGCGTTTTAAAATCACTTTTACGTCCGTAAATCTTTTGCGTCCCTTTCATAAGCGAATCGAAAGCAGGTCATTAATATTTACGCGGTTATCTATATGTACAATATGAATATTTGTTGGAGATGCCTCCAACAAAGCGTTGCAAATTTCACGATCTGCAAAACCTGCTCGACTAGCAAATATTCTGTATTATAGTCCGAAATATACACAAAGGTTGTTTGTTGGAGACTGCTCCGTTCTCAGAAAGCTATAAAAAATATATATAGCTTTAGACAGATCAATAGAAACAGAAAATTGTGGAATGTATATTTTCTTGCAACATTTTCTAACAACGGCTTGTATATCTTTTCATTAAATTCTTTACTGCTTTCTTAAGCATTATTTTATGAATTATTTTGCGTTCCGATATCTTTTATATTTATACTATAATTATCAGTATTACTTTATAATCTCGGATTTTAAGTGGGCGCCTGGCAAGTGGATATAGTCATATCCATATCCAAACTCACCTAATATGAGTGTTATTATGTTCCTAACATTTGGGAAACAGAATCATTATTAATGGACTACTATCATATAGCTTTATTTATTTTATATTTTAAAAAAAGAGTATTTTATATTCGGAGTATCTAAGATTGATGTTTTGACTTATTTTTTAATAATTATTAATTATAAGTGTATAAATGACTTTATAATTGCCAAGTCCATAAGTGTAGTCTCAATGCCAGATGAATCGCTGATTGAACTGGGTTGTGCATTCAAGCGTGCAGCAATAAATTCAAGTACATATGTATATTTCATATTCAAAATAAGCATATATTAAGTACATACAAATCAGCGATATTCTCACACATAACCATACACAAAACGGCTCTTTGATATTTTCGTTATTAGCCAAACGTCAAAAATGTAGATGCCCAAGTTGGATGGAATCAAAGCAGATGTTGTGCTGCATTCTATATATATATATATAACGCACTAATTGTTTTTAAATGCCCATTGCCTGAGGCTTATTGATAAGCAATGTAATGCTTTAGTATTGTTTGTGTCTTTTGTTGGGCTGGGCATTGCTTATCTTTAGAGTTTACTCCACATGTGCGCTGCTCAATCTGTCTGCTAAAAATAAAGTCCATTTGTGGCCGGAATCAGAACAGGCGTTGTGAGGCGAAGCGGGTAGGGTGGCGACCCGCAACCCGAGCAAACCCACAGAGTCAGTACGGGGCACAGCACTTTGAAGTCAGCACACATCAACTGATTAAAGTGGTTGAAACTAATTAGTTAGTGCGCGGTTGCGTTGCGAGATACCAACGCCAATTTACGAGTATCTATCAGTTTAAATCGGGGCAAGTATGCGTATCATGCACCCAAAAGATTCGCTTTAAATATATCCAGCTAATGTCTAACCAATTTGCCACTTGGACAAACTAGCTATAATTATTTTCATATATGCGCTCTAGAAAAACATCCTGAATTGTAGAAAATCACCTGATAACTAAAAAGTTTTTCTTAGAAATTTATTTCTTAACTATTTCTAAAAACAGCAAATGTAAACCTTATTTTTAGAAAAAATTTGCTTTGAAATTCAGAAAATAGTAATTAAATTAGCTCTCTTGATTGTAATTTTAGATTTTATCTGTTTTTATTTTTAAAATTAATTGATGTAAATTTAATATGATCTGAAAGGTTTGTTTTTATTATTTCTTAATAATTAAATAATAAAAAATGTAAAGTAAAAGTTATATGTACGCATTTATACCGAAATTAAGAATAGGAAAACCCCAAAAACATTACATTTTGGGAATTTACCTTCTGAATAACAACGTTTGTTAGCCTTGCTGACAAAAGTTCAGCGATTTTCCAAAATTCACGGCGATGACATTCTATTGTATTTTAATCTCTGGCTTTGTTGAAAAGGATACGCGAGTCAGAATACCTTGACTTGCCAAAAAAAAAAAAGGTCGGTCTTTTCACATTGTTTCTTTAATTACTTTTATAAGGGTGGCTGTAGCTTTTGTATTGTTTTTTATGGGTTTTTGGCACGACAAATTAGTTCTAAATGGACAATAATAAAATGATATAAATTCGAAACTTACTTTTTACATCAGCAAAGTGAATTGAAGGCTATAAAGATAATCGACGTTGAGTTCAAATGTCATTCACTCTGTTTTTGTCGAAGTTGAACTTTAAAAATAGATTTAACCTAAGCTTTAAATCAATGAAAATGTCTACAACTATACTATATTTATTTTTTTTTTAGATATTTATAGATAATAACCCTTTTTCGAGGTGTTGTAGGCGTTTTTCATTTAATAAGATTGCATGCTGGCTTCAGACAGACAGTTTAAAATTAAAGAAGGCACTGAACTCTTTGACTCGTGATACTCTCTTTGTTTATTTAGAACACGCTGACGCGTTGGGCCAGACAATTGTTTAATTGATTTTTCATGAGTGAATTTAGTTGTACCCTTTCCAAGTGTCGACTTTATATCAAATATTAAAAACATGTTAATCAATGTTAACGTTAAAGTTCGAAACTCTGAAAAATCGATCTGGTTTTAAGAAAAAATATTCCTATAATTTTGGTAGTTTTCAGTTCGATTTTCATTTTGGTGCGAATCTCTAAAATTCAGGTTGGTTTTTTTTTCTGAGTGTACAATATTACTTACGCAGTTTGTTTCTTTTACATTTTACTATATGTTCTATATACTAAATACAGAATTGCATTACCCGTTGCGTTACACATAAATGCCCCGTGGATGTATATACAAACATGAAAAAGTCTAGAAAAAACGGGCGTGTGCCAAATTCAAATTTAGATTTTCGTGTCGACATGCGGTTTCTTGTTGTTGTAGTACAAAGAACTTGTGTATTTGTCAATTTGAATTTGTATGTATGCGTAAATGTTTTTTAAACACTAATGAAATTTATTCATCACTCGAAGAAATTAAGTATAAATTGCCATTTATATGCTCTTATTGAGATCAACAATACAGATACAAGATAATAAATGCTATAAATTGACAAGTCAAGTAGAAAAGTTGTTTTCGAATTTATTCGATTATTTAGTTTGCTTGTTTGTTTGAAGAAATTGTAGGCAATAATAAATGAAAATAAATTTATGTCCAAGAATTTATTTTGGTTTTTGAGCAATGTCCAAATGATTCATAAATATATGTATACTATATATCTAGACAATTGTATATAATACATTAAACAGTCGATTTTTTTGTGTGTGAATATTTCGAGTATAGCGGTAATATTTGTTTTCAATTTATACTTTAAAATACAATTTGAATTTTCATGCTCTGCCGCCCGCTTATGTGGCTTCCTAAAACTTGTGCGCATGCCTCGTTTGATTCGTGGCACGAACATCAAACAATTCATTCGAATGCTTTGCCTCGTTTGGAGTTCGCTGGCGAGCTTCTTTAGTTATAAAATGATGTAACACATTTGAATTCTTTGAGTTGCTGATAAACATGTTATTTAGTCAAGTCGGATGAAGTTTATTTTTAATTTCAAGAGATGCTGCTCTCCAAGCTCGACCGGATTAATTATACTGATAAGGCTCACTCATGATATCTGGGAACACCGTGAACTATGTATTTGGCCGGCCATCGATCAACTTGGCTTTAAACATAATGCCACACTTCATTCCATATACATTCTGCATAACCTCGCGTCACTCTTTGACCTTGTGGGCCATTCAGTTTTTTTATTGTGTTTTTTTTTTTTTTTGGTTGTTGCTGTTGGTGTTTTAGTTTCGTGATGTTTTACGCTTTATGGCAGCTTATCGGAAGCTTTAAATCAAGGCCACGTTTTGGAGCACACGTAAGCGCGGGAGCACAGGGTGCACAGTTTGTACAGGGTGTATACGGGTTCGATAAACCTTTGCAAAAAGCAACAGAAATTTGAATGCTCGGCTACGAGATACCCTGCACCCCATCTACTCCTCTGTTAATGCTGCTCAAGAATATACCTTATACGGTCTCAGATGCTTTCTTCTGTTTCTATCACATACTTTTGCACAAAACTAGTATACCCCTTTCACTTTTTTGATATGATGGGTTCAGGGTATAAAATCCAAGTAAAAAGCAATTTAAATACATTTTTGTCAAGCTTGTAAGATGAGCATCTGTTTATTTTGAGACCCTAACTAAAGTTCACACTTTCTTTATATTTAACTTCTCAGGTAGTAGTCATGTTGGTTGTGGCTGATGCGTCAACGCAAACGACGGGAACGGCACTGGCGTAAGGTGCTAATTGGACCGTTCCCTCAACCCAAAACCTCAAGAACTCATTTGTATCCGACGCACACACGACACCTAACAACTGGGGCCCACCTAATGGTGTTGGCCTGCGAAGATGCCTTCAACAAACACCGAAGACTTGCGGCGAAAGTTTCTCGTTGTGCAGCAACAACGTTCCGCGCCACCCAACCTGGTCAGCGACACTCTCGCCCAACAACAGCAACAGCAGCAGCAACAACAACAGCAACATTTCCACACAATGATGACAACAACACCCATGGTAATGGGGGCCAACGGAGAGCCGGAGCGCACCTATGTCTTTCCGGGCACACATCAGGTGGGCAATACAGTCGCAGGTAGCATGCCTGGTGGGCCAGGCATACCGGGCGTGGCCATCATATCCAGCGGCAACAGCACCCTAAACCCGGCCGGACCCTCGCGCGGTGGACATGCGCGTTCAGTCAGTCATGGTGGGGGCGCTATTGTTGCTGTCGGTGCTGGCGGTCGTCCTATAAAGTCGGCCATGAAGGGCCACCAGCGTGCCTTCTCGCAGGGTCAGATTACGGACTCGCCGCCCGGTAGTGCTGCGCCAGCGGGCCGTGGCCACAGCCGTGTCGGCTCCAAAACGGAATTCATCCTGCCACCTGGCCACAAGGATGAGCCGGTCAGGGAGCGCGAATTCGGTCCATCGGCGCCGAGCTCGGCGACCAGCGGTCGTGGCCATTCCCGACAGGCATCCCGCTCCGAATCCATCTACACGTTGCGGCGCACCGAGGCGCCGCCGTGGTGGAAACGCTTCAGTCTGTGCAACTACAACACCAACGATAAGTTTGAGGAGCGCAGCTATCGCATGGTGGTGCCCAATCACACAGTGCCGCCCAAGACACCCAAACGGGAGCATCCCAACGGTCAGTTTGTGGGCAACAAAATACGCACAACAAAATACACGCTGCTCTCGTTCATACCGAAAAATCTGCTGGAGCAGTTCCATCGCGTTGCAAATCTGTATTTCATTTTCATTGTGCTGCTCAACTGGGTGCCGGCCATCAATGCCTTTGGCAAGGAGGTGGCCATGATTCCTGTCATCTTTGTGCTGGGCGTGACGGCCGTCAAGGATCTGTTTGAGGATCGGCGACGACGAGCGTCTGACAAACGCATCAATAATACAACTTGCAGGGTATACGACGGGTGAGTCCAATTTCTTTCTAATCATTAAATATATAATATTTATATGTAGATCTATTCAGCTGTAGGAGCATTTTATTTATTCTTTATAAGTAGAGAAGAGTTACGTTATAAGTCGAAAAAAAAACTGAATTTATCACTCATAAAGATATAGTTTTTTCGTATTTCAATTTTAATTAATATTTTTACTTAACGAAGATATTTGTGTTGAAAGTTTAAAGTTTTTTTTTCTTTGCATTAAATATGATTTTCTCCAGTGGATTCTAGTCATCTTTTTAATCTGTGCATAGGCGAGTCTCGAACACGTCTCGACCAAATTAGCAAGATCCGCTAAATGTTCACCTACCTTATTTGTTTTGTCACATCATCTATTACCTTTTATGCTTAACGCAATTTGCCAAATTCGCGGCCAAAAAACTTTCCCTTGCCAAATCTAAACCAAAGCAAAACATTCAAGTAGAAGAGGGTATTCAAAAAAAGGTGGCCAGTTACACGCAGTCTTGACTTAATGCAAAGTCATCGATAGCGATTATTTTTATGCTCGATCTACAAATCGATAAACCGACAGAAAAAAAACCGCATAGCAAGCGACAACAACAACAACAATGACAGCAGCTAAATCAAAATAGGCCAACAAAATTGCTAAACTTTCCCTCAAAGTGAGTGCTTCCTCTGCTTCTGCCCACCGCTGATGCTTCTTTTACCTTGCGTCTGCGGCTTGGCTGTCCTACATTTAAGCGTCGTTGTCGCAGTCGACGTCTGCGGTCGCTGCTGCTGCTGCTGCTGCTGCTACTGCTGCTGCTGCCCGTCTGAAGTGTTTCGTTTGTTTATTTACTGCCTGCACGCGTCAACTTTCCAAGCCAGTTGACAATTTACTTACTCACTTGCATTGCACGCGCAGCTGTTTCTTGGCCCGCACCTCTCCCCACTCCCCATTCCCCCGTTGCCTTTCCCCTTTAACTAGCTGTTATCAGCAATGATTGCAACTGTGAAGTTGGTTCCAGTTTGCTGCTAAGCCTTTAAGCAATCAGCTGCCGTTGCTGCCGTTGCTGTTGCTGTTGCTGCTGTTGTTTTTGCTTTTGTTTGTGGTCTGGTCGGCTGACCAATGAACTTAGGCATTGTTGTTGGCAATTAGATTTGCATTTTCCCATTTTGTTTTGCACAAGTTGTCAGAAGCCTTAGTTATTTTTATACGCTTTGTCGAGGGCATTGCACTTTTCTTGCCACGCATATAAAGAATATATGCTTCTGAAACGAAAATGTTCGAAATAATTTCCAAAACGAAACATTTAAATTTATATAATCAAATATTTTCCTAGATATATTATGGTATGTTTTCATCTGGGTGTATATAAATATATTTTAAACTCGAGCGACATTCAAAATTTGTATTTGTCATTCTCCTGTTGATATATACATTAAATATCTGTATATCAGTTGGCTGGATTGCGTAACTGATCTTTATTGTTGCCCGAACTTTATTAAATATATAGTTTCTAATAGTGTATAGTCGCTATTTTGAGCGTTTTTCACAACATACCTACAAGGGTATATAGTCTTCGTTCTCTTCAATTTTTCTGTGCTTCTTTGTTAAATGTACATGCGAGTTTCGCACAGTGGCACAATGAGTTGTAAAAATGTTGTTAAGTGTATTGTTAATTGGGTCGCCTGTCTGAGAAGTTTCTATTTCTGTAAACAAAACAAAGCAACATTAACGAAATGTTTAAAAACTAACAACGAATAGTTAATAACAGTTGCAAACTGTTTTGTATACCAATTGTGGGTGGATTTAAAGACTGCATTCAAAAATGACTGACTTTAAATGAATTCATTCTAAAAGTGAGTCGAATTTTTAGTTGCATTTCAAGTTGCGCCTTTGCTCTACATTTGTGTTATTTTCACTGTACCTGGGGTATACCGTATACCGTTGTTCCCCATGACTTCCGTGACTTGAATTTGTTGCTGCAATCCGCGACTCAACAGTTACATGCAAATGAGACGCATATGTATGCGTGTGTGTGTGTGTGGGCACACCTGGTGACTGTGAGCTCTTACTGATTTTTGTGTGTGGCAGCAAACAAGCAACCGACCCATTAATATTTCGCACGCCTACCTGAGGGCTATTCAGCGACCAGCGTCCAAATTTATCACGGCCCTGACCATCTCACGCTCTTCCAATTTCAGTTTCGCCCTGAACTGAACACTGAACGCTGAACACACTGCCATCATCGAATTCATGACCATGTGCTATGCAATGTTGAACATTTACATGACTCACTGTAGCATGTGTGTGTGTGTGTGTGTGAATGCGATTGTGAATTTCTTGTGGTCATGTTTGCTGTTGACAAATGACTTGGCAAGCTGTTCAATTTGCCACAATGGGGGGAGGCTTTATAACAAATACATTTAAGTGTGTGGGAGGAAAGAATACAAACTATACTAAAACTTGTATCAGCCAAGTTTATAGGCTGCTAAGTAAAATCACACACCTCCGAAAATCAATTAACGGTGCTAATTGGCAATTGGAGTGTAGACGGTGTCAACATTCTGCGGTTGCGTAGCAAATTCCAATTAAATATGATAATCGAACATTCTGGCTTGCAAATCAATGCGAAATGTCTGTGAATATTTGTTATTTGCCACAACACAGAGAATCATGTGCTAAATTAGTTTAGGCAAACGCAATACAACAGTCATGCAGGAAGCCAAAGAAAATAGACAAGAATGCTTAGTATGTTTCTCGAGCACATTGAACCTTGTAAGATATACTCATACAGCGAGTAAATTATAATTATAATCTGTTTATATTTCATCAGAAATACACAGCTGCCTAAGTATATATATATAGAGTGATAGGATGGTAGAAGTTAGTCCACTTAGATTTACTGCTTATTGTTCAGTTTAAATCGCAAACGTTTTTACAAAAATCATTATAAGACACACAAAGTCGGACTCTTGAAATGCCAAACCTCAAAAACGCGACTCCAGAATTATCAATACTATAAAAAAGCTGTTAAAAACGGAATTTAAAACGCATTAAAAATCGAAGGAATATTTAAGTCTTAAATTAACAAACATGAAACAAGAATTTTCTCCACGTGGAACTTCCTGAAACTTCCAAAACTGAAATCGAGCTCAGAGCAGCTCTTATTATGTTTTTGAATGTATTTATAAAATAGAGCCAGAACATTTAAGTCACGACAATATAGATATAATTGAAATAAATTCCAATGCAAAAATATGCAATCAATAAAAACTTGTTTGTTTATTTTTTAGTGATGCAAAGTATATGCCACGAGCTTCAATCGAGTTGCGTCGTTGTTGTTGTTGGGGTATTTGTTTTAAACGTGGCAAGTGCTGCAGGTCTTGACGTAATCACACGGCATACATTTTCTTGCTGTTGCTATGAGTTATGGAAATTGCAATATATATATACATATATATATATATATATATATATATATATATATATATATATATATATATATATGCAATATATATGCAAGTGTATATTAAACATATGCCTCGCAACAGATAAATTTAATTGTTTGCTTTCTGGCGAGGTTGTTGCATTTTATAAGGCATATGAAAAAAAACCCGTGGCAGTTTCGTAAAATTCTCGATTTTAAAGGCATATCACCATCGTTTTGTTGCTATCAACTACGAACAGAGCTCTGCATTTCCAATTCTATCAATAACACAATTCACCATTCGAAACAATTCAAGAATTAAACAGAAATTGTAAACAAAAATGGAACATGCCGAAATAATTGAATTGTTTATTGATACAGATTAAGTGCGTCAGACGGCCGAGATTTATAGCATTTTTTCAATATTTTAAATATGTTTTTCGTTAGCTCCAGGTTTGAGTTTCAAACTCCACATCTAACTAAAATGGTGTGGTGAATGTCTTCCTGAAGACGAATCTCGACGGGATTCGAAATATATAAAAAATATATATATATATAAACACTTGACCTAGAGTCAGCGAAACACATATTTAAATTCTAAAAAGAGGTCACCAAATAATAAACAATCATATATTTTATGAGATGAAAGCCGCACCAAGCCCTTCCAAAAATATTATGCCAAGATAGCTTTTCATTTATAAAAAATCAAACTAGAACAAACATATTCTAAATTCTCATAGAATTTATTTGATTTTATTTATTTATTTTTGAGTGGGGGCTAGTTCATAGTTGTTATTAATTAAATGCGCTGGTTGTCTTATTAAACTTTCATATATTTAGACTGCATAACATTTGACCATTACTTATTAAACTGACATTCAAATGTTATGGCTCTTGACAGCTGCCATCTATCCCAGACACTTCTCTGCCTCGGCGCATTTAAATATTCTAATCCTAGACACCATTGGATGGGGAGTATTCACACTATCTAAGCGCTTTAGATTGCCAGAATGGCACATAAAACGACGTGGGTTCAAGGTTGTGGGTCCACATGCACCGAAATGGCCACGAAAAGCACCCAAGCTAACCTTGAAAGCCAACAAACGATACAGCCAGAAAACGAACAAAATATAGTTATTAAATGTGGTGTGTGCTTGAACAAATATATATATAATAGAATAGAAATTATATGATGATAGTTTATGTATATTTAAATATATAATATAAGCATGTGCACGACATATTCACATATGTCACTTTGGCAATATGTAGGAATGGTCTGCAGTATGATCTGATCTCGCTCACATTTGGGTTAATAAATACACTGGGGAAAAGATATATTTAACGATATGTTATGATAATGTTGAGATACCCTCTACAAGTTATAATAAGGTATAATGAAATATACCTTAAATGTAGATAAGTTCGCTCAGTTATTGAGGATCAGGGTTTTAGGGAAAATAGTCTCTGTGGTTTTTCAGCTCGAATTTCCCAGTTGTAAAAAGCATTCTGGTTTTTCCAAGTGTAGATGATGCTGGTAAAAGGCCTGTCTGCCCTGGCCGGACCATACCGGTTCACACAAAAGCCTAAACAGATGACATTGAAAACGCTTGAATACAGCAACTAAGCAATTGAGAAACGAGTTTTATTTTTCATTTTGCCGTCGCTTCGCCGCTGTTGAACAAACCGGTTGGCAAACAGCTTTGTGTTGGCCGTGTCGCCCCCAGACAACGTTGTCTAGCAAGAATCGCCAACGGGCAGCTTCAGATCAGCATCAGCCTGAATACTGACTGACGGTCGGCTCTGACTTGCTGACGGCGCTGAAACATGCCGCTGTGATGTCAGCGCAACTCAGCTGGCGGCTCTCAGTTGCGGCTCTCTGTGCCAGCTGTGGCGGCATTAGTTGCACAGCCGGAGCTGGAGCCAGAGCCAAAGCCAGAGCCGGCTGTCTGATGGGCTGATGTTAACAAAGCCGACAGCATTAGCACTGTGGGCCAAATTAATCACATTCGCTTGTACTCGCGCAACTGGGAAGCTGCCACAGCCATATTGAGCCCCAAACAACTTAGATTCAAGATTATTAAAGAGCTTGCGTGTGGCAAATAGAATAAGTGTTCTTCTGACAGACAAACAGACGGAAAGACAGGGTCTTCAAATGCCAGTTGAGTTATAGACCTCAGTCTGATAACATGTGGTGCTGTCTTATCAACTAAACTTTCACACACTTCAGACAGTTCGCAGTGTGTTCGCAACAGCTGTGATAATATTTGCTGCCCGCCTTGAATACAGAAGAACACGTACAGTACAGGGAACATATATATATATATATATATATATATACATATGTATGTATATATTCCACGTATATATGTGTGTAGGGTTATGCAATGCTGTGGCGATTTATAAGATCTTTTCAACTCTTTGTCGGCTATTCCCCAACCTCATAATAAGTTATGCACATTTCTCAGCATTTGAATGACACTAATTGTTTGCTTTGACCACTGATTGAACTCACTTGAACAAAGAATTTCATTGTTTCCTCTATGTATTTATGTATATTAAATATTTCCAGTGATGTGGCATAAGTACGCATTTTTTACTGTATGTTGTGTAAAATACGAGCATTTAAATATCAGAAAACAAAATTCCATTTCATTTGAAACTTTACAATAATTGAAATTAGTTGTTAATTTGATTGATAAAATATCTACTCTTTTCTAAACCCTCTACTTTTGCTGCGTACATAAATATTTGTCTCATTAAACTAAAAACAAAATTACAAGAGTGCAAATTGATGTCAAATTCGAAAGATAATATCAAAGTGTTCAAATGAACAACTGTGGGAGTGTACTGAAAAAAAATTGTATAAAAACAGCTACCACTCCACATAAGCAAAGAGTTCGTTGGAGATTTTGCCATGGAATTTCCACACACGAAGTGAAAAGGCTGGCGGGTGCTTAGTTAGGTGGTGTTCCCCCTACAAAAGTCAAATGGACATATGCGGGTCAAGGTTGGAGTATGGAACTACTGGGTTTTGGATGTGGGTACAACAAGCGCATAGCTCTAGAGACCCATAATAAGAAATAAGTCATTGGGCATACACTCATTACAGCCAGAGAAAGAAATGAACAAACAAACTAACACAAAAAAAACAAAAGAAAATGAAACAGCAACTCTGTTGGCCTTTCCCAATAATTGACCTTACTTACTGTATAGTTGCTGGTACTATTATTATTGTTTATTGTTGTTGTCGCAGTAGTAATTGTATATAAGTTTCGCTTTTCTGTATGCCACGAACTGTGGCAACATTCCCTTGATTGAGCAGCAAGAACCAGCAACTACGACAAATCAAACGCCAAGCGTTGCTCAGCATTGTCCACTTGCGTTGATTATTAATTATTAATTATGGGCGCACAATCGAGCGACTTGAGGCACCCAACAATTGTCTCAATATTTGTGCATGTTTGTCTCTGCTCTCCTCTCTCCTCTCTCCTCTCTGCTCTCTGCTCTGTGCTCTCCTCATCAGTTTTCTCGTACCCATCCTCCAATGGAAAACTTCCACATTGCGTGCGTGGAGCTAATTACATGGCAAAATTGTCTTTTCATTTGAAACGCGCTCGACTTGAGCGTGTGGGTGGAGACTGTGATATGGTTATGGGTCTAACGGCAGTTTCTGGTACACACAACTGAACCTGAACCGTAGAACCGCCCAACGCCCAAATGCTCAGTGCTCTAATGGCGTTTACATGATTGATTCGCGTGTGTGTTCGCTCTAGGCCAAGTTAATGAAGCAACGCAATGAAACACATTGTTCAACTTTGTAGCCTAAGCAAACTTAAAAATTTATAACAAATGCCAATTGTATTTATTATCATCGTGCATTTAATGGCTTGCAAAGCAAGGAAATGCCGTTTCGCTAGTTACAAATGCGATTGCACCTGGTCAACAGAAAGAGTATGCATAAAAAAATTAACAAATTGCCGATTATTTGTATGCTCTATTTATTAAAATTATTCTTATTTGTCGTAAAACAAATGGTGCATTATTCTAATGAGTGCATAGTCAGAGATAATTTTTATATTTGTAAACATGAAAGTTAATTACAATCACAATATTTCTATCTAATGCGATTGCAGCTGGCAGCTGACAGAAAGATTATACCTAAATTAAAAATAAAAATCAACTCTGCTCTTTAATTATAAACTAAATTCTTTTTAAATGATTCCTAGTTGTTGCATAACAAATGGTGCATTATTATGATGAATGTATAGTCAAACATCATTTATAATACATTTAAGTAAATTGGAATTACTAAATTTCAGTCAGTGCAATCAATCATAGTCACATCATGGTAATCATCATAGCTCGAATAGTCGTTCTGAACTTGAACTGAATATGTTAAGAGTCCGTTTGACATTGTCTTAATTGTCTGGCAACGGAGTCGATCCACCCACTTGGAGCCAGGCTGACTCGACTGCACAAACATACCCCATTAAATATGTGCTAATACACAACAAACTAATAAACTTGGTCTATTGCCACGACAATCTAGCAACTCGTCCGCGTAGCTTTGGTTTACCATCGCTATCTGCTGATTACATCTGGACTTGGATTGATATCGTTTCCTATTAAATGCTTTTATACCCAGTAGAAATTGGGTTGGTCACCTTGATAGCCAAGGAGTTTAGGCCCAGGTCCTAGGCACAATCAGTCGATACATTTACTTGGGCTGCTTTTAATGATGGAGCATATATTTATGTGTGTGTGTGTGAGTGTGTACCGCCTTATTAAAGACTGTTTTATTGACTCGTGCAATGAGGCATGCGCATGTGCTTACTTCTGACCATGTCGAATGAACTTTAAGTAAATTGCCTGCGTGCATTTCCATGGCGTCCTCGCAGCTCGTAACAAACGTAGCAGTAACAACTCCCCCATGACCCACTTTGGCCCACATATACAAACAGTTTTATGTAAAGAGGGAGCAACATGTCCAAACACTGAGTCCACAATTATGTGGACGGTCTGCGTGACGCTCAGCAGTTTCCTCAACGTTTTAGCTTTAGTTCTGGTATGCATTTTCTTTGGCCTAAACAATTAATTGAATAAGTCGAAGCACAGCATTAATCAATCACCATTAATGGGAAATCAAAACTTACTTTATAAGCACTGTATAGAAAAAAGTTTTCCAAATTAATGTTATAAAGAAGTTGATATAGTCGAGGTGTATAAAGAGACGCGTTTTCTGTATAAAATAAAGTACTTCTATTTGCACACTTTCATAAGAAACTATATTTATATGATGTGTAAAAGGCGATAAGATAAAGTCAATTTTTATATACAAATATGAGTTTGCAGGTTACGTTAAAGTACGTTTACACATAAACTATATATATATATATATATATAGTTAGTTTATATATAAACACTTACTTTTTTAACTTTATGTACTATATTTTTTATTATCCGGCCTTATGATATGTTACAAGCAATGAGTTTCCTGGTTCAGCAAATATTTGTAATAGTTCTGTATAGTTTAATGAGGTGTATAAACCAGAGTTTAAATTTTTACTGCTGCTCAAAAAATGTAGAACAAATATAAAAGCATTTGTAATGTGTATTCTTGAGAATGGGCACTTAAGAACTGGTTACATCAGCTTCAAGTCAAGAACTCTCGACCAAGGCATTCCTACTTGTTGTTTGCGAAAAAAAAAACATTTACAATGCTTTATTTGGTGGAGCAAATTAAATTAAATAAATACAAACCAATTAACGCAACAAATTCTATTGATTTTCGTCATTCCTTTTCGGTGAGCTTAATTTATTTTAAGCCAGTTGTTAAGAAACTTTAAAACTTGTTTTAATACCAGCTTCAATCAAATAGAATTCAAACATTAAATTCATTAACCAATCAAACGAAATACATTTGAAACTGCGGCTCAAATAACTAGCTGATCGCAGTGTGTAATTGTCATAAAGCTATTTTTGGTCTTGGATACATAGCATATTATTATTCTTATTATTATTAACGAGCGCCGACAAATGGGCGTGTCCACGTCGATAAAATAGATTGATGCAACCAACACGTGGCTCGTTGCCATGATGCCACCATTTGAATGAAATACTTTACAAACAAGGCAAAACTAAACAAGCGTTCAAAATGAAATTCAGTTGCAGGAAAGGTCTTATCAACGAAGACAGCTTGCCAGTCACTCTGGCAACCATTATAAATAATAATGGAAAATCTTGTGCTGCTGTTCACGCGGCCTACATTCACTTTGGGCCTAGATAACAAGTTAGAAGTTAGTAGAGTGGCCAAGTGGAAGGGGGCCGAGGGCGCCTTGCGTGCGTTTCGATTTGCAGTCAAGTTAGCGTTTGTTCTGCAAATAACACAAACAGCAATCAGCGTGGCTCATCATCGACTTAAGTTCCCAGTAAATCGAGGCAGTCCCCCAGTGCGGGTAATTTGCCTGCCAACGCCAGCTCATCAGCGATTCAACATTCAACAAACTTGGTGTCAAGCGGCACCTTTAAGCCAATTAGATGACATGCAATAAACGCAACAGAAATTTTGGCAGACCAGAGACCAGAGCATGTATGTGTGTAGAGGTTTTCCTCCGAGTCCTACTTAGTGAATAGTTTTGTTAAACGTCTTAAGACTTGTTGAACTGATTGTCACGCGCTTTAATTGTTTATAACAAAAGCCGCTAAACAGCCAGCCCCTCTTTAGTTACTTAGTTGTCAGCTTCGTGCCAAACCCCAGCAAACCCTAGCCCCAAATTCAAGGTCCATAACAGCTGAGTGAACAACCTGAATCTGATGTGAAAGTGAAACACTCATGCGGGTTATGTTAATTAAAGTTTGAGTGATTCACAAAACAAACAAAAAACACAAAAAATCTTAGCTGAAAGGAAAGTTTTCTGTTGGGATATGCAAAGATGGAAATACCCCAAAATGTTAAGTGAACAGTAAAACAATCTTTTGTATACTGCTTAAGAACCTTATTTTATTGATTTTAATTCGATATTCTAATAGTTACTTTTTATTTTATCTACCCATTTTCAGGCATAAGACAAGTTTATTAATATTAATTTTTATAGTGTCAACAACATTTCTTTGTCTCTAAAAACCACAATAATAAATTTTATAAACATTTTTATTGGTCATAAAATATTTGAGATTCTTTTCTATGAAGAACAAATTGCAAATAATAAATTCGATTACACATATCTTTATACACTATAAAGGTTAACGCCCATTCGAATCTGACAAATGTACAATACATTTTGCAGTGGGTATTACGAACTTAAGTTTTATTTATTCTAGATAACAGTTTAGCTTTTTATCAATGCAACGGACAATTTGCGCTGAAGCAATGAAATTATATGATATATGATATGAGTCATATGACGGGACTTTTAAGCTTTAAAGAACTGGACATCCGTCTGCTTAGATGTCGAATTATTTGACTTAGAATAATGATTACTGAATTATGTGATTCACATTTCAATTTTTGTCGACTTTCGGTATTGTTTGGTTGAGCTTAAATTTTATTAGTATTGGAGGAACTACCTCATTCATTCAGCGTATGCTTACTGCTCTGCTGCAATCAGTTAAGTGGTTATCAACTGGAATAATAAATATGCTTATCAAAGTGATCTTTATGAAAAATATAGTAGAATTCTTGGGAAAGTAAGCACAATATAATATCTTATCGGGTAGGTCCCCAACGCGGACTCCATGTCATTGCCAAATAAAATCAGTCGACTGACAAACATAATAACTCTTATAGTATAGTTAAGGCTCGCAACGGATCTACGTCACTTCCACCAAAATGTCAATTAGAGAATTGCAACCAGGCAGCTCGCCGACAAATAAACAACAGTAAACAGAAACACAAATATGCTGGCTTCATGTAATTAGAGTTTGTTTGTTTGTTTGTTGTTGCTGTTGTTTTAGTAGTTGTTGTAATTGGAGTGCCCCATGTAAATTGTGTTAGAATATGCAATCTCGCTAATGACCCAATTAAAATGATAGCAAAAGACTTTCACTCCGAGAATCGGACGCATATACACCTTTGGGCCCGACGTGCTGTTAACGTTAACGGAAATTTAAGGTTGGGCATTTGAAATCAAGCAATGCAAGGACATGTCTGACACGAACAATGCAAAAGTCCAACAGGCGGCAGACAGGCAGGCAGCCTGGATGCGATCGGAGCTGGCCTTAACACGCAAACCCTCGTCAGCCCAGACAATTACATTTTGTTTTTGTTGTCCCTTTTTTTGCGCAGTGAGCGAGAAAGTACGGGAAAGTGAAAATGAAAAAGAAAATGACCCCTGTCGTCCCACTGTGGATTCTTTCATAAATATCTAAGCAGCAGCGGCAACAAAAATGACAGCATGACGCCATCCGAAAGCTTTTGGGCCAGGCCCAATGTCAGCAGACAGGCAGCGCGGCCGATCCGTTGTCCTTGGCCATCAACGTTGGCGTTGCGGTTGGCGCACTAATTCACCAATTGTGTTATTACTTTGCTAACTACTTCAGTTCAGTTCTGGCCAGCTCTAATGGGGCTCACCTTGAGTCTGTTTGCACAAGTGTCTATCACTCCGGTGGACAGCGTTCAATTTATAAACCAGACTTCTTCCTTCTGTCATATTTATTCTAGTTGGCATAACATGCAAATTGTCCTGCGTGAAACTATGACAATACGACATTATGAACGGTCTCCAATCATAAGTTATTTGACATTTTCGAGTAATTGGTTCGATTCCCAATCTTGCATGTTTCTCATTTATAGTCGTGTGCTGTCTAGCACCAAATGTTTTATGGAATTGCGTCACTTATCAACGCTAATCTTGTGAGTGAAAAATATTTAGCGATAATATTTAACTCTTCGCAACGATGATGAATGTCTTTTTTTTATTACATGCTTGTCTGTAGCAGCAATCTATTATATGATTTATACTTCTAAGCTGCTACTGAATTCTGATGTTCGCTCTGACTTAACTGAAAATTCATAAATTTGTCAGCTAGTCGTGCTAAATATATAAATGTAATTATATTTAAACTCTTTGAAATCGAATGAACTCATCCAGAATCAATATTTGTTGTCCATTTTTATACATACATACAAACATATTTAATTATTGTTAGGCTTATTCATTATTTTGAGCTGTTTTAAAAATAGTTTTCTTTTTTTACATGACATTATTTTCTATTTAGAGGTCATTTACAGCTTAAAAGTGAGCTTCAGGCTTTATTTTAATTAATTTTAGCTATATTGATTAGACAGAAGAAAAATAATAAATAATATGATAAATTTAGCTATAATGATTAGAGTGAAGAAATATAATAAATTGTTTTGGTAACATTTCAAGTTAGAAACTTGATTTATTCTAACGCTTTGAATTCTGCAAATTTCATAACCCGTAATCCGATTTTTTATTCTCCCGGCAGTGAGACGGAGCGCTACAAAAAAACAAAATGGCAAGATTTGCGTGTCGGCGACATTGTCCATTTGTCCAACAACGAGACGGTGCCAGCGGATATCCTCTTGCTGCGGACCAGCGATCCCCACGGAGTCTGCTACATTGACACCTGTGACTTGGATGGCGAAACAAATCTGAAGCGTCGCGAGGTATGTGGAAACATATGTGTGATATATGTGTGCAGGCAAGACAGCTGTGGTTATCATGGGAATACGTGAGCGATGTGGGATTTCATTGTTAATATTTCATTTGCAGGTTGTACGTGGCTTCACCGAAATGCAGAACATATTTGTGCCCAGCAAGTTCACGAGCTTCGTCGAAGCAGATGCGCCGACAACAAAGCTGTATAGATTCCATGGGGCCTTAATACATCCAACTGGGGAGCGTGTACCCATTTCGACCGAGTGCCTTTTGTTAAGAGAGAGCAGACTGAAGGTAAAAACCCAAATACCAACATACCACACCACCCCACATACGATATGAAGTTTGACTCAAGCACTTCTGTTTTCTTGTAGAATACGGACTACATTGAGGGCATTGTTGTCTATGCCGGACATGAAACGAAGTCCATGCTAAATAATAGTGGTCCAAGGTATAAACGCTCCCAGGTGGAACAGCAAATGAATATTGATGTGATATGGTATGTAGCAGCGGTTAAAAAATACACACACAACAATTAAACAATAGCAGAAAGAACGGTTAGCATAGCCAGACACCGAAGATTACAAATTGTTTTCGGGTTATTAACTGAATATTTCAAATTTTTATAGTGCTTATGTATCAGATAGAATATATGTTAAAACACTTAAGATGCTGATCTGGAATATATATATACTTTATGGGGTCGGAAACGTCTCCTTCAAGGCGTTGTTGCAAACAACAAATTATGGTACTCTCCACAAGGGAGCAATAAAAATGGTATAATCTTTGAAGTGTCAAAAATTAGATTTAATATGTGTATATGATATATATGTGTTTTTCCCCGTCGGGAAAGAGTCTAAATATAACTGCACTTAATCGGACTGCACTGATTAAATATCTATACTGAAAAGAAAATGAAAATAAACATTCTTATCTATCTGCACGTGGCCGAAAATTAAAAAGCACACATGTGAAAGACTAACTATGACAACAATCTATACTAATTGCTTTTAATTGAAAGTGGTATTCTTTGATATTGTTAAGATCTCTTTGCTTCTTTATTAAGCTCTCATTTCTGTCTCTTCGTAAATTAGAAGAATTGTATAAGTTTCGTGTATAGCCTTGAAATTCTGATTTTTATCGAAAGTCGAATAATCTGGCCTAAGAAATATGAGCGTATTAGAAATTGAATTTATTCATTAAATATGCGTTTATTTTGCTTATACTTTGCTGTTGCAGGTGTGTGATAATATTGTTGATCCTTTGCGTTGTTGGCGCCATCGGCTGCACAATGTGGCTGAGCTCCTTTGTTAACTTCCCCGTGCCCTATTTGCCATTTGACGTTAATGCTGCCTTAGAAGGCATGCTCACATTCTGGACATATATTATAATACTGCAAGTGATGATACCGCTCTCCCTGTACGTGACCATTGAGCTGTGCAAGATACTGCAGGTGTTCCACATACACAACAACATCGATCTGTACGATGCGGACACCAACAAGCAGACGGAATGCAGGGCGATGAACATCACTGAGGAACTGGGCCAGATACAGCACATTTTTTCTGACAAGACTGGCACATTGACCGAAAACAAAATGATCTTTCGTCGCTGCGTTGTCAACGGTGCTGATTATAATCATCCCCCATCGGAGCTTGAGAAATTGTATGCGAAGCCAGGAGCGCCAGCGCCGCCCCTGTTGCCCAACGAGGCGCTGCATGATGATATGCAGCAGTTGGCCGGGGTGGGCGTTGGTGCCTATCTGACGCCCCATGCACAGTGCATCCAGGAATTTCTGGTTGTGTTGGCCATATGCAACACGGTCATCGTGAGTGCGGCGCCGCATCGGGATCTCATGAACGCCAGCGGCATCATCGAGTTGCAACAGAGCGCGACCAGTCCGACCACGGTAGGCCCCTCACCCTCCACCCTAAAGCATGTCAGACAGCGTTGTAATCTGGTGAGTACAACGACCACAACGACAACAGCCACAACCATTATGAATGGGACACCGCAGCCAGGAGCGGGTGCCTTGGCAGATCGTTATTCGCGACTGGCTGAATCGCGTTCGGTGACTCCGTCACCGCCACCCAATTTGCTGTTTGCAATGCCCGCACAGAGTCATCAGCAGACGCTCTCGCCGATCAGCAGTTCACCAGAGTCGACGCCTGGCTCGGAGTCGCCATCGCCGCCCATGAAGAACAAGGCGCTGTCCAATAGCATTTCACCGACGGGTCGCGCTAAGGCTGTCATCAACTCCAAGATCACCAGCATAGCCACATTTCTCAATGCCAAAACGCATGGCAAGCGCATGAAGATCAAGTGAGTGTGCCCCATAATACTGATGCTGATTCCAAAACAATTTTCATCTCTCAATCTGTTTGCAGCCAAACGAAGACGCAAACTATATATAGAACCGCTGACGGCCGTCCTCTCTATGAGGCAGAGAGTCCCGATGAGCTGGCGCTTGTCAATGCCGCATATAGCTACGATTGTTGTCTACTAAATCGCAGCCCTAATCACATCCTTGTTGGCATGCCAACGGCAGGCGCCACCGTTGAGTATGAGATACTCAAAATACTGCCCTTCGATTCAAGCCGCAAGTGCATGTCGATTGTTGTCCGTCAAACAGGCACCCAAGAGATTATCCTCTACACAAAAGGCGCCGACAGTTCCATTATGCCCGTACTGGCGCCCTGTCCGCACAACAGCCCTGAATGTAAATGAAGCAATACTTTTGGAACAACCCTTACAGGGTATATTAATCATACTGGTTTTCATAACTGTTTTTCGTTTCATTTTTTAGGCTTGCTCCGTGAGCAGACGCAACAGCAGCTGGATCGCTATGCACGGGAAGGTCTTCGAATTCTGGTGATGGCAAAGCGTACCTTAAATGCTAGTGATTATACGGACTGGTGGGCGCATCATCAGGATATTGAGATGTCACACGAGAATCGGGAGCGCCGGCTGCGCGACTCATTCGCCAAGCTGGAGAGCAATCTGACGCTGTTGGGCGCCACTGGCATTGAGGATCGCTTGCAGGATGGTGTGCCTGAGACGATAGCATCGCTAATCGCAGCGGGTATTTCAATATGGGTGCTAACTGGCGACAAACCGGAGACGGCCATCAACATTGCCTACTCGGCCAAACTCTTCACACAGCAAATGGAGCTAATCAAGTGAGTGATCCAAGAATAGTCTTATTCATGACATTTTATTTATGGCCTGTCATTTATGCTAATTTAGGCTAACCGCTCGATCTCGGGATGCTGCGGAGACGGCCATTAATTTCTATTTGACGGAAATGAAGAATGCCAAGGCGACAAACTCCGTTGGCTACTGCCTAACGCCGCGCAGCAAACCCCGCGCTCTGGTCGTGGATGGAAAAACACTTACCTTCATCTTGGATCCCAAGTACGTCACTGCACCTGCACACCCACCAAATAAGTCCTGATCTAAACACCTGCCTTTTTATAGGTCAAAGTTAGTACCGACATTTCTTAAGCTGGCCAAAGCGTGCTCCTCAGTGCTATGCTGTCGTTCAACGCCACTGCAAAAGGCCTACCTGGTCAAAGTGGTCAAGGAGGAACTCAATCTGCGCACGCTGGCCATTGGTGATGGGGCCAACGATGTGTCCATGATACAAATGGCTGATGTCGGCGTGGGCATCTCCGGCCAGGAAGGCATGCAAGCTGTCATGGCAGCCGATTTCACACTCTCACGTTTTCGGTACCTGGAACGGCTGCTGCTCTCCCATGGATATTGGTGCTATGATCGACTGGCGCGCATGATTCTATACTTCTTCTATAAGAATGCGGTAGGCAGATATTTCCACATAACCAGTTATGATATTTAATTACCAACTATATCTGGGCTTGCAGGCATTTGTTTTTCTGATATTCTGGTATCAATTATACTGTGGCTTCTCCGGTTCTGTGATGATGGACCAAATGTATCTAATGCTTTACAACTTGCTATTCACTTCACTGCCGCCCCTGGCGATTGGTGTCTACGATAATCGAGTGCCGGAGGACTTGCTATTAAAAAATCCATATCTCTACAAAAACGTAAGCAAATTATATAATCAAAACGAAATCTTGCTTTAACCACTTCGTACATTTCAGGGTCGCTTGGGTGTGGTGTACAGACCGCATGACTTTTGGCTGATTCTCCTAGATTCCCTCTATCAATCTCTTGTCATATTCTTTGTTGCCCTGTGCGCGTATGCGGAAAGTGATGTGGGTATCTGGGAATTTGGTACGACCATAACGGCCAGCTGTCTGTTTGCGAATTTAGTGCACTGTGCCATTGAAATACGTTCCTGGGTATGGCTTTTGTGTGCGCACACCCAAAGAACAAATTTTATTTACTAATCATAACTTTTTTTTCCAGACGGTGCTCCATGTCATATCAATTGTAATCAGTTTGGGCTCCTTTTATCTGTTCTCCATTGTATACAATTCGATGTGTGTCAACTGCTTCGGACTGCCCTCAACCTATTGGGTAATCTTTAAATGTTTTGCCTCTGCGGTGCACTGGCTTGTTATATTGCTATCCACAGTGGTTGCTGTGCTGCCTCGGTAAATTTGAACTATACTCATTCCCGATGTATCGCCCATAACCTCTCTGTTTCTCTATCTGCAGCCTGGTCCTTACTACAGTGCGCACATCCATGTGTCCAGACGATAGTACCAAAGTCATTTTAAACAGCAAACGCGAGCGCACCAGAGGTGAGGGTTTGTTAGTAACGTGGTCACGCTCAACGTCAGCCTCATCAATTTATAGGTAAAAGGCACAAAATACTAGTTACCGCTGCAAGTTAAATTTGAATGATTTTATCATTATAAATTATTTTTTAACTATGCATGCTGCATACATATAATACTCTAATTTTTTATCAGTTTTTCTTTTATGATTTTGTGTCCTTTTATTTATACATTGCATATTTCTTGTAGTTTTTAGTAGACTTAACTTTTCATTGGCTGAGTTTTAACGTCAAATTCTTTTACAGAATCGCCGATTATGGGTCTAAGAATCAGATTATAACATCGATTACCTGATCCAGCGCCAAACTGCAACGTTTTCATCCGCAACATCATAATTCAAAATCAAATACTTACACATGTGCTTTCAGTTTAAATATGTGGCCTTTTGACACCGATTTATATTAGTTTAATTGTAGATGTTTAGTTGACCAACTCCAACTCTCTAGTTTCTGAAATTAGCGTAGATATACACTTAGTATAAATTTGAATTGAATGTAAATCAATTAGCGACTATAGCACACTAAGTAATATTTGTTAGAACATTGATTATTTCGGGCTCATCACTACGATTCCCATGCAACCTAATTACACGTTTTAGTTGAAATGTTTGCCTTAATATTGAAACGCATCAATGAGACGCAATTTGTATCAGTTATATATGAATGCCGTCATTTATGAATATTTATTTGTACATAAGTAGTAAGTTAATTTATGTACGTAATTTGCCTAGGCATATTTAGTGCATATAGCCAGCCACCTATAACCTAGTTTAATCCTAACTTTTGCGACGCACCTATTGTTAAACATAACTGATTAAAATAATACCACATTGATATAGATGTTTGCGTACAATGCATATGGATTATTTAAGCGACTATCACTTTGTATATGTATGTATGTATGTATGTACTGTATATCACCATAAATGATAACTTTAAATACTGGACAATTCAAACAGAACAGGACCATAATGTTCAATGTTCGCGAAAAGGCTGTGATTCTACACTCATGAGAAATATACCTATACATAAGAAACCCCATTAATTAACTTTACTTAGTTTCTTTATTTCAAGTATTAATAAACAAAAAAAAAATGATATAGTGTATCTTTAGTTTGTTGCATAGGCAAGAGACTTTTTTACTTTTTTTAATTTAAACAAATGACAAATGATTAAATTATTATAATCACATAGTTGTTCTAAACTATTAACATTAGTTATATGTAAATCGTTTCGAAAGAGAACAATTATAAATGCAATAATATTGTGTACGTTAAAAAGAAAACAACAATAACAACAAAAAACCAAACAAACATTAGCTGAATATTTACATTGTTGAAACGCAAAAAATCATTGAATCAAATAAATGTATATTTACTTAAAAAATAATATCAACTCATTATTTGTTTAATTTTTTATTGAGTTCCTATCGCGATTGCCACACGGACACCCTTTTCACACCGTGCCACAATGACACTCATTGATGATAAACATTCTCAATGGGTTATTGACATGGTCAGCTCTAATCGACTATCTAATCAGAGATAATTTCACACAATTAAGTGGCAAATTTTATGTAAATATATCGAAGCAAATAGTTCTTGGTTAAACAACACAAAAATTAGGCATATAAAAAGTTATAATTTATTTATTACATACATAAAATAAGTATATTTAGTGATAACCTATTTGCTTATAGCTAATATCCCAGAGGATTTTGAACTAGACGAATGGTAAATGGAGAGTAAATTCAATACACAATGGCAACTGCGACTGTGGCAATGACTAGGACTGCGAATCCGTATACTCCACACCCAGGTTACAATTGCCAAGGAAATCGAGCTCTGCACTCTTGGCGATCACACGTCCGATATCGTGGGGTAGCAAAGTCACTTCTACATTGGCTGCCGACGGAGGCAGTGCATCTATTGCATGCGCCGATTGCTGTTGTTGCTGCAGTTTGGCAGCCACGGCGCGTCGCACCAACTTCTCGATGAACATTCGAAGCACATGCGCGAGTACGGTGAGCGCCAGGGACTGAGATACGCCTGGAACGCTGGTTTCTGCATTGAGAACAATGCCCACATCTTTGCACATGTCACGCACCAGCTGCGTGGACGCGTCGAGTTCCTCGGGCGGCGGTAAATATAGCAACTGACTATTTATTGAATGGTCAGATAAATTGGGAGGCCGTGGTCTTTTCAAACTAGGCGGATTCAGTCCAACCACGTCGACTAGCTGTTGGTCGTCCACGATTCGTTTACGGCTTGGCAGGCGTTTCGTCTGTTGTGCCAGCCAGCTGTTCAGGCGGGAGCATGGGGTGAGTGTTGAAAAGGCCAATAGTTGCGGCTGCGGCTCCTCCTTCAGTTGCTGTTGCACACGCTCCGATAAGGGTAATGATGCTGAGCTAGCTCTTTGCCGGCTGACCATTAGCATCTTTAAGGGCGGCGTATATCCGTGCAAGCGTGCAAAGGCCACAATCTCGCGTGTGCTCCAGAAGTGCTCCTTGCTGCTAGCATGCAGGTGCTGGAGTCGTTGATGTTGCCGCATGCAGCGCAACAAGGTACGTCCGCGCATGCATTCGAAGAAGCGTTGACGCAAGGCCGACTGTGCTTGGAATGCAGCCGGGCTATGTCTGCCAAAGGCAAACTCACTGACCGTGCTCGTGCTAGTCAGTGGCAGCCGACGCAGCAGAAACTCCACAGCACTCCGCATACTCTGGAACTGTGTGCCGCAAAAGCGCTGCTCGAGACTCAGGCGCTGGCTTAGTGGCGACGCTGGCACTGGCAGCACCTCCTGACTGCTCATATTCGCATAACCATGATCGTTTTGGATGCCCTGGAGCAGGTGCCAACGCTTGGACAACTGCTGTGTTGGCTGCTTGAGCAGACTGAGCTGCGGCTTGAGCAGCGATTGCTGCTTGGCGGCCTGCTTCAACTTCGTTTGCAGCGGATCAATTATGTAGAGCTTGCCCTCTTTCTGAAAGACGACGTTCTTCACTTGCGTCTTGTTGTGTCCGTTGCGCAGCTGCCGAATTTTGTAACCACTACTGACGCCATTGACTGCAAAATTGGGTTTTGGAACAGGTGCATGCTCGATGGAAACTGTTTGTGTCTGCTTTTTGGGGCTGCTCAGCTTCAGCTGCTCCGAGACGAGCACAGTGGGCTCGATTTGTTCAATGTCATCGCTTAGCTCGATTTTGTTAATGCACGCAAACAGATTATCATCCAGATCCTCTTTGTTCTGCGTAATGGAAATGGTGCGCGGCTTGGAACTGTCCAACGGTGGAGATAATGTTTTTAATGCAGGTGTTGTTGCCATCAGCGGTTCTTTCTTGACTTCCGTTGGCGTTGGCGTTGTCGTCATTGTCTTCGTGTCAGGAACATCAGCACGCAGCCAAACCTCCACAGTAGTCTCGCCACCCATGGTGTGTAAGCCGCACATCGTCTTGTCCAGCACAATGGTGTGCATTAGCTGGACGGGCTTCTGCTGCAGATGTTCCTGGAAATAGAGCTGTATACGCATGGGGAACTCACCCCAGCCTCGACGTGTCAGCTGGAAGGGAGGCGAATGCACATCCACAATGTCATTGGGTCGATATGAATGATGCAGTTGGAAGCGCACCTAAAACAATTTGAACAGTTAATACGATCCAACTACGATATAAACAACGACTCACCTTTCTCAAGTACGTCTCCGGTGGCATTGGCAGATTTTTGCCTTGCACATAGACCAACCATTTGTAGGCAAGCGCCTGACCATTTTGGACATCCGAATCCACACCACCTATATACTTGGATGTGTTGCCCACCACAAAATGAAACTTGTTTTTGTTGTTCAAGCGGGAGGTATTGAGTGCCGGCACAGATGCCTCCAGTTCCATTTGCTGTTTGTATGCCGCCTGTCTGCTGGTGCATGGTTGTTCCTCGCCGCTGGCCACTTCCGGCTCCTTGCGCGTCTCCTGCGTGTGATCCGTAACAATGCCCTGCTCGCGTATCTTCTGTTGACGTCGACGCTCGGCTCGTCGATGAGCCGGATTACGCAGCCTAATTGTCTGTTTTGCCAACGTTGCAGCTGTCCGCTCTGGCAGATGCAGCTGGATGGGAGCTGGCCGTTTACCCACAATCTTTTTGATGGCCGGATGCAAGGGCAGCTGCGCTCCGGCACTTTCAAGCCCATCCCCAAATAATGTGTCGCTGGATCGTACCCGGGCCACATCGGGAGCTGTTAGCGGAACTTGTTGCTTCTTATAGTAGTCGCTGACCACATGGTAACGCAGCTTGTCCAAGAGCTGGCGTGCTTGCGAAAGTCGCCCATCGATCTCGCCCAACTGTTGCTCCTTTAGTGTCAATTCCTTTTGGAATTCGGCATAAATAATTTGCTCGATGCGCTTTAATTGTGCCACACTCTCAACATTGGTAACAGTGATTCTCTGCTCAAGCTGCTGCTGCTCGTCATTCTCTGGGTATTCTGGCTCTTGCTTGACGCGCTTCTCCACATGGGAGCCAGTGGCGGAGCTGTCGTAGTCGAAACCATAATCGGGATCATGATATTCGCTGTGCCTGCGTTTCTTTGGCGCTGTTGTTTTGTTTGTTGTCGTCGTCGGCGTCGCCGCCGAATTCTCCATGTGCAGGTGAACACTATTGTTATTACGGTAAGTGGCACACCCACTGGTATTGTATCACCTGGGCTCAAAATAAAACAGCTGACATATACTTGTTGACTGTCTCTTGCACATTTATGCAACTCTCAGTTTTAAATTACCAAATTAATAAAACGCGCAAAATGTTTGCGTTTGTGGCGAAGTTTGTTGATACAATACCGATATATCGATAAACGTGCAGCACTTTCGCACGACAACGCGCCTGCAGTTACCCAACACTGTCGAAATCATCTGTTCTTAACGCGGGAAGGAATAACAACGCACGCATTTGCACTAAATAGTTACAGTTTGGCCGCATCAAATACAAAAAATATATATAGACTTCAAAATGGTCGAACGCATCGAAGACTTGAATTTGCCGAACGCAGTGATTGCCCGCCTGATCAAGGATGCTCTGCCCGATGGCTCCAATGTCAGCAAGGAGGCGCGTGTTGCAATTGCAAAGGCCGCTTCTGTTTTTGCCATATTTATAACTTCATCATCGACGGCATTGGCCCACAAGCAGAACCACAGGACCATTACGGCCAAGGATATTTTGCAGACGCTCAACGAACTGGACTTTGAGAGCTTTGTACCATCGCTCACTCAAGACTTGGAGGCGTACAGAAAGATGGTGAAGGACAAAAAAGAGAGCAAGGCAAACAGCAAAAAGGATCTCAGTACTGGAGATGCCACAGCGAGTAGCAGCTCAGCTGCAGCAGCTGCTGTTGCCGATAATGAAGACGCCAAT
Source organism: Drosophila macrothrix (assembly GCA_035042055.1). Lineage (NCBI taxonomy): Eukaryota > Metazoa > Arthropoda > Insecta > Diptera > Drosophilidae > Drosophila > Drosophila macrothrix. The sequence continues at coordinate 10,772,165 of JAWNLX010000604.1, forward strand.
AAATAATGGTCAAGCAACCAATTCGGCTTTTCAAATACTTTTTATATAGATATATATGTATAGTCTTAATAATCCTCATATTATTATAGTTTAACAGATAAAAATAAAAACAATTAAAACATAACACAATCAGGACTGCATTAATTCTTGCATATTGTAAACACAAAATATAAATATTTCGTCGCGTGTATATAATTTGTTCTGGTGTCTTTTTATATCGTATTAAATAGAATTCATCACGCGCCCATCTCTAGCTGCAAGCCAGACATTTTGCATGGCTTTTTTAAATAATTTACTTCGCTGCATGTTTTTGACTTATAATTATATGCCAAATGGGTGTAACGGGTCTGTGGAAGCTGATAGAGCCTTGTGGCAAACCGGTGCCGGTGGAGACACTGGAGGGAAAGGTGCTGGCCGTTGGTAAGAACTCTACTCCTTATGCCATATTGTGAAATTCTCAATAAACAATTCTCGCATTTCTTACACAAAGATATTTCGATATGGCTGCATCAGGTTGTGAAAGGATTTCAGGACAGCAAGGGATCCGCACTGAACAATGCTCATCTGTTGGGTCTGTTTCATCGCCTGTGCAAATTGCTTTATTATCGTGTGCGGCCGGTTTTCATATTTGATGGCAGCGTGCCGCAATTGAAGCGCGATACAATTGTCAGTTTGTCATGCTGGTTGCATCGCTTGCAACTGGTTCGTTAAACTATTTTTGATTATAATTTTTAGGCTCGTCGCCAGCAACAGCGCAGCAAGCTGAGCAATGAGGCTGATCGCATTCAGGCACTCTTGCTGCAGTCACTCGCTAAGGAGAAGGTAGTGCAACAGGCGCTAGGCACCAATGCGGAAATGCTGCTCAAGTCACCCATAAAGCGTGGAGCTGCAGCAAAGTCGAGCAAAAGTGATGAAGACGATCTGTTCAAGTTGCCGGAACTGCCAGCAACATCATCCTCAGCTCAAATTAGTGAAAGCGACTACGAGGATCAGGATCAGGAGTATGCAAGTACCAGTGCCACATCGGACAGCTCCTTCGATGAGTCAACTGCAAGACATTCATACAACGCCAGCTTGCAGGCCATCGATGTGCGCAGTCAGCATTTTAAGAACCTGCCGGCCGATGTGCGTCTCGAAATACTCACAGACATAAAGGAGACGCGTAAGCAATCCTCCTGGGGTCGCCTCCATGAGCTGCCGGCACGAAGCGATGACTTCTGCTCATTCCAAATGAAGCGTCTGCTAAAGCGACGCGCCGTTCAGGAGAGCCTCGAACAGGCCGAGGAAGAGATGGGTGGCCATACACTCACCTATGCAGAGCTATCCGAATTCTTCAGCGAGGAGGGCATCGTTACACCCACGACCATTGAGCAGAATACGCGTCAAATCAGTTCAGATGAGCACGTACGATTCCTGTTGGTGCGTGATCTTAAAAAGAAATCCATGGCTATGGAGGATACCAAAATCAAAGTAAAATGTGAGACCATTAAGGAAGAAAGCGATGAACATGGTGAAAATGAAGAAAAGCCATCTACCTCGGCGAACGCTGTGAAGCCAACCGCGTTCAACGATAAAAATAAGAAAGAATTGGGTGTAGAATACGATGCAGATTTACAAATGGCATTGGCACTATCGCTTGAGGAAACAAAAGTATATGACGAAAAGGACTACGACTACGATTCTGATCAGGACTTGCGATTGAATCGCGAACAAAGCAAGAACTTGCGTCATGCGGCGAAGGGTCCAGCACGTACCTACATGATCGAGTACGGTGGCATGAACGAAGATGAGGTTGAAAATATCATGGAAGCGACACAACTGAATGATACACAGTCTCTGGAGCGATTGCTGCACAACACAAATGTCAATGATACGTTGGCAAAGGCTGACACAGCCAACAATTCAGTAGAAGAAGCAAAACTACTTTCCATGGCAATTGAACAGAGTAAGAAGGCATCCGTTGCAGATCTAAACAAATCGGAACAAGTTGAAATCATTGATAGCGATACTGATTCAGACTTGGAAGAAGTTGTTGAGGTAAAGGGAATGCCAACAGAATGCAAACAGAGCCTCGAAATCTGTGTGGACATTAAAGACCAACTAAATGAAGGAGATGATCTCTTTGCGGACCTTTTTGAAAACGAAAGCGAGCTAAAAGACCGTATGACTCAGGCAGCAGCCACTGGGGATGTTGAAGATCCTGTTGCTAAATTGCTTATAGAAGAAACAAAAGAGCAATCGATTGAAAGAGTTATTGAGGCAAAAGAATCAGTAGACAACAATAAGGAAGGAAATGAAGCAATTCTCTCAACAGAGAACGAAAAACAAGTATTAGATTTAGAAGACAAGGCATCTAAAATTAACGAAAATTGCACAGAGTCAGACGAGAAGTCTAAAAAAGTGTTAAGCATTTCTAAAGATTCTGAAAAGGGTGAAAATATTAAACTGATTGCTACAGAAGAAATCGAGAAACCGACACCAGCTCTGAGCTCCTTACTTGATGAGCTCAAGCGACAAACGGATGAAGTTAAAAACATTAAATTGGATTCAGTTAAACTAAGCAATAGTATGGTCATTGAACTATCCTCAGACGATGAGAGTGCGAAAGTGCCAGCTCCACCAGAGTCCAAAAAAGTCATTGAGTTATGCGACACTGAACAGGATACGAAAAGCACATCGCCAAATAAAACGCCAAGCAAGAGCAAAGCAATAACCGATTACTTTGAAACAACATACAAGATTAAACGCACTCCCGAAAAGCCACACGACACTGAGGTAACGCCGCCCACAACTCCCAAGGTGGCCAAACCGTTTTATGTAAGGCGTACACCAAAATCGGGGGGCAAACGCTCGGGAGAGAAGTTGGATGAGGATGAAGTCTCAGCCAGCAAAAAACCAAGCAAAGCGGCAAAGACACTTTTTGAGAATAGTGAAAAGCCCGAAGAGGTTCAGCCAGTTAATACAGAGGTATGTTATTCAATTAACTGACACGACTGTTTTTAATATAAATATTATTTGCAGGACCTTATTAAAGATGCAGCAGATGCATTGAAATCACAAAATACAGCTGAAGAACTAGAGAAAATGGCAACTGATTTGGCCAAGCAGCGCCGGGAATTGGAAGCCGAACGCAATCGTCAGGATCGAATGGGTATGTCGATTAGTCAGCGGATGAGCAACGATTGCCAGGAGCTGTTACGCCTATTTGGCATACCGTACATTGTGGCACCAATGGAAGCGGAAGCCCAATGCGCTTTCCTCAATGCCGTGGAGATAACCAATGGCACCATAACGGATGATAGCGATATTTGGCTTTTTGGTGGTCGCACTGTCTACAAAAATTTCTTTGCTCAAAATAAGCATGTGCTGGAGTTTCGAGCCGAGCAAATTGAGCAGACATTTAACTGCAATCGCAGCAAGCTCATTCAGCTCGCTTGCCTCGTGGGCAGTGATTATACTACAGGTGATCCCAACTATTTATTTGACTCAATATAAGTATAATAAGCAAATCTGTTGCAGGTATACACGGCATTGGTGCCGTAACTGCTCTTGAAATACTGGCTTCCTTTACGACGTCTAAGTTGGATGCTGCTACCTCATCATTGGATATGGCTAGCTCTCCATCCGTCAGCAATGGAAGCGACATCACCAATCATTCTGTCCTGTCCACATTAGTTAAATTCCGAGACTGGTGGCAGTCACAACACAATGCCAACATACCAGTCGGCAGTACGGCGCGTATTTCTCTGCGCAAGAAACTCAAGAACATAAATCTGCACGAGGGCTTCCCCAGTTCGTCCGTTGTGGAAGCATACTTAACGCCCAAAGTTGATGAGACCCGCGACGCTTTCAGTTGGGGCTCACCCGATGTGGAGTCCATACGCGAATTTGCGCGTAAGTTCTTTGGCTGGACCACGTCCAAGACTGATGACATTCTCATGCCGGTCATGAAGAAAATCAACGAGAAGAAGATTCAAGGCTCCATCCGCAACTACTTCACGGCAAAGAGTGCGCTTCGAGTGCAGCAGCCAATGGTCAGCAAACGGGTTCAGACGGCAATTGATAAAATGTCTGGTAAAATTGATGCGGAAACGCCAGAGAAACCGAAAAGGGCAACTCGTCGTGCACGAAACGCATCGGCGTTGACAACGAAAGCCCAGGAAGCTCCCTTAGATGAAGAAGATGGGGATAAGAAGCGTGCTGCACGTCCAAGACGCGTCAAACGAAAAGGCGCAAAAGAAACGGAGGCAACAACGAGTGAAATGCCTTCCACATCTGCGGCTACCTCGAAGCCAGCCAAATGCGCACGCATTCCCAACACCAAGGAGGTAATACCCCAAAGAGAACGCGATCTGGAGCAAATGCGGCAGAACAAGGCGAAGGCAGCGGAGGTTTTAAGGGCAAGCTTAAGATCTTCGAAATAAATTAAACTTTTTCAAACTGTTCCCATTTTCGTCAGATTTGTTAATGAATCATGTGTAAATAATACTCATTTTCATATATATTAACAGCCAAAACCAATAAAGAGTCAACACAAAATTAGAAACAACCAACCCGGCTTAGATCTACTTTTATTCCCTTGATTCGGTTAAGGATGTGAGTCCTTTGGGTATAGAGTTTAAATCTTTATGTATGTATATGTATTATTCAAATTGATCGGATAATATAAACAGGTGATACTCAAGAAAAAGATTATGGCATAACTTGGATATCCTTCAGAGTCCAACAATTAATTAGAATCTTTTACTTGATCATTCGTTATTCTTAAATGCCCATACAATACAAATAATTATCACGGCAACCCAAATAAATGCGTCTAAGGCTCTCAATGTAGCACGGCGCGGAGAACAATTCGCCTGGCAGCTTGTCCCAAAACTGCATCTGTCCGGTTCTCAGATTTGTGATCGCGATTTGACCGTCGGTGGTACAGCAAAATACCAAATTTTGAGTTGGCTCAATTGTTAGTATTGTGGGTGTCGCATAGATTGAACCGCCCACATTCACCCTCCATTGTAGCTCCAAGGACGTCTTTGGTCCGGCACTCGTTTTGCATCGCAGGCAGTACACATGATGATCAATGCATCCAAAGAGCACCAAAGTGTGTCCCATGTGTGTGGGCGTCGTCTTCGCTACCAACGAAGAGAATATGTCGCCCTCCACAGCATAAGTGGCCAGCTTGAAAGAGAGAGTAAATATAATTTAATATGTCAATATTAAACATTATTTGAGTGAGCTTACAATCTTTCCACTATTCACATCGCAGGCGTGGACGCGGCCAGCTACCTCGGCGCAGGCAAAGATGTCAGCATTCGAGTCCAGCAGGACGGGTGATGAGAAGAAGGGTTTCTTACACCTCTGGAGCCACTGCATCGCGCCATTCAAGAGCGAAACGCGTGCATAATGACCATCGAGTGTGCAAATAATCACCGCCTGTTGCCCGGTCAGCTGCAGTGGACTAGCAAAGATTCCCTTTCTGCCAATGCGCATGCACCAGAGTATCTGCTGCCGTTCCATGGACAGGCATATGACATTATAGTCTTCTGCATAGCTGCAGACCACAATGCGGTCACCGTTCGATGAGAGGAATGGCTGCGATTTGATCATGCCACCGATTTCAGCGCACCATAAAACTTTACCCTCTATGGGATCGAATCCATACAGGCAACCATCGTAGCACCCCACAATGGCCAGATGCTTGCTAACAAACGTGACTTTGCACTCAATGCGATCACTGAGCTTCATCTGGCATACCTCTTTGCCCGACATCGCATCGAGGGTACGCAGTAGCTTCGAATGGGCGCCCACGCACACATAACGATCCTCGAATTGTGCCACCGGTGAATCAATACACTTGCCGAAATTCACCTTCCATTGGAACTGACAGTTAATGTCCAGCTTTTCGATGCGTCTGATGACAAGTCCGCTATTGGCTTTCGGAGTAACCGTGGAACTCGAAATCGGCTCAACTGGTTTTATTTTGGTATTGTGTGCCACAAGCTTCGCTTTATCCAGGTAGCTCAGCACGTCGCGCAACGGTACATTTTCGTCCAGCAGCAGCTCGAACAGATGTCGCTGCTCATCGTCAATGCACATCTGTAGGCCAATTTCTCGACACAGCGTTATCGCATGGAATGACGATCCTCCCGCCTGGCGAAAACTCAGATTGTAGTCGCTGGGTATATTTGGCAACTTCAATTGAGGCGCCACGCGTTGTTTCTTTGTCGCTTTCTCCACTTTCTCATTTGGCGCGTTCACACACTCCAGCCTGTCGTGTAGAAAACTCTTTAGTATGTCTTGGGCGGGCTGCGCCAATAGCGTCGACTCCTTAAGCAGCAAGTTCTTGTCCAGCTTGCCATGTGCATTGCAGGGAAAGTGTTGCAGGTAAACGAATCTGTCCGGCTGCTCGACAGCCATCAGCTTAGAGAGTATGTCAAAAGTCTGCACCCTCTGTTGCACCTTTGTCTTGAGCTCCGGACTTCGAATACAGCAGATGAGCTTTTCCAACTGCACCTGCCACAGACAGATGGCCAGCTCACTGCTTTGCAAGCAATTCTCTATCTTGCGTGTAATGTGGCCTGAAAGAAGGGAATATTTAATGATGTATCCTTATATTTGTTTAATCTGCCATACTTAGGCTAATGCGGTTACCGCCACGTTTGACAACATCATTGGTACGATCTTCGTAAACGATGGAACCGTCGTGAAGGCGTCGCACCAGATCACCCGTGGCGCGAAAACAAATTTCAGAACTTTTTCTCTCCTCGCTATCCCCATCATCAGTTTCTGGTATATAGCAGCGACGCGTTGCGCTGCCTAACCAAAGTTCACCACAGCCCACGCTCGAAATATTTTCTACTGGCAGAAGTTTAATACGCAATACGGTCTGATCATCAATGGGCGTTCCCAAAGGGACGCGCGAATGCAGCGTCTTAAGAATGTGTATTGTGCTCCAGCACGAAACCTCTGTGATGCCATAGATGTTACAGATTTGCTTCTGACACAGCACCTCTGGCTCCATCCAGGTGGTCAGCTCTGCAGTTGACGGAAATGGTTCTCCGCCCAAGAGTAATACTCTAAACACAAGTCATTTTCAATGTGATTGTCATTAGGATCTAATTCAGTAAATACCTCAATGTACTCGAGCGGTTTAAGATGTGTTCACGTATCGCGTTCGCACCAAACTGCCTGAACACTGATGGCGTCATTTGCAATACGGTGATGCCAGGAGTGGTTACACAGCTGGGGAAAAGGGCATTCAGAACTCGCTTGGGCGACTCACGCATCAAACAGTGGCTGATGAGGACTGCAGCACCATTCTGCATGGCCAAAAACAATTCGACTACAGATGGATCAAAGGTGCAAGGAGTGCCCAGGTAAATGATGTCAGCCATGGATATGTTTAGCTTTTGACTGTTCTTAAATAAAAAAGAGTCTTAGTCCAAACATAGGTTTCTATTGTTGGAAAACGTTCAAGTCGTAACCCACTCTCTTTCAGAGAGATCTTTAACGCACCTTAGTCCAATTATATTGGGCTGAATGGATTCATAAGGTACGTGTATTAGCTTTGGTAATCCTGTGGTCCCAGTAGTCGTAATTGTGTAGCACATGTTGTTTGGCAAAGACGCCGTTGCCTGAGGTGGCGGATCAGTGGAAGTATGTTTCAGCTTGAACAGCTTGTATTCTTCATTATAGACGAGATAGGTGTCAAGGAGCTCGAAGTAATCGCTACCAACAGGCATATGACTGTTAACAATCAGGTAATCAATGCCAGCACGACACATCTGACCATGCAGCGCTTCCGACAGCATCCCATATTCTGTGCAATAGAAATGACATTTGTGATTCAGTATGCTGAAATGGAAATCAATTAATTTGTGATTTCAGGTTCGATTTGTAAATTCGACTCACGCTATAATCAATATGCATGACGAGGGTGTGTGTTTTTCAATGCGAAAGGCAATACCAGTGCTCATTGGCACCTGGTTGCGTCTCAATCGCTCCAAGATTGCTTCCACGCTGCTCACCGCTTTGGTATAGCTGATTGAAAAGTCCTCCGGCTCCATTCGCTTGATGACAAAGGGCACATCACCAAAAATACGCAGTCTCTCTATATCGTATAACTTCTGAGTCTCAGCCACAATTGTCGGCTCAATATCAATTTCCGACTTGACCACTATATCCAGAGTGGTATCCGAGTCTCTGGACTCTACATGAGTTTCCTGAGGGTCTGAATGGGCCACAAATTCATCATTGTCATCTTCTAGCTCGGTTTTTATTTGCACTTGTTCCATCTCTTAGCTATCTCTTTCTATTCTTCTTGATTGAGTATTTAGTGTTGACATCAGAGTTTAATATTTGAATAAAATGTGCAAATTCAGAATATTAATAATTGTTGTTAGTTGCAAGCCGATTTGAACTGTGCTTTTCTTTTCATTATCACGGTTCCACTAATCAGCTGTTTGATTTCACAATGGGAACAATGGATTTCATGTATCGATAAGTGTAACGACAAAAGCGATAACAATTAAAATTGTCATCAGTTGTGCCTATCGAGATTTGAATAAACAAACTTAAATAAAAGAGACCGGTGAATTTTAAAAATGAAGTCAAATCAAACATTTTAAAAAAGTAAAATGCAGTTAAGGTTTGGGAAAGGTATTCCCTAGATCATAAGGGGAACCTTAAATAACATCAATTTTCTTGCTAACCACAATAAATAAACAAATATTTGTGAATCATTTATACATTTTTAATAAATTTCAATTAAGAAAATACTTAACCATTAACTAAATATAACTATACATTCGCATGTAAGTAAAAGCCTTGAAAAACATTTGGTTAGTTTTGGCATGTTTCAATTATACCCGAACATTTACTTGGTGAATTCTAATAACAGTTAAAAATTATTCAAAAATAGGCTCAAGCGGTATATATGTTGTATTGTTATCCATTAAACTTAACACTAATAAATCAATTTAAATCCGTTATATATGTATATACATAAATATCTTCTTTTGATTTTCACACTACCAAGCATATTGTTTGGCTCAGTTAAAAGTAACGACAATTAGTGTACTTGAGTTCAATCTTATATTACATAAATAATATTCTACGAATGTTTTTTAGCATTCAAGGCGAGCTTCTCCTTTGTCAGCCTTGTGAATTCCTCCTGCATAACCGAGCGACAATGCTCGATAAGCTTGTCCATATCTTCCTTTTTATAGCCATCCGTTGATATCTCGGGCAGTATATGTATGATTGCATGGCCGGGTCGGAAACCGTTCGACTTTTCATCATAGAACTCGTATTTCGACATAACCACCGGCTGTATTGTGCACTTGCTTTGTAGGGCAATGTGAAAGGAGCCCTTCTTGAATGGCAGCAAGGTATCCTTGGAGTTGCGTGTGCCTTCTGGAAATACTAAAATCTTGCAGTTAAGCTCTTTAATTGCTATCGCCTCCTTTTGCAGCGAATTAATAGAGTCGCTCTTCCGTGACCGGTTAATGAACAAAGTGCCCCACAGCCATGCGCCAACGCCAAAGAAGGGAATGTAAAGAATTTCCCTTTTGGACACAACAGTTGCCCTGCCAATCACCGGCCACAGATGGCCCAGCATGCACAGGTCCAAAGCACTCTGGTGATTCATTAGAACAACGCTGCCATGTTCACTTTTTACGTTTTCCGTACCACGCACCTCCATCGTAATACCCATTAGCTTGCATACCTGAACGAATAACCAGGATGGGACGCTGTTAATACAAAATAATAATTATTAAAAGATAAACTGCAATTTTGTCCAGCAGAACTCGACGTACAGCCCATTCCGATAGTCGCGCGGACGCAGGAGCATAAATGGGAGACAGATCAGTACAGATACACCTGCTCCAAACATCACAATAATCAACCTCATCTGATAAGGTGCCTTAGCCGCAATGCTCAAAATGAGCGCAACGACGCAGGCGAGGCCAATTATTTCAAAGGTGCATGCCATTAGTAAACTCGTATCCAGGCTCAGGATCAAGCGATACTGCAAAAATACAATAGAAGATATATATACTCGTATATAAATAAATTTGAACATAGAAAAAGCATGCAAAAAAGTCGTAGTGAACTTAGAGGATATATTTTACAGTCAAGATGTCTACTTTTAGTTCACTTCATTTGTCAAATGGTATTTATTGATTAGTGCCTTAATTAATAATTCTTTTTGAGCAGAGTGCAACAATTTATTTAAATCTACTCCATCTTGCTAAAAAGTATTTAAATGCGTACTGTGATGTATAAGAAATTTGTTCAAAAATTATTAAATGTTGTTAGCTTGCTTGCTGTTAACTTTTTTGTTATCACGTATAAAGATACAAATGTGTATTATATCTAAATCGATTTTAAAACACCTGCATGGCTAGATAAGAAGTCACCTGGCTACACAGCAATACATATACACATATGTAAACAGCATTAAAAAATTATAGTTTGCCTAATATAATCTCTTGTTTTACTATGCAACGGTAGCTTATCATATGATCGCCAAAATACTCATTTGGCTAATGCACTGGGCCACGCTAATAGTACAATAGGGTAATTTTACGAGCCACTGTTTTAAACAAAGTATGTTACGGTTTAATTGAATTACTTCAGGGCTGACTCGCAAGTGTACTTTTATCGATGTATACACGTCAGAAGCAGTTGGAGACCCAAACAAAACTAAAAGTCTATTTCACAGAGGTGGAGTCTTTAACAGGAAAGTTTCAACAATTATAAATGGCAAGTGCTTATCAGCAGTTCAAATTTTTCTGGCTGATAGCAGTTCCACATTGTGTTTGGATTAATACATTGAACCTTGATATAACGCTGATATAGTGTATTATAAAATTACTCAGAAGCCAGCAATATGAGCACATATTGATTTCCATATTTATAAGACTAGTCACTTAATGTATTGAATGTATGTGCGTCGAGGTAGAGATTATTATTTTACAGTGCTATTTATTTGGAACGTTTAAATTAGTATTACTCACAAATACATTTAGCTGTTATCAGAACACAATATGCAGGGGGTCTGATAATAAATGGTTTTTTTAAGGTCAAAAATCAGTTAAATTCGTCCACAAGTACAGGTCAAAAAGTTGAGATATCCTGTATAAGGATAGACACTATGTGTCCATTTCATAGATACAAGGAATCGTAAGTCAATACAGATCAATAAATATTTAAATTAGATATTGCGTATGTAACGAAAATAAGTCAAATAATAATGCTCAATTAAACAAGTTATGACGAATTAGCAAAACTGATATGAATGATTTCATGATTTATGAATAATAAATAATCCACACGAATTTAATACGAAAGTATTGTAAACGGTTCTCAAATACCTTGTACTCGACGTCATTTATTACCTGTGGTAAGGATCGAGTAATATTTCATTATGAGATCATTTGCTCATAATACTGATAAGACAGTGGCATGATTTCAACAAATATATATATTATTAATACAATTTTTACGATGTGGACCGACTCTCAACTATCTTTTGAATACGTCTATCTCGAAATCACACGACTTGAAATCGAATGACTAAATTGTACATAGGCAAATTAGCTTATTTAGATTATTCGGAAAGCTTTATATATATATGCCACTATATCATGTACATATATAACGTTTAATATCGGAATGACGTAAATATTCCTTCTTGTTTTTGTTTTTAATTAGGGCCAAAGTTTATCGACAGACCGTAAATGAATATCTTACCCTCCTGCATATTTTATCATGAAATTATCAAGTTTTTATCACGCAATATGAATTAGTAATACCATCGGACTGGGACGCATGGGATATGCAGCCATCTACATATCTACATACGTACAAACAGTAGCGGAAATAAATTGAAATATATGAAACTGAATGCTCAGCAGTACAAATCATAAATCTATGGCCAGGGGCTGGTCTGGAGGGATGTGAGGAGGTAAGACAATGAAAGGACACAGGGTAGTTCATGATGATGACACGCACACGTATGACGAGCACATAACGAAGACGAAATTAACAATACGATGAATTGTTAGGATAGTTGAAATATTTGCAGGCGTACATATACATACATACAAAAATACAGCAACAGGCGGAAGTAACACACAACTAAACAGACAGATTGCAACCACACGTAATTCCACTTAAATAGTTATTGTTGTGGGTTAATTTAAAATCTTCGTGTTCTTCGTTTTTTTTTTTGCTGTTGCTCTGTCCCCCGTCAGGTGTCAGCATTTGCCGGTGCTTTTCAAATGTTCTATATGGCTGCACATACACTAAACACTTAAAGCCGATTTTACCTTGTCGCGCAAATTTTAGAAACAGTGTGTAATTTTTGATATTAGCTTATTGCTTTTATTTGAATTGGAAGTTAAGTAGCTATACCGAACAACTATAATTGCATTTCCATTCAAAACAACTTGCCGCCAGCGGTCGCCTAATACAAATGCCAGTAAGTGAACAGTGAATTAAACGAGACTCTCGCATGCTCTGCAGTACGTGTCAATGTGTGTGTGCGCGCGCAATTGTGGAGGGTGTGCGTGCGCTTCGTGCTCTAACAAACGACTCATCCACTTAATTGACGGTTTGTTTTGAATCGACTCTATTCATAGCTAACTTTATTTTAAAGAGTATACATTTTCGCAGTTTAATTTCGTTGGTGCAACATTTCTTATTTTAAATCAAATTGCATTCAACAAGTGTTGGGATGGTCATAGTTCGCCGCTCTCATTTATGTTTTGTTCACGGGTCCATCTCTAGCTTCAGTTAACACTGTAATTACACACTATTCCGCACTCACGCATAGATAAGCAGAGCTTGTCCTACAGTTGAAAATGATAAACGAAAAAAATATGTGAGAGAGACGAACCTTTTGTGATTATTGAACAGCCGTTACGATTCTTGCTAAACATAATCCGTCACAATTTGTTTGCCACCTATCTATAATTATTTGTTCGAGTGTAATAATTTAAAATAACAATAAATTCGGATTATTTCAGAAAATGCTGTAAGTGAAGAGTTGAAGCTTAATTTAATATCGTTTTGAAATAAACATATAGCATAAAAATGAGTGGCAAGAGTTATCATCTGTAATCGATAGTTTTAAATAATCAGTAATCGAGCGTTCTGTTATCGAATATCAATGCATTATGCATCCCTCGTTTGATATAAAAAAATCGTAGAGCCATTATTCCAAATTTCTTGTTGATACTGTAATGCTTTATTTAAATTTGTTTAGTTCTACGGCAATTAAGATTTGTATTTAAGTCAATTTACAAAAGTCAAGGCAGATTTACACATAGGTCGCTGCTAATAACAGTACGGCTATCAGCTGTTATAAATGCCACTGTAATGTTAACAACAACATTTATATTTTTATAAACCACCTTCCGCCGCTCATTGGTTTCGCACGGGAACAAAATGCTTGATTTAACAACGCTTGACGTAGGAACACTTAATGTGGATCAGAAAAATGATCAAAAGTTAACATCGGAATCAATGAGATGTCGCTTGTGCCACTTACGGATAAAATCGACCACAGATTTGCCGAATATTTACGAGGCGTCTGTTGATTTTGGCCATGAGGAAGAAGAAGAAGAAGGAAGAACAGAACAGGAAAAAGTCATAATTGCCGAGGTTTGCCAGACTGTTTATGGTGTGAAATATGAGCGCCATGAGTTCCTGTCGGAGCACATATGTATGAGCTGCCTGGAGATATTGAGGGACTTCTACGAGCAACGCCAATACATGCAGCAGCATGAATTGGTTCTGCAGCAGAACCTAAAGAAAATAATTGCTGTGGATGCCAAGTATCGACCTGGCCTCAACGGCAATCCCGGCGAGTTTGCATTCGGGGAAGGCGAAGAAGGCTGCGTCATTGTCGATGTGGATCCCGAGCAAATGTGTGAGACGAGTGATGACGAATTCCCAGGTTCCGAAGGTGAAGCTGAACTCGATGACGAGGAATGGGACGACGAGGACGAAGAAGGAGGAACTGCACAAAATGAAGAAACAGAGATGCCCCTCGGCATGGATGCCGCCCAAATGGCGATGATGCGGGTGCATCAAACGGTCGACTCCAGTGTCCAATTCAATGCGCATCCAAAGAGCGCCTTCCTCTGCCAGTACTGCGATCTGGCTTTCACCCTACAGTCGGACTGCCAGCAGCATGAAGTGGGCTCCCACGACGCCTCGGCGCCGTACATTTGCAACTACTGTCAGGTGAGATTGACGACACGTCCGGCTTTAATTGCGCACATTAAGGAGCTGCATGACGCCGAGCGTCCCTATGTGTGCGCACTGTGTAGCAAGGGATTCGTGCGACGTTCGGACTTGAAGAAGCACACAATTGTGCATACGGGCGTGCGTCCGTTTTCGTGCCACGTCTGCTCCAAGAGTTTCTCGCGCAACACCAACCTGACCAAGCACCTGCGCATCCATAGCAGCGTGAAGCCGTTCGTTTGCCAGCAGTGTCCACGCTCATTCCAGACACCGCTGGAGCTGCTGAAGCACACGCGCTCCCATGCCGAAGTGAAACCATTCCGGTGCGGTCGCTGCCCCGCCTCGTTCGCCCGCAAGGACAAGCTATTGATGCATCAGCAGGTTCATCTGAAGCGCGACATCGAGCAAAAGCAAAGTCAAAACCTGCGCATCAATATGATGATGCCGGCAGAGCAGATGCAAGTGCAGCTGCCACTGCATCCGTACGTGGAGCCAGATGCATCGGTCCTACAGGCCTTACCGGCTATACCAGCATATCCGTTTCAGCAGCAAACGCCTCCCGTGATACAGCCAAAGGTGAAACCATCTCCGAAGGTAACGCGCAATTTCCGCTGCGATGTATGCGATCGGGGCTTCCAACGGGAGCGGGATCTGCAGCGCCATCGGGCCCTGCACATGGACACACTATTCGCCTGCAAGTTGTGCAGCCAAGGCTTTAATCGGCGTGAGCAACTGCAGCGTCACGAGCTGGAGGCTCATGGCCCCAGCTATACATGTGCCATTTGCTGCATCACTTTCCTGCATCAGGCGGAGCTGGAGACGCATCTCAAAGTGCACGAGCTGCAGCACAGTGTGGCCAAAAGCAACCAGGAGGCTTTAATAGCTGCCGCCGCTGTAGTACCGCTAGTTCATCCCATGGGCGAGCACACAGGTGCACCAATGCCAGCCATCGTTCCGGAGCCCGTCCAGGTGCCCAATGTAAGGCCTTCCGCAGCCGAAATGTCCTTCTATAGCAACATGATACCTACCATGAATCTAGGCTTCTACAGCGAGACGCGTCCCGAAGAGCGCAACGGAGCTTAATCCTAAGTTAAAAGATTATTAATGAGAATATCGTCTTGTAATCGATTCTAATAAAATGCTTCTGTTGTAAACTGATCGTTCGCTGAAAGTCAATTAATTCTGGAGTTTTTTTTTCGCGTGATATGCCTACTTTAAGGCCTATCTTTTTTATTATAAATATTTTTATTAAAATTATAAATCCGATGTCGCAGAAAGACATTATATAATTTTTTATGTGATTAATGTCATTTTTTATTGAAGATATATTGGAATTGTGTTACTGCTAGCTGATTTATGACGAGGGAGTTCCACACAAGCTGACCATGCAATTTTGAAGCTCCTCACCCCCAATAACAACGAGTTAATCGTTTTACCCCTTCGCTGGAGGCAGCCTCCTTTTGTGTCGCATTATTGCTGCTATCGTCAGCGACGCAGCTGCTCCAGTCCAGTTAAGCTCAGCGATGCTCAGCTCAGTTTGGCAGCGTGTGTAAGTTTTGTTGCCGCACCGGTTCCATGGTTTTGTTTGTTCATCCTCTAGATCAGTTCACAAGCGCAGCGCGACGAGTGAAGACGTGAAAAACAGGCGCGAGTTGCCGGGAGCAGAATAAATAAAAAGCAATCTATTTGCAGATCGCAAGTGTACGTTCAAAATTGTTTAATTTTGTATACTAAAAATTAAATATTAGTATCACATAAATTGAATTACTTATTTGTGTGCCAAAGTGAGACAACTAATTAATTAATTATTACTAAAAGTATATTGCTGCTTACGCATATTAATATTTTATTATATAATCGTTTAAATTGAAACACATTTAAAAAACATTGAATGCAAAAGGTTCGGGCAAAATAATACAAGTTCACGTTGTGAGAAGATTTCGTTTTTTTCTGAGAAAAAATCTAAGAAATGTGCTTACAAATACATCCATAACAACTAATTTATATAAGAGACGTGTGCCTGAGCTGCCATAAATAAATTGCGCGACGCCATCGACAAGTTAATTTTATTGCCGAATCGGATGCATGTGAAAAACGGTCAACACGCAATCGGGGCTTGCAGACGTAAGAAGGCTTTGGCAGTTATAAGTTATCAGTTGTTGGCACAGATGTGCATAAGTAGGTAGAAAATTATTTGGCCAATTGGCTGGCATTTGAACGGAACAGAACGCGTCTATTGCTCGGCCTGCTTGTTGGCGCTAAAAAGTATTTATTATACCTGCCCTAGTGAGACTAACATGAAATATGTTGCTATATAATACCAGCGCCGTTAACACAATAGGCTAAGAAGAGAATATGCTTATTTCTTCTTGTATAGCTTGTTATGGACTGTATTTTTAATGATTTATTTATTTGCATATACATATTTGCCTGCACTACGTTTATATCCTTGACCAATTTTCATAAAGCTTTTGGAGGTAGTGAATAAATTTGTTGCTGTCATGGATTGCAGTTTGCTGAACATTAACTATATTTGGCATGGGAAAAAAGTCTTTTTTTGAGCAAATGCCTGTAATATCTATTAAATATGGACACACGAACCTGTTATTTGTGGCTTTTTAACAAGCAAATTATTATCACCTCTGTAAGGTTTTATATATATACAAAAAAAAGTCTGCTGATTTCTGGGAGCTGAGCTTTGTTTAATTTGAATAATAATAAGGCAAGAAAGTAGTAATAGTGAAATGAGGTCGCATTTTGCTGAGAGATCAGGAATTGCCATTGTTGCCGAGACAATCTCTTGGTGAAAATCTGATTTGGTGGATAAACTAGGTCCCATTGGCAGCATTGTTTATTGTAATTGTGCTTTGTCGATCGGAATACATCAATGTCAAGCATTGACACTTGACGACACTTTACAGCTGTCAGCAGTGTCTTCTCATTGTTGGCTTGTTTGTTTGTTTGTTTTTTCGTCCTCATCGCCGATGTTTTTATGTTGCTTAGCGTATTATTTTCCATATTTAATTCAGTTTGTCTAAAAAGAAATGTATTAATAAATACATTTGCATTTTGCATGGGAAGCTTGCAAGAGTTTCGTTTCACATCCGTTTCGCTTGCATTTGATCAGCTGCTAAACAATTCACTTTCTTCTTCTCTTTCTTTTTGCCAAAGACCCTGGAGTACTGGAGTGAGTACTTCAGATAACACCGCGTACATGTTCATTTAAAACGTTCCACTTGGCTGACAGTCACTCCCGTTCAGGGTCTTCATCATCACTGTAGTTTGTCGTCGTCATCGTCGTCGTCGTCGGCGTCGTCATCCGTTTACTGTATCATAAACATTTATGCCAATTTTTTCTCTTGCTTTTTGTTTTTGTTGTTCATTTTTTTTTTCTTTGCTGTAAACCTGTTGGCTGTGATTTCTTGAGGTATGTATTTGCCTCGCACGACATTTGTTCCTGCGCTTCCAACGTGCCCCAAAAGACGCTTGAAGCTGTGACTCTGTGCCTCTGTATGCCTCCGTTCGCTGTGTGTCGTTCGATGTGGCGATGACGTCGACTTTGGAGTCGACTCACTTCATGTCGTCACGCGAACTTCAATTCCTTCATTAATTCAGCTGGCAAACGGTTAGCCGCTCCGCTCCTCAAAGTAGGCGTGGAAGAGTAGCTGGAAGTGTTAATTAGTTGTTAGTGTCTCCCTCCTTGGCAAATGTACGTAACACCCGTAATGATTTATATATGGGAAATTATAGTAATTGTGGGTGGATATCACTTAAGAAATATCTATTGCAGCGACAAATAAATGAGAATATTTACTTAACGATAATATAACAGGTTGCTGTAACTATCATCTAAGCCATCCAAGTACTTATGTAAGTTTGATAAGATAACAGGTGCTTGTAACAATCATCTAAGTACTTATATAAGTTTGAGCTTCCGCTTAAACCCTTCGCTTCAGTTGATTTACATAATTGCGCTCGTGAAAATGTCGTATGTCGTTTGTCGAATCTCGATTTCGACATTGAAAAAATGCCTTCTTTTGTTTTTCCGCCGGAGTTGCGAAACTTCTGCGGCCTCCTGTTGCCCTTTTGCTTTTGCCTGGCTGACAGTGAAGACAAGCAACAAATTAGTGGAAGGTGCATCCCAAGGCTTTGAAATAAATTCCTACATGCAATTTAGACACAGGCTGACTTCTTCTCGGATATGATCGTGAATGGGAATGCGAATGTGAATGCAGAGAAGGTTGGCAATGGAGAACCATTGGAATCAGAGACGCGTTGGAAATCAAAATCAGCCTTTGCCTTAAAGATGCACAGGTGATGCTCGGCTCGAGGGCATCTCAACTTCGTTGTCCGTTCGTTGATGCCAACTCCAACTCCAACTCCAATTGCTTTGCCCCGTTGGATTGTTGTGGGTGTGCAGCTGACTAAAGCAGCAAACAACCACACATGGACACATAGAAATATCTGAGATTGCAAGCGATTTGACTTTCCTTATCGTACCTGCACAAATTGCAAGCATATTTCACTGGCCGCATACCTGTAGGGTGTCCACTTTTGTAGACACTTGTCAAACGTGTACATAGCCGCTCCCTCGTTGAAAACTTATGTTTAGGTTCTGCTTCTGACTAGATTTGCATTGAGCTTTGAAAATTTCTAGCCTGTGTCGATTTAAAAGAACATTTTGTTGGCAATTTGTTTTATTTTTAGTCGCTGGTGTTAAAATAATCACTCTTCAAATCCAAGATTTTTTGATAAATAACACTTTGAAAAATATTTTCATTTGACCCTTGAGTGCCATTGCGACAACCATCCATCAAAGAAAAATTCTAGCAACAACTATTTGGCATACAGACGATTAATTGGTTGGGGTGCTTCAGGCCAAGTTGGGATGCTTCCATCACAAGGTTAAGGTCAAATAATAATATTTTGTCGTTAAAGTTGCATTCTGTGCAAATAATAATGGAATGCTCAAAACGACAACAGCAATCGTTTTGACATGCATCTAATTGTTTGATGCCTTTTACTGCTAACTGATTCACTGCGAACATAAATGGCTACGACACGACAAGTTTTTGTTATCTATCGATTCTCTCCTTAGCCGTTGTTGTCCACTGCACATGTTGGCATTCGAGTGTCCGCTGGTGCTGCTGCATCACCATCGTCAGCCTATTATGTAACCCTCACGCGTCAAGAAATTTAACGCAATGGAAATGGAGTTGAAATTGGAAATTGGAATTGGAGTTGGAGTTGGCTTCGCGCAGAGATTGGATCGAGTGTCAATCTCATCACAATTGCGTCTCAGCTGTCAGCCTTGTTGGGCTAATGCAATTAAATTCCGATTAAAATTGTTGTGTTGCGGTGTGTGTGTGGTGTGTGTGTGTGTGTGTGTGTGTGTGTTTGTGCATCTGCAAAAAGCATTCGTCTTTGGACCTGCAACTCCCACATAAATTAGCGCCCGGTCTGGTGTTGAAAAGCCAACGCTGTTTCCGTTTCCTGTTCTGCGAACACAGACTACATACGGACTTTTCATTATTATCTTTATTTGATGCTTTGCCTTTTGGGCATCAGTCAGTCGTGACTTTTTCAGCTGTACTTCTCGAAATGGCTGTGAAAAATTCCTAAATTGAATGTGACGGGATTGGGCGGCTTCTCCGCAGCGGCGGTTCCAGCTGCAACTGCAACTGCAACTTCAACTGCATTGGGTTGCTCCAAGCCATGCAGACGTAATTATCCTTAAAACCAGAAACGTGACGATATTTGCCATTTTGTGGCACTCAGGGTTCCGTTGCAATGTTAAACAAGAATGCGAATATAAATAATGTTGACAATGTGGCATACACCGCAATGTTGCAGCCAATAGCAATCTACTCATCTGACATTTTAATTGTGCTCGATGACGATTTGGTTTTCTTAGCAAAAGTTTTACCATCTGCAAAGGTATGCTAATTTTGGACATAAATTTCTTATAGATGAAACAGACAAAAATTAATTTATTACTATTGTTAGTTCAATTTTAATCTAATACTAAGATATGTGAATCTAATATTTTTTTTTTTTATATTTTGCATGCAGCCTCCGTCTTATTTCTCAAATAGTGCTTAGATTATTAGAAATTAATAGTTTTAATTAAATTATTCATTAGTAATGTCGATTTAGAGAGTTCTGAAGATATGCACAAACTAATGCTTAGCTGGCTAAGATACAGATTCAGATTATGGATATATCCAGCACAATAACAACACCAAAACTTCATTAACTGAAAAAAGCAAAAACAAGAAACTGTGGATATCTTAGGGACGCCGAAGATTATATACGCTTGTAGATCGGAATTAAGCTAATTTTTGTTCGGATTAGTTGAATTTATTTTTTTAAACCAATAATTTTCTTTTGATATCTGTTTGAGGTGTGTCTGTTAACTGAATAATCCATAGTTAAGTAGTTATATTGTGTCTGGTCTTGTCTTGAACCCGAAACTTAGAAATCCGCTTTGCAACAATTGTTTATATATGGCAGCTATATGTATGTACTATAAACTAGGCTCAATAATATATATACTTTATTGTTTGGTTTGTGACTTGTCTTTCAATGATTTACAAACTTGAAGACGAAATGATGATACCCGATACAAGGGTATAACAAATCCAAACAATGCAACGCAAAAAAACGAAGAAAACAACACAAAAAAACACAACAACAAGGTTTAGGGCAGAGTTTCATTGAGTTTGACTGCCTTCGTCTGTCGACTCGATTCGCGAAAATATTTCTCAATGTCTATCTGGAGCCCGGGGGCATGGACATGGATGCGCGAAGTGATCGAGGCAGCAAGGAAATAGCCGTCTCCACGGCTCGAAACAACCAGCTATTAATCAAAATCTCTTGATCTGCACAAATGTTGTGCACTGCAAGAAACTGGACTTGAGACAAGACACTACTGCAACAACTGTCCCTAATTGTGTCAGCAAATATTTTGACAAGTGTGGCGTTGGCGGCGTCGGCGGCAGCAAACCCACCACGTTGATGGACGACGTCAGGCCTGGCTATCGATGGCAGTACCATGATGCTGTTCCTGTTGTTGTTATTGTTGTTCTATTAGGCATGTGTGTGCTTGGACTGGGCTGGCCTCTGCGGCAAACAAATCGCGGTAAATCACAAGAGCCACAGCACGAACTAGTTACATGGGCTACATGCCACACGACTGCCGCAACTGCCGCAAATCCCTTGACTTCAGAAGTAGAGAAAAGTTGCCCAGAATTGCTGGGCCCCTTTGGCTCTTTATTAAATTAAGTTAAATCATGTAATTTCCATGTACAAGTCAAAAGTGCAATGAATCGCCATCGCCCAAGACCAAGACCAAGACCAAGATTATAATAATACCTCTCTTGTTTTGTGTACTTACCCTATGATCAACTGTGATCACTGATTACTGATCTTTTTCCTGGGAAAACAATTTTTGTTGTTGTTGTTCCGCTCGTGCAAATTGATTGTAAATGTTTGCCCAATCGTACAAGGACTTAAGTATATCTGCAATTTCGCAATTTGGAATTTCAATGCCTGCTGCTAATTAATTCATATGTATCTTAGGGGCTGCTGTTGATGCGACTGATTTGCTGTTGTTTGCCAACGGTTGGCACAAATGCAAATTAGCTGAGGCCCCACATTGTCTCGGTGTGTCTCGGTTCAACATTAGCCTTCACCTCGACACGAGTAAGAGGAATATGGTCCAAGACGACCCACAACAGCGTTTGCGTTTTAAATCCCCGCCCGTTGAGTGGAAAACTTGTATCGTTCTCGTAGTTAGAATAAATAACTTCAGTTGAGTTGAGCCCCACAATGTGCCAGGGTGCATGCCACGAGACTATCTAGCGGACATATTGAGATACATTTCCTCAGGTAGCCAGCTCTGGAGTCTGACTCCAGTTGTAGCTCAAGCTGGCAGCTGGCAGCTGGGACCTGGGAGCTGGAGGCGGGACACAGAATGCCCAACTGCATATTTATGAGATTTATTTTAGTTTATGCGATGTCGCTACCTGATTCCAAACCCCGGCACAATTTATTCTGGCGAAATGTTTGCCGCTTTGCAAACATTGTCAATGCCCAAATTGTACAATAAATAAATGCTGCTTCTATTTGCTAAGCCGTCTGTTGGCATGACTAATCTCAAATACACAGTCATCGTCTAAACAGATTTATCCTTCCTGTGAATTCAGATGACATCGCATTTAAATTATTCGCTAATCACTGCAGTTAGCTAGATTCTCTGTAATACAGCAAGAACGTTACGCATTTTTTTCATTCATTCGTTCTATCAACAATTAATATTTATTTATATATCTTTGCCTTTATATTTTTATTTGAATTAATTTGTGGTTCTTATTATTCATAGTAGATTACAAAGAAATAATAAATAACTATATTTCCTATTCTATTTTAAATATAGCCACCTTTATAAGTATTTTTTATTAAATTGGATAAACAATTTGTTTAAATTGTAGAAAATGTAATTAATTGAAAAAGGATTCGATATTAAGTATACGTAGATACTTATTCTTTATTTTAATTGTTTCAATGAAACATTTTATATTTTAAAAAGCAACACAAATGGCATTGCAGCTATCTTGATAAGGTTTGTGATATTTCTTTAGGGGATCTCTATTCTGAACAGGGTATTTAAAGGTTGGCCAACCAAAAAAGGTATTTTTTCTTTTTCAATTAAGTTTTCTGTATATATACAAATATTGGGGTAGTTTACTTTTCGACACTGTTCTATAAACAGCAGAAACTTAGATGGCCAGTTTGCAGGCGTCAGCGCAGCAATCGCATGCAGTTCTTGGTTCTTAGCCATAATAAACCGCAAGTATGTGGAAGTGGCTCAGATATCGGTGAGTCTGGCATTCTATGACTACTCAAACGGTGCCGCCCGCTGCGTTGACACTGAAAAATGTCTATGCCGGGGATACCAGCAACTGGAGAGGCAGCACAGGCATCATTGGCTCGTGGTGGTCGCATGACTATCGCAACCACACTTGCAACATTTTATGACAAACATTTGAGTTAATTGCGGACAGTAAAAGTCCTCTTGGTGCCTAGTCTAATAGCGAGACGGAGGGACCACACCAACAGCATGAGCAAAGTGTGGCATAAATATTGTGTCTCATTCCGATTGGCAACTCATCTATCTGCCACTGCCACTGCCCCGGCTGCCGGCTGCCTGTTTCCTGTTGATTGATGACCAGCCATGGGCGTAGTCAGTATTTTACTACAAGGACAATCTCTCTTAAACTATTTCAAACATATTATTTGGTATGACCTAATTTGGTTTGAAAGTAAACAAAATATAATTCATTACATATATAAGTTTATTGATAAAAAATCGTATTATTTTGTTTAGAAATTAATATTAACAATAATAAAATCACAATAACTATTTTATAATTTCTGCGATATATTTTGAAGGCTCTTCCACATTATTATTATGTAAGACTCATTTAGAAAGGAGTTGAGTCTAATTTTGGACTACTCAACAAGCTAAAAAATTCATTTTGCCCAATATTGAGCTGGAGCAATGATGCCCAGTTGGAAGCGGGTATAGCTTTGGCACGCTGTTGCGGGAAATGGGAATCCCGTCAGGTGCACATGCTGTAAAAAGCATTAGTGTCTGCGTCTGTCACCTTCGTCATGGTCACGCTAATCGTGGTAATAAACGCCAATAAACTGACAGGTTTATGGGCGTGCAGATGCAGACGAAAACATGGAAGCCACCGCAGCAGATATTGCAACTTGTAACCTGCAACCAGACCAAGCCGCAAACCGCAAGTGACGGGCAACTGTTGGACGCTTGATTTAAAAGCAATTAAAATGCGAATTGATGTCGCGATTGACTTTCGTGTCCAACTCATTTGTTGCATTTGGTTGCAGATCTCTTCGGTTAATGGGTCACGCAAGATGATGCTATGCTATGTTGCTGCCGGATCAGACGTACGCCGACTACGTGGGCCGACATCTGACCAAGACGCGCTCCAAGAGCTCTAGCGCCAGCAGCAGAAGCTACGACCGGACCGCTGACTTCTTTGAGCACATTCCCGACTTTGTTGGCGAATCCCTGCCCACATTTCTCTACAGTCCCCAGCCTGCAAATGACGACCAGGAAGTTACTCTCGACTCATCCACACCCAGTGGACCGAGAGAAGAGGCGCCTAGCGAGAGCGAGAATTGCGAGGATGTGTTGCGGCTGTGCGAAGATTTTCTCTGCCGGCATCGCATGCGCCCTGACTTCTTCTGCCAGTACCACAAGGCAGTCAGGTTTGTGGTTTATACATCAATTATTGTTTTCTGGCAAGACTCATCACTCGTTGCTCCCAACTTGTAGCACAACAACTTCCTCGCCGAAGCAAAGTAAAGCGTCGCCAATTGTGGACAAAGCGGATGCGGAGTTAACGGGGGGCTCCAAGGAATTGGAATCTTCGGTGCTATCTGCCAATAAAGTCATCGGTGTCGTTGAGCGCTTCACAAAGTTCTCAGCTATTTATACACTACCAGTAGCCAAGCGGAAAAAAACATGCAACAGAACCACAGGAAATATAACTGGTAAGATTTTGTACACAGCTGATTTTATTTAGGTATATATAAATTATGGGAGATAGTAGATATACTCGAGGAAATGTTTTACTATATATATTATATTTCGTAGGTTCATTTTAAATGTAGTACAATAGAAACTCTAAAAGAGCAATTTATTTGAACTTATATTTTTGCCTTGATGCAATTTATTTGCAGCGAATTTCGGTTTTAAGGTTGTGCTGCAGCGAATTGAGCTTGCAGCGAAGCGAATTAAGTCTTATAAGGCAACCATAGAAGCTAAAAACCGCTTTGGTTCATGTCTTCGATGTAGCGATTTGGTTTGTGTCCATGATGGACGATCGTGCTGGAAAAGAAAAAACGTTAATTTAATTGTTGTACTCTGTTCTCTATAGCGTAAAGTGAATATTGGTTCTGCGCAATGTTCATATCGCAAATATCCATATAAGCTCCACAGCTTGAGTCACGAACTTGGCAACATAAGCCACTGATAAGCCTGTTCTAATATTCAAACGGTTAAGTCTCCGATAGAGGTTTGGAGTCTTAGTTTATAAATTATTCACATCTTATAAATTAATGTTTGATGGAAAAATAGTTTGTTAGACAAATCGTGTTTTACCAATCGTGTTTGATTATTAAATGAAAAAAACGTAAAATAAAGAAGCATGTTAAATGCAACGGGTGGCAAACTGCAATGGAATTGATGTGGGAACTGTGAAATGCAGCATCAACAATAAACAATAAGCAATCAACACTAATTAACACGCGAGCAGTAAACGTGTAAAAGAGCCTGAGCGAAGAGCGGGGGAGGAGCCAGAGGAGAGGAGAGGCGCATAGTTCAAACACTTGACCCCATATTTGAGCAACTGCACAGACACAGAGCTATACAAACTAACAAAAAATATATATATATATTTATGCATATATATATATATACCTCTGGCTTTTACCTGCTGAACACAAATTTACCTGAGCTCGAGCACGAGAGAGTCACAGCAGAGAGCGTAATTATATTAGAGAGGCAGAAAAACGATCGTTTGTCCGGAGCGAAGTTCGCTTCCATCGCAGCGATCAGTCTGCGGAGTGGCTTGGGAGCGTGCAAGTGAAGTCGACGGCTGATCATTTTATGAATCGGTGCTTGAAAAGATATTCAAATGAAACGATCGTTTAGCCAAATAGAAAATACGCCCGTGTTTCAATATTATTGAAAAAGAAAATAATCGCAAGATGCAAAATTTGAAAGTGACTGCCTTAATCATATTTTATGCTTTCTGGCAAGCTATGTAAAACACATGTACATACATATAAGAGTACATATGTATGTATGAACGTGTTTCTCTGCGTGTTGTGTCTGTGTGTGTTTGTGTGTACCTTGAAGGTATCTAAGCATCTACTCCGAGTACGGGCACTTTTCAGCTTTGCGTGTCTGCGAGTTGAAGTTGCTAACTCGTTTTTCTCAAAACAAAAAAAAAAAAAATTAATGAAAAAATAACACCAACGAAAAATAAAAAGTCTGCACAACTAAGCTACATAAATAATAACAACAATAGGAATATTAATAAGAATAATAATAATAGAAATAATAATAACACAAAGAAGCAACGCAAAGGAAAACGTGAACAAAACTCCGAATAGTATCTGACATACAGAAACCAGGCGAAAGAAGAGTGCAGAGCTGTTCAGTGATTTGGCTGCTGCCCTTCTGCATTCTCTTTGCTTGTTTATTTATTTTGTTGTGTGCTTCACTTGCTGCTCGCTTGCTGCTTGCTGCTTGCTGCACAGCCAAAAAGTAGCCACGGCTGCAGGGCCAGTTTGTATTCCATAGACACAGATACAGATACGAACACACATTCACACTCACACATACACCTGGTCAGTGTCTGTCTCCTTGGAGGTGCCTGTGTGCAGAAAACCTGTTCGCTTGCTCGGGCGTGTTTTATGCTGTGTATCTGTGTATACGAAATTATTCAAATAAGAAAATCGTCGTCGCCGGTGCCGAAGTAGCTCGCTTCTCGTCCTTTTTGTCGTATCAGTCGCCAAACAAAAAAAAAAACGAATAAATAAAAAATAAAAACAACCAAAAAATCAAGAAAAACTCGCATTTGAAATCGCAGCTCGCAACTCGTTTTTGGCGAGTTTTGCAGTTGAAATTAGCAGTAACTGCAGCTGGTTTCGTTCTCTGCTGGCCACACAAATGTGCATCTACGATGGCCACATTGGGCCTGTCAAAAGTCTTCATACTGGATAAATATTTCACCGAATTGCAAAAATTTTGGGAGACCGAGAAGAAGCTGCAGGGTAAGTTCCGGCCAAAAGGATATTTACGAAAACAAAACAAACAAAGAACCGAGTTGAGTCATTTCAAGTTTGTCGCCTAAGTCTTTTGTTTCGTTGCTGATTTTGCTGCTGCGTTCTAGTGTATTCAACTTATGCCCTCTTTTGTTTAAAACGCTTATTGTCTTGTTGAAAACTGTGTTCTTGATTGTTCAAGATCTTTGAACTCTGCCAAATGATTAATAAACTTTTGTGTACAAAGAGAGCCAATTATAAGATTGTAATACTTTGAATTTAATCCCAACAAGCGCTAAGCAGATTCATTTTATTATGAAGTGATATATGGCTAGTTGATGAACTATTTTTAATTATTTTTTTTACTATTCTGAACTATCGCACTTTTTACTTTAACTTTTATTTTCGAAATTGAAGACAACTCCATGCTTAATGCAGCTACCTATTATTATATTCATATTTGTTGTCATCCACATAAAACAACAACTATTGAGTTGTTGTACCTGCACATACATATAGATATATATGTACTTATATGGGTCCCTTGTAGCTGGCGAGCAGCTGTATGGTGGTATAGGTGTCTGTGTCTGTTTGGCTTGCAACATTTGCCCAACACCAGCTTCGTCGCTTCCCATCTCCGCCAGCCCATTGGTGACCAGTTTTGGTTCCAGGCAATGCCGCCAACACAACGCCGTTGAAATCTTTAAATGTGTTGCCGTCGTCGTCGTCGTGGTCGTCGTCTACGTCGACGCCGTCGTTGTCGTTGGGGTCCAGTTGGTGTTGTTTTTTGTTGTCTGCTCTTTAGTGCTGAACTCTGTTGAGTTGCACGCTGATTTCAGCTTCCAAGAAAATTTCTTGGGCTGCTGCTGCTGCTGCCGATTCGGACTTAAACCTTTTTCTACATGCAAAAAACACTGTCCGAATATGAAAGACATATTTTGAATGCTTAAGAAGCCGTTGATTTGATGCTCTTAAAGGGGAATCTTTCAATTTTATCAAGTATAGTAAAATTTAATTAATTAATTATGTTTTTGATAAAATGCTAATTAAGTGTATTTAACACCTTAAAGTTAGTTTACAAATTAGTTCACCATTTTGATTATTATCTATATTTATTAAATATAAATTTATAAGTAGAATACATTCTAAGGCCAAAGCTATTCGACTTATTTCCACAGTTAGGGTATACAAATCAAAACAAAATTTTTGTGTTTTTACCTTACTTTTCTTGTGTGCAGCTTAAAAGCCAAACTGGTTTCCGCCATCAATTATATCGGTTTTTATGTTGATGTTGTTGTTGTTGTTGGTTGAATGTTGAATGTTGGCCTGTTGGCGTCTCTTGTTGGCTTGTCTCTATTTCGATTCAAAATCACTTTTGTAATATCTTTTGTGGCAAGTTTTAAAATGCCCAATTAGATTAGTACTTTTACTGGTTTGCTTTTCTCTTTTATGATGTTTTCTGGCGTTGTGTGTTGCTGACTAGCTGACTCTAGAATATCTGGAAAGACCTTTGAGTCGCGTGTTTTTCTTTTTTGTCACCACTTTCGAAAGTTTGCCCGGTTCTATAATAATCATTTTTTAGCATCTGCCTTAGCACCGATTCACCGATATTTCTTATTACCTTCATTTCATTTTGTTGTTATCTTCTGCTTGGCACCTGCCGACGATTTCTGTTTTATCTTGGCGCGTTCTTTGATTGCTAGCGAAATTGGTTCATTAACATTTTATGTAAATTGCGTCTTTTCCATGTTGTTATTTTGTAAATTGGTAAATGGATGTCACAATCTAAGAGCACAAAGTTTTGTCAGCCAACACTAAATTAATTGGTGTGAATAAATCTACTGATGGATAAAGTTGTTAATTATAAATATAATTAAACAAAATGCGTGTGTGTGTGTAAGTGTGTGTGTGTTAGCCAAAACCAACAAATAGAGACAAACATTCGCTCAGTTCCTTTTCATATTGTTATTTACTACATAGCTATAAGCCTATGCTCATTTTTCAAATTTAAATACTAATCTTATATTTAAAATTGCCTACAAATCGAAACTTAATTTCAATATCTTGATATTGAACTTCGACTAAAACAAGACTGTGCCAAGAGACTCAGTTTTGTTTTGATTAAGCCTATCGAAAAATCAGAATGAATCATTCTGAGGCTAGAAAAAGATTAGGATTCTGTCTTGTTTTAATGTGTGCATAATTTGCATGAATAAACGTTTTTTTCTAGCACTGTGCCCCAGAGTCGATAAATTAAAATATATTTATCTCTCTTAGAAGTGCGGATATAATTTCTAAATAACACAATAGCTTTTTCTTAAATTATTTGTGTATATAAATACAGCATCGTTTTTAAAAGCAGATTTAGCATTTAAGTGGAAATCCTCTCGTTTATTTCTAAATTCTGAATCGAAGCTTCTCATATAAATATCAATAAAATGTTTGCATTTCTACTTTTCAGTTGTAACATTTTTCACTGGGTATCAATACATTCTTTATACTATAAAATAATGACGACGTATATGTCTTTGCCACTTTCAGATGCATCATCGTCCAATGAGGCAGTGCATCTGCAGCAGCGGCTCAAGAGCTTAAGCACTGAGCTGCTGGTCATGCGCAATCGTCTTCATGTGGAGGGTCAGGTTCAAGGTCGGACCAATGATGCACAGCATCCCAGCATTGGAGGCGTTGCGATTGGTGCTGCTAATGCCGGTTCTGGTGGTGGTGGTAGTGGTGGCGCCAAAGCAGCCAATTACGATTTGAATGCATCCAGTCCGAATTTAAATCTGGGCTCCGGCGGACTTTTAGCGAATGCATTGCAGCACCACGGAAATGGGCAACACACACTGCCCAAAGTGAGTTACTTTTTTGAAAAATACAAATTTCGATATTAAATTCTGAATTTGTATTGCCGTTACAGCATTCGTACAACTTCAGCCAAACGTTGCCAAGTAATTCCGGTTCGGGTGCCATCATCTCGGCGAGAAATACATCCATTCCGCATCCGCTGCCGCATCAGCTGGGCGACAAGTCCTCGTTGAGCCACCACAAGAGCAACAGTGCGAGTCTTAATGGCAACGGTTTGTTACCGCCGGCACCTCTGCCACACGGCCTCAACTTCAGCTCCAGCTCCCACACGCTGCCCATGCGCTCCTCTGCTGCAACAGCTTTGGCGGCATCAGTGGCTTCCCAGCAGCAGCATCAGCAGCAGCATAGCCTTCAGTTCCCCTCAGCCAAGCATGTTAATCCTTGCCAGAGTGTGAAAACATTGCCGTTCGGCTTTGGTTTTGCTGGCGCTGGTGTCAAGTTGCATTCAACTGGTCGTCCGCCCAAGGATATGCAGGACCTGATCCATCTGGCGGGACCACTAACAGAACATGCCGTTATGCACACGCTCCAGGCCCGCTTCAGCGAACAGCGTTATTTCGTAAGTGCGATCAAACCAGTAAAGAAAAAAATGTTGGATGGAAGAATTCAAATTAGTTTCAATCTGAGAATTCGAAGAGAAGATTCCAATTAGCAGTTTAGCGCTTATTCAAAGTGATTTTAAAATAAGAATTTTATATTATGATCCAACATGTTGGCGATAAACCCCCAGGAAAACCCGTTGCTTTCGATACTCCCGGCAATAGAAGCGACACTAATTGAACAATTTCCGTATCTAGCATCTGGTAGAAATTGCACCAAGCAACTTACAATGGTCAATTTAGCGATGTCCACAACTCGGTACTTGTCGAAATTAACAGTTAATCTGCAGCGACTGCAAGCGGAAATTTAATTTAATGACAAACTATTAAAATAATTGATAGACAAACGCGAGCACAGTCTGTGAATTGTCTGCTCCCATTGCTCCCATTGCTCTCATTGCCCGCAATGCCGGAGGCAGCTAATTGATGTGTACAGCTAAAAGTGAATCTAACAGTAAGCGAGCTGTGCTCGAGTGTCGGCAACAATCAAACCACCGACATTACCGACTGTATTTAAGTATGGAAGACGAGAAGGTGCGACATGTCTGACAAGAGCTTGAGTGCTTTAATTAATGGGCGAACTTCAATTGCAGAGTAAAAGAAACTTAAATATTTTTGCATTTTCTTTGTGTTGCAGACAAATGTGGGACCGATTCTGCTTTCGATCAATCCCTACTTGGATGTGGGCAATCCACTGACCTTGACCTCCACGCGCGATCTGCCGCTAGCACCTCAACTGCAGAAGATCGTGCAGGAGGCAGTGCGTCAGCAGAGCGAGACGGGCTATCCGCAGGCCATCATACTTTCGGGCACGAGTGGCGCCGGGAAGACGGCAAATGCGATGCTGATGCTTCGCCAGCTGTTTGCCATTGCCGGCGGTGGACCGGAGACGGATGCATTTAAGCATTTGGCTGCTGCTTTTACTGTGCTGCGCTCCCTGGGATCCGCGAAGACGACAACCAACTCGGAGTCCAGTCGCATTGGCCAGTTCATCGAGGTGCAGGTGACGGATGGGGCACTCTATCGCACCAAGATACACTGCTATTTCCTGGACCAGACACGCGTCATTCGGCCCCTGCCCAAGGAGAAGAACTATCACATCTTCTACCAGCTGCTAGCTGGGCTGAGTCGCGACGAGCGACAGAAACTGCATCTTGAGGGTTACTCGCCGACAAATCTGCGTTATTTGCGCGGCGACATCGCCCAGAACGAACAGGAGGACGCTGTGCGTTTTCAGGCCTGGAAGACCTGCTTGGGCATTTTGGGAATACCCTTTCTGGATGTGGTTCGTGTACTCGCTGCGGTGCTCTTGCTCGGCAACGTTCAGTTTATCGATGGCGGGGTATGTCATTTTCATTTTTCTTACATCTTTTGATAAATTTCGAACCCGTTTTTTTTAGTTTTTCAAATTTGCTAGCTAAGAAATATCAATATCGTCAAATTGTCATCCTATTCTGCTCATTCTGAAAGCATTGTGCAGTGGTGCCACCTAGCTTTCAATTTAATTTCTTAATATCGTAACCTTGGCACAATATATTTTATCAGTATCCAATAGAGGGCGTCATTTTTGAAAACACCACCACCTGTTGTTCATTCCGACAGACTTATACAATGGCGCCACCTAGCTTTCAACTTTAGTTAAGTTTTGGCTTATGGACTTATTTGCTTTGGATTAAGAGATCCAGCGATGCTGAGATGGCGTTTCGGTTAGAGCGTCAATCTGCCATTGTTATGTGCGAAAAGACGCGGGTGCGATTCCCAGCGGAATTTTCTCGACAGAACTTTTTAATTTCTTGCGTTGATGTTTGAATACGGGTAATTTACGTCTGAAAATTCATGTACGAAACTTTAATGTATCGCTGAGCAAGAAATCGTATTTTGTCAACATAAATCCATTTTCGCTTTTATTTTATTGGATTTATTTTCTGTCAATAAAGTGATGGAACATTAATAAAAAAGATTACTAGTATTTTTTTTATTTTTTTTTTATTGAGAGCATCAACAAGATTCTTTTAAAACAATTTCGTTAGCTGGAGACACTTATGTTTTGTAGAATCAAATTGCAATTTTATGTATTGTTTTAACTGAACCGTATTGTATTATATTTGTCTCGTCACATTCTCGTTTGCACAGGGCCTCGAGGTAGATGTGAAAGGTGAGACTGAACTCAATTCGGTTGCCAGTCTGTTGGGAGTGCCGCCGGCGGCTCTCTTCCGCGGTCTGACCACACGCACCCACAATGTCCGAGGCCAGCTGGTGAAGTCTGTGTGCGGCGATGGGGATGCGAACATGACGCGTGACTGCTTGGCCAAGGCGCTCTACTGCCGCCTGGTTGCAACGATTGTGAGGCGAGCGAACAGCCTGAAGCGACTCGGTTCCACTCTGGGCACGCTGAGCTCAGACTCCAATGAGTCGGTGCATAATCAGGCGGATGCTGCATCCCAGCATGCATCGACCATTGGCGGTGGGAATGCTGGCTCTAAGTCGATGGCTGCTTTGAATAATGCTGTGCGGCATGCAACGGATGGATTCATTGGTATACTGGATATGTTTGGCTTCGAGGAGCCATCGCCGCATGCCCAGCTGGAGCATTTGTGCATTAATCTGTGTGCGGAGACAATGCAGCATTTCTATAATACACACATCTTCAAGTCGTCGGTGGAGTCGTGCCGGGATGAGGGCATCGTCTGTGACACGGAGGTGGACTATGTGGACAATGTGCCATGCATCGATTTGATATCGTCGCTGCGCACTGGACTGCTCAGTCTCCTGGATATGGAGTGCTCGGTGCGGGGCACAGCCGAGAGCTATGTGACCAAGTTGAAGGTGCAGCACCGCTGCTCCACCCGCCTGGAGCCAAGAACTGCCACAGAGCCGGATGATCCGCGTCTCTTTGCCATCCGACACTTTGCGGGGCGCGTGGAGTACGACACCACTGATTTCCTGGACACGAATCGGGATGTGGTGCCCGATGATCTGGTTGCTGTATTCTACAAGCATAGCTGCAATTTCGGATTTGCCACGCATCTGTTTGGCTCGGAGTTAAAGGCGCTGTATGCCCAGCAGCAGGTGCCGAGGGGCCTTAGTTTTCGCATCTCACCCACCTCACACTCGGACCTTCTTAATGGGGATGAGCCGGTGTCCACACTGACACAAGACTTTCACACCCGGCTGGATAATTTGCTGAGAACTTTGGTCCATGCCCGGCCACATTTTGTGCGCTGCATCCGCAGCAACACGTCGGAGCAGGCGGGCAGATTCGAGCGGGCGACGGTGGTGCGTCAGATAAGATCCCTGCAGGTGCTGGAGACGGTGAATCTGATGGCCTCTGGTTTTCCTCATCGGATGCGCTTCAAGCAGTTTAACGCACGCTATCGCATGCTGGCTCCCTTCCGGCTGCTGCGACGCATCGAAGACAAAGCTCTCGAGGATTGCCAGCTGATACTGCAATATGCCATGGGCATTGAGCAGCCACCGGTGCTGGATGGCTCTGTGACATTGGCATGGGCGCCGGGCAAACGTCATGTCTTCATTAGCGAGGGCATACGCCAGCATTTGGAGCATCTGCGCACCGAGATTAGGCACAAGAGCGCCACACGGTTGCAGGCAACATGGCGTGGCTGGTGCTGGCGCAAGAAGATGGGCAACAGCCTGAAGCGTCCTTGTGCCATCGATGCCGGTCTGATCTCTGCTCTGCCTGCCATCGCCAATTCCTGTGCCAAGCTCGCCAGTGCTCACAACAATCCGAATGGAAAGGCAACTTCAGCTGCGATGGCAGCTTTGGCAGCGGTTGCTGCAGCAGCTCCCAATGCGGGTGAGTTCGAATTACAATTGAATTTCATTGATTTTCTGGTCTAAAATAAATTCATCTTTCTTTTAGTCCCTCGCCTGTCTGCAAAATCCACAAATCTCAATACAAGTCCCGGCATTGTTGGCACTGTGACCCGGCCACGACCTCAGCCGATTGCCGGCACCCCGCCACCCGATCCACATGAGAAATGCGACCAGAAGATTTTACAGCAAACATGTACTCTTTTCGGATTAGATTTGGTAAGTGCCCAGAGTTTGCCCTTGTCCCTCATGCAATGATGACCGCAAACCAAAACCACTAACTGCCCATCAGCAAGGCTTTTGTTTGCGCGGGGAAGCATGGAAACAGTGGAATAAGATGGGAAACAATTGTTGATTATAGTACCTAAAATACTGTCTAATTCAATTTTGAATGCTCGACTAGAAGATAGCCTGTAGTCACCTGTACATTATTATTTGATGGTCATAAATTTGTAGAGCATTAAGAAAGGTTCAAATGTGTGACTAAACCATATTTTTAAAGGAAGCGGATACAACTAAAAAAAAGAAAGAAATATATCTGATTTTTGATAGTTTTAATTAGTTTGAATATATATATTTCCTTCAACATAAACCAAACCCAGTTGAATACTCTGCAAAGAATTTCAAAGATTGAATTAAACTGGCCATTGTGCATTTAATCCTGCAGCCTGCTGCCTTTTTTTCTTTTTTCAATTAAACCGACTTTTATGTTGTATATTGTATATTCTATATGTCATATATGTAAACGGCTTTGATAACAATGCTCTCTGTGCTTGTCGCTTACAGGAACGCCCGCCACCCGTTCCTCCCTCACGGGCATACACCATCACAGCCAATTCGAAGAAGCTCGGCTATCCGCAAAGTCGGATCATGAAAATGAATTTTCCCGAGGATGCCGTCGCTAATCCGTCAGCAGCCCTCCAGCCAACTCCTCCACAGGCCACATCCAACGAGCTGCAGCACTTGAAAAAAGGCGAGACCGTAACGGTCGTGGGTGCCTCCAGTGGACGGGGTCATCTGATAGTGGAGCACAAGGGTCAGAGCTATCTGGTGCCCTTCCAGTATATGGAACTATCTGGCCAAACAGTTGCATCCACCAATAGTGCCACCAGCAACAACTGCAACATGACCATTCCACCCGCTTCGATGCCGACTGGGCAGCCAAATGGGGTCAAAATTTGATACACAGAGTTATCAACAAACTCAGGTGCTTTTAGGGCATCTATCACTGGATCGAAGACTGTAAATATAATTGAAAGAGATTTGCGAGGACAGAAACAATTTGTGCTTACCCCTGAGTATTGTCAAAACAATGTAATTTGATTTAAGATTACGTTTCGTAGTATTATTTTTGTGTGCTTATCCATATAACGATAGGTTGTAGCTTCCAGTGCCAATCAAGTGAGTTCTTCCAATATTAATAAAAATATGCTCTAAGGTTTCGTTATAATAAATACTACTACTATTATAAAGTAATAAATGCAATTAGTATTCATATCATATTCATGCCCGACACACGAAAGGATTGATTCATCATTAATCAAACTGGCGGTTTTCTTATTGTTATTCATTCGCAGACCACGAATCCTTCTATAAATACATAGTTAAGTAAACTATAATTATAAATTAGTGCATATTTTCTTGATTTTACATTTTGTATTTGGCCATTTGTTGTGCTAGACGTGCATATACTATAGAAATATAAGTATATGAATATATTGCAGCAACCCCTTATACATTAAACAAAAATATAAGACACCAGAATAACAAAATATGTGTTTATGCGAGACATAAAATAGAACATAATAAAACAAGGAAGAATGTTGTAGTCGAGTGAGCTCGACTACGATTTACCCTGAACACAGCTGTTAAAAATATATTTCTATAAAACGGGAAGACAAGCTGAGGTGTACCTAGGCAAATACAATGATTTCCAACGGAATATATATATCAATACACATCGCTTTCCAATAGCAATAAAAGCCATCATTTAAAGGGCAGAGCATTCCAATTGAGATAATATACATTGACCTCTTTACCCTCTTTACCCATTTTCAATGGGTTCAAGGTATTAAAAAAATAGCTAGTAAAACAAATATTGATTAATCGTATAATAAAAGATAGTATGGCATGCACATTTGTCTCACAAATTAAATGAATCCCAGTTGAATTGCAGTTCCGTTCATCCAATAGAAATTTCAATTCGGAATTATTGAATATTTCCATTCGATCTTCACGATCATTTTCGTCAACGTTGAGTTAATGAATAAAATGATTGCGTCTCAACGAGATTATTCACATCGGTCCAATATTCTTTTGATTTGTTCAATCTTAGTCGAACCCTGCGTATTTCAGACTCGTTTTGTAAATTGATTAGATTACCGTTGATCTGGAGGCGTTTTTCCGCAGAGTTAAACCAATTTATGGCCCAATGTGGTAATATTTTCCACCGATTTTCGCACACTATTCTGGTATTTTTGCGTGGAAATCATCATCCATCCATAAATAACTTTAACTGTTGAAAGCTTAAAATAAATATGTATTATGTTTTTTCACATCGAATAGCGAAATCTTTTTAAAATCACCCAATTCATACTCGGAGTGTGATTGAGCAATTGTATTGAACAGAAATAAAACAGCAATTCCCTTATTCATTTTGATACTTGAGAGAAGCTGACGAAGTTCAGAAACACAATGAACTCGAGCTTTGCCACGCATTGCATATTTATGGGGGCAAGTGCAACCACAAAACATAACTAAGACTCTTAGATTTGAGAGCATTCTTAATTTAATGTTATGCATGAGTGTGAGTGAGATTACGATGAATATGAATATGAGTGATATTTGAGTGGATGTTTGCTTTGAAGGGTTTTACAACCTTTTGATCAAAATCACACTACTTATCGTACAATGAGAGATATTTCCTTTATATGCTTTCGCAATATAGAGTTTGCTTATTGATCCCTTGCCGCTTATTAAATCTGTTATTTGCCTTATCAATATCGTAGAATAATTGCCAGAGTGCACAGCCATTTATTAGCTTGGCCAAATACAGCATTTATGGCACCAGCTGGTACACTTACCTAAGAGCCGATAGATACACATGTATCTATGAGTACAAACAGTTGTGCATAAATTTAGTTCGCGTGCAAATAGATACATTCGCAGGTGGACAAGGTACATTTGCAAACATGAACATATTCGATTGCTACGCTGGTCCCAAAAGATAAAATTGTTATTAGTTCGCGGCTATTAAAGTATGTACTTATGTGCACATACTTAATTAATTACAAGAGCACTTTAATCTGAATTTATCAATCAGCAATCAGTGATTCAGCTTGAAAGAACTCATTGACATTAAGGACGACCTGTCAGGGGAATAGTGAAGAAGGACTCTGGCTATCAATTCAGCCAATTGGCATTCGAATCCTTTACAGCATGAAAGATACAAAAGTAGTGCAGATACATTCAATTACAAATTATTGGATGAGGTGAACCAAAAACTACTTTCAGGAAAAAGAAACAAGTTATATAGAGTTTTTTAAATGTAAATTTATTTGATTTTGTCCAATACGATATTCATGTTTGTATGTTTTCAATATACACATTTATACGTATATATGTATATGTATATAAGTATAATTATATAAGCAGCTGTACGATTTTTGTTTTTTGTTGATATTTTATTCATATATCGCAAAATATGCAAGTGTATTTGTTAATATTATTTACAAGAAATACTTCAAAGCCACTCAAAGCGGTTAGAGAAGCTCAAAATTGTTGTATGGCACGGATAAAGGTGTTCAAGCTCAAAAGAAATTGCACATTATTAATACACATATAGATAGAATAGATTTAATTGTTAACAAAACTAAAAAAAAAATTTAAAAAAAAGAAATTTTCAATTGTATTTTTTAGGCTTCTTCTTTCAGATACTTAACTCAATTTCTGGGTGGGAAAGTTGCTTGTGTTTGTGCGAGTGAGTGTGTGTGTGTGTGTATATGTGTGAGTGTTTGAGTAAGTGTGTGTGTGTGTACGTATGTGTATTTCAGTGTGTGTGTGTGTAATAGAGTGTGCTAATCCTAAGGCATACCTATTTAAAGATTTTTTGCGCGAGTTTTATTACAGTTCAATAAGTTGTTTATTTTAGTATCATACTTATATTTATATTTTCACTAAATAGTTGATTAATTTGTTCATTGTTTCTTTCTTTTTTTTCTTCTTTGGTATGTGTTAAACATTAAAACGAGCGAGAGAGCGAGAGGGTATCATGATCTTGGTATTAATTGATTGAGGGTGCATAAACTCTATCAACTTTGGAGCAACGGTTTAACGTATATTGTTATATAGATTTATGTACCTTGCATTGGTATATTTTCGCAATACATATGTAACACTAATGTATGTATTTGAGAACTTGTTTGTTTGTTTTTTTAACTGTAACGCGAATATTTTCGATATTTTCCACGCATGTGCGTTAAAAGTATATATGTATACATATATGTATATACAGTGCGTAATACTTAATAGCCATAGAAATACAATTAAATTGAATTTAGTTAAATATTCTGGCAAATTTTGTGGAATACGTTCAAAAAAATCTAGATAAAGTTAATTTGAAATCAAAAATAAATGCTATAGTTGTTAATTTCTTGTAGCTTTCATATCATCGTTATCATCGCAATTGCCCATTTAAGCATCGGTCTCCGAACGTCGCCTTCGTCCTGGTCCGCCGGGAAAGTTGGCTGCTGCCAGACCCATGCGATGTTTCGCCTCCTGAGTTCCAGAATAGCCGCGCGCCAGTCCAAAGTCCACTGTCCGCTTCGAGCTGTTGAAGATTGGACTTTAAGGTTTGAAACTTAGACAGCTCACAGGACACATATGTTTACACTCGGAAAAAATTTGGCCTAGAATATTCCAAATTGTCACAATATTTTCCAAAAAAGGATTATCGTTTCAAAATTATTTTGGATATAATTTATAACTAATAAATATTTTATATTGCATTGAATTAGAATAGAATAGTATTTCGAAAATTTGTTTAAAAAAAGTTATCGTTCCAAATTTTTATATTTTAATTTATTAGACCTCATTAGGACATTATTAAACATATATCCAAAAGGTATAGAGATATATGAGCATCAATAAATTTAGTTGTTAGCCTAATTATTGAAAAAAAATACAAAAACCAATCCGGTTCTCATGCCAATTATCCAAATGCTAGTGCCTATTATTTCTGAGTGTATGCCTATATGCTCTCCGGTGCTTACTTCTCCAAGTCGTTACGTGCTCGAATTATGGTGCGTCCAAAGCGTGTCATCAACTCCATTAAAAGGTCATCGGGTACCTCCTCGAGCTCGTTGTATCCGCCGTAACCGTTGTTCGAGCTTTGACTGTTGTTTTTATTTTGTGGGGGATGCAGTGAAGCGAAATATTAAAGTTTATATAAATAATTAGGTTTTGACTTGGAAATCCTAACAGCTACAGCACGGTACAACACTGACGCAAATAATCAAATAATTAGGGCCTCTAATTACTTTGCCTTGTGATTTACATTTTGTTACTTTTGAATTTACATGAAAATAGAATGGCTCCCATTGGTCCTTTCTTCCTCCATCTAATATCAGACGACATACGAAACGCCAATGAATGTAATTTTCTGAGCAACTGGACGTTAAAAGGACTTTCATGGACTTCTGTATACTTATATACTTATGTATCTAAATTGAAGATAGCATATATTAAAATGCACCAAGGATTTGAATAAAAATAACGCAAGTGCGAATAGTGTCTACTACTTTAAAATGTTCAGAGATGAAATTGAATTACTTGAAGAGTCTACTTAGTGTGCCGGAAAAAAGTATGCAGAATTCGCTGTCATTTGAAGCAAGAGTTTACATTTAATTAATTGAAATTTTCCACAACGCATTAAAAATGCAAAGGCAAGAAGAAACACCACAGACGGGAAATTGCTGGAAATTGTATAAAATTGGCGAAGGCCACGTGTCGCCCCCATTGTCAACTGGATATGTGCAGGATGTGCGTTGTTAAAATAAGCATTATCATCTCAGCTGATGCCAAA
Organism: Drosophila macrothrix; assembly: GCA_035042055.1. Taxonomy (NCBI): domain Eukaryota; kingdom Metazoa; phylum Arthropoda; class Insecta; order Diptera; family Drosophilidae; genus Drosophila; species Drosophila macrothrix. The sequence goes on from JAWNLX010000604.1 coordinate 10,812,662, forward strand.
AATTGCCTTCCTCCCCACCTCCTCCTTGTCACTGTACTCCCACTGCACTGTGGTTAGCCTCAGCGCACAACTGAAACTCCAAACACTTTCTGGTAATTGAATTTTGGATTTTTTGGCCAAATATTCTTATACACATTTTGCGGTAGCTTAAGTGCCCAGAAATTAATTAGCTGGAAGCGAGTGCGGTTATTCCACAACTACCTGGGCATGGGGGCTGCATCGGTCCTTGAGATGGCCAACAGGCAAATGATCAGCAATGCCAAAGCACAGAATGCGAATCTGTTGGTCATCATTGCGCTGCGATTTATAAGCTGCAAGTAAAACAGAGAGTAATATTGTTGAGAAAATCTACACTAGAAGATAAATAGTGTATTAAACTTCAAATGAATTGTGTATATAGAAGGCCAAGCGCAGTTTGCACTCAAATGGTTGTAAGTAAATTGAAAGCATTCATGATTTAAACTATAAAAATTTAATCTGAAATCAATTACAAATTACTCGTTGCAACAACTTGAGGACTTCAAACAGCTGTAAAATATTCTAGTACTTAAGTTAAGTAAAAGCAGAATAAGTAATCTTTTTAGTTGATAAAGTTATTAAATTTGAGAATTTGATCGCCTTAAAAATAAGTTAAATATCCAACTTCCATTGTTGATTTGGATTTTGACCTTGATTGGAAAATTCACATCAAGCAATTTCGCGCCTAAGTGCGAAATGAATCCGACTGCGCTAATTTGTTGCACCCCTCTCCCTCTGGCGTATGAGCAATAAACCTCAATCAATTTCTAGGCAACAATTAAAAATCGATGGGGGACTAACTTAGCCACTCATAGAACAGCGCTCAACTTTGGCAACCACCTCCCTCTGCCCGTCGCACGTCGGACGCAAACGGAAGTCAGGTATACCATTTCCCATTAAGTGATTCATTAACTGCTCATCGAGGCATAGGCGGACACCCCCTTAGTCTCTGCCACCCACTATTACCCACCTGTGTATTAGCTTCCTGTCACACAGTCATTTGCGCTGGTCGCATTGCTGACACAGTGGCAATATGAGCGGGGCTCGTCTCAGTTTTGCATTGCTGCACTTCCTGTCGACGCTCGTCCTGTTTGTGGACTCCAGCCGGCCCTAAATGCTGCTGTCACTGTTGTGTTTACAGTTAAGGGAAAGTTTAACAGCTATATGACATTTCTCTGACATCAGCGGTAACAGAAGCGCCCCAGGACACTCTCCGAAGCAGACAGAACACACATCAGCCAACCCACACAACAACAACAGAAACGAGCGGGACAAATGAATTCACTGACTCACTGGACCTGTCCGTATGGTATAGCTCAACTCTTGGCCTAGGGCCTCGTTTAATCATCTGGCACTTTAGTCGATTCCTTAGAGATGCCAAGGGAAGTGTGCGGTGCAAGTTTAAACTGCACTTTTATTGATTCACGTGCGAGATATTTGTCAGCCAACAAGCTATTCATTATGTGAATTGCTGCCAATAGCAATGATAGTGGCAAAAGCAATGGTAACAAATCGAACTTGGCTGAAACTGCCTTTAATCGAAATTGGTTCTTTAAATAAACTGATAACCGAAGTAGCAAAAAACTTAGTTCGCTTCCATGATAATAAACAGAATGCGTTCAAAATATAATTCTTTAACGGGGATTTAAGATGAAAATTGTGCATGAAATTTAATCAATTAATTATATTAAATCTTATGCCTTAAGGAAATTATTCTTAGTGTAAAATTGCTCAAATATTTATCGTATTTATCATGCGTCTCATTTCGCCTCAACTAATATAATTATATTTGCACATTTGTAAAAATGACAATACTAGTTTTGTTTGTTGCTGCCTGAAGTAGGGATTGGACTTGTCATTCATTCTTATTAATTCCGTCTTCCAAAGCACACATACATATATGTATACACATATGTCAATTTTGTTGCTGAGTGTTTGCCATACAAACTTTGACCCTTCCTTACCCACTTTCAGGTCGATTATTTCAAGTGCTTACTCACCTTAAAGTAAGCCGAGCCAACCAGCCAGCCAAGCAAAGAAAAGACATTAATATGGCAAAATTTAAGTCTTTCTTTTCTTCACAATTGAAAACTCTCAGATAAGTAAAAACTGAATCAAAGAATGTAATCATTTGCCCCAAATTCTAGGTTATTTCAATTAGTGCAAACTGTCAAAATACGTCACAGACAAATTTATCTTAATTTCATGGGACATGCTGAATCTAATGGAGGAGGTCAACTGCAAATAAATGTCAAACGCATGAGTTCTCCAATTACGACAGCCAATTGGTTAGTTCTGAGCTGCTGACCACAAGCATTGTCATTGTAAAAAATAGAAGAAAAAATTGTAAAAAAAATCGTCTTAATCTGGGACTCGTAGCTGACAAGCAAAACCCACGAATTGTTGGCCAATAAAAGAATATTTCCCGGCCACGTGCAATTCTAAGCAACCGCTGCGACTCTTAAGCCATTATTGAAAGTAGATTTAAAATCAAATAAAATGCTCCAGTAAAATGAACAATGAACAATGAGATCAATGTGTGATTACGTTTTATTATACGAATGTTTACCCTTTGCTGGGGACTCGGGGCCGTCAGCAGCCACAGGTTGTTGTTTGTGTGTGGTTTTTCTTTTTGTCCGCTTATCAGACCGCACAACAAACCCGCACTTTCTTCTTATGGATGAGACAAAAGGCAAACGGACACGAACGAACGCGTCTTGCACTCCGTACAAATAAAGTAATCAACGAATTATACGCCACGTCGAGCAATTTCCGTTCATCTCAGTTTCGGTCGCTTATTGTTTTTGTTTTTTATTTTTTATTTTGCAGCGGTACCACAGTGCGTATGATTGGCTGTACGATTATTAGGCAGCTTAAACGGCAGTTTAGTAATGCGTTTTGCCATTGAATCTGACCAAGCGCTTATCAATCATTTCCGCTTTTTATTTATGGCCGTATGGCCGCAGCCATAATGAGTAGTCCGTAAATACGTATATGACGTATAACGTATACGCCCAGGGCAACGCGGCTCTGAACCAGTTACTGCTCAGCGATCCGTAAATCGCACATCAATTTATTTTATATTTATTTATTATTATTTGTTTGCTCGATAGTCTGGTAACCCAACGCATACCGACCATATTCGATATGTTGATGGCCCGAGGGCTTACCGCTAATGCAAATAAAAATTATGTGAAAAATTATATACAAATAAAAATATTGGTGCGCAAATAAGCAAATAAACAACAATTGTACGGTCAGTGGATAATTCATTTTTAGCCCTCAATCTACAAATGCTAACTAAATATTTATAATGCGTGTCACCCTCTCAGCATCTATCTATAGGTTACCCCTTCACACCATCAGTTTCACACTTGGCTGGCATTGTGAATGGCCTGCAACTTCTGCCTCATCTTGAGCTGCTGCACAGTGTGTGTTTGAATGATTCGCACCCGAGGATTCAGTCACTTGGACTTTATACGCCGAGTCAGCCAAGTGCCAGACCATTAGTTGCACACTGCAGCTGATAGCGTGGTCAAATGGCCCTCTTCAAGTTAATACAGCGCCCAAGGCTAGTGATTTGGCATTTGATCGCATTGGACAGTGAAGAGCTGCATCTATCTATCTAAAATCAGGACTTGAAAACGACTCTAACTGAATAGTTTTAATTCAAGTTGACAAACTTTGTTACATGGACAGACATTTTTCCAACGAAAGGGATTTGTTTTGCTCATTAGCTCAATTCATACGTGCCAGTTTTTATCCCTGTACATAAACTGCACATAGCTATTTAAGACTCGAATTTAATTAAATCAGGACAATATTTGGTATGTCACCTTATCACATCTAAATTTATCTCAATTATAAATATACTAGACATTGACAAGTTCGTAAATAAGCCGGTTAGTTTGGATCTTCTTAACCACATGACCAGGTTTGGCATTTTAATTTCCACCATGTGTGAGAAATGGTGTTTGTACATGTAAATTGCGTTTGAAGCCAATGGCATATATATAAAAAATAAAAAAAACAATATGAATTAAGCTGCAGTACAGCCTTTAGTCCTTGACACTCTTGGGCTTGGGTCCAGCTCTGTTCTGGCTAAAGTGAAACACGAGACGCAGACATTGAAATTGCATTGCCTTGATTGTGGGGCAAGCACCTCGCCCCTTGCTGTATATGTGTGTGTGTGGCATCGAAGTGATTGTGGATTGGTCACCTGCTGTGCTGGTAACTGAAAACGTACTTATGATATTCTAGACTTGGACGTGGACATGCCAAGAGCTGTAGCTGTATGTGTGTGTGTTTGCTTGCCACAAGTCTGAAATTGTATTTGGGTCATTCAATTGCTAGCTGAACTTAGCCAAAATACGAGGATTGCACGTGATTTCATATTTTGGGTGCATTCAATTTAATTCTCTAAAAGCGCTTTCGAATTGGATTTGGCTTTAATTGTGGCCGCAACAGAGAGCTGCCGTGCTGTATGTGTGTATATTCCGCTAATTCGCAAATATCAGAGCGAAGTGAGAGAAAAACAATTATGAATATTATTAACACGCATAACAACACTTTAGTGGCTCTAACTTTTCATATAGAGCAAATGAAAATTGCGTATACGACATCGTTGCCAGGGCTGCGAGAAAAAAAAGGAGGACGAAAAGGCAACATTGCTGCATGCCCCGCATTGTAATTGGATGCTTATTGAATTAGTGCCGAAGAAGCCACTGGGGTAGGTGAGGGGTGCGGGAGTAGATTGCTTGCCGCCTGCTGAGTGTTTGTTGCCATTTAGATATTCATCAAATTATTCCGTTTGTCAAATTAAGCAAACAAGTCGTCTAAGATTGATTTGGATATGGTTTCGGATTCCGGACACCCAGTCGCAAAGCCCAACATTATATTTGCCCTGATTTCTCTCTGTCTCCGTCTCTTCACTGTCTCGGCCAATCAGTCTGTTTTGTGTTTGATTGTGTTTCCGGAGTGATTACGTCTGCATTGGCAGTGTTTATCTTGGACACAGCTGGTTGACATCTTGTTTGTTTGTTGGCTCAAGCATAAGCTGTCCACATTTCCGCTAATCAATGTTCTAAGGTAATCTGATTAATTCACCTTTTGCTTGTCTGACTTGTTTCTAATTGTCGCCTACGCAATTAGGTCAAATTAAAGCAATTTAACTGCCTAAATATATGAGATTAGGACATCAAACAGTGTTTACCAAGAACCACTTGCCTTAATCGCATCATCCATAATATCAACAGAATTAAGTCTCAATAGCAATAAGAATACATACGAGTATATTAGAGTAATTTTATTCTGCGTAGCTCACAGAAATCGAAGCAATTTCGCAATGAAGCGATTTATAAGTCGAATGTTTATAAAAGCTAGAGAAGTTCAGCTGCAGAGGCTAAAGTTATCTTCACAAACTCGACTGCTCCGCAAAATGTTGTAAATACCAAGGTATTACTTAAATTCTAGTCCAAAAATAAAATTACTCCATTTTAAATGCAAATTATATTTCTAGCTGGTTTTTTGCAGCCTCTTTCTGCTTTTAACCAGTGACTGTTTCTCAAGTACTTAAAACCACATAAATTTGTCAACATCCTAATTAATTAAAATGTTGCAGCGAAAATTTTAAAATTGTGTATTTCTTTAATAATTTGTATTTACATGGAAATGGTTGAGACAGTCCGGGCTTTAACTTTTACTTAGCCACTTGCGTAAAAGAAACGTTTAATGATTACAACGTCTAATGGCAATGTTAGACCCAACTAGTGGGCCATCCTTAGGGAATTGAAAGTTTGCGGCATGCTCACAAGACTTTGATAGCGATACGAGGATGTGACAATGTCAACGACGTCATCATTTGCAAAAGCACGCGCTACTCAAATACCAAAAAGCAATGAAAAAATTGTTGACCCAACTCAGATGCCGCAACCCCGCAAGAGCAAGTTGTTGACGTGCCGGGATGGGCTTACAACAAGACATCCACAGCTAAGACAATGAGGTAGCAACCGCAACTTGTAAAATATCAGACTAAAAGCATTGCACGCAATAGAAAGAGGAGGGAGAACCCTGAGCCGACGGAAAGCATCTTTTGGGAGTCGTCACTTTTTAGGGTTGATTCAAATGAGGTGGTTGGATGAGCAAATGTTGGGTAGAGGCTGAGTTTATGAGGAGCTGTCAATGTGAGCAACAGCTACCTTTGCTCTCTTTTAACATTTACTTAAAAATTCATTGCGATCCGAAAAATACTTTTATTTAGTTTGCTTTTTATGCAGCTGTCCCTTCGCTCTATCCCCTTCAAGTCGTTTTATACCAAAATCATGGAAAATTATGCGGGAAATGTCCGACACAGATTTAAATAATTGTACATGGATGTTTGGAAAATTGTTTCCGCTTTTATCCACTGGGAATTCATGGTTTTGAATTGTTTATGGATTTTTATTTAAAGTGAGCGTTTTGTGAATTAGCCTCAGGTGATTTGAATTGTAGAGCTAGTTTGGATTGCTTTCAACATTTTATTTGGCTTTGAAGTGCGCGTGAAATTCTAAATCGTATCGAAATTATAAATAAAATTGTAAAATATCTGTGCCCCTAGCAATATATCTCGATGGTGGGTCAGCGAGCATAATATACTTTTTTGACAAGCTAAAAATGGTTTTGTTCGACCTAAAATTAGATACAAAAAAATCTAACATTTTGTTTGTTATATACCTTTGGGGTATCGAAATGCGCAAAGTTGCTAATTTGTTTCGTAAGTTGAGCTCTTTGTAAAATCATCTTGCAGTTAACCAAAATGCGCTGTTAAAAACTTTTCGAACAAAAACTCACATGAGCTTTTTATATAAGCCAAACAAGCAGCCACTGCGTCATAGGGCCGGCAACAAAAGTGGCAAAATATTTAGCAAACTATACGATTGGGGCACAAACATCGTAAAAGGCGCAACACGATGTATGACACAAAAACAACAACAAAAAAGAAGGCTAACAAACTTTTGCTAACTACTTGCGTTTGTAATTGTTGACTCCCCTCTTGTTGGCCACACATATCGATGCAAATGTTGTTGTTGCTCTTTCACTTTCAGCTTCATTTCAAATGCCGTCAACCATCCAGTTGTGTTGTCTCAGTCCCAGTCCTAGTCCCAGTCCCAGTCCGACTCCGGCAACCAATATCAGTGCCAGTTCCAATGCTTGGTTCGCTCTAAGTTGTTGGCGGCATTGTTTGCAACATTCACATTGACGATTGTTTGTTTATGTTTTCCGAGCATTGTTGCCGCAAGTTTTCCACAACTCATATATGGGTCCTTTGCGCTGTAACTTGCTTCACATATGTGCTGTGAATATCGAGCCAGCAACTTTTTGTATTGAATTTCTGCTTAAAATGTAAATGTTTTTCTATACCACGAACTTTGTGTTCGCTTTTACAATACTCGTTTTCTGATATTGCTCATTGTGTAATAGTAGTTTGCCTGTTGCCTTTGAGTGTTCAGAATTAAGTTGGTTTCAACTATGTCGAGTATTTTATTGTATTAACTTAGTAGTAGTATTTGAACTCTTTAAATGAATCGGATGTATAAGCGACTGATTTACTATCAACATTTTTTAAGCTAATAAATATTAGTATATAAATTCAAAGCTAAAATTTATTCCACTCATATCGGTCAAATTATGAATTAATTTTTATAGGATCAAAAAGGCTCCATAAGAAGCTGTAAGAGAAATTATATTTAGGGGTAAATACAAATGGCCAATTGAAGAAAATACCTCAGAATATTTATTTTACATATTTTTTAATACGTTTTTTGCTTGTGGTTTGCATCCGAATGTATTCAATATTTTATTTCCACTCACACACATACTCGCATTTCATTTTAATTTAAATTCCAAGGTGCTTCCTTTTCCACCTCGCAAATATTTATGCGTATCAAAAGTATTTTATGTTGCATTTTCTATAAGCAATTCTTTGCCACCGTACAGTAAATTTTGCCACTGAAAGGCATCAGCAAGATGCCAGCATCCAGTGATAAGACATGCATTCTCTAGTGCCTCACTCACTGTCCCTTGCCCCTCAATCTGGGCGCGGTTTATATGAGCTTCCTCATGTTTGCTCAAAGGCTGCCAAATTGTTTGCATGACAAAGTTTGCATTTTGTAATAAATTCGCTCTTTAAGAGTGTTCGGGACATTTACGGTCGGCATTTAAATTAAACACATTTTTTTATCATACCAAGGGATGTGCAAAAAAAATATAAAAGAAACGAAAGATTCCACCATATATATTTTGGAAACAATTTATTTCTTTTTGCCAATAAGAGATTGGGTATGAACGTGTAAAAAAAATATGAATTCTAATGGAAAGAAGCATTTTAATAAGTGTTTGCATGTAATAAATGTGAATACCTCAACTTGAAAAGTCGATACATATTTATTTTAAAATCAGAATTTTTTTTATCAAAATTAAGGTAGAATTATATAAAAAAAAAACTTTTCAATTACCAAACTTTCAGCTTTTCTGCTGAAGTGATTCATTTTTGCCAACCAACTGGCGAAAACAAACAAATTTGTCACTCCATTTGCAGAGCGTACTACCCTTAATAAACTTGTTGGGCCAACCAATTCAAATTTACATTTGAGCCCATAAATTCACCTAATTAGATGTAAAAATTTGTGGACCAAAGTTCGTGGCCAATTTGAGTCTGTACAGCTCTTGATTCTATCCAAAAAAGAAACATGTATTCTTTTAAATAGAATCATAATAATGCCATCACCAGTTAATGAAGGGACCATTTACAGAAATTTTATGGAAAACACTGGGGAAAAATGTTGAGAGAGTGTCATGAATAAAAAATAACAATTTTGTTTGCATTCACAGATATACTAGAGCTGTGTTAATTTATGACGAATGCAGCTAAACTCAATTGGTTGGGATTTATAACTCTATGGAGAGTTTAAGCCATATTTTGTGTGTGTGTGTTTGTGTTTTGTAACCCAAAAACGCCGTCATCAAGTGTTGCCGCCAAGTTTTGCGGGTTAACATTGCTAAAACAATTTAATTAATAAAAATATGCAAATTTAATTAAAAGAACAAACGCAAAGCTCTAAAACAGCAAAATAAACGCCGAAAAGGCAAATGTTCTTAGCACGGGTTATTTAAGGGTACTTCGAGGCGTCCAACTAGTTTTCACAGGTCCTTTCCATGTAGCTCGAACGTCATAAATGTCTTTTAATTGATGTTCAGGAATGCCCACGTAATGATAAAACTTTATAAGGGTTTTTCCTGCATTAATTGGTAATGGAAAAAAGTTTGTCGATGAAAAGCAGATGCGCTCCATCGTCTCATGGTCCGAGCTCATTTCACAGACCAACCGGGCTAAACAAAGCATAAGAAGCAGAAATCCCACTTGTCTTTAGTGTTGTGTTGTTTGTCTTTTGTAAATTTAAAGAAAACAAAATAATACGGGCATAAAAGAAGCAACAACTTGTCGCCATTGTAAGCAATAAAAATAACTTGAGGCTGTTCATTTATTAAGTAGTTTTGGGTTGCGCAAGTCCCAAAAAAACACCTGTGCAAAAGACTGACGCAATTAAATTGAAGGCAACCGAAACGGAGAAAATAATTTGTGTGAAGGAAGAGAAAATTCATACGCTCGAATTTAGGTATAAAGAGTATTTTTTGGGATATAAAATTATGGTAATTCTTGTCCTACCCATTCAATTGGTAAATGATTCATGTCAGGTATTTATTTAATTAAGTAAGCATGCAGCGGCAAGTAAATATCAAATGAAAAATATACGACCTACAAAAGAACACTTTCAGTGCCCAAAAATCATTGATGCGAATCAGTGAACAAAAAAAATTAAATAACAAATAACAAAAAAATAAACAAATAAACCGAAATGCGTTTCATTTTTAATAAATATTTTAATATTAACAACAGCTTATTAACTTGATTTCTCCAATGCATCACATCAGTCATAAGATATTATATCTTTCCAAAAAACTAAGCTGAGCGCAAATATTAAAACATATTTTAAACTCGTCGAGAATAAATGTCAAAATATGATTATCTTACACATTTTATTTGATTTTTATTTACTAGCTTTTGTCCCAGCTGAACTTTAGTTGAGCTGAAGGTAGACCACATAACTTTTATCATCCTTAAGCTGGATAGTAAAAAATGTAAGGATTTAATCTCAATAAATGTACTTAAAATATATCGTTTATTGAAGCCTGCAATTTGAACGATAATCCCATAGACTTTTCCTTTTACGAGCAAAGCCAAAGTAGAAAATAATAAAGGTACAAACCGGCCTTAATTTTGGCAATATTCATTGAAGATTTTCTGGGATATTAAAAAAGGGTCGCATGACTCGACCAAATGAGGACAAAAAGGAAACGAAGCAACAAATGTCTTAGCCCAGCACACATTTCACTTATAAGCCATATGTGGGGCTGTTAGATTGGCAAGAGCTTAATACCGTTAGAATTCAATTTTCTTAAGCAGTTTATAAGTGTCTTTAAAACTATTAGTTTGCAAAAGGATTTTAGTTTTTTTTCACAAAATCATTTATACTTATACGCTTAAAATAAAGTAACACAAAAGGCAAAAATGGTAAAAATGGCTAGAGTTCGTTTTAATTATTTAGATCAATTAATTTTTTTATGATTCTCTCGCTATTAAAAATAACTTTCTCAAACAGCAAATTTAATATATCTGTCTTTTTATATATCTATATTTGGTGCAGCATGTCTTCGTAATCCCGTCGCTATTTGTATAAAATTTGTTCAAGAAACATGTTCAGTCTAGTCTCTTATGTTTTTTGAAAAATATTGAGTTGAATAATCTGTATTTTATCGGTGTGCTTCAGAGTCAAATGGTCGATTACTACAGTTAATTATTTATTATATTTCAGTTCTCAAATTCATAAATAATAAATAAGAAACAACGTCAACTTCTGATACAACTTACCTTTAATGAGAATAAACAAATTATTTTTAAAAATAGTTTTCTTCACGGAAATCTAATGACGATCTCTGTGAAATTGAGATATGCACAGGTGATTCTTTTTGTAAAACTGCACTGGAAAACGCACAAAACAATGAAGAAACTATTAGAAACTGAATGTCACTACCAAAAATTGTTAGAAATTTGATTTGGCAACTGAAGAGATTCACCGTCGCTAGCTGCTGTGGGAGAAGCTTCGCTGCTAACTGCACCGCTTTCGAACTGAAACGTAAGTGAAATCGGCAGCAAAGGCGCACTCGATTTATACGAGTGCCGCGAAGGGTTCGTCGTGCCTGCACAGTTCGTGTCAAAGTCAACGAGCATTCGAAAGATTTCAATGGAGTGTAGACTTTAATATGTGTGTGTGTGTGTGTCTGTGTGTGTGAGTTGTGTTTTGTGTTGTGTTTCAGGTAGGTAGCGACGACACGAGCAGCAGCACGAACGCCCACTCTGGACATTAATGCTGTTGCTACCAAGATTGTGCGCAGTCCATTGCTCGGGTTGTGTGGCACGCTCGGATTTTGAAGTCGTATGGGCAACACGTGGTACGACGGAGCCACAAACTCAATGGACATTGGCATTTCGGCAGGGAGTACATTCTCTTATCGGTTTTATCAGATAGCAATTACGCACAATTAGCGGACGCACATTTGTCACGCGATCTTATCTGATTAATCATCTAATCAGCTCCAGATTATTTTCAATTAGTTGCATATTTGGCAGACGGCATACGAAATCCAATATAAATCCAATGCTCTGGGTATGCCAAATATTTTTGGGGTTATTAATTCCTTGGTACTGGGTATTATCATCCTTATCTGACTGACATTATACAATATGTTTCATATTTTCCATGGCATCCTTATACTTTCCATGTTCAATCACAGGGCCAACCAAACAAAAATAGTAATAAAAAACCATTCAATATCGAGAAAATTATACGTAAAATCTCCTTTTTATCTGTGGACATTGAACGACTGAATATTTTCTTTATTTAATGTTAAATATGACAAAGTTAAGCATTACAATGAACATTATAAATGAAATAATTATAAATCGATAGGATAAAATGTGAAGGATCAGATTCTTTTCGAGACACATGTATACTTTTAAATATGCGTTGGTGTAAACAAATTATATTTAGTTATATGGCTTACATCGAAAAAAGATTCATAAATTTAGCCATAAATATAGTTTCCACTTATATATTATTTTCAATCAACAACACCGAACCATTTTCCATTGGCTTACTTGACACCTATGAAAATGGAATGAACAGACTCGGCTTCAATCTTAGAAAATTAAATTAAATATATAAATTTTACATACAAATCCAATGTTAAATACTTGCCGACCATGAGAACGAATCACAATATTTTCCATTTTAGCTTAAGAACTAATGCAGTTATATAAAAGATTTACGAAAACATTTTCATATAGTAAAATGGAGTATGGCTAAAGATATTTGCCAATAACCGTTTGTCATTCAGCAATTGCGCATTGAGAGAGAAACTTTAACTGGTACTACATAGTAGACAATCAATTAATAATAGGCAAATTGTGCTACCGATATTGAAATACATAATGCAATATCAACCACATGCGGCAATTATAGGAGCTGTTTATCCAAAAATAAGACTTAGAACATATTTGTTTGGGAAATTGATATTTATCATTACTTAAATATACCCCAGCAGAGAGTACTGAAATAAAAGAATTATTATATTTGAATAGGAGGCTGGTAAAAATTACAACGAACTTCTTTAATGATGGTTAAAGGAAGACTGTTTGATTCAATTTCAAACCCGCTAATCTGAGCCAGTGTTTATATAGAATTTTTAATGGCTGCAACAGAAAGATGTAGGCTACTAGCTAATGATGATGCGCCTGATAAAAGCTTTACAATGTTTTTTGTTTTCGTGGCCTGTGTCGATTGTCCGCGTATGTTGAGAAACGTGATTTAAATCCCTGGAGTACAGTGTCCTTGCCTACACACACATAAGTGTGTTTGTATATGGGTTTGTGTGGGTTTCTATGCTAAAGTTGGGAGGTTAATTAGGTAATATGACTTATGCAAGCGAAGATGGTTCCTTTTGGAACTTATCGTTATGTATGCACATATAAATGTGGCATCGTGACCTTTCGACCTCTCATTTGTTGTAGTTCGCAAAACGCTTGAGAATTGGGTCCATCCATCAGAAACTTCAAAAGAGTCTCGGTCTGGCATTAACTAACATTTGACGTAAGCACATGGGATAAATGCGCCAGAGTAGCTAATTTATGTATTAGATGTAGTCGTTATTATAAGCACGCGCTGGTCAAATCTTATATGGAAATTGCTGTCCCCGATTGTACGCATCGCTCAGCCAGCGCATTGAAGTGCATTTCACTTTACACGGACACGGAACACCCGTTGCGAAAATCTTGGCATATTTTTGTACACATACATGTGTATACACTATGCTGTGGAAAGCAAATGCCGCACAAAACACAAAGCCAAAAGCCAAAGACATCGCTGCCCTGTCATGGCATGTTGGCATTTCCCTTTGAATTTCCACGGACATGGAGCCTTATGCACAGATTACGCATATGGACGATGTCAAACAATGCAACTTAATTTGATATCCCTTATCCATCTCATGCTTACAATCCATTTCCGATTGGCAACTGTGTATTGCAATATCCTTTTGGTGCGTACAAATGTAAATGAATACAAATGCAAATTATACATTTTATTCACATAAAAATGATCGTTTTCTAATGCCCATTGGCGTTTCTAAATTAAATCAAGCTCATTACACAATGATGGCTCAGTTTTATGATTATTGCAGAACCAATGAGTATTGTTACTTTAGTTTAAAAGGCTCTTGATATACTTTGACGTATAGAAGCTGTCCTTGAAAATTTTAATAATTTATATAATACATTATTTTAAACGTATATCATTAAGCTGTCATAGGAGCAATATATCGGTATTTGTTCATCGTTAGCAAAAGTCAATTTTATACGAATCAATTTTGCTTATATAAAAAATTGTTTATTTCTAGAAACTGTTTCCAATTGTGTTCACGATACATATACATTCATTTGTATAATGAGGTTAGCATATAACAAAATATAGACTAAGGAAATGAAAGAACAATTGGACTATATGTTAGTCGGCATCTAATCCTCATTCTCATCCTCATCCTCATCTTCATCTTCATCTTCATCTTCATCTTCATCATCATCTTCTTCGTCCTCATCATCCTCATCATCAGACTCGTCAACAGGTTGGACCGTCTGCAGTGGTGGATTTTTGCGTGCTTTTTTCGCTGGCACAGCCGTCTCCTCGTCGTCGTCGCCATCCTTCGCCGACTCCTTAGCATCCGCAGCCTTCAGAGCTAAACGCTTCTCTCGCAGCTCTGCCTTATGTTTCACCTGTTCTTTGGTCAACTTGATGAAATCCACATCCTTGGTAAGCGCGAATCTAGTAAGCACTTCATTCGCCTGTTTCTTCAGTTTGAGCATGCGCTGTTCGCGCGGACCAACCACATAGGGTGTATCCGCTGGCGGGGCACACATGCTGATATACAAGGGCAGCGCCGATGTTCCCACAATATCGATTTTCAAATACATTGAGCGCACATTGGCAAGACCGCCAGGATACTGCTGCTGCAGCTGTTTAACAATACCCAATATGTTCTCGGTTAGCTGTGGGCCGCTGTGCTCATGATTGCCCACCGGTATGGCTGTTAGATCACCCTTTCTTAGCTGCCTATAGGCAGTGCGGCAAAGTGCACGCGATATCTCCTCCTTCAACTGGTTGGTCTTGCTCATACGCACGGCGTGCAACACATTGCGTGGCTTCTGAGTATGCTGTAGAGTATTTCAATTAAAGCAATTCACATAACGATGGTAACAGTGTAACTTACCTGGCCGAGAAAAGCGCTTGCCTGGCCCGAGATGCGTCCATCGCACAATAAGTAGTCGTAGCTGTTGAGGAACTTGCGCTTAGCCTCAAAAGTGGTCATATCATTGCGCAGTCGATTAAAAGGCACCACACTCAGACGCTGCTTGACGCCAGCCTCGCGCAATAAATCCTCATAATGCTGGACGGTGGGCTCATAGTCAAAGCGAGCTCCTCGCTGCAGGTCCGTAACAATGAAGGCGACATCGTCATCGGCACCGACAAGCGAATGTTTCAGCGCCAGCTTTACGACACGCTTGGGGCAACTGGGTATCTTGTAGCAGGCAACTTGCAGGATGTAGCGATAATCGCTGAAGATTGAGGTCGCCTTTTGCTTCTGCACCTCCTCAGCCACCAGGCTCTTAAGAGCATTGCACATTTTCTCCAAATACGATTCGCAGACAATTTCATTAAATTTATCCTCATCAAACCCTTTCAGTTCATAATCCAACTCCACGACTTTCTTTACCTTCTTTTGCTTCTTAGCTGCCCTTCCCTTTGGCTTTCCCTTGCTTTTGGCAACATTAACAACTTTTGTGGCAACTACTTTTACTACTTTTTTGGCCACTTTATTTGCCGGTTTTGCCAACTGAGGCTGCTTCGTGGCATTCTTAGCAACTGAAGTAGTCGACTGTTTCTCTAGCCTAGCAGTTTTCTTTTCCACAGGAACTTGCTTCTTTGATTGCTTCTCCGGTTTCTCAAATTTCTTTTCTACAGGCTTCTTCGGCTTCTCTTGTTTTCCGGATTTGTTTTCTACAACCACTTGCTTCTTAGGCTTTTCCTGCTGCTTTTCGGGTTTCTTTTCAACCTTCTCTTGCTTCTTGGGCTTTTGACTTTCAACAGGCACAATTTTCGTTGCTTTTGTTGCAGTCACCTTTGTTGGGGCAACCTTTGTTGCTGGTTTTGGTTTAGATGCTGGTGCAACCGGCGATTCGGGTGGAGCCAAGACCAATGCCTTCTTGGATGACGGCTTTGACTTCGCCGGGGGCGTCGCTGCTGTTACTGTAAATACTCCTGCTCCATTTCCGGCATTTTTCTTTGTAGCTTTCTTAATTTCTGTCTTTTTTGTAGCGCTTTTTTTCTTGTCAGCTTCAGCAGGAGCGGTTGCTTTTGCTTTTTTAATAGTTCTGCCCACTTTTTGTTTCTCCTTGGCAATGCCTTCGATTTTGTTGCCCTTGCTAAGAGTTTTCGGCTGCGGCTTCTGTACTTTTACCATATTTGCTATTTAAAACTCAGTAATATTTAAAAACACAATGCACGCTGAACAACACGTGCGAGTGAACAAAATTGTTGCACGGATGCCTTATCGTTATCGTTTGCCGGAATTAGTTTCGATAACTCTACCAGTGCTGAAAAACAATGCATAGCGCATCTTTTTAAATAGCATTAAAAAAATCGAATTCTTATTTTTAATTAATTGAATTGATTGTCAAATATTTAACTAATGTTCAAATTTTACAAAATGAATATCTTTTTTAAGCGATTTGCGAGTTACTTTTAAGGTCAAAGTCATGTAATATGTTAGCTCTCTCTCGCGTCACAATCAATTTCTTTTCTTTGCTATTATTAACATTCACATGCCAAAAATATCCCAGCACAAGTGCCTAATAGCCTCAGCTCGTGTCCTTGTACAATACAAAGCCCACGCACTGAATTGCTCTAGTCGGCGCGTGGCATCTCCCATGGTGCTTCAAATTAAAGTTGCTGCTGCTGCTGCTGCTTAGCTCATAGTAACGCTGCATAACCTAACTGAGAAGGCGACACATTTGAGGACACGTGACAGATGCCGCGGCTCTTATTTTGACGATATGACAACTGGGAACTGCTTTGCGTTCAGAAGTTTGTGCAAATATAATTAACATTTATATACCGACTTAATGTGTACATTTACAATTTGAGTTTCTTTGCATTGGCTCTAGAAGGATCCTTCTTGGGACGTTTGCTACCCGTTGCTATTGTCGACGATGTTGTTGTGTCCTGCAGCTTATTAAAGAATGCCCTCGAGGATTTCAGTGCACTCTGATCGTTACTGCTGGTAATCTAATAAACAAAAAAGGAGTACAATTTATATTAGATTTGAAGAAACATTAAACATTAACTGTTTGCCGACTTACCTTGTGCACGTTCCGACTCTTTGTGATTGCCTTCAGCAGCTTGGCGTTTGATTCCCGCTGAGAAGGTGCCTTGCCCTGCTTGGCACGCTCAACTTCTCGCTTCTCCATTACGTTGTTAATTGCGCGTTGTTTCTGCTTCTTCTTGCGACGCTCGCGATTTTTGTCGGTGCTCGTCCGCTCTGTTTTGCCCAGCGGCGTGTGTTTGGGTCCACGGAAGACCTCCTCGGGTGCCAGGAGCTTCGCATCGCTGACAGCTAAAGGCGCCACCTCCTCCATATTGATGGCGGGCGTGTTGGTGACAATCTTAGCCTCGGGCGCCACCGGCTTGGGCGTGAAATGGAAGTTGGAAAGGGCATCGAGCTTGAGGAATAGTTGACGCATGGCTCGTTTAATATCTTGATGCTCTTTGGGCTCTGGAGCTGTACTGTCGTCATCATCACGATTGGGATTTAAATTATCCAACTCTTTCTGGAATTGCTGCTCATAGATTTGGGCCAGCGACAGTTTGGACTTCTCCTGATCGAGAACGAGCTGTTTCCGGTATTCCTGGGGCGTGTGCACCGGTCGCACCTTGCGCTCCACATCGTCCCAGGCTTTGTCACGTATGCGCTGAATAATTATATCCTCGATGGTTTGATTCTGCTCCTCGGTAATAGGATTTGACGGTCGTGTTGTCGAGTCAAACTCGAGTATCTCCTCCAGCAACGAGTTCTGCGGACGACTGCCCGCTTGGACCTCGCCCTTGAGCTGCCAGGGCTTCTCGCCAAGCACCACATCCTCATAATCACGAATGCGCTGAAACAGGCGTGCCTCGCGCATCTCATTGGTCGACTGCACCACCTCCGCGGACTGCTGCTCAGCCTTATCCTCATCATCGCTGTTCTCATTCGCTGAGTCGGAATCACTGGCAGGTTCCATACCACTTTGGGCCACAAAATTAG
Organism: Drosophila macrothrix; assembly: GCA_035042055.1. Classification (NCBI taxonomy): domain Eukaryota; kingdom Metazoa; phylum Arthropoda; class Insecta; order Diptera; family Drosophilidae; genus Drosophila; species Drosophila macrothrix. The sequence goes on from JAWNLX010000604.1 coordinate 10,830,686, forward strand.
CTTCATCGATTTCACTTGGCATTTCTTCCGGTTGATCCTCACCTTCTGCAGCACTTTCTTCTGCATCCTTTTCATTTTCATTCTGCTCGCTATCGCTTTCATTGAAAAAATCTTTTTGTCCGTTCAGCTTGTGCATCTTCGTCGCCTCCTTTTGCAGCTCATCGTCCATATCGAAGAAGTCCGCATAATTGGCATTAACGCCACCTTCTTCATCTGATTCGTCCGAATCATCCGCCAATCCGAAGTCTTCTGTGAAATAATCAATGGCTTGTGGGTCATCAATAGGTTTTGTGGTTTTTTGTTTGCGCATCTCTTTGGCATCTTCTTGCTCCAGAAACTGTTTCATTTCGTCCAGTTTGAAGAATTTGTCATCGACCACAGAATTTTTTCCCCTCTTCCCACTTTTAGTCATGATTTTCTTGGATTTTGATGGTTTAAAGTCAAAATCTTCCGTCTCTGATTGATGCTCCTCCTCAGCGGACTCCCCGTCGCTTTCCTTCTCACTTGTTTCCCCATTCGGATGCTCATCATCATCTTCGTCGTCATCGTCGTCATCAAGTTCAATTCCCAAATTCTGCTCCCGCATGGCTATCAGCTGGGCAGATTGCTCAAGGAACTGTTTCAACACCAAATCGTTGCGCATTTCAAGCTGTTGCCAAATCTGTTCCTCATCCATATCCTCTAGCACAAGCTCGGACAGGACTGCATTTTTAGTTGCCACATCGCTGCTGCTGCTGTTGATGCTCACTCCATAAGTTTGCTGTATCAAATGGTGTATGGATTCAATGGATTCCGGCTGTGGCCTAGGATAACAAATTATACGGTTTTAGTTAGCAACACGTGCGTCGTTGGGGTGAATAACATAAAACAAACTTTAGAAAGCGTTCCGGTTCGGTGGTCAGCTGCTCAAAGTTGTCAGCTATTTCTTTGAAGACATTTGTCTTGGTCTTGTTTTTACTATTCCCTCCCATATCGCTTAAATATTAGATTATATTATTTTTATAAAAACTGGTCTCGGGCCGAATAAACAACAAAATGATTCGAATGAACAAGACGAAGAGAATCATAAGAACTAAATGAACGAATCGTTGTTCATCAGAATATCAGCAACGAAATTGAGCGCTTAATTTGAATTGTAACATTCAACTCACTCAATACTCATTAGGTAAATTTGAATAAAAGTTGTAACAATAACATTACAAAAGTAGGTTTCTAGCGACAACTGTTTTATAGAATTATTCACTTTAGTAAATATGTGATCAGCGAGATAACAAAATTAAAAAGAACAGTTCTTATTCCTATTAACAGTATACCAAAATGTTAGGTTATCAAGTGAACCAGTTGACATAGCTTTCAGCACTACCACCAAAAAATGATTCTTTGCATAAAACACTAATAAGAGCACTGAATTTTATATGATTAATTAATTGTAATTATATTTAAAAAAAAACATTTATATATATATATAGATATATATATATAAATATATTGTGAAACATTACGCCTGGTTCGCATTAACAGTGAGTCATGAACTACTATTGATAGGAATAGCTCAATAATCGAATAGATGCCAAGCAGCGCACTCAAATTGGCAAACATATGTTTTGCTTAGGGGCCGTCCCCAAAACACAGCAATAGTTGTTAAAGTATTATGCTGGTAACTTGAGTTTGCCGACAAGAACAGATCTCAAAAACAATATACAGCCATGGACTTTAAGTTCTACAAACTACTTTTATTAGGCGGCGCCGTGCGCTTGTATTTCAGTGGCACTTCTTTGGCGTCACTCATCGGCAATCGTGTGGAATTCGCAACTCCTTTAAACTCGTTCAAGCGAGGTAAGTACGCCATTCAATTTGTATATGCCTCCATGCATCCTTAATCAGTGTCATAATGTGCATATTTCCAGTGCAAGAAGGTGTGTTCCTGCTACAGCAAGGCATCGATCCTTATCGGGGAGATCTGGTGCATGAGACGCCGCTGCTGCTGAAGGCTCTATCCGGCATTTTGTTAAATTATGCTCAACTTCTACCCATACTGTATATACTGCTCGATCTGTGCACGGCCAGCCTGCTGTATTTCCTGAGCCGTCGCTTCGTTGAGCAAAAACTGCAGCAACAGCGACAGGAGCGCAAGGACTACGCCAAGGATACGGAGGAGTTGCAGTATAGTCCGGATGATAACTGCAACATATCGGAGTTAGTCCTGCTTGCCTATCTATTCAATCCGCTGACCATCATGAGCTGCATTGGACTGACCTCGACAGTGCTGAGTAATCTACTGCTAGCAATGTATCTATATGCAATGATCAGGCGGCAGCTTCTCGTCTGCCTCGCGCTGCTCGCATTTGAGACCGTGCGTAGTCTTTATCCGGTTGTTCTCATTGCCCCGTTGCTATTACTCTTTGCCCGTCACTCGGTCTCCCGGGGCATTGGAATATTGATGCTATTTGCAACTTTCTGTTTGGCTGTTGTCGGTGCAAATTTTTTGGTCATGAATAGCTGGAATTTCTTGGATGGCACACTTGGATTTATGTATGTAACAGCCAGTGGTAGATTGCATTATTATTTAATATTTGTATTATTATCATTTCAGTTTCTACTTTCGGGATCTACAGCCAAATATTGGATTGTTTTGGTACTTTTTCACAGAAATGTTTGAGCATTTCCGCACCATGTTTTTGATCACATTCCAGCTTAATGCCACCGTCCTCTATTTGGTGCCACTATCGATAAAGCTGCGCAAGGAACCGCTGCTCTTGGCCACTGTGCTCGTTGCCCTCATGGCAGTGTTTCGGGCATATCCCAGCCTGGGTGACGTTGGTTTCTATTTGGCATTGCTGCCACTCTGGCGTCGCTGCTGGAAATGTGAGTAGCAACGATTCCAATTGGTGGCAATTAATATGACACTTCAATTTACTTTAGTCATGGCGCATGGCTTTGTCGTCTTCACGTTCTTCCTTATCACGTTGTCCATGATGGGCGCACTGTGGCATCTTTGGATATACGCCGGATCGGCGAATGCAAACTTTTACTTTGGAGCCACGCTCGCCTTCTGCACGGGTCAAATATTCCTAATTACGGATTTGCTATTTGCGCACGTCAAGCGAGAGTTTTGTCTCTATAATGGCGAAAAGATTATGATTGATGGCGAGGAGGCGCGCATTCTGCTAGAATAAGAACTGAAGAACACACAAATAAAGAGAACCACTTTTATTCCAACTATAAACAATTTGTAAGATTATTGCTTGGAGTAACCCGTTTTTGTCTTTCGATTGAGGAATTTGTACAAATACAGGATACGCTTTTCCATATCCTTCCACTTGCTTGGCCGGGCAATCGGATATTTGGTGTTGGCCAGCATGCGGCGCTTGCGCAGAAGCACCTGGTACTCATTGCCCGAGACGCCGCGAAGCCAGGACGGCACCGAGTACAGCACCCGAGTCGGATGCAGTCGATCGTTGCCCAAGATGTCGATGTAATCGTTTTGTCCAAAAAGCGCCCGCTTCTGCGACCAGGCATTCTTTGGCCGATACACGGGCATGGGCAGCTTGTGTCCGTTATCCAGATGCGGCAGCAGACCACTCTGGAATATCTTCTCCTTGTAGCCATAACGACGCACCGTCGGACCGCGTGCACGTTTCTCACCATGCGAAAGCTGGCGCACTGTTGTCGAACTGGTCAGCGCCAAGGGCTTTTCCCTGATGGCAGCAAGGTTGGCAAACTTTGAGGCGTGGCACAGCCTCTGAAATGTGTTACTCAGCCAAGACATTGCTTTTGGTTTTAATTAACGATTAGGTAATTGTAAACAGAATCAACTGTGAAGCTGGCCAAGCATTCTCAACCCGAAAACAGCTGTTTCTGATGATGGCAGCTAGAGATGTGCGCGTGACAACTCGGTTTGCGATATCGAGTTGCATGCGTTACCACTAAATCACGAATATTTTATAAATTAAAAATACAACATTAAAAAAACACTAAAGAAAGCAAATGTAGAATATCGGCCATTTCTTACATAGCTTGAATATATGCAAAGTATGTGCTATGATATATGTATATTTCTGCATTGGATCGTGCATATGATGTATATTTCTGCAATGGCTCGTGCAAACGTCTCAAAACTCTGGCAACAGTCTGGCAACGCCTCGCTTGCTTGCATTCGGTGCGTAAACAATTAATCGTTGACTTTTTATTTGATTTTGTTTTGTTTGTCTTACCCCTTTTTGAAGTCGACGCATTTTTGCACGTGCCAATGATTGCTGCCAGAGGTGCACCTGAAATTGAAAAGGCGAAACTGCGTCTAGAGATTGCCGAACTGCAGGCGGTGCTCAACGCCAAAGAGCAACAATTGCTCGAACTGCAGTCAACGATATCAACAGCCGCGAGCAACGAAGGTGAACCCGAATCAAAGCAAGACCATCAAAAATTGAGTAACGATGATATTGCACGCTATAGTCGCCAACTGATATTGCCTGACTTTGGCATCGGCGGCCAACTGAAGCTAAAGAACAGCGCAGTGCTAATTGTTGGTATTGGCGGCTTGGGATGCCCGGCGGCACAATATCTAGCGGGGGCGGGTTGTGGCAGCCTGGGACTGGTGGATTATGACCAGGTCGAGCGGAGCAATCTGCATCGCCAGATGCTGCATACGGTCGCCCGCTGTGGCTTGTCCAAGGCGGAATCGGCACGCATTGCATTGCTCGAGTTGAATCCACACTGTCACATCACGTGCCACGCAAGTCTGTTGAACCGCTTCAATGCGATGGACATCATGCATGGCTACGATGTCGTCCTGGACTGCAGCGACAATGTGGCGACTCGCTATCTGCTCAACGATGCCTGTGTCATGCTGGGCAAACCCTTGGTCTCTGGCAGTGCCCTCAAACTGGACGGACAAATAACCGTTTACAACTACGGGGCACAGGGACCTTGTTATCGCTGCATCTTTCCGGTGCCGCCGCCACCCGAGGCGGTAACCAATTGTGGCGATGGTGGCGTCTTGGGTGCTGTCACCGGCACAATTGGCGCCATGCAGGCACTGGAGGCTATTAAATTGATAGTGGGACTGGGCGATGTGCTGGCCGGGCGACTGCTCATCTTCGATGGCAGTAGCTGTCAGTTCCGCAACATAAGGATAAGAAGCAAGCGGGCTAATTGCCATGTGTGCTCCGACCAGCCACTGATCACGCAACTGATCGACTACGAGGTCTTCTGCGGCATGCATGCCACCGACAAGGACAATCCGCTCCAGCTGCTCGAGCCGGAGCAACGCATCACAGTTGTGGATTACCAAAAGTCGCTGCAGGATAAGCCACACTTGTTACTGGATGTGCGTGCGCACGCCGAGTTTGAGATCTGCCAGCTGCCCCAAGCAATTAATGTGCCATTGGCTCAAATTCTGGATGGCAGCTACCTTCAGCAGCTCGATGCACAATTCAAGAGCAGCGAGTTCCCCATTGTGGTCGTGTGTCGTCGTGGCAACGATTCCCAGATTGCCGTGCAGCATATGAAAAATCAATTTCCCGAACATTTCATCCGAGATTTAAAGGGCGGATTGCATGCCTGGACTAACCAGATTGACGAAAACTTTCCTATCTATTAATTTACTGAACTTACAAAAGAATAAGCTTTATTTTATCATTTACGCCCAATTGTAATAGTCGTATGAAAACTGTTATTTTAATATGGAAATGAAGTGTATATCAAATAATTATAATATGAATGTATATTATTCTTCAGATATAATAATAAATACAAAATTTCCATAAGCAAAGTTTTATTCCCACATTATTATGCATTTCAAATCTTTTCTAAGAGCTCATATTTCAAAAACGGAATCGGAAACCCAGACTGATAATGTAACCAAACATTACATACATATGTACATATGTATGCATGTGTGTATGTAAGTGCATGCATGCATTCATAACATTTACATGTACACACATACATATAAATTTATTGTAGCTGCTCAATAATATACCGTTGGGAGCTGATTAGAGGGCAGGTGTAAGCTAAGGTTTCGTACGTTTATTCTTTGGGTCTTCAGCTTAAAAATTCATTAGCCAACATTTTTGATGTGCAACAAATTGCAAAGTATCGGTATTCGGTATTCGGTATCGAGATGCGAGTATTCGTGCAACTGTGCGTGGCCATAAAAGCAGCTCTGCTTATTGGCGGTCGTCCAGAAGTCAAACAGCATCGGCACTACACACTACAATTACTCGTACCGTATATAGCGAAGGAGCAGTGTTGACAGGCAGCAAACAAGCAGCCTTGGCAAGTGTTGACTAAATTCGAAACTAAAACCAAAAATTTCTAATGACCGAAGATAAGCCTATGGACAAAATGCAGGGGCTGCTGTTGCTGCCTTTGTTGCTTACGCTCGCCTTTGTGCTCTTGGTGAGTACTAGCTGATAAGTAAATATATATATATGTATATGTATATATATCCCCTAAATTTTTTTTCTTGGTATTTTAGCTACCGTTCGGAGTCGCCGATAGTAACACTTGCTCCGCATCAGTGCTGCAAGCTCGTCGCTTCTTTGATCAGGAGAACTCCAAGCTGCGAGAACGTTATCATGCCGAGTACTCCGCTGCCTATGCGTACAACACCAATGTGACGGAGGATAATCGTAGTGCTATGATTGCCGTCTATGCGGAGAGTGCCAAGCAGAACAAACTGTTGGCGCAGGCCGTCAAGGCTGGCGAATATGACGAATCCGAGGATGCACAGATACGCAGGCAGGCGCGTATGTTGCAGGATCTGGGTGCGGATGCTCTGAATGCCAGCGACTATCTGGAGCTGAAGAACGCAATCAGTCAGATGCAATCGAATTATGCCACTACGACAGTTTGCTCCTATACGAACCGCACTGATTGCAGCCTAACGCTGGAGCCGCACATTCAGGAGCGTCTGTCAAACAGCCGTGATCCCGCCGAGCTGGCCTGGTACTGGCGCGAGTGGTACGACAAAGCTGGCACGCCCATGCGCGAGAATTTTGCCACATATGTGCGATTGACACGCAAGGCAGCGCATCTGAATAGTGAGTGATTGGCGTATATATATATATATATATATATATATATATATACCTATATATATAAATAGATAACCCCTTGAACCGTCTGTTTAATAATAAACAATTGTCTTCCAGACTATCGCTCCTACGCCGATTACTGGGTGCACTTCTATGAGGATGCAGACTTCGAGCGACAGCTGGACGCCACGTACAAAGCACTCTTGCCATTCTACAGGCAAATCCATGGCTATGTCAGGTATCGTCTGCGCCAGCATTATGGACCCGATGTGGTGCCAGCTGAGGGCAATATACCGATGCATCTGCTGGGCAATATGTGGGCGCAGTCGTGGAACGATGTCATTGATCTATTCACACCTTATCCGGAGAAACCGTTTGTGGACGTCAAATCGGAAATGGAACGCCAGGAGTACAGCGTACAGAAGCTCTTCCAGCTGGGTGATCAGTTCTTCCAATCGCTGGGTATGCGAGCACTCCCACCGACCTTCTGGAACGCTAGTGTGCTGGAGCGACCGCTGGATCGCGAAGTCATCTGCCATGCGTCGGCGTGGGACTTCTATCAGGACAGCGATGTGCGTATCAAGATGTGCACCGAGGTGGACACCCACTATCTGTTTGTGGTGCACCACGAACTGGGTCACATACAATACTATCTGCAGTATGAGCAACAGCCAGCTGTTTTCCGCGGTGCCCCCAACCCGGGCTTCCACGAGGCTGTGGGCGATGTAATCGCACTCTCGGTTATGTCCCCCAAGCATCTGAAGAGCATTGGTCTCACCAGCGATGGACAGCTGGACGAGAAGAGCCGCATTAATGAGCTGTTTAAGCAGGCGCTCTCCAAAATTGTATTTCTGCCATTTGGCTATACGATGGACAAGTATCGCTATGCTGTCTTCCGCAACGAATTGGATGAGAATCAGTGGAATTGCGGTTTCTGGCAGATGCGCTCAGAATTTGGTGGCGTTGAGCCACCAATTATGCGCACCGACACCGACTTTGATCCACCAGCCAAGTATCATATCGATGCCGATGTCGAATATTTGCGCTACTTTGCAGCCCACATATTCCAGTTTCAGTTCCACAAGGCGCTGTGCCGGCTGGCCGGCCAGTATGTGCCGGGCGATAGTCGCCAGACATTGGACAATTGCGATATATTTGGCAGCAAGAAGGCTGGCGAGGCATTCAAGACCTTCTTGTCTGCTGGCAACTCAAAGCACTGGAAGGAGGTGCTGGAAGAGTTCACGGGCGAAACGGAAATGGATCCAGCTGCATTGCTCGAATACTTTGATCCGCTCTATCAATGGCTCAAGCTGGAGAACAGCCGTCTTGGTGTGCCCTTGGGCTGGAACGAGACGAACAGTAAGTTACGATTACTTATTATTATAGCAACTCACGCATATCTGAATTCCAATATCTTTGTTTTTTTAGAAATTCCATCCAGCTGCTGTGGAGCATTTAGTACTTAATTCAAAGAAGACAGTTCTTTTCGGCTTTTTTTTAGCAACACAAGACAGAGATTTTTTTCTACCCACAATAGTTTAAGATACCTAAAAATATACATTATATTTTATATTACAAAAATATAAAAAAAAAACTTTTTAAATATGAATGTGAAACGTGAATATTATTGACCTAATACATCTTAAAAAGGGTTTAAAGTCTTTCGAGATAGAGTCTCAAACAGTCAGAAAAGATAAGATACGCTCTACTATAAACCTGGATAGGATTATTGTAAGATAAACGAGAGCATTGTAAATACACTTGTAATAAAAAATTCTCGTATTCTTTAATTGAAATTTCTTTTACTCTTCAAGATTCATAATCAACTTCAAAAATAATCAATCTCAAAAATTAAATGATTTTCCACGATTAAGCAAATTAAACGCCAAACGGTAAGTAGAAATTTAGTATTTAAATTGATATTTTTATTGTTTAGATTTATCATTTCTTTTTTCTTTAATAATTTTCCATTACATTTTCCATTTCAACGATTTTATTTTTGTCCATGTTTCATTAAAAAATCGTCAATATATGACCAACAAATTGCTTCCCAATAGTTCACACGTTTTTTGAAGTCGTTCCATTTATTTTTTGTTTTGTTTGCTTCTCTGGAGTCTGTATAATTTACTCGTAATATTGTTGTAAACTTTTGATAAATGCTTGTTGTACACATTAGAGAGCTTATAAAAGTTCCCATTTCGTATTGAATGTTTTAAATATTTGAGATTTTGATTGAAGTCTTTGAATACAACTAAACATGCTCTTCAGGAAGGTAAAGTATTCGAATTTAATATGTATGTGCAATTATTAAAAAAAATAAATAAATAAATACAAATTCCTAAGACTAAGAGTAAATATTTGACTCGTGTGACCGAAGCTTGACTGACTGCTAAGAATGTCGAAATATTATTCAGTTGTTATCGAATATTTTAAGTAGCCTAAAGAACGTTATATAAAATTTCAAAATTGTGTGTGATACAATTTAAGTTCTACTTATTATGCTTTCACTTTACATAAAGATTTGATAGCAATGAACTAACAAATAAACGCGACGACGCTTGAGAAATTTGAAGTTTTTCAATTTGGTCTGATTCATATAAGATCAACCTATTCCATTTTTTTTTTAAATGTTTGTTAAATGACATAAGTAATTATTTTTGGTTTGTTTTTTTTCTTCAATTAAATACATAATATTTGCATAAATAGTGTCTCGCATCTATCAATCGTTGTTATCATGCCCAGTATAGTTTAGTTCAGTATATATAGTAGTTAATATTTAATCTCTATCCTCATAAGCACCTATGTGATAAGAATGGTATGTATTAGTACATGTATATGCATGCCAATTTTTATTTGATTCTATTGAGGATTATGATGGAACTAACAATAAGATCCGCTGGTGGTTTTATTTTGTTTTGTTTTTATTTGGAGATACACTAATTTGATATATTCTTTAAAGCTGACAAAGGGACACTCGGACATAGGGATTTTAATAGGGATATGGAATAAAAATTGGGCAACTTAAAGATAGATGTGCAAAATAAAAAATATTGAGAAAGAATATGACGATAATTTACTTCTTCAATCAATTTGCTATTTCGTTATCCGAGTGTTTCAATGTTTGGGTATCAACAGCTTTGGTTTTTTAGATAACTACGAACAATGAACGAACCGCATTACATATGTTTCTCACTAGTGTGCAACAAAATAATATGCATATGGGTTTAGATAGTTTTAATTTGTTTAGACCAAGAGTTTAGTTTTGGTTAATACTAATGAGTGAATATGTTTTCTTATATAGTTGTTTCTTTGTTTTTTTTCTTCTCATTTTTGTTTTAGAATAGGTTTCAAATAGTATAATAGGTAATTTAAAAATAATTTGTATGGTTGCTATCATTGCAAATTTGAAAATGGTTTCTGCAACAAAAATGCGCCTAGGATTATTTATTCGATGCAAAGTTTTGTGTTTTGTCCAAGCAGCAATTGATGTTTTACTTTTATAGGTAATATACAAATAGATTATATATATATGTATATATATATATATATATATATATATATATATATATATATAAATATATATTTATAGTATATAAATATGCAATATATTGTAGTTGCTTATCGAAGGATTTAATCCTTAACTATTTAAATATTATTATTGAATACAATTTCCACTTTCAAAATTCTAACCGTTCAATTTTGCTTTTTCTTTTTTTTTTAGGTAGTTATTAATTAAACACAAATAAATTTGTTGTAAAACAAATTAAGAACGAAATTGGAACGAATGGCAAGCATGGATGTGTGTGTATCATGATGATGATGAGGATTTATGGGATGTGTCTGTTGGCCACCAATAAAGTGCCCAAGTCGCCCTCAACTCTGGCCTAAATTGACTCCTGGATAAATGTGCAATTGACGTTTTCTGAAATGTTTTGTTGTTTTGTTTTTTGTTGTTGTGTGTTGCTGTTTATGGTATATACTATTTATTTGTATTTATTTATTATTATGGTTTTTTTTTTGCTGAAACTGCGTTCTTGAACTAAATATGTGTAGATTTAGTCCAAGAACGGGTTTTGTCATACGGGCCTCTGATGCTGATTGGGATTTGGGTGCAACAGTTGCTGCTGCTGCTGCTGCGTGACACTGCTGATGCTGTGGTTGCTGCTGCTGCTGCTTGCGCCGCCACCGCTGCCCTTGGGTCGCGAGGGCGGTGGCGGAGGCGGCGCGTGCCGCATGCGCTGCTGCAGTATACGCGGCAGCTGCGGATGCGCCTTATGCTGTGCCGGTGGTGCTGGTGGCATCCCCGATCGATGATGATGATAATGAGGCATCTGCTGCTGTTGTTGCTGCTGCTGATGATGGTGATGCTTGCCCATGGAGGATGCCGCCGATGATGAACCGGACGTGCCCGACGCCGAACTGGTCGAGGCATGCGATGTGGTCGAACCCGTGGCCAATTTAGTGGGCAGACCACCACTAGTCGCTGGCGATGCCAAGGCCGCAATCGTTACCGGCGGCGCATTAAGCTTTGGTACAGCAACTGGCGCATACGAGCCATCATCCTCGTCGGACGACAGGGAGTTGGTGTCGGAAGGCGTGCGCGACCTGGATGGCGGCGAGAGGGCATCCTGCTCCTGCAAAAACACCCGAAAGCCCTGTATGGACTCATTTAGCGCCCACAGCTGCGACAGCAGCGACAAGTCCAACTGCCGCAACCCATACATTTCGCGGCGTAATATCGCGAGCTGGTTATCGATGGTGCTGGAGGCATTATTGCTGCTGCTGTTGCTGCTGCTATTGGTGGGCATGTGTAGCTGCAACTGCTGCTGCTGCTGGGCTGCTGTTGCAGCAGCGTTCCCGCTGGCACTGTGTGTGGATGAGGCGCGACTGTGAACGCTCTCGCGATCACTCAGTGACTCCTGGGTGGATGACAAGCTGCCATGTCGGCCATGACCGTTGTAGTTCCGATTCCTTGCCGCGGACGAGGTCGATGGCCCCAAATACAAATCGCCCGTGGCAGCAGCCAGTGCAGCAACCGAGGAGGCAGCCTGCAGTGGCTGTTGCAACGGTGAGGACGTATGTGAACGCACCTGCACCTGCACCGGCACCGATCCCTGTCCATGTCCATGTCCTTGTCCGTGGCCAGGTGCCATTGCGGTGGCAGCGGCACTCAGACTTTTTGGCAGAGGTGGCAGACCGGTTAAAATGTTTTGTTGTCTTTGATGCTGTTGTTGTTGTTCAGCGTTTTCCATCATTTCAAAGAATTTCGTATAGATTTGTCTACTTTCAATAGTTTTGCTTGCTTGTTGTTGTTCTTGCTTGTTATCGTTATCGTTATCGTTCTCGCTGCTGCTCCTTTTTTCTATTTCTATTTTGCTCTCGAGTTTTGTGTGTAGTTTTTTTTTTATTTTTTTTAGTGTATATTGAATTTCCAACTTTGGCGGCACATTGGGCACTGTTTGTTCAACGGTTGCAAGTTCAGCCACTTGACAATGCAATGCATGTGAAAGCAATGGGAGCAGACACCCCACACCAGTGGGCAATCGTCACCGGGCAGCGCACACTCGGGGCAGGTGCTCTCGAAGGACATGCGACAAATGCCACAATTCTCATCATTTGCTATCCAACGCCAAGATGCAACTCCCGTCCATGACTTGATTGTTACTTTCATTTTGCGCACATTTGCCTTATCAATGGAATGATAATTCTAAGTGCAATTTGAACACAAAAAACCTTTTTATAAACGTACTTGCCAAAATGAAACACTATCGTGCGTTTTCCGCAAAAATATTGCCTTTTTTCTCCTACTACCTGAAAATAGGTCGACCGTAGTGATGGGTTTTTCTATTTGTTTCACTGGTTTCTATCGCTTCTTCTATCGATTGCCGTCAAAGATGTTAACTTAACATCCCAAATGCGCAGTTTAACGCTGTTATGCTCACCTAACACTCGATATGGTTTTTCGATGACATTTTGGCTTATCGATAAATGTATAAAGACGCGCTCATCTTCAAAAAGTTTTAAATTATTAATGGAAATGTCTGCGGATGTAGTTGTTAATTTCGATAATTAGCATAACAGCTATAATTGAATCTACTTTTATATCACGTGCTGAGCGCAGTATAATTTTAAATTTAATTATTAACTTATTAATATGCATATACATTCGTATTTACATATTTATAATTTCGCCAGCTTTTGTCAATCTTATTTTCCCAATAAATATTTACATGGCAATTGCATATGAAACTTCTTTTGTATGCCTGTCATTAAGCACTGGACGCTGGATACAAGATACCAATTGTGTCGATCAAATCTTATAACCTGACTCGAAATCATTACTGCTGAAGTTGTTGACGACGCCGTTGTTGTATCACTTTCAGTAAACCGACGAATGTTGAAGCTGACAAACGTGCGCGCGGAGCTTTTGTTTTCGGTTTTTTTCCACGGTTTCGTTTTAATTGGCAGTTTTGTTTGTTTGTTTGTGTCGCACCAACGCACCAGTTAATAAATACAAGAAAATTTATTTGTGAATTTGCTGTTCCCCAAAACCGAAGGGCCAAAAGTTGTCCAAAAAGTGGTAATAAAAAAGCGGCATTTAACAAGCGGGAGGTGAAAAGCGGATGGTGGAAAGCAAAAAGCGTTTAAAAGTGTCTGTTGTGGTAGTGTGTGTGTGTGTCTGTGTTTAGCAAGGAGTAGTTGAAATTCTATATATATAAAAAAAGTGGAGGAGAGCCAACGATCCCTTTTGTGTTGTAAAACTACCTTGAGGGAATAAAAAAAAAATTCAAAACAACATCAACAACAAGAACAACACAACGGTTCTCAAGAACCTGTAATTGGGAACGCACTTCAATAAATAAAAGCACTTAAAATACAATATATATGCATAAGTACTATAAGCGAATGTCCATAAAACATACACTAAACAGCTACACTAAGCAACACGTTGTTGACCCTGAGCGCGAGCGTTCGTTTTCCCTACAGCTGCAACAAGCCGCCTCCGAAGAGAATGGAAATTTGCAAAACAAATAAAACTAAAAAAAATAAATGAATAAAAATAATAAAAACGACCGTCTGTCGTGTGTCGTGTGGTGTACCTTTTGTCATTCTGTCGCTTGTTGCACATGCGCTGAAAACCGTTTGTTAGCCTCGATGCATTCACCAGGCGATTCTTCTCGAGACTCTGTTCCGGTTTTGGTCATTTCTGCTGACAGATGTGGGCATCTGATATATGCATGTATGTATGTATGTATGTATGTACATATGTATGGCATGTGATGGACGGAATTACATATGTTAATATATTGCATGTAAAAATTAATGATGCTCATAAATTAATTTAGTATGTCTGCTTCCAATTAACTATAATTACAAATCAAATGCGAACTCAATTTGAAATGTGCTCTGTGCACTGCTCTTACGATTGCTCTTGTCATGTGTTTTTGGCAATAATAGGCGCTAATAGCAGCACAAATAAGCGAACAAGCAAGCGCTAAGTGCACAATCTTTTAATGATAGAATTGCAGCAAATTAAATAAATATATAATACATATGTAACTGTAATTAGTAGTCTATTGATAAAAATGGTCAATCGACTTTCGAAATCGGCGATTAAGAGCAGCGTCATATCAGAAACGATCGTCAAAAATACTTTCAGCATTGATAAGGCAAACTTGACTAACTTACTTATGGCAATCGACACGTCAAACGCTCAATGTCTGCCGTGTGTTAGCCTCCAAATGGATCTGGTATCTTTAGTGCGTCGTTCATATGTGTGTATAAACTGAAAGGCAGTCAACCAACCCAAGTGCCCTGATAAAATAAGAGAGTTTTAATCGCAATCCAACACACACTTTTTTTTCTGCTGCTACAACATCGGCGAGTATTCAATTATTGAATCAATTATTAAAAAAAATTCAATAAAAATGTATATCAGTTTCTTGTTCATGACTCATATTCTTAAATGAGTTTTCAGTCAGCCTTAATGAATAAAAGGCGGAACTGAGATCAAATACATACATATTTATCATTCAATTTTCTGGGAATAGCGACTCAGCGTCTACACAAAATAGACACATAAATATTACATTGATAATTAATAACAATACAGCACTTAAATGCCATGGGAAAGAGTCGGGAATGTAGAAGCAAGGAAGTTCCTCTTATAAAGGTATGAGTGTGTTTTCTAGCGAATACTGAGCACTTTTTAAGGTGGCTCTCTCGTATCTTGACGAAACCTGTTGAGCTTTATTGCTGGCTAATACGCATGTAGCGTTAACTGCTTTATTGTCTTCGTTGTCAAATACTTGACAAGCAATTCTCTCACGTATTTAACTCGTGCGTAGACTCTAATGCTCTCTGCTCTATGTACATATGTACGTATGTACTTCTACCTGCAACTGAGTTTCACTATTTTCAACTATATGTGTAAGGCTACAAGCATTTTTTAATAGCATCAAGGCAATGAGTTATCCGTCAAATACAAAAATTAAACCCAATTACGCTTACAAATGGCATAGAAAAAGTTATTCATTTAATGAGTATATACGTTGTTTTTAAATAAAACACCACAGAACGGCACGACGAACATAAAATACCCTGCTTTTTATTTTTATATGCAATTCATGCTAATATTTTGTCCCTCAAAAATGTATATTAACGACTTGTAAAAACATTCCACATCCACAAATTGGTTAAAAATTATGTGAATATTAAAAAAAAGATATTGTGGTAATCAAAAATCGATTAATTGTGCCGCTCAAAGCTTTATATACATAGTAGTGAAATGTTGACAAATCTTTCCCCAGAATGAATTAATATTAAGTACAATCAAAGACTATAGAGATAATACTTTAGACTATAGACTATGTAGACTTTGCTAAATCTTAATTAACTATCTAATTCCAACTTCATTTGTATTGTATTTTCTGTATCCGGGCTTGAGCTTTAAATGTTAATTGTGTAAAAATGTTGCAGTTAGCGAATCACCTTCATGAGGTCTTTTTTGTTTAACATAATGATATTTGTAATTAGAAGTCACATGCATTTATTTGCATTCAGATGTGCTTGGAGTTAGTCATACAACACTTGTCAATTTAATTGAAATCAAAGCGAAATACATTTGATATTTTGGTGTATAATTAGCTACACTCAGAAAAAAATCGCACATTCGCAAATTCCCCTAAAATGAAAATCGCTCTGAAAGCTGAAAGTAAAATTCAGGATTTGTTTGCAGTGTCCAAGCGATGATCCCAAGAAACCTGGCTTTGCAAATTAAATTGTTCACACCTCGATTGACATGCTGATGATTTTTATCTTCAATAAAAATAACTGTGCGGATTAAATCATTCATACATCGAATGACAATGTCAATATTTGCTACGGTTCGAACCATAAAACATATGCATACAAATATAAGTGTATGTATATTTTTACGTTTTTGTATGTTGGCTCGGTTTAACTACGTCGAGAATTTTCATTGAGGCATTCAGGCCACCACTCCGAAGGTGTCAATAACCGTTTGCACGTTCGACGTTCATGGCTCAAGTCTCAAGTCTACAACTAAAAACCTGACCAGCAGCAGCAGCAGCAGCAGCAGTGCACTGGCCCCGTTTTTTTCTTTCTTTTTTTTTTTTTGGCTTTGACAGTTCAAAATAAAGTGGCTTTTGTGCATTCGATCATACGATCAAGTTGGAGTTTTGAATGCAATCGAGTTTTGCCTCGTCTCAGTCAATAGCTCGAATATAATTGTTAATGCAATAGATCTTTTCACTGCACGGCTGCTGCAAGGTGCCATTAATCTTAAGTGCTTTAGTGCCTGTTTTTGTTGCAGTGTTCTAGATTACTCTTAGTTTATGGAGTATCTATTTTCACAAGTTATAAGTAAAGCAATACGTGCATCTTTGAATAATGGTGCACTAAAATTAGTGCTGTATATAAATGATTATTTAAATTTGTAAAATGCAGACGTAAAGTATTATATTTAATTGGTATATAATCATTAAAATGAAAAAGATGGCAACTTTTTCTTGATCAGCAAGTCCATATTGCTAGATACATCGGTCTGATTGCTTCCATGCGAATTAGTCCCTCAGTTTTAAAGCTATTTTGATTTCTAAGCTTACAATTTCTCTGTTCTTATTAGTGAACAACTTTTTGCCCCCTTTCTAAATGAATGTTGATATTAATACCGCGTACCCATAAAATGAGCATCCATCCATGGGATAAGTGCGTATGAATAACCCAAATATTCAAAGAAGATAATTGCACATATAATTACTACATTTAAAGTGGTCGATCACATATGTGTGCGGTTGCACGCGTTGCGGTCTATATTAGAATTACTCATTAGTAAATAGATTATAATTGAGGAATCAAATATTTTGAACACGTGGCTTGTTGCTCGAATTTCATGTTATTTATAACTTGTTAGCGTTTATTCGCCTGTCGGCGAGTTAAGAATAAAACCGATCCGCAAACACCACCAAATTGGCGGTATGGATTTATTATGACATTAACTTAACATCTCTCCATTAAAAAATTCACAAATCTGAATATGCTTCATTAAAATTGCCACGCATGCCGCTAATTAACAATTCTGAAATATGATAAGCCAATAAGGAGAACAAAATTCCAATAGAAAAACACGATTTTCAATGCTTGAAATCATTTCTTAATTCAGTTAGTTACTTAATAATTCTCTAGTTCACATAATGATTCATGTATCTTTGGTAATGTAGATATTTGTTCTTCTGATTTCTGTGAAAGAGTTTTAATAATTGTGAATGTTAGACACATATATCTATAGCAATACATACAAATATGTATTGAATAACTGCAAAATGTTCCCTTTCTGTGCTGGTGAAAACGAAACCACTTTATTACAAAGGTTTCGGTGATTTTCCAGCGGGGGATTCTAGATGTTTTTTTTTTATTCTTTATTATTATACAGCGCATATTTACGTTTTATTATATGGCCATAAAACTTGTTTTGTGTACAGCAAAATAAATGTACACTCACCTCGACACACAGATATAAATATATGTATATGTGTATGTGTAAGTGATAAATAAATTTGAATCAAATTGAAATAAAGCATTCCGATGATTTTCAAATATTGTGAATTTGATGCAACACAGAATACTAAAGAGGTAGATCAAAATTAGACGCATTGAACGTATTCCATATACATATATATTTCATATATTCCAGCATGTAATTTATTTTCAATTTTAAGCTGTGCCCTTGTCATTTTGGCTGGAGTGTGTATGTGTGTGTGTCAGTATCGATACTCCACACTCCACTCTGTACTCCAATGTATTGTTATTTTGCACACGCATACAAACAGACATATGTATGTATGTATTTGTATTATATGTATAATACACAGCATCGCGTGATTTGGCTGAGTGGCTGTGTGTTATATGTGAGTATCGTGATCGTTGTGTTTGTTATTTCTGTTGTCGTTTTTTGTTTCTGTTTCTCTTTCTGTCTCTGTTTTGGGAGTGTGTGTGTTTTTTTTTATAGTAATTTTGTTGCTTTTCTGCTGCTTTGAATGCGCGGAAGTTATTTTGAAAACTCGCTTGCGATTTTTTATTTCTGTTTTTTGTCGATTTTGTATTTTTGTTATCGCACTGGGAAAGCGAACAGACAAAAAGTTCAAAGGCAAAAACCAATCGTTTGCACTTGAAATTCAAGTCGAAATATTTGCCTTTGACTTTGAATTATGACTGGCATACATAGATGATGCATAGATAGCTAAATACTTGAAGTAAGCCAGTTTTTAGCTAATTGCAATAACAACTTGTGTTTGCAAACTTAAATGCAGTAGTATTTCAAAGGTCAAAAATGCATTGCTTGTGAAAATTGGTTTAGTTTTTAGTGTAAAATTTGTGCAAACAGTATTGATATTTAATTATCTTATTTTAATATAAAAAAAATAATAATGCTGTATAATATGAGCTCGACTTAAATATATTATTCTAGTTTTTTTTCGCCACCGAAACCTTTGAAAAACTTTGCACATATTTACGCTGGCTTCGATTACATATTGATCATAACTTCTTATCCGATCTTGATGATATTTTGACAGTTGTTCAATAATATGTCCATGTATATTATATGTTTATTTAAAATTGTGACTCATATTGCTCGAAACGGGGGCAATTATCGATAAAAAGAAATACGAAAACTTATATTCCAAATTTGAAGGCGCTAGCTTTTATAGTATCTGAGATCCGTTGGTTAGATCGACTCGGCTATTGCTTGATTGATGAATGCACAACGTTTTCTCCAATCAATTTCGTTGGCCCCTCGAAGTTATGTAACATGAGAGGCGCTTCAAATGCGCTGCACGCACAAATGTTTGTAAATGTCAGTAAATTGCATGACGAGTGCACACACAATCTGTGGTGACTACAAATGTGGCTGCTTTTCATTGCACTGAGAAAAAAACAACAAAAAAACAAAACAACAGCATGCAATGAAATCAAATTGATTGTCATTCAATTGTTGCACATTTGACATACGCTCGATTTCGATATGGATCTGTGCATCAAATGGACCCTCAATCAATTATGGAACGCTTTTCAATTTAAAGCTCGACATCTGGTTGCTTGTTGATGTGTGCCTTGGTAAATTTGCGAGCCTTGTGCGTTTGTCAACTTGTTTTAATTAACTGACTTGTGAAATGGATTCCACTGACTGTTAATGAAGTTGGTGGGTCTTGGAGGGATGGAGGGTGGTGGTGGGGGATGTGCTTTTAACGGTTAGGGCCTCACATGGCTGCTGAGCTTTGAACTGTAACTCGTTTGCAACTGAGCTGCCAAGAAAAGCTGCAACGCAATTCAAAAGAAAAAAAACCCGTTTTGTTTATCATTTATGTTGCATCAAAAAGGCCAATATTTATCTTATATGATTCAAGATTCAAGTATTTCAGTTTGCTTTTACCTTGTTGACATTTCACACCCCCAACTAAAAGTTAATCACTTCAGTCACATGGTATCTGCAGCCAGAGATTAAGACCACCGTGTCTATTAGATAACAACAAGTTGTAAACTTAATGTCGTTCGGTCTTGTTTTGTCATTTCTTAAACAGTAATGAAGATATTTTTTTAATCAATCTTGAACTTGTATACTCTAGCAAAGGGAAAGCTATAAATATGTAGACTCTGATCTCGAAAGGAATGTCTTTCGGTATTATCGCTTTTTGAAGCTAAAATAATGTTATTTTATAATTATTTTAAAGATGATCTTTCGTTTGAAAGTGAAGTTTTTCCAAATCATATAACAGGTAGAAGGAAGCTTCTCCGACCACATAGAATATATATATATAATATGTATCTCGACCATACACAAACTGCAAATTTATGCCATAAGTTTTCGTATACCGCGAGCTGGCCAAGCTTATTTCATCAGTAACTTCCTCCGTTTCTGCAATATCAATAAGAATCGGTTGCCGATAGGCGTAAAAGTCCATTCTGAAGATAAGGCTTTCCCAATTCATTAGGAATATACCTTGTCATCAAATTGATGAACTGTTCAAAATTCATTCAGGTCTGTCAAGAAATCGTATATTAATACAAATGGGCACCATCTTCTACTGTTTATGAAATTATTTGCATACATAAATATTTATATAAGTGTGCGACTTATAACAGGCAAAGACTTGAGTTTGGGATGTTTGCATTAGTTATCAAGTTCAAGCTTTGAGCAGAACAGGGCATCGTGCAGTCGTGTTTACACTCACTTGAAACTTGTTTAACTTAATACTTTGATTGTCTACTTGTCACATGCTTGCATTGTTTGTTTGTATGTATTTTTCTAATCGAGCGTAAGATTATTTATTTTACTTTTCGCCCGAATGGCCTAGTCATTAAAATTCAATTTACTTATCAAACAATATTCACACACATATAGACTCTATATTTGAATGTAATTGAGGGGGTTCTCAAGCATGACACGATTGAAAATTTTACAATATATTTGTAAATATTATTTTTATCAACTAGAAAATCATTTAAATATCTAATCGGGAATCTCCACCGTTTCTAATCGGTTTATTTTCACTCAACAGATTTGGGCATTCGTTTCCCAATCATTTAATTTTAATTTAACCAAAATATATTGACTAATAAAATGCGAATAATTTAAACCAACAATTTTCAGCACAAACCTAAGCATTTATGTATTGAAATATTTCGTTATTTCAGTTAAAAGATCTCAATTTCAAATAGACTACCATTTTAATTGGAGAAACTATTACAAGCAAAAAACAATTCAATTTTACAATCTACATAGGTAGCTAGGCTTTTAGAGAGACGCCCACATCTGCCTAAAAGTATGTTTCACATTTCTCAAAGGTTCCTCGTCCGCTAAAGAAAAGGCCATCTACGATCACACAACCTATGCCGGGAATGTGGCCCAATTCACAGAATCTTTGCTCGTTATGCTTATCGTTAAAAGTGCTAAGTAAACCAAATGATATCGCAGGGCCTGCGAGTGTGTGTTGAACGTCAACACAGATACAGGTACAGCAACACTTGTGTATGTGCACACCTGGATAAGGGTATGTGTGTGTATACATATCATACGTACGCGTGATGCAAGCTTAAAAAGTTAAAATTACCAATAAGAGTATCTTAGTGGTTACGTTATTTGTACAGTGGCATGAAATCGATAAAATTGCATCTAATTGAATCATTTATTGAATATTATATTGGAAAAGCAAAGTCTGTCAATTTACGCTGAATTTTATAAAATTATTTATAGCTTCAAATTCAGCTAAAGCTGCAAGAATAAATTGCTTACCAAGTCTATTTAATTATTTGATGTACATAATTTTGCGACACGGTGAAGGCAGAGAGCAAGTTTTGTTATGACTTTTGTTGTGCAGAGCCGTAGAGTACTTGCGTGTATAAGCTTTGAAACACTTTACTCTCTCTCTCTCTCTCTCTCTCTTTCTCTCGCTGTCGCTCTTTTACGCTCACGTTTAAGCTTACGCTCTCGCTGATGCGCTCAATAGATCACAAGACTTTCTCTGAAAACTTGCCCCGGAGTTAAGCTTTTGAATCAAAAGAGTTAGAACTGGGGTGACCAACCGACAGTAAACAAAGCTCCCCTTGCATTAAACTTCATTGAGTAAGTCATAGGGCATGCACACAATCTTATATTAACGCGCACACACACGCCACACACACACACAATCACATTTGAAAACTCCGCGCTCTCTCTCTCTCGCTCTCTGTCACACACCTTCGAAAAGAGCGAGGCCTGAAAGAGCGAGGTGGCATTGCGCTATCTGTGATATACGTTTGGACACACTACCACTTCAGTTGCCGATAAAACGTCGAGCTGTGTCCACGCTTCACGCTCCAAGCTACGCCACATAAACAACAACTTTCGGACGAGTCACACGCATTCCACGACACTACATAAATGTACTTTTTTTCCCACTTTTTTTAATGCCGCCCAACAGTGGCGAAATAAAGTCAATAAAAAAGACAAAACAAAAAAAAATATATATTCCACAAAAGGGACACTGCTTAGCTGCTACTACTTCAACTGAAGCGTTTACGACGGGCCTCTAAGATGTGCCGCTGTTGTCAGAAGTAAGTGAACATCACAACACGTACACACATACACATACACTTGACTATTTTATTTACATTCGACTTTGGCGATTCACATTTGAATTCCCGTTGCCCCTCTTCTCTCTCTATCTTTGTCTAACGTTCAGCTGCTTGGAAGATTTATACTGGAACTGCTTCGAGGAACGTTTTTGCTATGATGAATCGATCGGTAAGTTTTGAATTAACATTTATGTCGCAGCTTTGCTGTTTCACTCTCAATGCGGGGCCTCTCTTCTTTATGGTTGGACAGTTGACGGCTAGCCAGCCGGTGCATGTTTACCTACGTGGTTCCACACAAACACATACACACACACACACTTAAATACATGCTTATGTGTGACTGTGTGTGTGTGTGTGTGTATTTCGTATTTTGAGCCATAATATTATACGACAGACGACGACAATGTAGATCTTTAACACACACGCATACACACACACACACACACATATGCGCCTTGGGGGAAACGTGATTGGCATCTAAAAAAAGTGTGCGCAAAACAATCACAAAAAAAAAACAAAAATGAAGGCAGAATACGATCGAAATCATAATATGAATTGAATTGTATGGAAAGCTGACTAAATTGAGACGACAAGAAATCAAAGCAGATTTAATGGCGTTGCAGATAATGGAAACTGAGCAAGATAACAGATAATTTACTACACACAAAAACTCATGTACATTTTGGAGGGGAACAAGTAATGTGATCAAGGTCAAAGCTGATCATTTGCAGCACACATACAGATTCAGATATTCGTTATGCATGCTTTTATTCGTACATATAAATAAGCAAACGGTTTGCAGTTTGTTTGCTAGAAATTATGATTAAACAACCGTAAGGAGAGAGAGGGAGAGGCAGACTGGTAGAGATAATTTGAGTGAGAGCAATTCTTATCACAGTGTTTATTTACTGTTGCTTCCACAGCGAACTATAATGCCGAAGATGACGAGGAATATCTGGCGACACAGAAGAATGGCAGCATCATTGGACGCATTCAACCCGCTGTGGCCGACAACAACAATCTGTTGACTGTGCCACAACCTATTTGCGATCAGCCCATGGGGCGCAACAGCTCGATTCCGCTGAGGTACTAATTGACAGAGCAAACCTAGTTAATTTGTCAGTTCGTCAATGCAGTCAGTCAGTCAATCGGCCACTTATTCATTTGCTTGCATATCTGATTTGCTGGCCATTCGTTGATTAAATGACAATGCGATGTTTGACTTATGCATTGTCACCTCTGCGTCCGTTAGCCGATTTTTTAATTTAATTCTCGATTTTGCCAAGCATGTTGACTTAATGCTGATGATTTATTTTTGAACAGTGCCAAGATACACGAAGAGGATTATCGGCGCGTGACTCAGACAAATGTACCAATGCTGGGGCCGGAGATATTGGCAGTATTTGCCAATTCGCAGATCTTCCAGGATCATCAGCCGACGAAGCTGAATCGCATCAGCACCAAGACATTTTTGGCTGGCATCCATTCGCCTAACAAGGATATGCCGACAACGCCGCGCCTCAGCGAACAGGAGCGTCTTCTGCGGCGTCTGGAAGGTAATGAGGGGCATGCACAAATTGTTGGGGCCGGTGGCAAGACTAGTGGTAAGAGCACCCGCAGCAGTAGCATCGTTTCCGCTGGCGTGCCCAAGGTTAAGTTCTACCTAAATTAAATGCGAATCGGTGGAATTGATTTGCTGTAGCAGTATTTGTGCCAAAGATACTTAATTACGTACATGTAGATAATAATTGTAACAACAGCACAAAATGTGACTTAATATTTTTAATTAGAAATAAGTATATACATCTATATACATATATATATATTTACTGATAATCAGGACACAATTCCAACCAGTTAAGAGTGAGAAACGACAAGTTGACGAACTAATAATAACAATTATATATATGTTAAGAATATTATTTACCAACCGGTTAGCATTTAGTATTATTACTCGTTCCAATTGTAAGCACATAGCTACCTTTAAGTCATATTATGTATTTCGACATGGACTTTTTTGTTACGACCTTGTAATGTTAATCGTAACATCGTAGTAAGCTAAAACATATTTAACTCGATTAGCTGTATTGTTAATCACAAAAGCGAAATGAAAACAATGATAAACCCGAAACATAATCACAAAACTCAACTCATGCATTTTGAAAACATCATTATTCCTTATGTGTTCTCTGATTCATTGCCAAGGGGAACTATTCAGTATAATTATAATTTATTTGTCGTCTTTATTGTGAGTCATACGCAAATAATATCTGGAATTGAAAGTTGTGCTTTTTGAATTCGTATTGTAAAAAATATAAAAGTAACTGTGTTTTTGTTGTTTATATCTTAAAACGTTTCCTTAATTATTGTCGAGCCCCCATTGGAGCAAAATCTTTACACTTCTCATCGTTTACGATGAAGAAACCATAATGTAAATTAACCCAAATCACCGCTTTGTTATTCAGCAAGTTGTTTTTTTTTAACTCTGCGTGAAAAACGAATAATAATACCGGTTTCAGTATCTTTAATTTATTTTTGGTATTACTCCTTTTTAACATCCATGCGGAAAGTAAAAGCCAATCCAAGTCAGGTGTTGGCTGCTGTTAAATATTGTATACATTTACGTATGTGTGAAAATGATTTCATTGGATTCGTTGAATTGATTTTCCAAATAAAGTGGTAAATAATTAAGTGATAATTAATTAATCAATGACAATGATAATAAATCTGTTAAAATCCACACGCCTTGCAATCGAAACAAAAGCAAGTAGAAATTCCAGGGCGCTTTTTTTCTTCAGTCTCTCATAAAATTGCACCTCAACAGATAATGTTAAGTTTACCGTAATCGGGTATGTTCCTATCACGCCTGTACAGGTACTGAGCGTAAAAAAAGTTCTCTTTTTTGTTGTTGTTTGTTTTGTCTTGTTTTGCTTTACTGATAACCAGCAATCAAATTCGTGCGCTGATAAGGTGATAGGAATTGTTTAGCTTTAGTTATACGTCTTCTTTTGTTTCGCATTCCTCTTACAGAAGAACAAATAAACCAATAAATATAAATATTTTCATTATAGGCTTTAATCGGACTGCTCATCTTTGATTGTTAGCTGATGCAAACATTGATTGAAATTGTTGCGAAAAATGAGTAAATAATTAAATTGCATTTCATGTCATGTATTAATCCAAAATGTGAAATGGAGACATTTTGGATTAGCACTCGATATTAAATACATTCGAGCCGAGCTTATTCTTGTGGAAATAGACTGCTTTTCAAGCAGAGATAAGAACTTTGGTAAAAGTGTTTGCCACACATCGCCACCGATTTCTCTAACTCAGCTTATATGGGTTTTTTCATATCTATTAATTAATTCCTGTTTCGACATTGACAATAAAATAATAAAAGGTGGTCGCCTTCATAGAACAATTATCAGATACTTTCAAAAGAATTATAACAAAACTACAGACAGCCTAGATAAGTGGCACAATCAGTTAATGGAATTGCAATGCATCTGTATTTATTTAGTTAGTTCTCTCAAATGAACTTTAGACAAACTCTTCTAGCAGCGAATGACTGACTTTATATGGTTGTCGAAGTTCGTAAATATCGATTATTGCCGTTTATGGCATTCAATAACTCACTGTTGGGTAATAATTAAACACTCTCACGATTCTTCGATTCATAAACTGACGACATATCGGACTCTATTACTCAGTTTTGCTCGCCAATTTGCTAATCGCTGACTCAATCAGTAAATCCATAAAATTTCAAAAATTTATAAATAGCCCCCTGATTCATGGCGATAAGCTGTAGAAGTTTAAATCCCACTCCTTAGAATCGATCGTGCTTAGCAGAGAAAAATAAAAAGAGAAGTTGATATTTTGTTTTTTGTTTTCTTTATGAAAACCTGAACGTTTCGCGAGTCCCTTTGAATATATATTTTAAAGTAATATCTAGTATTAAATTAAGGTTTTTATAGCTTAAGCATTTCATATCTAATTAAGGAACAAATGCGTGATAGATGGAGTTAATTTATGTTTAACGAAATATTCTTGTCTAATTACGATCTCTTAACTGCAGTTTGGATGAAATTTTCTAAAGTTGTGGTTACTTCGTCGATTTATCCAACAATAACTAAAGTCACCACTTAATTTATTTGCAGCTGGTCTTCAAAGTGATGCCACCGACTCAGTGAAGCCAGCGTCAGCTGGAACAGCGACGTCCGAGAAGCGCATCACATTCACATTGGCCAGCTCGGACTCATCGCCGGAGGGCAGTCAAACGCTGACCCCGAAAAAGTTCGAGCCGATCGCCGAGGAGGACAAAGAGGATGAAAAGGAGATGCTGGACGAGGTAATATTGCGACCACGCCTCATCGATCGCCATCCCCATCTGATGCCCAGTGTGAGTGCAATTTCGGCCACTCCAAAGCGCATCCTTCGCTCGGCGAAAAGTGTGCCACACATGAATGTGGCTGATAGTGAGACAGACATCTTTGCCATTACGGGCACGGGTAGCCAGATCAGTATGACGCCGGAGGTGCCCTCCATATCGTTCAGCAATCTGCCGAAGAATTACGAGGATACACCGACCATTGAAAAGTATCGCGTATCCCAGAGTCTCTATTCCATACAGAATGCGAATGCAGCTCGTGCCTCCAGGGACGATTACTCCATGCCACGTTATTTCCGACATTCCAATCGTCTGGTGACGCAGAGCACCGAAATTCTGCCTGGCTCGACATCCCTTGCCTCCATATCAACGTCAGTTGCTTCGTCATCCTCGTCATCCAAGGATGAGTTACGGCGACCCGAACAGGCCAAGAGCAAGCGCCTCCAAATGCTTCGTGGCAATCTGCCGCCACTTCTCATCCATTCCGTTTCCTTCAAGCGCAATCGAGATGAGACCAAGCAAGTGGATTAACTTCATTCACCCCGATATTATTATTTTTATTACTATTATTATTATTATTATTATTATTAATATGTACTTCATCTTGTTCGTGTATATGTTATTCTTATTACTTCTGCAATATTCACGAAAATGTGTCTTAATGTGTATACAATTATTCGTATATGTTTGTATGCATTTGCACACACAATTGTTCATGTTTACACTTAGAGAAAAAGGAACAAGTTTGCCAAAATACGGAAAATGTCAAAATTATTATTTTATTTAACTTTTTCTACCTTTTTTTTGTAGTCCCCAAATTACTCAATGCACTTTCAGAATAACAACAATTAAATAATAAGTTGTAGATATTTTTTTAAGTAAAGAACTCGAGTGCCTGTAGTGCCTAAAGTATTCAAGTTCTTTTATTTTTCTCTGAGTGTATATATGAGCTTATTAATGTATATGAGACGGCAGTATTTGTATGTATTTATTTATATTTTATAAACAATTTTTTATTGTATTGTATGCTTAGTGTACAACACAATTGATATTAATAACACTCCAGACACACAAATGCTTGACACACAAATGTTACATAAATCTATATTCGTCTTGATTAAATAAAGTAAGTTTTCCAAAAGTTTGCCCTCGATTATTTAGCTTTGAGCGGAATCTAAAGGAATTTATTCTATTTGGCTTTTTGAGGTAGTTACTTTTCCCGTTAAATGGAATACGATTTGCTTCGTTGTTCTGTTCAGCTTCAGCATGCTAAACTTATTGGGTTGACAAGCATCTCCTTTAAATGAATAATGCCTGCAAAGTGGTTTTTAATAATAGCCACAAAAATATTTAAGAATGAGCTGGCATGTGGGTGATTTCATTATATTTATAAAGCCAAGACTGAACGGCCACAGAGCTCACAATCTTTACAATTTTTTAGCTATATTTATAGCACTGCCAGTTATTGTAATGCTAAGCGACTTGTGTAAATCACTTGCAAGAATTGAGTGTGATAAATATAAATATAAGTATATATGTATCTAAATTACTAATGCAATAGTTTTCAACAGGACCAACAATACGAAAAATAACACATGAGTTGTGTATACCAGAAAAATACTCTGACGATGGTATTTTTCAGAAGATTGGAAAGGGGTCTAAGTATTACCACATAGCCAAAAACCATTACATCACTTGGTATGTGTCACTTCGCTGGGGGCATTTGATAAGCCTGACCGATAACGATATCAGTCAACATCTTAAAAGTACTCCTCTTTGGATGGATCTTAGCGATCTCGACACGGAAGGTGAGTACGATTCCATGTCGAGTGGGCTGACAGCCAAATTCACCAAGTGGTACAGGAATCAAGAAGTTCTTAAAACTGTCTGAATATTGAATATTCGGATTCGTCAGAGCCGTGCATGAAATCCGTATCTTGTTATAATTATAGAAAATACATCTGTGAATCAAACACTCCGAGAACAATCTCAATAACTGATGATTATCTCATTATTGTTGTAAATATTTGCAACATTAAAATAACATTTGTTTTCCATTAAATTAAAATTGAAAATATCTAGTTTTGTTTAGTTGTTAATCTTAAGTGATATTTAAATTTAATTTAAAGTGTATAATATACCCCAATTTAAATATTAAGCGGTCACCTAGAAGTATGCAGCACTTTAACTCATTAATCTCAAATTGGCAATCATTTATTAGCACACCAAAGGGCAGCAAAATATAGCTGCTTATAAAAAGATGAGCCAAGGCGAATAATATTCTGAAATATATATTATTGAGTCTTGTTAATAAAACTGGCATTTTTATTTATTTATTGTTTCAGTTTAGCTTTTCTAAAACCTACATGTGGATAATATAAGTAAAAAACGACGACAAAAATATCAAGTTTTTCTCATGTTTAATACATAAGCCCATATTTGTTATGTACTTGTAAATTCATGCTAATTTTCTTTCCGTTTCTTTAATATCCTAAGTTGAAAACTGTTTCTAACTAGATCAAACCGGCTGATTATGTTTATCAAGCAGACAACCCACAGACTTACAAATACATTAATATATGTACACTCATAGAATAAATTGACTGAAAAAAATGAGAAATCAACAAAAAAAAAGAAAATAAAATAAAAACAGCATTTTCTGTGTTTACTGAACCCATTGGTCTGGTGTCAGTCTGGTGTGGTATATGGTCAGCCGTCAAAGCGAATTGATTAATATAAATATATGCGCTTAATTGTACATATATGTGCAAACATCCACAATATATATATATATATACATATGTGTGTATGTAGAAATGTTTTGTACTCATTAATTTTAATTTATTAGTCAAATATATTACAAAAATGTATTCGCATCTTGAATTGAATTGAATTTGATTATATGTTTATCTAAACTATTTATTTATTGAGCACAGTATTCAATATGTAAATCACTTAATTAATAATCAATAAAAAATTTTTGGAATATCTTTGCTTTCAATATTATTCAATTATTCCACTTTGAATATATTTATTTAATTTTTTTAAATGTGCAAAATATTTATTTGTGGATGTTAATGTTTTTAAAAGTAATCTAAATCCATAATGTAAACATGATTATAGATTAAATAAGAAAGAGTCAACAACAACGTTGAAACATTTTAATGAATCAGCAATTCTTTTATTCTTCTATTCGATTCGATTTTGTACAATCGGATATACCTCGTAGTTCAAGGTTATAAACTTTAGTTTTCAACGCAATTTTTTCATGCATTAGCATTAAATAATAACGTAGAGGACTTATCTGGCAATAAGCGTTGATGCGACACTTTGTACTGTGACGCAAGTATATATGTGATACATGTAAGCTGGCCCGAGGTTCAACATCTAAAGCGCCTGACGTAGACAAGCGCCTATTTGGGCTCACCTTTAAGTAACCGTGAAAAGCCCTAGAGCTCCAGTTTAGAGAGCTCTGGCTACAATTATCAGCTGCAGCTTCTGTGTATTGCCAAGGGCAACTGGTCGCATGCACGATTTGAATCAATATTAATGTACAAACACACTTCAGATAACAAATGGGCAGAAGCCAAAATTCGACGGACATAAACATGTAGCGTACTTCCGAGCGGCGGCAATTGATAATGCGATGCGGCAAAGCTTATAAAATTCTCTTGTTTAATTTTGTCGCGTGACATACACACGCACACACACACACACACACACACACACAGGAATTCACTCCTGTGTCAGTAGTGCGGTGAAAATTGAATATCAGCGTCTGCCTGACTAGCCAATCACCATGTTATCAGTTATCAGCACCCGGACCACTGCCTGGTCACTGTCGGCACGCGGCACTTTAGCGCTAATCACATCTGCGGCTCATGTGCCAGCCGTGTGTAGCGAGATGTTTCACTGATCAATTGCAAATAGTACGCAAAGAAACAGACATTGACTCGACTATATAAAATATAGAACAAAAAAATATAGAACAAATGCATTCGAGTATACTTAAACAGTTAAAATGATTGTTCTGATATTTTGAGCATTAAGATAAAAGAGATTAGATATTCTTGGAGATTAAATGGATTTAAGTAGGCATAATTATATATAATTTCTTTTAATATTAACATTTAAGAGATTAGATATACGTATACTACGTATACTCGCAAAAATCAAAGGAACTAGATTTAACCCACTGCACTGGGCTACTCAAAAGATTATTCAGTTAAGATCAATAGCATAGGAAGTAATTTAAGAAAAGTATCATCATTAGGTATTATTATTATTTATATTATTTAATTTTTGAAGATTATTGAAAATAACATTTGTATTTTCAATTTAAGTATTTAATAATTTCTAAGTCGTTTGGTTTTTCTAAGTGTATTGCTACTGACTGGGCTGCTGTCGGCACGTTATCACCCAATTAAGGTCATAGCTTACCAAAAAGTTTTCCTCGCCTGTTGCTGCCACCACAATCAGCGGCACCCGGCGATCAGGTGAAGACGGCCGGAGCACGCGTCAATGTTTTTATTTATTTTTTGCAAGTAGGTTTATTTTGGTTTGCTTATGAATAGCGTACTGTTCCCAAGCAGACCGGTCCCGCCATTATCAACTGATAAGAAGCTTCATGCACTTGATAGAATATTTATTGTAGATGAAAGGCTTGCATAGCTCTTACAATAATTATGCATTTTACTTCGCTTCAAGAATTTGTGTAGAATTTTCTAAACTATTTTAATTGAATTTTAAATTTTATTTGGCTTTTAATGTGAGCTTTAAATCGCAGCGAATTCAAGCACTGATTATCATCATTATGTATTAAGAGCGTTGACCATTAAATACTTTCAAACCTTTACTTAATAGGCTTAGCTGGCTAAATTTAGTACCAGTGTCTATACTATATATGATCTTGTTGGGAACAACTAAAGGCTTATAGAAGAATTTAAATACAAACAGATTAACGGCTGTCCTGAATTTTACGATACTTTTTTAAGCGCAATTTTATTATTATAACAAAAATTTGTTTAACTAAGTAGTCGCTGAAAAGTGTTAGGCAAACATGCTTGAACTTACACTGTATTACATGATTAAATATACAATACATTTTGAAATCACGGAGTTAAAAAAAGATTTGATTTTTAAAAGGGATATTAAAAATTGATTTAAATTGAAAATGGAAACTGCTAACACATCCTTATTGCCCTACGTGTTAGATATACTAAGTCGTCAGAGTGATTTATGTGAGTATATATCTATATAAATAAATACAAATGTATGTATCTGGCCAGGACTAAATCAACAAAAATACAGGCACAACAATAGATGCGATTTGCGAAAAGATGCACAATATGATAACTGAAAATAGACTTATTCCCTTCGGCGGCCTCCGAGGTGCCGTCGAATTTGCAGTGAATCTTGGTGTTAATCTCGGCCTGCTCACATTGAGTGACAAACGGATCCGGCTGCCATTTAACTTTCGCGGCAAGCACAACAAAAAGCAGACGCAGGCAGCAAAACGAAAAATCAAGAAAGTTCAAAAGAAAGGGCATCAGTTGGCCAAATCGGTAAGATGTCTTTTTTTTGTCTAGTCACAAGAATGTATTATCCCTCGACTATACTCCAGATACTACGTCGATTACCAGTGTGCAAGCAAATGAAGAAATATTCACTAAAACCTCGTCCTGCAGTTAGAGCCAAATGTGCTGCTCAACGTCTAAAGACCCAAGTAACTCGGGGGAATCGTCGAAACAGTGGAAAAACTCGCACTTGTCGCTAATAAAAATTGTGTTTGCTTGAGGGGTGTCTGTCACTTGGACATTGTGCTATTGAACTGGGGTAGCAAATGGGTCAGCATGTCGTCGGACTTGGACTAATTAACAGGTCACAAGCACGGGCATGGGCACGGACACAGTGCGTACACCTCTTGATGTACGGCTGACACCATGCACCATACACCATAGCCATAGCCGAAACACCTGTTCTGTCCTGCCCTGTTCCTGGTGTGTGTCGCAGTTGCTGTTTGAATTGCTTAGCATATAGATTTAATGAATTATTCAGTGGATCACGATTGAGTGGCGCAGCCATTATGAAATCTTTTGCTTAGCATTTAGTATGGGCATTGTATGGGCATTGTATGGCCGATTATTTATGCAACTTTAGAAGTCTTTGGGCCTTTCACATCACCCATTCCCCAACCCACCCCATTTAATCGAATGCATAAAATGAATGCGAAGAGTGCGTTACGCGTTCAGTGTGTCTTCGGATCTAGTCGAAGCGATATCAATAGTCGTGGATAAAAAACCGGAATACAATAAAATAATAAAGTGGCAACCAGATATAATATCCTATCGCAATTAAGGACTTTTAAGGATACATACACAGTGGAATATACTTGCTCATACTCACAAAGGAATATTATGTGAGTGATTGCAATCACACAAATTAAACCAATTTTAATTACTGTGTCCACTGCTTGTGTGTGTATCTATGTGTGTCTCTGTGTGTGTGTGTGCTAAGTGCAAGAATGTAAAAAGGTCAAAACCCTTTGTTGATTAATTTATTAGATAGTGGCGTGTTTGTAATTTCGTTGACAACTTTGACTGCATATTTTACTGTAAAGTGCAGTACGACAAAAAAAATAGAGAACTTTGAAATTCATTATTGTTGTCATAAGTCCAGATATTTTTTGGACCAAAGAGTTAAGTTATAAGATTAAAAATTATAACGTTCGAGTCCTGCAATTATTATAATTTATGTTCGTATTCATTTTAGGACGAGAAAAATGTACGAAAAAAATCAAGAACTTATTTCGGTAACTAAACTAAAGAAAATGGAAAAATTATTAAATATTTTTTAATAGTTATTAAAGTTTGATAATTTAAAAATCACAGACTGTAAGAGAATTACAAATTATATTTTGCAATAAAATATAATGGATTGTAGATAATTCTGATATTGTTGTAATTGCCAATCAGTCAGGGTCCGAGTTCTTAATATTTATAATTTAGTAAACTATACCTATTAATAAATATAAATAAATAGTAGACATTATACCCTTTTTTTAATAAACACACACTCTGATATTTGTTTTTGATGAAAATTTGTCGATAAAGGAAAACTATATAGTCATTTTGCCAAATGCAGCAGTCATCAACATTATTTTTTATATGTTCGCATACAGCTCTCCGTCGAATTGCAATCACTTGGAATGAGCAGGTAATACGTTATCTCGTCACTTGGCAACGGGTGCCTCTATTTGCCATAGGTATTACTTATTTCTGACACGTTGATTGATTCGACTGATATGCCTCAGTTCCTAGCTCAATGCATTTTCGTACAAATATTTTTGTTCAATAAATAATAATAATAATAGGAAAATGAATAGAACATAGTTTCAAATAAGATTTTAAATTAATTTCGGGAGATTAGCTTTTGCTGGTTAGCAAAACAACTGAGCTAATTAAAACATTTATATATTTTTTTAAATATATATACTCGTATATGTGTCAAACTAAAAACGGAATGAACTCGTCCTTTAAACTTGCTGATAGCTACGCTTTTCTTATAAGGTTGCCACCATTGTCTTATATATTCTTCGTTATGATTAATTGTCCTTTTAATTTAACTTATCCACAAGATTCATAATGTGTGATTCAACTATTCAATGCATAGACTAAATCCGAAACTAATCCGACCCTGAATAGCTGGCAACAAAACAGAATCAAAATGGGCAGTAAGAAGAAAACGGAACGACCAAGGGCACAAAACAATGATGCTGCTGCCAGTGCCGGTGGTGACATAGTCATATCAGGACTATCTGGAAAGCTGCCGGAAAGCAGCAACATAGAAGAGTTCAAGCATAACTTACTCAACGGTATTGATATGGTTACAGATGATTCCAGACGTTGGGACGCTGGTAAGCTCATAGCTCTTAGCTGCATAGCTTAAGAAATTGATGAATTGTTGGACTGTCTTTGGCAGGCATATATGGATTACCAGAGCGCATGGCCAAAATGCGTGACGAGGATCTTGAGAAATTTGATGATACATTTTTCAGCGTTCACCAGAAGCAGGCGGAACTAATGGATCCTTGTATGCGAATACTATTGGAGCTGACACACGAGGCGATCGTCGATGCGGGAATCAATCCAAATGAATTACGGGGTAGCCGTACCGGTGTCTATATAGGTCTCTCCTTCGTGGAGACGGAACACGAGATTCCGAACATGGAACCGAGCAGCATCAATGGCTACTGCTTGACTGGCTGTGCCCGGGCCATGTTTGCCAATCGAATCTCCTACAACTTCGACTTTAAGGGCCCCAGTTTCGTCGTGGACACCGCCTGCTCCAGCTCCCTTGTGGCCCTATCGCACGCCTACACAGATTTGCAATCGGGTCGCACCGACTATGCCATCGTCGCTGGTGTCAATCTCATACTGAAGCCGATCTTTGCATTGCAGTTCCTGCGCCTAGGCATTGTCAGTCATGACGGTTCCTGCAAGACCTTTGATGCGTCGGCTAATGGCTATGCACGTGCGGACACCTGTGCCGTCGTATTTCTGCAAAGGAGTGAGCAGGCGAAGCGCATCTATGCCACGATACTCAATGTGCGAACCAATACGGATGGGTTCAAGGAGCAGGGTGTCACCTTTCCCGATGGTCGCATGCAGCATCAGCTGCTGCGAGAGGCGTATAGTGAGATCGGTCTCAGTCCCGATGATGTCGTCTATGTCGAGGCGCATGGCAGTGGTACTCCGGTTGGCGACGACCAGGAGGCCAATATGTTAGGCAACTTCTTTTGCCATCCAGCTAGACCCAATCCTCTGCTAATTGGATCAGTGAAATCGAATATGGGCCACGCGGAGCCCGCATCTGGAGTGAGTGCGCTAGCGAAGATGATTATCGCCATGGAAGAGGGCATTATACCTAGAAATTTGCACTATCGAACACCAAATCCCGCTGTGCCAGCTCTAATGGAGGGTCGACTCAAGGTCGTGGATCGTAATCTACCCTGGCAGGGTGGCATTGTGGGTCTGAACTCCTTTGGCTTTGGTGGGGCCAATGTTCACGTTATCCTCAAATCACACGAAAAGAAAAAGAAACTTCCGAAAAAACCAACAAAGGATCTCTCATTAAAACTAGTTATTTGCTCGGGTCGCACAGAGAACGCCGTACAGCAACTTTTGGAGGCAGCCACGAAGCATCGCAACGATCATGAATTCTTGGCACTCATCAATGACATTCATTCGCAGCCGATTCCAATGCATCCGTATCGCGGTTTCGCCGTCCTGGGATCCACAGGTGCCGTCAAACAGGAGATACTGCCCTATGAAGAGGAACAGCGACCAATTTGGTTTGTCTTCGCTGGCATGGGTAGTCAATGGCCCTGCATGGCTAAGGATCTGATGCAGCTGGAGGTCTTTAACAAGTCAATACAACATTGTGCCGAGGTAAGTAAAGTGATAAAGATCTAACAATCAGAATTTATCAATTAACACGTTTGTTAATTGAGTAAGCAAATTTTGTCGATAAATTTCTTCAAAAGAGGGAAAGACTTGTATATCAGATGTATCCTACCATTTTCCCATTTCCCATACACCGGCTCTTTAGGTGCTGGCTCGAATGGACTTCGATCTGATTGATGTGCTAACAAGGTCAACGGAGAAGACATTTGACAACATCCTCAACTCCTTTGTATCAATATCTGCTGTCCAGGTTGCATTGACGGACTTACTCCGAACACTGAACATTGAGCCAGATGGCTTCATTGGGCACTCGGCCGGTGAACTCGGCGCCGCCTACATGGATGGCTGCCTAACAGCCGAGCAGGTGGTGCTATCGGCTTATTGGCGCAGCAAAAGCGTCCTTGAAACGCCTGGACTGCCTCATGGCTCAATGGCAGCAGTGGGTCTGGGCTGGGATGAGATTGGACAACATCTGCCACCAGATTGTTATCCTGTTTGCCATAACAGCGATGATAACTGCACAGTTTCCGGGCCTGTGGCTTCCATGGATGCAATGATGGCGAAGCTTAAAGCAGCGGGAGTTTTCGTTAAAGAAGTCGCCGCGGGTGGTTTTGCCTTCCACAGCAGATATGTAGCAGATGCTGCTCCAATGTTGCGCAAGAATCTAGAGCGTTTGATCACCGAGCCAAAGCAGCGATCTCAACGCTGGCTGAGCACTAGCGTACCGGAGCGAGATTGGCAGACTCCTTCGTGTAGAATGGCCTCGGCGGCGTATTTTATCAACAATCTGATATCACCCGTACTCTTCAATGAAGCTTTACGCCATATTCCAAATAATGCCGTGATTGTGGAGATTGCTCCCCACGGACTCTTCCGGGCCATTCTACGTTCGCTAACGCCAAAAGTCAGCTATTTGAGCCTCATCCAACGGGGTCACGCAAACAATGCCGAGTTCCTTTTGAGTCAGATTGGACAGCTGTATGCTGCTGGTGAGCAGCCACAGCTGTCGCGAATGTCTCCATCGGCAACAGTTAGATATCCTGTCTCTAGGGGCACGCCCATGTTGAACTCACTTATCAAATGGGATCACACCCAGAAATGGGGCTATCCGAAATTCCAGGGCGGACGACAAGCAAACCAGCTAAATATTAATCTCGATCTGAGTAAGGAAGAGAACGCTTTCTTGGCTGGCCATACAATCGATGGAAGAATCCTCTTCCCGGCAACGGGCTACTTGACAGTGGCTTGGATGATGCTGGCCCAACAAAACGGCAACGACTATCAGCGTACTCCCGTCGTCTTTGAGGACATCGTTTTCCATCGCGCCACCATCCTCGGAATTGATGCGAACTCAGCGGTTAAATTGTCGATTAACTGCTGTCAGGGCAACAACACCTTTGAGATTTGTGAAGGTAGCAGTCTGGTGGTATCGGGCAAGCTTCGTTTAGTCACAAACGTACAGCAGGAGCAGGTGGATGTCGCCGGCCTGCCCGGTATTGCCGGCGTCACCAAACTCTACACCAAGGATGTCTATAAGGAGTTACGCTTGCGTGGCTATGAATATACCGGAATCTTTCAGGGCATTCTCGATGTCGACATCGCAGCTGTAACCGGTCGACTTCAGTGGATGGATAATTGGATCAGCTTCATGGACACCATGTTGCAGTTCCGCATACTCGGCAACAACATTCGCGAGCTGTACCTACCCACGTCAATTCAACGTGTCGTCATCGATCCCCTCAAGCATCTGGAGCTGCTCAAGCAGCATCAGCAAAAGCTTCCAGTCTACTGGCATGACAACATTTCGGTTATTAAATGCGGTGGTGTCGAGATACACAGTATGAAGACGGCTCAGACCCAACGTCGCCCGGGCGGACAGAATGCACCGATTCTGGAGCGCTACAGCTTCACTCCTCATATCCAACACACCATTCCACGTGGAGATCAGGAGCGAGCGAAGAGTATGGCCCTAACTGTGGCCATGCAGCTCATCACTGAGAACAGCGGTGGCGCAATTAAAATCAAAGGAGTTGAGATCGCTGCCACACGCAACACAACGGAGACCCTTAATGCTGTCAAGCTACTCGAATTTATCGAACGTGAACCAATTATGATAGCTGATATGTGTGTTGCAACAAGCAGTAACACCAATGAGTCGGAACTTGCAACATTGCTGCAAGATACCGGAGTTCGGGTGATTGTCGGGGATCTAGCCAAAGCAGCTGTGGAAGAGCAATGCGACTTTCTACATGCACTTAATCTGCTCTCGACCGAGCCAACATTAATCGACCTTCAACTTCAAAATGGCATAGAGTCAGTCAAAAAGGAGAGTGGGTTTCTGCTGTTGGAGGAGAGTGCCAGTGCTTATAAGACCACAGGACGGGCACAGTTGCAACGTCGTCAACTCTTGCCAGTTCTAGAGCAAGTCTATGACAGTGATCGTATGCTGATTCTAGTTAGAAGGTCAATCGATAAAGACTTTTCCACTTCGCTGGTGGTGCGCGTGACCAATGAACATTTCAAATGGATCGTTGATCTTAAAACGGCGCTAGTCAAATCAGAAGCTGATCATAAGAACGTCTATTTGGTGGCACAAGGAGAACCGAGCACTGGAGCACTTGGTTTTATAAACTGTCTAAAGAGAGAGCAGTTCGGCAATCGGGTTCGGCTTTATTTGCTGCAGGATCAGGGATTACCTGCATTCTCTCTGACAGATGCCTTCTATGCTAATCAGTTGGCCAAAGACATGTCCATCAATGTCTACCGAAATGGGAATTGGGGCAGCTACAGGCACTTGCCACTGGATACACACCAGCAACTACTAACTGTGGAGCAAGCGTATGTGAATACACTTGTCAAGGGTGATCTCTCCTCACTGAAATGGATCGAAAGTCCGCACAGCGTAAATGTCGATCAAAACAAATGGGAGCCCAGCACAGTGTACTATGCACCCCTGAACTTTCGAGATGTGATGTTGGCATCTGGCAAACTGGGCGTTGATGCTTTGCCCGGCGACTTGGCGCATCAGGATTGCGTTTTGGGTCTGGAGTTTGCCGGTCGCGACTCACAAGGTCGTCGCATCATGGCAATGGTGTCTGCCAAGTCATTGGCAACCAACTGCCTTGCCAACAAGAATCTACTTTGGGATATACCCGATAAGTGGTCCATGGAAGAGGCCTCAACGGTGCCCTGTGTCTATGCGACCGTCTACTATGCCCTCCTTGTGCGTGGACAGATGAAGAAGGGTGAACGCATCCTCATCCATGCTGGTTCAGGTGGTGTGGGCCAAGCTGCCATTTCAGTGGCTCTCCATCATGGACTGACTGTCTTCACGACGGTCGGCAGCAAGGAGAAACGGGAGTTCCTGCTGAAGCGTTTCCCCAAGTTGCAGGCACGCAACATTGGCAATTCACGTGACACATCCTTTGAGCAGCTGGTCATGCGCGAGACAAATGGTCACGGAGTTGATCTGGTGTTGAACTCACTCTCTGAGGAGAAACTGCAAGCATCCATCCGCTGCTTGGGTTTAGACGGACGCTTCTTGGAGATTGGCAAATTCGATTTGAGCAACAACAGTCCCCTGGGTATGTCTGTATTCTTGAAGAACACCTCCTTCCACGGCATTCTGCTGGACAGTGTTATGGAGGGTGAGGAGGAGATGCAGAAGCGTGTCGTCTCGCTGGTATCGGAGGGAATTAAGTCGGGTGCCGTGATTCCACTGCCCACCACTGTCTACGCTGACCAGGAAATTGAGAAGGCCTTCCGGTTTATGGCATCGGGCAAACACATCGGCAAGGTGGTCATAAAGGTGCGCAACGAGGAGGAACAATCGGCCGTACCCAAACAGCGTTTGATCAACGCCATTCCCCGTACCTACATGCATCCGGAGAAGAGTTACATTGTCGTCGGTGGCTTGGGTGGCTTCGGCCTGGAGCTGACCAACTGGCTGGTGAATCGTGGGGCACGCCACATTGTTTTAAATACACATTCCGGGCTAAAGACCGGCTATCAAGCCCTCATGATCCGACGGTGGAACGAGCGTGGAGTTCAAGTCGTGATCGACATCAACGATGTCACCTCCGCTGTCGGCTGCAGGAATATGCTGGAGAGCAGCAACAAGTTGGGACTGGTTGGGGGTATCTTTAATCTAGCCGCTGTACTTCGAGATGGTGTTTTTGAGGAGCAAACTGTGAAAAACTTTGAGTTAGTCACAGCGCCTAAGACAAGAGCCACCATGCATCTGGATCAATGTTCGCGCAGCATGTGCCCAGTTCTGGAACACTTCATATGCTTCTCCAGCTTGTCCGCGGGTCGCGGTAATCCCGGTCAGACAAACTACGCCCTGGCCAACTCAAGCATGGAGCGCATCTGCGAGCAGCGGCAGGCAGAAGGTTATCCTGGCATAGCTATACAATGGGGTGCTATTGGTGACACTGGGCTTATTATCGAGCACATGGGCTTGACTAACAATAACACTGCGGTTGGTGGAACTCTGCCACAGCGGATGACCAGCTGCCTGCAGACATTGGATACGTTTATGCAACAGCCGCATCCTGTCCTCGCAACGATGGTGCTGGCCGAGAAGCGCAAATCGGAGCATTCAAATCGCCAGAGTCTCATCTCCGCCATAGCGAATATAATGGGATTACGGGATGTAAATAACATACAGGATAAGACGACACTCTTTGACTTGGGCATGGACTCCCTGATGAGCACGGAAATCAAGCAGACATTAGAGCGCAACTACGATATGGTGCTGTCAGCGCAAGACATTCGACAGCTAACATTTACTGCTCTGAAGCAAATCGATAACAAAGAAGTCCAAGATAAGGCCGCAAGCTCAGATGCAGTTACTCCAAAGACAGCATCAACGTCGTCTGCTGCCAACAAGGCCGGTCGGACGAACATTGCCCAAACGGATGAAACTCGCAAGGTATTCGCAAAGGAAGTATTACCCCAGGACGTACTTGTGCATCTGCATTCCATGGCAATGAAGACGGGCAATGAAACAGCCGTGTTCTTCGTTGCTCCGATCGAAGGCTTCACAATAGCTATCGAAACTCTGGCCGCCTCCCTCACCTGTCCGGCCTATGGGCTGCAGTGCACAGAGGAAGTGCCCCTCGACTCAATTGAAGCCTGCACCGCCTACTATCTGCAACAGATACAGCAGCTACAGCCACGTGGTCCCTACAACATTGTGGGTTATTCCTACGGTTGCCTGCTGGCCCATGCTATTGGCGTGGCGCTGGAACAGCGACGATTTGGCGTCAAAGTCATTATGCTGGACGGTGCACCCACAATGGCCAGTGGCTACGTGCAGGAGGCCAAAAAGCAGACTGACGACTTGAACCGCCAGCAATCGATGACACTGGCCTACTTTGGTGCACTACTCGCAGATGTGGACTACAACCAGGTGAGTCTAAGCAAACTTTATTCTCTCTAGCTGAACACTACTCACTCCTAACGTTTAACGCTTAACGCATGCAGCTTCTGCAATTGCTTGAGGGCGTCAAGACGTGGCCCTTGAAGCTGGATAAGCTGGCGGATACTTTGGCATCGCACACTCAACAAACCAAGGAAGTGGTAAGCTAACAATATACTCTTAACATAGTAGTAGCTATCTGAATTTTTATTTGCATATAATTACATACATATTTAAAATAATCGCTCAAAGTTCAATTCTTATCAGCGGCATCAGCGATCAGCAAACCAAGAATCTTTCATTATATTAAATGTTTCGCAAAAGTCTAAAATAATATTGAAAAACATTTATAATACTATTAGAGTAACCGCTTT
Organism: Drosophila macrothrix; assembly: GCA_035042055.1. Lineage (NCBI taxonomy): Eukaryota > Metazoa > Arthropoda > Insecta > Diptera > Drosophilidae > Drosophila > Drosophila macrothrix. The sequence goes on from JAWNLX010000604.1 coordinate 10,873,003, forward strand.
TGGTATAAGCCAAATGAGCCAAACGTAAAATTAACTACTAGTTTTTCTATCAAATGTTTCAGTCGTCAGTCTATTATAGATAATAAATATTTACAGATCAAGAAAGCCGCCTGCATGTTCCAACAGAAGCTATTGCTCTCGGAGAGCTATAAGGGAGCGAAGCAACTAAATAGCGATGTGGTGCTCATAAAATCGGCGGAGCACAATGCAATCATGTCGCAAGATGACTACGGTCTCAAGGAGGTAAATCATTTACACATACGATACGGACGAATATCGTAAAAATGTTAACATGACCATCTCTGTAGATTTGCAGCGCCCAGATCGATATGCACGTTGTGGCAGGCACCCATCGAACATTCCTCAAGGAAGCCCAAACGTTACAGATCATCGAGCAGGTTTTACAAAAAGAGTCCGCTTAATTGCTTCATTTATTTTGTAGACATAGTTTTTCTGTTTAAAGCGCACACGTCGATTACATACACAACTAATACTAATAACTTTTAATTGTACATTTAAGCGTTTCAAAAGTTTACTTTGTTGTAAATATTAAATTAATTTCTTTATGTTCTTAACTAGTGTTCGTCTGAGGATTCAGTGTCAGATAAGACCATAGTCCGATTTTCCTCACGTTTCAGATTAGGAACATATTTTTGTCCTACAAATAACACAAATAACAAAAACATTCGAAACATCTATTAATCAATCTATTTAATCAGCTTTACTCTGCGGAAGCAAGATGCATACACATACATATATGATTATGTATGCACAGTGCAAATGCGTATTGTTATTTAAAAAAAATGTGGCGCGATTCTTATGTCTGACGATATTCAAGAACTGAGCATTCTATCGCTTTCCTTTCTATTATCGGCTTTAATTTCAAATCTCCAAAAAACATGAAGGAAATGAAACTGTTATTAAGGGCAGTCGGCTCAACAACAGCTGATTAAGTTAACAGGCGAGGCGCCATGCATTGAAAGGTTAACAGAGAGCAAGAGCTTTCTGTGCTTATCTCGTTTCACATTGCTCTCCGCTGCGCACTGAAGAGAAGCTTTTGCAGCGACAGTCACCAGCCGCTGTAGTCGTATAAAAGCCACCGCTCACCTGATGCCGCGACTATTCGTTATTCACATTTCATCGTAGGTCGCGCAAAAGTTTACGGTATTTCCATACCATAAACCGATCCGACATTAAAAGTGTTTCGCAGCAAAGTGTAAAAGAAAAATTGCTCTAAAGAAGAACAAACATAAAAAACACGTTGCTGTTCAACGAAAAGTGCTTAATAGTGACATAAAATTGACCGGAACTATTGTCAATTGTCTATTATAAATATATGCACGGTTAATCGAGAAGCTAACGGTTTTTTTTAGCCTACAGTAAGGACCGACTGGCCAAAAAAAAACCCCGTACCGCCTGCCAACAGCAAACACATTACCAAAAGTGGTTGCTGCTTGTCTCACCAAAACAGCTGTCGAGGAATCGCCTGATTTTTAGGTATGTATTCTGCACGCATGCACACAACACAAGCAAAAATATATATATATATGTGTGAGTGTGAATAGATGTAGACTGTTATACTCATGTGTGTGTGAGTCAAAAAGGAGGAGGAAGGATACAAAAAAAACCTGTACCAAAACTAATTCTCTAACGCCGGTTTAGTGCAGAATTAAGTGTTGATTAAAATCTGGTTTTAAGTAGTCAATAAAAAAGAAATAAAAATTAAGAATTTAAATATGGAATATTTTAAATGTTATTATTAGCAGCTGACAACAGCTAGAAAAGGAAATAATTCCAAAATGAGCTCAAAATTAAGAATAACTCATTTCACACCTGTCATGTCACGTTTGACCTTTCAAATGTTTGGCTAATTGTTTTTAATATGTATATACTTTTAATATATAATTTGCCTTACAACAATTTCCGCTTATTATACTAAACTGAACTGAACCCATTAAAATGGGCGAAGAGAGTATAAATGTTTTATTTGTTTTTTAAAGTCCAAATAAAGTCCAAATTTCCGAAAATGTTGTGGTAGACCTTTAGCAAGCTTGCGATTGGCTTCATTCTTTTGACGGCTTTGATAGGGTTTCGCATACTAATTGGACAACTTGCTTGATGATTTTTCTACGATTTCTGTAATAAGAGAAAGTAATAATGAGAGTGACAGAATTGATTGGAAATTTTTCTAATCTACATACAGACACAACAGATGTATGTGAATCAGCAGATAGACACATGTTAGTTTAAATGCACTAAAAATGATATAAATACTATGTTACTAAAGGCCGTTTTCAACGCACTTAGCGTATTCGAGTTAATCACCCCATTTCAATTTCTCTTATCACATTGACAATGAACTTGAGGCGCGCGCACCTCGCTTGGCTCAAGTGGAAATTGGATGTGGGTGTGGACGCTTGATATGATGCATACCTGCCTGTTCTGCACATTAACACCACTCTCATTTGTATGTGTTTAGGTAGGTTTCCGCATAATCGATAAGTGTGAAAATAGAATCAAGTGCATAAATAAATAACATTAAGAACTGCTGCTATTGGGATACTTAACAGTGACTAGCATTGCGCTGAAACGGTTTGTTTACATTGCATTGTTTATTTAACGAGTGACGCAATTATGAAAATCAATATGCCTAGATAAGTAGAAGTTTGTAATTAATGTAAAAGGATATACAAATATCGCGTCTATACAAACAATAAATCGAACGAATAGCAGCAGCAGCAATTATACAGATGACGCCGTTCAAAACTAACACAAATATGTATATAAATATTACTTAAATAATGAACTTGGAAATCACGCCACCTTATCTCACTCTCCACAAATTGCTTATGAACACGCGTTGTGCTAATGTTAGTGTAGGCATATGTATGTGTGCATGTGTATGGGTTTGATCAGAGTAAATATGTTTTGCCGGCTGTTGTCGAACTCATAGCGTCTCTTCTGTTATGCTCCCTCCATGATTGTATACATGTATATACATATGTTGCCATGCTCTGGAACTGTTCTTGCCGTCCATGCTTCATATCGAAGGCAAACAAACATGACAAACTACTGGTTTAGCTTAACGGACTTTTTCTTTTATTGTGCCATTCTCATTCTGCATATCGTACGAGTTTTGTCGGCGAATAAGAAAGCAGCGTGCGAAACGCTATTACTGTGTTTGCATTAGTATTGGTGAGCGTGTCAGCTGCGACTCATGTTGTCATTTTAACATTTTTTGTGTTGCACTGTTGAGCTGAATACACACTGTGATATGCTTGTGTATGTACATATACATATATGTACATCTGTTCACATTATTGTGTACGTTGTGTGCTTATACATAATGTTGCCGCGCACTGTTAGCCACACAATAATCACGCCACAAGCACACGAACACAGCAGAGAGCAAATGTCGTTGCATGCGCAGCTTCTCCAGAAATCACCTGATTTTCAGTTACTTTCCTCTAAAAAATGTTCACTCGACCAGTCGGGCTGCTGTCATAGCTTTTTGTGAGAAGCCAACATTGATGAAAAGCTTTGCGTGATTAACAGTAGCATTAACAGCGATTGTATTTGTACAGTTTTACTGTTGGCACCACTGTAAATGAGCTTATTACACATTTGAAATACTTTTCAGTCGTTAAATTACCAAAAACTAGCTGTGTGAATACTTGAATTCTCTTAATAATATATATCTGTACAACCCAGCATATTTATTGAGATGACCATTAAAAATTTATGTAAAAGCCGAGAAATTACGTAGATGTCATGAATGAATGTCATGTAATGAACTCAACACTTCAAAAACATCACTAATTATTAATTACAACAGCTTACGACTGAAGTTTGATACTTCAAATTAAGAAAATATGAATAAATTCAATTTCCCATAGTAATTAACATATTTTCAGTGTATTTTGTAAACAAAACACAGCTGGCTAAGAAATAAATGGAACTTTGATCAATAAATCAATTTCTAGCAACTGACTTTTTGTCTTATTTTGGCACTTTCTCTTCGAGTCAAAGTCTATATAGTTAGTCTCTCTTTTTTTATATAAATAGCTTAAATGATTGTAATTTGCGGCCCATTCAAATATGCAATGACTTCGTTTGTTTTTGTTAATTAACAAACAATGAAAGTATGCAATACTCTTAAATATGAAAGAACTTTAGTTTTGATGGATCGGATTCCTTTAAAAATTAAACTTATACAGCAAAATTTACTAGATGATTATAGTTTTGTAATAAATTGTATGCGTCAAATTGTCCGAAAATTAAGTTATTGTATGGAAAACATTTATGTGACAAAATATATTAACCAAACTCAGCAAGTCAAAAGAAAAATAATACCTTTAAAGATATTCGAAAGTGATTTTTTCAGTTTAAAATTCGACGTATATAATAAACGTACTTTTTGTTTTAATTGTAAGAAAATTTAGGTTATTGTAGACAACGTTCGAGTTATGTATATTATATGAGATTCGAGTTAGAGAGGAGACTATTAGAGTTTCGAGACTGTGTTAATGTAGATTTATGTAAACGTATCAGCAATCTAAAAACTAAAAGAATTTTCCATTTTTATTTATTTTTGATAGACGCTAAAAGTTTGTTAAGAGTCGTGGATCAGCAAACTGTTGCGCTCAATAATCAAAATAATCACAAACCGAGCTCTTCCGCTGTACAAAACGGTAACGGTAAAAGTGCACGTGCCCTTCGTCGGCGCCGCCGTCGCAATAAGAAGCAACAAAATTCGCAACAACCTGACTCCTTCGAGGAGCAACCCACTGCGCAGCTAACACCTAGCACCTCCGCTTCCAATCCTGCAACGAATCATCATCATACCCTAACAGACAACCACTCCAACACTAACGACAGCCAGAAGATGCCAGCCCGTTTTGCCGAGGAAGTGATCACTGCTGAGCCAGCGTCGCGTACTGCCCCCCAATTGGACCTGGGTGGTGGACACTATGCGCCGCGTCAGCAGGCGCTAAATGAGGAGGTTGCCATCACTGGCTTCTCCGGCCGTCTGCCCGAAAGCTCCAACATCGAAGAGTTCAAGCAGAATCTGTTCGAGGGCGTCGACATGGTCACCGATGAACCCATACGCTGGGAGCGCGGTAAGTTTGAATAGTTAATTAGTCAATTGGTATATTTACAAGAGCCACTTTTCAACTGCTGCAGGTCTCTACGGATTGCCGGACAGGATGGGCAAAATCAAGCATGCCGATCTGGAGAATTTCGATCAGCAATTCTTTGGTGTCCATCAGAAGCAAGCCGAGTGCATGGATCCCTTGCTGCGCATTATGCTTGAATTGACGCATGAGGCCATCATTGATGCTGGTCTAAATCCAACAGATTTGCGTGGATCTCGCACTGGTGTCTACATTGGTGTTTCGACATCGGAAACGGAGCAGCACTGGTGCTGTGATCCGGATCGTGTCAATGGCTATGGATTGACGGGCTGTGCTCGTGCCATGTTCGCCAATCGAATTTCGTTCACATTCGATTTCAAGGGACCGAGCTACAGCATTGACACCGCCTGCTCGAGCTCCTTGTACGCATTGGAGCAGGCCTTCTCCGATATGCGCGAGGGCAAGATCGATAATGCATTGGTCGCTGGCGCTGGCATCATCTTGAAACCCACCATGTCCCTGCAGTTCAAGCGACTGAACATGTTGAGCGTCGATGGCAGCTGCAAGGCCTTCGATGAGTCGGGCAATGGCTACGTCCGATCCGATGGCTGTGTTGTGCTGCTCCTGCAGCGCACCGCAGTTGCCAAGCGTGTGTACGCCTCCATTCTGAATGTGCGAACGAATACGGATGGTTACAAGGAGCAGGGCATCACATATCCCATTGGCAGCATGCAGAATCGTTTGATACGCGAAACCTACGAGGAGATCGGTCTCAATCCCAACGATGTTGTATATGTGGAGGCCCACGGCACTGGCACCAAAGTGGGTGATCCCCAGGAGGTTAATTCCATTACCGATTTCTTCTGCAAGAATCGCACCACACCGCTGCTAATTGGTTCGGTTAAATCCAATATGGGTCACTCGGAGCCGGCGTCGGGTGTTTGTTCCATTGCAAAGATTCTGATTGCAATGGAGTCGGGCGTTATACCCGCCAATCTGCACTACAACAAACCCAATCCGGATCTCTATGGTCTGGTCGATGGTCGTCTAAAGGTTGTCGACAAGAATTTGCCATGGAATGGTGGCATCATTGGTCTCAACTCATTTGGCTTTGGTGGCGCTAATGCTCACGTCATTCTCAAATCGAATCCCAAGCCAAAGACCATAACACCAAAGAATGGGGCACCCAAGGTAGTGATTGCATCCGGCCGTACATTCGAGGCCGTACAGGAGATGTTGGAATCCGCCGCGGATCACAACGATGACGATGAGTATCTGCAGTTAATCAACGATATTCATTCCAAGCCCATTCCCTTGCACTATTTCCGTGGCTACACCGTGGTCAGCAACAAGGGATCGCTGCAGCGCGAAGTGGTTGAGTCCACTGATGTGAAGCGTCCAGTTTGGTACATCTATTCGGGCATGGGCAGCCAATGGGCAAGCATGGCCAAGGACTTGATGCAAATCGATGTGTTTGCCAAGTCGATTCAGCGTTGCGCTGATGTCTTGAAGCCCGAGGGTGTCGATCTAATTGAGGTGCTTACCCGCTCCACGGACAAGAGTTTTGAGAACATTCTCAACTCGTTCATCTCAATTGCAGCCATGCAGGTGGCGCTGACGGATCTGCTCACGTCCCTCAACATTCATCCCGATGGCATTGTGGGTCATTCGGTCGGTGAACTGGGCTGTGCCTATGCCGATGGTTGCTTCACTCCGGAGCAGACCGTTCTGGCCGCCTACTGGCGTGGCAAGAGCATCCTGGACACACAGTTGCCCAAGGGCAAGATGGCTGCCGTCGGTCTCAACTGGGACGAGGCACACAAGCTGGTGCCCAACGATTGTTTCCCCGTCTGCCACAACAGCGAGGATAATTGCACAATTTCCGGACCGGAAGAATCTATCGAGGCCTTTGTTGCCAAACTCAATGCCCAGCAGATCTTTGCGAAGGCTGTAAATAGCAGTGGCTATGCATTCCACAGCAAATATATCGCCGATGCTGGTCCCAAGTTGCGCAAGAGCCTGGAGAAGATTATACCGACTGCGAAGAATCGCACTGCACGCTGGATCAGCACCAGCATTCCCGAGTCCGCATGGAACACTCCGGTTGCCATACAATCATCGGCCGCCTATCACGTGAACAATCTGCTGTCGCCCGTGCTCTTCCATGAGGCACTGCAGCATGTGCCCAAGAATGCCATCTCCATTGAGATTGCACCACATGGCCTACTCCAAGCAATTCTGAAGCGAGCTCTCGGCCCGGATGCCACCAACTTGAGTTTGGTGAAGCGCGCCCACGAGAACAATGTGGAATTCTTGCTCAGCAATGTGGGCAAGCTGTATGCAGCGGGTGCTCAGCCACAGGTCCTGAACTTGGTGCGACCCATTAGCTATCCGGTGGGACGCGGCACTCCCATGTTGAACTCAAAGGTCGGATGGGATCACACACAGAAATGGCTGGTTTGCAAGTTTGGCAAGGAGACCACTTCGGGTGAGACCATCATTGAGATTGATCTGTCCAAGGAGGAGGATGCATTCTTCGTCGGACATACCATCGATGGACGCATCCTGTTCCCAGCAACTGGTTACATGACTCTCGCCTGGATGACATTCGCCAAGATGCGTGGCGGCGAATTCCACAAGACGCCAGTTGTCATGGAGAATGTGGTGTTCCATCGGGCAACGATTTTGAATAAGAGCGCCGTTGTCAAGTTTGGCATCAATTTCTTCGATGGCACGGGCAACTTTGAGATCTGCGAAAGTGGTAGCTTGGCCGTCTCCGGCCGGATCAGCATACCGGAAAACATTGATATGGAGGAACTGCCTCTGGATGCCCAGACACCCAACACCACAGCCAAACAGCTGGTCACCAACGATGTGTACAAGGAGTTGCGTCTGCGTGGCTACGACTATGGTGGAATTTTCCGTGGCATTGTCAACTCGGACACCTGTGCCTCTGTCGGCAATCTGCAATGGGTGGATAACTGGATTAGCTTCATGGATACCATGCTGCAGTTCAGCATTCTCAGCAAGAACTTGCGTGAGCTGTATTTGCCCACCCGTATTGAGAAGGCAGTGATTAATCCGCTCAAGCATTTGGAGCTGGTCAACGGATTGAGCAAGGAATCACAGTCGAATGTTGGCGTACCAGTCTACTGGTATAATGACATTAATGTCATCAAGAGTGGCGGCGTGGAGCTGCGTGGCCTCAAGGCTTCACTGGCTCAGCGTCGTCCCAACACCCAGAGTCCACCCACCTTGGAACGCTACTGTTTTGTGGCCAATGAGAATGTTGCAGAATTGAACGAGAATACGGAAAAGGCTCGCTTGCACGCACTGGACGTGGCCATTCAACTGATCATCGAGAACTCGAGTGGCGCTATCAAATTGAAGGGTGTCGAGTTGGCCAACGGACGCAATCCCGATGTACTCATGGCTAATAACTTGCTGGAGATCATTGAGGGTGAACCGGTGCTAACTGGCGATATGGCTGTTGCCACATCCAACAATAACGAGGAGCTTATTGCCAGCACTTTGGGAGATTCGGGTGTACGCGTCATTGCCAAGGATGTGCTTAAGGAGCCCGTCGAGCAGAACTGTCACTTTGTCTTTGGCATTGACATTTTGTCCCGTCCGGATACAACCACTCTGAAGAACAGCATTGCCAGCATTCGCGAGACCGGTTTCCTCATTTTTGAGGAGGTTCTAGCCACGTACACGAAGACGGGACGTGCCCTCCTTGAGAAGTTCGGTTTCATCGCTGTGCAGGAGCAGACGCTGGGCGGCACCCGTGTCCTCGTCCTGGCTCGACGTGGCGTTGACCTGAATCAACGTAAATCGGTTGTCGTACAGGTCACAGAGCAAAACTTTAACTGGGTAGATGATCTTAAGGCTGCACTGGCCACGGCTGCCACCGAGGAGCAATATGTCTATGTGGTTTGCCAGAATGAGGAACTCTTTGGTGCCATTGGCCTGATGACCTGCATCAAGAATGAAAATGGTGGCAAGCTGGCACGCTTGGTATTCGTGCAGGATGCTGTATCCGGTAAGTTCTCTGTGACGGCGCCATTGTACAAGAAACAGCTGGAGAAGGATCTGATTTCGAATGTGCTCAAGAATGGTAAATGGGGCACCTTCCGTCATCTGAAGCTGGAGAAGCAGCAGGCCACCCTTCAAGTGGAGCATGCCTATGTTAATGCTTTGGTCAAGGGTGACTTGGCCTCGCTGAAGTGGATTGAGGGCGCCAAGGTCGATACGACAACCAAGAAGGACATCGAGACCTGCACCGTTTACTATGCACCCGTTAATTTCCGTGACGTGATGCTGTCCTCGGGCAAACTGGCAGCGGATGCTCTGCCTGGCGATCTGGCTGAACAGGATTGCGTGTTGGGTTTGGAGTTCGCTGGTCGCGACACAGCCGGCCGACGTGTAATGGCCATGGTGCCGGCCAAGTCGCTGGCAACTACCTGCCAGGCCAGCAGGCGCATGATGTGGCAAATTCCGGACAAGTGGACCATGGAAGAGGCCTCAACAGTGCCCTGTGTCTATGCGACCGTCTACTATGCCCTCCTTGTGCGTGGACAGATGAAGAAGGGTGAACGCATTCTCATCCATGCTGGTTCAGGTGGTGTGGGCCAAGCTGCCATTTCGGTGGCTCTCCATCATGGACTGACTGTCTTCACGACGGTCGGCAGCAAGGAGAAACGGGAGTTCCTGCTGAAGCGTTTCCCCAAGTTGCAGGCACGCAACATTGGCAATTCACGTGACACATCCTTTGAGCAGCTGGTCATGCGCGAGACAAAGGGTCACGGTGTTGATCTGGTGTTGAACTCACTCTCTGAGGAGAAACTGCAAGCATCCATCCGCTGCTTGGGTTTGAACGGACGCTTCTTGGAGATTGGCAAATTCGATTTGAGCAACAACAGTCCCCTGGGTATGTCTGTATTCTTGAAGAACACCTCCTTCCACGGCATTCTGCTAGACAGTGTTATGGAGGGTGAGGAGGAGATGCAGAATCAAGTGGTCTCCCTCGTCGCTGAGGGTATCAAGAGCGGTGCAGTTGTGCCTCTGCCCACTTCAGTGTTTAACGACAAGCAGGTGGAGCAGGCTTTCCGTTTCATGGCGTCGGGAAAACACATTGGCAAGGTCGTTATCAAGGTGCGCGATGAGGAGGATGGCAAGAAGACGGTGATGCCCAAGTCGCGCTTGATCAACGCCATTCCACGTACCTACATGCATCCGGAGAAGAGTTACATTATCGTCGGTGGTTTGGGAGGCTTCGGCTTGGAGCTGACCAACTGGCTGGTGACGCGTGGGGCACGCTACATTGTCCTAACTTCCCGCTCGGGCTTGAAGACTGGCTATCAGGGCCTCATGACCCGGCGCTGGCTAGAGCGTGGTGTTAAAGTGGTAATTGATACCAATGATGTGACCACAGCCGTGGGAGCCAAGAAATTGCTGGAGAGCAGCAACAAGTTGGCCCTGGTTGGTGGTATCTTTAATCTGGCTGCTGTGCTGCGGGATGCCCTAATTGAGGATCAAACGGCCAAGGACTTTAAGACCGTTGCCGATCCCAAGGTGACAGCGACCAAATTCTTGGATCAATATTCGCGAACAATCTGCACTGAATTGGACTATTTCATCTGCTTTTCGAGCGTCTCATGTGGACGTGGCAACATTGGACAATCGAATTATGGCTTGGCCAACTCCGCCATGGAGCGTATCTGTGAGCAGCGACAGGTTAGCGGCTTCCCAGGCACAGCGATACAATGGGGTGCTATTGGCGACACTGGCCTCGTGCTGGAGAATCTCGGTGACAATGACACCGTCATTGGTGGCACACTGCCCCAGCGTATGCCCTCCTGCCTGCAGACCATCGATCTATTCCTGCAACAACCGCATCCCGTCGTGGCCTCCATGGTCGTGGCCGAGAAACGCAAGTCCGATCAGTCTGCCGGTGTCAGTCTAATTTCAACCATATCGAATATCTTGGGTCTGCGTGACATTAAAAATGTTCAGGACGCCTCCTCCTTATCAGATCTGGGCATGGATTCGCTGATGGGCGCCGAAATTAAGCAAACCCTGGAGCGTAACTTTGACATTGTGCTGTCCACGCAGGAGATTCGTCAGCTCACATTTGGTGCGCTGAAACAAATGGATGGTGGTGCCGAGGTGAAACCAGCGACACCCACAGTCACTGATGTTTCGGCTGCTGAGTCACCAGCAAAGGCCAAGCCGCCATCACGCACAGCTAGTCCACTGGGCGATGGCACTCAGGTGGTTTTCCACAAAGAGTTGATGCCCGCCAAGGAGATTACGCGCCTGGAGACGCTGGCTCCCTCGAATAGCAAAAAAAGTCCCATTTTCTTCGTTGCACCAATCGAAGGATTTGCGGTCGCACTGGAGCCGTTAGCCAAAAGGCTGGAGGTGCCTGCCTACGGATTGCAATTCACCAACACAGTGCCCCTGGACACTGTGGAGGCGGCAGCTAAGTTTTTCATTAAACAGCTGCGCACAGTGCAACCCAAGGGACCCTATAAGCTGGCCGGTTACTCCTTTGGCTGTCTGCTCACCTACGTGATGGCCGCCATTCTGGAGGAGACCAACGAAATAGCCAATGTTGTGATGTTGGATGGTGCTCCCACCTATGTCAACTGGTATACGAGCAGCTTCAAGCAGCGATATACAGTCGATGATGACAACAGCAATAAGAGCTATGCCCTCGCCTACTTTGGCATTGTCTTGGCCAACATTGACTACAAATCGGTAAGTGTAATCGATAATGTTCCTTTACACCTAACTTATTCATGGCTAATGATTTTAATCCTTGTTTTCGTTTGCAGCTGGTACGTTTGCTTCTGGTGATACCCACCTGGGAGGAGAAACTCGAAAAGTTTGCTGAGATAATGAGCGTTGAAATTAACCAACCGGTGGAAACTGTAAGCATTAAATTTATAAAAATCATAAACTATTTTTTTATTAATCCTTTATTCATCCTTTATACAGATTAAATCGGCAGCTAAACTGTTTTACAAGAAACTGGAGTTGGCGGACAGCTTCAAGCCCAAGCTGAAACTCAAGTCAAAGGTGACGCTCGTTAAACCCACAGATAACTCGGCCAAAATGGATGAGGACTATCGCCTCAAGGAGGTGAGTTAGCAGCAAGAAAAAAACAATCCTTATCAATACTCATTTCCAAATTTCCGTTCCTTCTTCAAGGTTTGCACAAAACCCGTAGAAGTGCACACAGTGGAAGGAAATCATCGCACTTTCCTCATTGAAGATCAGTCCCTGGCGACTATTCAAAGTATACTGAAGCGACTATTCAATTAGTTACTTTAAAATACACTGGCAACACACGCACGAACGCACATAGACATAAACAATACTCATGCTCTCTATAATCCATATTGTATGTATGGATACTATCTAAATGTCGCGATCTACTAATTAATAATGATATTAATATGCACAGCATTCCATCACAAATGAAATCACAGCACTCAGCTAGCACATTTAGTAAATGAATTTATATATATATATACCATTTAGCCTACAAGGAATGTCTACAATTTGAATCACTAATTTACATTTGGAATAGAGGAACATCATAATTTGTATGTTAATCTATCTAATCTTACAATGATTAACTGCCGTCTTGCCGGGCCTGTGGGCACCCAGGTCCAAAACAAGTTGCCCACATGCTCGGCGATTCTGAGCAGTTGAACTCAGTATAACTTCATTCACAACTGACATTCCTTGAGAGCTACAGCTACGGCAATGAACGTCCCAACTTACCAAATATATCTATATGCTATATAGCTATGTGCACACTCGGCGCATATTTTACTTTTAATTTGTAGCTTTAAGTCTAAAACACATATATAATGAGTTTCATTCCACGATATGTATATCCAAAAAGAAAACTGTTTGTTAATTTGATGTATAAAATAGGCGTATAAAATCACTCATGATTATTGAGGGTACATATAAAGTCCATATACATATTTCTATGAGTAAATAAACACAACCATCCTAAATAATGCAAAAATGTTGTTTGATTTAAATGCCTAGAAGATTTTACTAGTTTTCACTGATTATTATACTCTCTATATGTCTGATTGCTCTTCTCTCTTCGATCATATTAAAATATATTGCACAAAGTGCGATTCAAAATCTAATTGAAAGGTAAGTGTACATTTTTAAATCACTTTAAAAGCTATTCAGAGATAATGTGTTTCCGAAATCGATAAAATGAGTTATCTTTAATAACAGGATGTGAACTAAAAATATATTAATCTAATCAACTAAATACTATTTTGGCTTGCAACACAAAATATACCACAAATTGGTGTCAGTTGAAATTCTGATTTCGCTCGATGCAAACGTCAAAAACCACTTAAAGCCTGTTTAATTAAATTATTTTATGCTAGGTCAGTAATGTTCAACTGCCACGTATTTAGTAAACAAATTAAATTTGCACACATTTATTTCGATGTATTTATTGTTTAACAAACAAATTGAAAATTTCTATTTTAATTCCAGCCAAAAATTCTATTTTGGTTTTATTTGTTTTGTTTTGTTTTGCTTTGTTTTTTTTGGAACAAGTAATATTCACGCATTAATAATTGCGGCAGACCTCCAGGGAAAAAAGTGATTCTCAGATGCCATGTTTTAGTTTTAGTTTTACATGGGAATTGCATAATAATTATCGCATTTACGCCATGTTGTCGAAATAGCAAATCAAAAACAGCCAGTGCCCCTAAAGTCATTTAAATTTAAATTTAAATTTAAATTTCCAAGCCAATGACTAAATAATTATTGCACAAAAATCCAGCGTCGCCTTTATTAGCGAAACTGGCATCAGTAGTCACTATTTCATATCGCTCAGCACACTATGCATATACTCCGACAAAGACGATGTTAAATATGTTTTAAAAGTATTAGTTGAATTAGTAATATCAGAAAGTTCTGAAGTTGTTCACTATCCTGTTGAGTCAGTTGAACTATTTCACTTGGCTCGACAAGTGAAGTTTGTCAGTGTGTTGGCTCTTGCAAATGCCACAGCTTTTGAAGCCAATTTATTGTGGAATTGTGGCATGCTTTCAACGCTGCTGCAAATATGAGACAGCCGGCGCTGCAGTCGACAAGTCAACAAGAGTGCAACAGATAGCTTATTATGCATTTTATTTGTAAATTGAAAACTTGAGCACACTTATAATGCAGAAGATGAAATGGAATCAATTCAGTTTATTATTTGGCAAGCCTGTTGAATGCAAAATAAATAATGCAAACAATGCATTTGGTACTGACTATATTAAAATGCTTTGTTTATTTAAATCAAATTTGGAATTTGGCGAATATTTTTACACTAATAATAATGAAATACAATTTTCTTTTCAATTTCTAGTCTTTTATAATTGATAGTAAAAACTGAAAATCGAAAGTTTCGCATTTGTGTCAGTGCAAATATGTCTATTTTGAAACATAATTGAAGAGATAATGTGCCCTTCCATGCTTGCTAACAATCCGCTTACCAGAAGCTGGCGTAGTTTAACGTTTGTGGGCTGCCCGGCTGCCCAAGGCGGACAAAATTGGTGAGGCTATAGCGACAGCAAATAATGTCGTTGGCCTTAGGTAAGCAAATGCTTCCTGAAAGCACAGCAGCCAGCAATATCGCAGCAAACCCAATAAGCATATGCCCGTCAGCGGGAGCGAAGAATGATGGGGTAGAATTACAGCGCTTGCCATGCATAATTAGACTTCCAGCATCTGGCTTTGAATTGTGTAGAAAATGAGAAGGGTTACCGTACTTTGTTGCCATTGAGCCAGCTGGATCGTCAAGGATACTACTACAACGCGAACACTCGCTTTTTTTCATAATTTGCATATCGCTGTCTAGTCACAACAAGTGCACACCAACCCCAGACACCATGCGCACCCACCTCCCACGTTTTGGTCACGATTTGGTGAGCTGGGTGTGTGTTTTTAACTGAAAAGGAAGGAGAAGACAAAAAAAAAGAACGCTTTTGCTATTAGCACACCAGGCGGCCGTTCATTTTCGGCTTGTGAACTGACATGCATTATAATTGGCGCTCTGACGCGTCCCATCTCACCATCAACCGGCCGGAATATAATAGGAAACTCTATAACGGCACAGAGCTGTGTGGAAAAACACTGGAATTTCATGCAAAGTAGCAATACAAACGAAGACCTGGGTTAAAAGGTTAAAAGCGTAGCAGTTGAATTCACACTGCTTTTAATTTTCAGCTAATTGGGTATGAACCCGTTACGGCGCAGGCTGTGGGCGACTTTAGAGAACATTAACCCGCTGGCTGGCTCAATATATAACTGTGCGTGCACTTCTTTGGTATCTGCATCTAAAAGTCAGTTCTATGGCTTAGCTATTTTAAATCTTAAGTCGATTGCTTTCTATCGCACATATCTTATATCAAAATACAAACACGCCGTTGTGGCACGTGGCCGCACTGCGGCACTCATCCATCATCCAGTGGATGCACCGCAGAGGCAAATGTTGATTTTGGCTAGCAATTCATGCAGTAAAGTATACGCTAACAGTAACGTTGATGTTGAGTTGCATTCTAAGCAACCTTTTCAACAGAGTCGACTTTGTACTAATACAAATTGCAATTAATTTGATTGTTCAATGCCACATTAATTGTTTTATTAATTGTTAATGATTAATAAAAATGCCTATTCTATAATAAAGTGCTTCTTATTTGTTGTCTGATAGGGTGAGCAAGAAGGCATTACAAGCAGTTGAAGTATCAGAGAGTGTCCCGGGCAACAAATGAATATTTACAAATATAATTAAATAACCTAATATCAGTTACACATCCAGACAACATATGCATATACGGATATATATATATATATATATATACATATACATATATACCAAAAGGACAATTTGAGATGAGCAAAATCGTTCTATTAATTTGTTTGAAATTTGACATAAATGCTAAAAGTGAATGAAATTTAATTTCATCGAATGTCATTTGAATCGACCAAAAACGCTTATCTAAATTTACTGGAACTCCTCGTCTAACCCCCGACCAGTTGTTGAATATTTGTGTATTTCAAAATAAGTTCAAAATTCTATTTGTTAATTATGCAGCAAAATGAAATTATACGAGTACAAAGTATACATTGCATATTTTAAATCTGTTTCTGCCCATATATATATAATATTAATATGTATCACTTGATTCACACAATAACTCTCACAATTTACCACACATTTAACCAATTTGCAATGCAAATTCCCACCGGAGCCCAAGTGCAGTTTGGTCAGAATTCAAAAATAGTGGTAAATACACTCGTACGGCTAATCCACGTAACCAGACTTTGAACTAGTGTAAATGGCATAGCAGCAAGTGCATTATTGTCCAAACTTAAGCGCATTAGTTGAGCACCCACAACTCCGATGCACCTTGATTTCTATATAAAGATCTGAAAACTAGTTGATGGGAAACTTGAAATAGAATTTGATTAAATTGCAAATTAATACTTAACCATTGAGTCATTCTTAATTAAAAGCATCGCAGAGCCACGAATTTTTTTACAGCTTAAATCAGACCAGAATACATTTGGGATCGGGACAAACAGTTAACACCCACAGTTCGTAAATTTAGCCATAGCGGCAGCAGCAGCAGCAGCAGCACCTCTTGTCAGTCAGCCGCCATTTCATTTTGGCGGGCAGGCCACCCACAGACATAGCCGGGACCGTTACGAAGTGTCCCCACCCGAAGCTGACAGCATAAAAAGGATCCAGCAGCCATCCGCCGAGCCGCAGTCTGAATGGGAACCGTGCTCGAACAACTACAGCGCGACGGAGCAACAAGTGAATAACGATTACGGACTATGACATTGTACGCATTTCGTGCTGCCACATTGGCCTGCAAATGTGCAGCTCTTCACTTGTAAGCCCCGACTCTCTCTCAGAGCCGTTGTCGGTGTCGGAGTCGGTGTCAGTGTCGCGATTACAAAACTTTATTGCCATTAGCTTGGCATTTTTCCCGCTGCAAAGTATCCAGTAAACATGGCACACAACAGCATTTTTTCCAATCTCCGTAACCTGCTTGTGGCAACAGCACTGATGTCATGTCAGCGAAACTACATTCAAATAGCTGCCGCAAAAGACACCATTAATATTGGATTCCTTGCTGAGTATTCTCAGATGCGTGTAAGTTCCAAACGCTATTCTTAAAATGTAATCCAATTGAAATACATTTCTTACGAATATTTTATTATACAACATTTATAAATTGAAAATGAAATGAAGACATTTAACTATTTATTTATACAAATGACAGAAAGTTTAAATAAATAAGAATATTACAATACAATTGCAATTAAAAATTCATCGAATTAAATTATTTTCTAAAGTGGAACGGGCTTCGAATGGAATGGGTCCAAGGCAGACCGTTGGAATGTTAGGATTAGATGTGGCTAATAAATTAGTTATTAGGTAAATTAATAGAAAGTAAAAGTAAAAGTAAAAGAGTTAAACATATATAAAGTAGGTGCATGAATATTGCAATGCTATATCTTTTATATTTTTTATAATCTTGCAGAATTAACATTTTAGTAAAAAGATTTCCACATCAGCCTGCAATATAAAATAGCTGTCCATAGATTTGTTAAATTTAAAATATAATTTAAAAGTGAGGAGCTGGAGTTCCAGTTTTTTGCCAGTCCAAGGTACAGCTATTTTCTTTTTGGAATATTTAATGAACTGCCGTTATTGTATAAAGGCGTACTCGTATTTAAATACTCTCATTTTTACCGATGCACTTTGCACGCTTCAGTTGCAATTTTTAGCTTTCTGTTGATTTTCTGCTCGAATTACCGGCCTTGAAATTGCGCCAGCTGTTCGATGTACTCCATTAAATTATGCCTGAAAGTATACTGCGATCCTAAATATAACTATAATATATGGCCATGACCGTGTATATTACGTTGAATTACATTGTCGACCTGCTGCCAAAATGGTCTTCGCTTGATATTTGCTTCATTCAAAGAAACAAATAAGTGGCTACCAAATAAAGTTAGTTATGAGCGCATACTTTACTTAAATGCAAATTTACGTTAATTTTGCTTGTCAATGCATATTTGTTTATATTTGGTTTTTTACAATTTCAAAGGCTGCTTACTAGAAAATCTTTAACTCAAACAGTGTGTTTCAAGACCTTGGCTATGTCTGTGGAGTTGTTCTATATATATACATCCGACATGTGCAGAAAATCTGCAAAAGAAGAGAACTCATTTCCGTAAATAAATAATAAAAATTGTGTGAACAATATATCCAAGACACTTTACGTGAACTTTTCTCAGCTTATTTTCACTTGTTTTCATACGTAAAGCACTTTGTTATATTCGTACTTGGAAATATCCGCTCCAGTTGCTTGTGCAACAGACAATATTTGTTCATCGTCTCATCGAAATTGAAAGGAGATACGTAAAACTAGATGTTGTTAACCGGTTGCCAGTAACTGGTAACCGATCCTTGAAGTGACCCTCCACTAATTTGTTAGGAATCAATTGGCATGGCAACGATGCCGAAAGAGATCCAATTTCAACTGCAGGGTCATCAAAAGTGGCATCCTTTCAATTGAGTCATATAAATGCAGTGTAGCTAAAAGTGCAGAGTTAAGCCTTCTTTAGCCTTCCGTAATATTACACGCACAGCGCAGAAAAAGGCTGTAAAAAGCTTAAGCCTCAATGGCTCGTAGTTTTTGCTGTATAATAAATAAATATCACCGCAGCGGGGAAGTTAAAGGTACAGGTTAAATAGAAGAAAAAAGTTTATTAAGGCATAAACAATTTAAATAAAATCCTTGTATACAAATATATTTGAACACGTTTCATAAATAGAGCCAATAAATTGATTTCCTAATCAATTGCTGCTTCTGGACGTCTAATTCGCTTCCACTGATGTGAGAATAAATCTCAAACAGCAATCAATCATAGATTCACCGGCCAAAAATGAATTGATTACACTCATGTATATTAAATAATCTAATTAAAGTAGTATCTTATTAAACCTTCAGAATCTAAGTCCAAAATTAGTACAAAAAAAAACAAAAAACATGAGAATCAGTCTTAGGCATAAAATGTGTGATCCATTTGCAAATCGTATTCGCTTGATTTGTATTCTACTCGAAGCCACCCAAATGTTGGGCATAATACAGCCAATAAATGAGCGCGATAACTATAACATTCCGTTTGAGCTGGCATATAGTCTATTATACACAGGATTTGCTTTAAGTTCCTTCTATTACGCATATGGCATTATATATTTGCGTTCAGCAGGACCCATTAGTGATTTTCTATGCCGGCTATGTGGGGCGAGCCTGAGTGTTTGGCTACGATTAAACTTCTTAATGATTCTTCCTTGGGCTCTTAAAATCTGTCTAGAACTAAGTGAGCAGTCGTCGCACTTATGGAAATTGCTTACCCATCCCGAACTTGTAACTTGTTTATTTTTGTTTTGCGGCTTAACAATTTTTCTTGCACAGCTTACATTCTTTATGGCTGGTTGCTTTTTCGCTGTTGGGTATCTCACAAAATTAAAATATGCTCTGCAGATAACTCAAGATAGAGAAAATCATGAGCTTCGTAATTATACTCAAGCCCTCAATCAATCAATTGGCTTCGAAATGATTCAAATTCATGCAGGATAAATGTTTCCTGGAAATGAAGTCTTAATTTTCTAAGGTGCGAAATTAAAATAAAAAGAAGTACTTGGAATATTCAAGTTTACGCATATTATATAATGGGATATTAATTATTTATTGCATTTATTTACATTATCAGATAACTCTTGGTGGCCTTCCGCTCGCCGTCGAGGATGTCAATAAAAACGTTAACTTGCTGCCAGGCAAAACACTTACCTTCACGCCCTTTGACATAGGTCACCAAACTGGGCCATATCGAGTGAAGCCATTAAGGTATAATTTAATTACTATCAAGACGTCCACCAAAAATCCGCAGCTGGTCTTATGGACGCACCTTTTACCTATTATATTTAGATTTATGACTGAAATGAGGGAAAAGAAGGCGAAGGCATTTATAGGACCCGACGAGAGTTGCACAACTGAGGCGTTGCTAGCTTCCGCCTGGAATACACCAATGCTCTCGTTCGTAAGTAAATCGAATGAGTCAAATGGATATCAAGTATTTAGGAAACATTTCAATGAATTCTAGAAATGTTCAGACTCGATTGTATCCAAGAAGAGTACATTTCATACCTTTGCACGAACCCTTGCCCCTGCCTCGAAGGTAAATATTTATATTATATGCAATAATTAGTGGTTCTTTAAATGATTGATTAGGTCTCTAAGAGTGTGATAAGTCTGTTAAATGCCTACGACTGGAAGAAATTTTCTATCGTTGTGAGCTCAAAGCCAATTTGGGGTTCCGATGTCGCAAACGCTATTCAGGTAATAAATCTTTGAATTACATTTCGCTTACAAATGACAAATCACTTTTATTTAACAACGAACAAGGAACTTGCTGAATCGAGAAACTTTACCATAACGCACTTAAAATACATATCGGACTATATACCAATTAAGAAAACCTTGTCACAAATTGACAAAATCATTGATGAAACATATGCAACAACTCGAAGTAAGTTTTTTGTTGACTTTATTTTATTTTTTATTCACTTGGCATATACCCAATTTATTTATGTCTATTACTCATACGATAAGTATACGTATTTATTGGAGAACACATCGCCATGGTGGACTTTGTTCGTGGCTTGCAAAATCGTAAGCTCCTCGAGAGCGGAGATTATATTGTCGTATCCGTGGATGATGAGATCTACAATTCGAATCGTCGCGTGAACATTATGGAGCGGAGTAAGTTAATTGCATAGCGGAACTGGTTAATTCTTGAGGTTTAATGCATGCAACATCTTATTGCAGATTACTTAGATCCTTATATTAGAAAAGAAAAGAGCAAATCACTGGATAAAATCTCATTTCGTTCAGTTATAAAAATAAGCATGACATATCCACAAAACCCTCATATTCGGTAATATTATGATCAAATCATTATCATTATTATATATAACTATTCATACACTTATTATTAATCTAACTAGTAGATATAAAATATATCAAGACCATATTTTACTTATTTTTTCTTTATATTTTTGAAATGAATACAGTTTATTGTTTATTTTAAATATACATACATACATTTCATTTCAGCGATATTTGCGCGAAAATTAAAGAGTATGCACGTAAAGCCCCATTCCTGGTGCCCTACCATCAGCGAGTTTTCGAGAATATATCCGTATGTAATAATCGAGTGACATTAATTCATTCTAAAATATTATCAAATAGGTGCCCATTTTTGGATTACATCTGTACGATAGTGTAATGATCTATGCACGTGCAATAACCGAAATTCTTCAAATCGGCGGCAATATAAACGATGGAAGTCTTGTTATGAGCCACATTTTTAACAGGTCCTATCACTCGATACAAGGCTTTGATGTAAGTAAACTTCGCATAGGACTAAAAAATAGAAGCAAATTTGCAAATATAAGTTAGTCGAGTATTTGAATCACTACTCATAAATGACACGAATTAAACTCTTAAGTTTACATACTTCTTTCTATTAAGTCAGCACTCTTTTCATTTATGTCGAGTAATTCTTCTTTAATTCTATGTGCTATTTTTGATACTGCTCTATATGAATAATCCTGTTATATTCGCAGGTGTTCATTGACTCAAATGGCGATGCAGAGGGGAACTACACGGTTATCACTTTACAAAGCGATGCTAGCGGAGGATCTGGAAATTCACTGGCCAAGATGTCCATGCAACCAGTTGGGTTTTTTGTCTACAACAAGGACTCCATTATACCGGTAAGTAAGACAACGTCTTGAGTTATGCATTTAGCACTTTATCACTCTATGTATGCCGCAAGGAATTCCGTTACATCAAAAATGGAAGACCGATTCAATGGCTTAATGGACGACCCCCATTAGCGGAGCCAACGTGCGGTTTCCATGGCGAGTTGTGTCCTCGCAAAAAGATGGACTGGCGATATTTAGTAACTGGTCCACTCTGCGCCTTCGTTTTGATCATCGCTATTGCCCTATTGGTCAAGTAAACACAATCAATATTATATATATATATATATACAGAGAGATTGACTGAGTACTCTTAAAGGCACTATCGCTATGAGCAGACATTGGCTGGCCTGCTGTGGAAGGTGGACATGAAGGAAGTGACTGTTATCAACTTGGGCGAATATAACAATCCAAGCCATAAGAATATTGTGCGTAAGAATTTCGCATTTTCCGGTGTTTAACAGTAATTCCATTTTTTTATTTTTATTTCAGGTGCAAATATGCCGCCAAAGTATTCTTGTTGTGGGGGAGCCAAACAAAAGATCATTTACAAATATTGGTAGGTCTCCGATCAGGCACAGTAAAATACATTAATAATACTTAAAAATAACAATATGTTACCTTATAGCGCTTTTTCGTGGCAATATCGTAGCCATGAAAAAGATTCATAAAAAGAATGTGGACATAACTCGTTCAATCCGTAAAGAACTAAAATTGATGCGGGAGGTGAGCCATTTGTGAAATATGTATGAAAGGCTGCCAGCCAAAACGGGTTTCAAGCCAAATTTCAGCTTGTTTCATAGTTTTAATGGAACCGTGAGCCGAATTACTTATCAACAATCAAGCAAAACCAATTTGTATTTTATAACTTATGCCAAAGATTAAATTCTGGCTCAGTTTGTTGGCTTACAGCCTGGTAGACTCTGTTTATTGAATGAAATTTGAAAAATGATTTTTTAGGTTCGACATGAGAATATAATTAATTTCATTGGAGCATCGATTGACCATGGGTCCGTGATAATATTCACAACATACTGTGCTCGTGGCAGTCTTGAGGATGTGCTCGCCAACGAGGATTTGCATTTGGATCATATGTTCATCTCGTCCCTGGTTTCGGATATACTGAAAGGCCTCATATACTTGCACGACTCGGAGATAATATCACATGGAAACCTACGATCCAGTAACTGTCTCATCGATTCCAGATGGGTATGCCAAATCGCTGACTTTGGCCTGCACGAACTTAAAGCGGGTCAGGACGAGCCAAACAAGTACCACAAATTTTACTCATTATTCTAATTGAATACATTTTAAATTAGCATTTGACTTTTTAAAGAGCGGAACTCGAAGTGAAACGTGCTCTCTCAATGGCGCCCGAGCTTTTGCGAGACCCTTATCGCCCAGCACGTGGCTCCCAGAAGGGTGATATTTATTCATTTGGCATTTTGCTATACGAGATGATTGGCCGAAAGGGACCCTGGGGCGAGACAGCCTACACAAAGGAGGGTATTAATAAACAATCAAATCATTACTCTGCTCTCACCATTTTTTGGCTAATAATAATATTTTTAATTTTAAATTTTTGATTCTTGCCAATTAGAGATAATAAAGTTTGTAATAAGTCCGGATCTACTACAGCACGGCGTATTTCGCCCAGCCCTCACCTACTTGGATATACCAAATTATATACGAAGCTGTTTGCGTCTCTGCTGGGATGAAGATGCCGAAGTCCGTCCGGATATAAGACTGGTACGAATGCATTTAAAGGAACTGCAGGCTGGATTGTAGGTTGCAATATTTTTTGAAAATATTATTATGGCGTGAAATATTATGATTACGACGTTTGCAGAAAGCCCAACATATTTGACAACATGCTGGCGATTATGGAAAAATACGCCTATAATCTGGAGGGCTTAGTCCAGGAACGCACCAACTTGCTATACGAAGAGAAAAAGAAAACGGACGTGCTACTCTATCAAATGCTACCCAAGTAGGATGGTCTATATAACATTTTACAAGTTGAAAAAGTCTTATATGTATTTTATCTAGAACGGTAGCGGAACTACTAAAAACTGGTGATCCAGTTAAGGCCGAATGTTTTGATTGTGTTACCATATTATTTAGTGATATTGTCGGCTTTACCGAACTCTGTTCTACCAGCACTCCATTTGAGGTTGTCGAAATGCTGAACGATTTGTATACATGCTGCGATTCCATCATATCCAATTATGATGTTTATAAGGTTATCTCACTAACATTCATTCCTTATGCAAAATGATATGTTTGGAACTCTTAATTAGGTGGAGACGATTGGAGACGCGTATATGGTTGTATCTGGGCTGCCGCTAAAAAATGGCAACCGACATGCCGGGGAGATAGCTTCGTTAGCTCTGCATCTGCTGGAAACTGTTGGAAATCTTAAAATTCGCCACAAGCCCACGGAAACGGTGCAATTTCGCATAGGCATTCACTCGGGTCCCTGTGCAGCTGGTGTCGTTGGACAAAAGGTAAAGTCTGCGGTTCATAAACGCTAATTAAATACAAACAGAAAATGAAGCTATTCACAAAGTATACATTTTAATTCGAAATTCGATATATACCTTCTGTCTATATGTTGTCTAACTCTGCTCAAATAAGCATACAATTCTGTGGTATTGTCTGCTTAGTGGTTATAAAATATCCCTCCCAGGAGGCTCCAATTTCCTAGTACTAGTATTATTTTTATAATACACAAAATATTCACAAAAGCCGATATCTGCCCCAATTTAGATTACTATGAACCTCTTTCGAATATCAATATTTCATAGCTGCACCCCACACACCCGTGTTATGTGGGACCTGTTACGAGATTACTTTTTGATATCAGATATCAAACGTTGCCACTTATTTTCTATTACAAAATATTATATATTCTCACAGATGCCACGATATTGCCTATTTGGCGATACTGTGAATACTGCTTCGCGTATGGAGAGCACCGGCGAAGCAATGAAAATTCACATCTCTGAATTGACCTACCAGTTGCTGCAGGATGTCGGTGGTTACATGTGCGTCGATCGTGGAATTATCAGCATCAAGGTATAACTATTCTATCTAAGTGAGAGTATCACAACTAATGAAAGGGTGGCTTCTCACATTTAGGGCAAGGGTGACATGCGCACCTATTGGTTGAGCAAGCGCTTACAACCGGAAGCACGATCGCGTTTGATGAACGATTGGGCACCGGATCTAATAAGTACTGTGGATGCCTCCAGTGTTTGCTGCTCAAAGACAAGAGGCGAGGACTTGCCGCTGCTGCAGTTTCAGAGGACAGGTTCGTGCAACTGTGCCACCAAATCCCTGTACAGTCGTCGCTCCGACGACAATGTCACCAACTCTACATTGACGAAGATCAGCGAATCCGTGCAAATTAATTGCAACCAGTTGTGCGTCTGTCGATTGAACGGCAGTCAGGTGTTAAACAATCGAAGTCCCCGATCTGCGCCCACTATCACATTTAGACTTTAAGAATTTAGAAGGAGAAAAAACAGATCAATTTCGGAGCAATTGTACCACAAGGTTGTCAGCTATAAATGTCTCATTGCAACAAAAGAAATGCCAAAATAAATGTAAACTTTAACCCGTAACCTTTAATGCATAGTTTTACATGGATCAATTGTCAATTTTAAAGTTATTCTTGAGCGCCTGCCAGCATTCATAGTACTGGGCATCCAATTTCTGGCACGTCTCCACGCCCCACTTGGTCACAGCCAAGCTAAGCGAAGACTCGAACATAAATGCCTTTCAAATTTCAATAAAAATATACAGTTTTTGTTAGATCTTACAAAAGTTAGTCCGGCAAACAACAAACCTGAGTTCCCTCTGCGATGCGTTCCGGTTTAAGGTCGGCTTTCGAAGCACCGTCAAAGCACTTCACATCTGGACCATGGGGCGTCATAATGGAGTGTAAGGTGGCACCGCCAGCAGCGAATCCTTCTTCCTTCGCCTCGTAGCGACCCAATATGAGTCCCATGAATTCGCTCATGCAATTTCCTGCAACGCAATCCAGGTAAGTGATAAAGGGAACACTTACTTAATAGATAAAGGGAAAACTTACTGTGATAGTATGGTGGACGGAAAGTGTGCTCCTGCACCGACCAGCGCGGCGGAAATATAACAAAATCGGCAATAGCCGTGCCCGGCCTTAAGCTCGGACAAGTAAGCACCGTAAAAATACTCGGATCACAATGGTCAAAGCTAACCGAGTTGATGACCATAAACTTCGATAGATCGTATTTGTAGGGCACATAGTTGCCGTGCCAGGCAACCACATCGAAAACGCTGTGCTTTTGCTTTGCCACAAACAAGCTGCCCTGGTATTTGGAAATTACGTTAAATTCTTTAAGCAAAGAAAGTGAAGTTTATTAATTGAACAATTGGTAAATGAGTACAAAGCTTACCGCTCACATCTGCATTGTCGAACCAAGCCACTGGGGTCTCAAAGTCCCTGGGATTGGCCAGACCATTGGCGCCAATTGGACCCAGATCGGGCAAACAAAAGTGTCCATCATAAACCTCTAGAATATAGCCCCTGAAATGTTGCATAAGCGAATAAAAATACAATATATGATTGCGTTACATATTTGGGCTGGCAAACAAGAAACAATAACAATACAAAATTGATGGTCTTTTAAATAATATATTTAAGATTGCATGATGTCAATATAACTTAGATTATGCAATAAAAATCAGAGTTAGAAAATGGAATATATAAATATAAATACATATACCAACCTGCTGGGTGCCTTAACCTTAACGGCAAATCGTATGCCCTGCGGAATGACACAGATCTCATTCGGGGCCACCGTCATTCGTCCGAGCTCAGTTGTTATATCCAGAATGCCCTCTTGTGGCACTGTTAAAGGTATTTAATATTGTAAGAAAGAGGAATAACGATTGAATTCTATGGCAACACACCTATGAGAAAATCGCCATCGCTATTATAGAATGCTGAATCATTCATGGAGACGTTGCACAGGTATATGTGGACAGCTAATCCGTGGCGCACCCTTGCGTCGCCCGCACCACAAACCGTGTGAATTCCCTCCACAAAGGTAACTGCTTTGCCACTTGTTGCAGGCATATCAAATGGTTTCCAACGCATCTGAATAAAATAAAATTTGTAAATTAAAAAAAAAAATAACAATCCAGTTTAATGGTCAACAACCTGATTTGGATTTGGAGGCTGGTCATCCCAGTTTTGCGTCAAATACTTGGCATTGTTATACGGTTGAAACGGCATGTGAACGGCACTGGGCAGTTTCCTATATAGCCAGGTGCGTACATTTTCACTACGTGGCGCAGTAAAAGCCGAACCGGACAACTGTTCTGCGTACAGACCGTAGGGGCACTGCTGTGGCGAATTCTGTGCCACGGGCAACGAGTTGGGGCAACGTTCGTCCTCTGACGAAAAATGGGAACCAAATCCCGACAGATACTGTAAATTGTAAGTCATTTGGAAACTTTAAGTTTAAAGGCTTGTAAATTAACTGAATTGATTGTATTTTATTTTTATCTTTAATAGAAATGATTTCTTCATTCCAATACTTAACGATCTTATTTTGATACCTTGTATTGAGGCATGTGTTGATTCTTTTTGCGAGGAATTGAATAAAAGACTAAAGTCGCCTGAGCTTTGATCGCTGCTATTTATATGATAAGTCACTTGATTCATACTCTATATCATAGGTAACTGGGGTATACTAGAACAGCGATGGTATAAATAGAAGTCACTGTAAATGCCAAAATTATCCATTTTTACTGGTTGGCAAATCCAAGCACTTTGTTTCTCTTTTGACAGCTTTCAAAAATACCTTAACGATTACCGACTTATAATTAGAGATAGATAATATTATGGGATTAGGGTATCATACAGTCGGACTCGCAATGATTTCGAGATCTTGTTTTTAGCATATTTTGTAAACATGCCGTTGGAGAAACTAGTCGCTGCGATAAGCCGGTCCCCCCAGAGAGCTAATCGGCATGCATACACCTGCTCCTAGAAGTGAGCTTTGCATCTTTATCATTGCCACACTTCTCGATTGCTGTTGTTGTTCGTGTATATTCTGTGGAAACAAGATAACCATACCAAAAATGATTTGCATAGTAGTTCTTCTAGTTCTCGATTTACTCGAATGGATCACAACAAAATTAGAACTGGTATTTCTGTTTTACCGGTAAGCAAATGGGGGGGGCAACAACAGGTGTTGTTGTTTGCCTAACACACATGATAACAAAAACATTCAAAATTGTATTTACTATTTAATATTGTAAACTAAATACCTAGTTTATAATATATATTTTATTGCGGCAAAGTCAATTCGAAAGTATTACGTGTATTACAATTTATACGTATGTGTCTGTGTGTGTTTGAGTGTGTGTTTGTCTGTATGTACTATGTTTTTAAAATACTTAAAGTACCTTTGTGCAGTAATTAAACCTAAAATAGTATAAATTATATGTTTAAGGACATCAAGCGCTTAAGAGACTTACAAAAATTCCATTTGCACCCAACAACAGCGATTGGGGCTGCACGCGTATTTGCATATGTATATATACTAATATATATATATATATATATATATATATATACATATATATATGTATATGTATTTATCTACATTCTGGTTATATTGTTGGTTTGTTGGATAACAATTTTTTTGTTTACAACGATCAGCGATGCAGTATGGATGTCAATAAGTATTTTTTGTTCTTGTCACTGTTGGTTGCAAGTATTAAATTATATATTTAATTGGCATAAAAATAAATTGATTTTGTTTAGCATGCGCTTAAAAACAGTTACGAAATGTAACGCTGGAAATACTGAATCCCGTCATCTAATTCTATTTCATTGTACATATACATTCTCCTGCAGCATTTGCCCATTTCACTCATAACCGGCGTACCGAGTTGGGAATTATGTTATGACTTTTGGGGAGATTCGCTTGAGATACACATGGATGTATGCTAGTTGAATGCTATGCTGCATTTGGGGGTAGAGTAGTAAATACTGATGAGGAAATACTGCATTCACTGGGACATAGTGCGCTTGGTAGGCTGAAGCAACCCCCTGCGAATCGCCTTTCCTAATCATGTGATAGATTCAGCACATCATCGCCAATATTATTTTTCGGTATCTTCGCCGGGGGCGGTGCAGCCAGATCGGCAACGGAGGCAAACTCCATGCGCTTTTTGGGCAGTGCATTGCCGAGGAGTGCGCCAGGCGGCGCCAATTCGCTGTACAAGCGACTCAAGTCCGGTGACGGTCGGCGGTGCGAGGATCCACTGCTGCCATCCGATGGTGCCGGCGATGGTGTGTTCGAGGGCACACTTGATATGGCCAGATCAACAGCACTAAAGTTGTACTTGCCGCCTGAATTCGAATTTCCTCCGCCGGTGGTGCTGCTGCTGCTGCTACTGATGGACTTGGTGGGCGTGAGGCGTTCGAGTGCCGGTGAAGCGGACGATTCACGGGTGCGTGCAGACGATGGCGTTGTCGACTTTGGCGGCTTCATCATCATGGCCGATAGTGATTCCTGCTGGATTTTAAACAGCGCCGATGGCGACAT
Organism: Drosophila macrothrix; assembly: GCA_035042055.1. Classification (NCBI taxonomy): domain Eukaryota; kingdom Metazoa; phylum Arthropoda; class Insecta; order Diptera; family Drosophilidae; genus Drosophila; species Drosophila macrothrix. The sequence goes on from JAWNLX010000604.1 coordinate 10,902,633, forward strand.
AAACATATTGTTAGCCGCTAACGTCGTCTTCGACAGTGGATCCGGAATGCCATATTTGCCGTGCTGCTGCTGAAAGAATGACGCATAATCTTGCATTTTCTCCTGCGCCAGCGCATTATAGTACGCAGCCGAGTTGGTCAAAGTTGATGGCGATGGCATGCCCGTGGCAATTGTGCCCGCACCGGATCCGGCTGAGCTGCTGCTGCCCGATTTATTGTTGGCATTGCCAGTGGCAGCTGCCACAGCGGCAGCGCCAGATGGCGTTGCAAACAGTGCATCCAGATCGGCAGCTGCCTTATTCTGGCGATAAAGCAGCGCTTTTATCTCCGAATCCTGCTTCTCCAATTGCAACAGTTGATTCAGCATATCCGATTGCATGTCCTTCTGCTTCTGCTTGAGACTGACTGCGCCACCGCCGCCGCCACCAATAGCAGCAGCGGAGATGCCACCAGCTCCAGCGGCAAGCAATGCGGACAACTCATTGTGTGCACCACTCATGTGCTTGCTGCCCGTCGAAGCCATCGCAGCGGCAAACTGATTGTTCGGATCGAAGAGCTTCGTATAGGTCTGCAGCAAGGCTGTGTAGTCCGCCTGGGCGGCAGCTGATTGCTGCTGTTGCTGTTGATGCTGCTGTTGTTGCTGTTGCTGCTGCTGTTGATGCTGTTGCTGATGCTGTTTCTTGGAGTTGCTGCTGCTGCTGCTGGTGGCAACAGGCGGCGGTGGTATCGAGGCAGCCGCAACTGCAGCCATCTGTTGCTGTAGGAACGCGTTGAGGTCATTGCTCTGTTTGCTCTGCTGCTGCATATAGGAATCATAGCCCAGCAATTTGGATGCCTGTATTAAATTGTTATAGTCGGCACTGATTGCCGCAGCAGCTGCTGCTGCCGATGCTTGCGACGATGATGTGGCCGACGACGATGACGTTGATTTCGATGATTTGCTGCTTGTGGGATTGACAACAGTTGATGGAGTGCCCGTTAGATAACTCAAATCGGAGCCAAAGCCCAGAGTGCCCAATGTGGTGGCACCCAATGCCTCCGCCTGCTGCAGCAACAGCGCTGCATACTCCGGCGATCGAATTAGCTCGCTCATCTTCAATGGATCATTCTTGAGCTCATCCAGCTCCTTCATGAGCTTCGTTTTGTACGAATTTGAGGATGAGCTCGAGTTGGATGACGACGATGATGACGCCGATGATTTGGAGCGTTCCATCTTTGATTTGCTGCCGCTATTATTATTAGTGTTGCTGTTGTTGTTACTATTATTATTATTATTATTGCTGCTGTTGCCAATGTTGCTGTTGTTATTGCTGACCAGCGGCATGTTGAAGCTATTTGAATAGGCAGCTACTGCTGCGGCCACATTCGGGTCGTTTAGATTGCCCAAAGCTGATGCATTGCTACTCTGCTTGGAGCCACCAACTTTGGCTGCCGCGGCAGCCAGTTGATTGAGCGATGAGCTGCCATAATCTTTGCGCTGCTGCTGGAAGAGCGCTGACAAGTCGGCCTGCAGAAAATTGGGCGGCAATTGTCCGGCCAGCTGAGCCAGGCTGGCCGCCATCAGATCATTGGCCGTGGGCAAGCAGGCAGCTGACGGCGGCACCAGCGGTGTGGCCAGCGTCTCATATTTATTGGGCGTTATGCTCGGGCTATTGCGCGCAATGTCGCTGACACTGAACTTGCCCGGACTTGGCGCTGGCGAATTGCGGGTGCGGGATGTGTGTGAAGAAGCATCCGATTTAGCCGGCGATGGCGATGCCCGCACGGGCAGCTCAAACTTAGCGGGACTGGCGGCATTCGATTGTAACTGCAGATTTGTTGGGCTGTCACGCGGCGATGCGGATTGTGCGACAGTTGCTGCAGCCACTGCTCCTGGAAGTGTACCACTGTTCAGTGTCGGCATCGCCTGTGGTGGTAGTAGTTGACTCGCAGCAACTGCATTCAGTGGCATGGGTGGCGCCACGACATTCGAGGCCGCGGCTGGCGCGGTGTGATTCGTGGGATTTGGTGTGGCCAGCGGTGATAGCATGCGCACTGGATTCATATTGAGGCCCGAAGGCATGCAAAGCTGCTCCTGCAGCGACATTACTTTCAGCTCGCTGGCCTTCTGTTCGGCTTGCAGTGAGGAGTCCTCCTCCGCTTTGCTGCGTGCGGCGACATCATCAACGGAATTTAATTGAATGCACTCGCCCATTGGCTCCTCCTTGGGCTGCTGCTCCAGTTTGATTTCGTTGAGTGTGTCGTTCTGCGAGTGCGTCTCCGTTTTAACAACAACTTCATTATCTGTGTCATTGTCAATGATCTTAATGGTTTTCGGTGGTATAAAATCATCCTCCTGCTCACAGTCCAGGACGGCACACAACCAATTCCACAACGCCTTGTCACTTTGCTTCGATGGGAATTTCGGATATAGAGTGTTCTTCAATTTCTCGTTGTAGGTGACATCATTGCTGTAGATGTTCCGAAACTTGACAATCTCGCCTCGATACTGGGTGTAGTAATCGACGCAGGACTGAATTTCGGTGCGCACCTCTTCGGGTATCTCTTTATCGGGCAGCACCGAATATTGCATTAGCATCGGTCGTCCATATTCCATAGACTGTCTATTTTCATTTGGTGGCACTATCCATATGCACTTGACCACCGATTCCAAAGTGGGATTCTCCTCATAGTAGGGTGCTACAATAAATGCAAAACAGTTTAAATAATGTGCAACAAACCGCAGCAGCTCAAATCAAACTTACAAATGAGCAGTGAAACACATGGCGTATATGTGACATCACTGGCGCCGCGCATGCGAATTTGATAGTCAAGTTGGGCATCGCAGTCGCGAAGAGTGGGCTCAGCCTGGAATTTGGGATGCGAGTGGTACCAGCCGACAAGCAGCACTTGATCCTGTACCATCATCTTTTGTATATCGCGCTCCACATCCGCGGCACGCTGTCGATCGAATCGTGTATTGCGACATGGATATGTTTTCGTAATTGTCAATGCTACAAAGTAAATACGCAAAAGTTTAGAAAGCCAATTGATAGATATGTGAAATTCTTAAGGCCGGACTCACTGTGCGTGTTCATGTCCCAAGTGCCACCCAGATAGCCGCACACCTCACGCACGGTCAAATGGCAATGAAAGTCGGCCAATAGCAGAGCCGAGGACGTGATGGTCAATAGAAACGGTTGCAATTTGCCAACAGATGTGAACGGCACGGCCTCGATCAGCATATTAGCATCACTGCAAAAAAAGACACATAAATCAGATTCTCAAGGCACTGAACCCACACCCAATTAAAACTTACTGAATCATATTGCGATTGGCGACAGTGTTGTGCGGAAATACTGTACGCTTCACGACCAGATCTGGAGAATCGGTTTTTCGTTCGGCATCTATACAAATACAAAAAAAATATTATGAACATGTGTGAGTTTGGCACCTTTTCATTTGCATTGCACTACTTTTATTTATTTGCAATATGACTGTATTAAATAGGTTATTTTTCTGTACTGCCGCATATAAGTTTAAGCTATGCATGGCATTATATTATATATTACCTGGATCACCGTCCTCGGGTGTCGACTCTTTTTGTAAAGCACACTTTCGCAAATAGGTATTTTTATAGGCATCCAGTTTCTTGCCCTTATACTTGACGGATGCCCAGCCGCAGCCACTTTTCTTTTCGGGATTAATGATCCGTTTACAGTGCATGGCCCATGCACTTGGTGTTAGAAATATGGTTTCAGTCTCTTGAGATTTAATTTTACCATCTGGCAGTAAGTCGCCAACAAATTTTTGCCCTAAATAATCTATAGTCATAAGCGATTTGCCTGGCTGCAGGACATTGGCAGCCATGAGTGTTTGTAGCGTAACTGTGCGCCCAGTACCATTAAATCCCTCGTAATTCTCCTTTGCCTGTTACCAAAAATCGAAAAAAATATGATTCATTAGCTTTTGGTTTGTAATACATTTTCACTATATAGGGACAGTCACCTCATCATCATTCTCGTCATCGGGCACATCGCTGTCTACATCTTTTTCGCACAGACTGTCCTCCAAAATGGAAATGCGACATGGTGCCACATTTTCGGCTGGCGCTGTCTCTGCGTCCGCTTCTGCTTCGGCTTCTGCCTCAGCCGCGTCCGACACCGACAAATCGCGTTCCCCATCCGCATCGCCGTCGCTTACATCGTAATTTGTTGTTTGCGGCGGCAGAGGCGTCGCATCGCCCTCGGCTTCACCCTCGCCATCTGTGCTGCTGCCCATTTGGTTTTCACGCGTTCCTAGTTGGTCGCCATCGGGCAATAAACCATTTTCCACACCGTTTTCCATGCGCCTTTTGTCTAGCGCTTTAAAAAAAAACTCCTATTAAAAAATCACAATTTGCCGCAGCAGCCGCAGAATTTATGTATGTATTCCACGACTTCGCTTCTTCTTCTTCGTGCCTCAAACGAATATTGTTGTTGGCCTGTTAACTAACATTTAATAAAATGTTATTAACAGCTCGTACAGATTATTTTCATCGCTTTGCTTAAATTAAATATATGGTTAAGCAAATCGTTGTAGAATCATCTCAATTCAACAGGATTAAAATCATTCTAACTGCCAAGAACAACAAAAACACCAAGTTTGCTTCAAATTTGAGAAATTATAAATATAACAGGTGCTACACTTATTTTAACAGAGCCATTGCAAACACAGCTGTTTTTAGCGTTCATCGATAAAATAATTTGAGGAAATTAAGATAAATTTTTTATCGGCTAAGCATCTTACTCTCTGCGAACGTGTTATGTTTCTCACCAAAATTGAGAAAATTAGTCAAATAAACTCAGTCCAGTGCTTAACGCCAACATGTAAACGTCTATGAATAAATAAACAACTTTAGTGATGCTGCCAATAACCCGTGCGACACTTGAACATTTTTGCAGAGTGTGTTTGCAGAATTTAGATAAATGCAATAGCACAAAAGACCTGAAATATGACTTAAAAGATGAACCGCATTTTTTACGCATTCTGGAGGCAATGGCAGATGACGGTCCACAAACGATAAGAACTGTTACAAATTTGGCAATGCCAACCCGCTTGTGCCATTCCTGTTATACAAAACTTACCATGTTCTGCAAATTTGCAGAGATGTCCATCTGCACAAGTGTTGCAATGAATGAATTGGCTGTCGAGCAGGAAGAATTAACAGACAGTGCCAAATTTCAAATGATTTGTGCAACATGTTTTACATTTAAGTCGGACCATAATGTTGTACCGATTGATAATGTACATGTTGCACACAATCTGTTGCGGTTAATATTTACAGGAATTGACAAAAGAAAAGTTAAGAACGGAAATAGCATTTGCAATCCTTGCTCTCAAAAATGTCGAGTTTTTCAGGAATTTCAAAGCACATTACAAGAAAGCCAAAAATATCTGGAATCCACCATATTGTCAAAAACAAACGATTTAACGAGCTGTGTTGGGAGCAATAAAATAAAAAATCAAGTAATTATAAATTTAGATTATATATTTTCTACAAATAAATTAAAATCAATTTTCGTAGAAAGACGAGATCAAAATAAATCAGATTAACTCTGCCAATGAGAGGAGTGGTGATCCCTTCGACTCAATGGACGGAATTCCACTCACTGAGAGCAGCTCAAAATCTTCAAATCAGCTTTGCTGCTCAGCTTGCCACAAGCAGTACAAATCAGAAGCCCAGCTGCGTGTGCACACGAGACGTGTGCATTGCAAGGCGGAGAACAAGTGTCCATATTGCCAAAGGGAGTTCAAGCGGAAACATCATTTAACGGATCATGTGAGATTGGTGCACGAAGGCGTTCGGCCACACAAATGTGAGTTTTGTGAACGCTCATTTGGATTGGCCCGAACGTTACGCATCCATCTGATGGGTCACACAAATGAGCGTCCGTTTATGTGCACCATTTGTGAGAAGACATTCCGCCAGAAGACTGATCTCAGGATTCACATTGATGATCACGCAGCGGTACCGCAGTTTCGATGTCCAATTTGCTCGCATGGCAAAGCCAGCCAAGAAGATCTGGACGCCCATTTGGCGCGACACAACAACAAGGATGGATTCCAGTGCAGCACGTGTGGCAGGAAATTTAAAAAGCTATGCCATCTAAAAGATCACAACAATGCAGTCCATCTGAAATTGCGTCCATTTAAATGCAGCCAGGATGGTTGCGAAAAGGCGTTCGCCGCTCGTCGCACTCTGCAAATACATCTGCAATCACATGCGGGCATTTCTCCCTACAATTGCAATATTTGTGGCAAGCGATTTTCTAGTAAGGCAAATGTTTTGCGCCATTCTCTCTCCCACAGTGAGACGGTTGTCAAAGCCGAAGAGATACTTGAAACTGTGTTGGAATAAATCTCTGTTCCACTTACTTTTATAATTGAAATTTGTGCCTTCAATAAAATACATTTCTTTATTGCCAAATCAAATTAAATTTTTTAAATCAACTTATTCGATCGCGATTACCCGCCATTCGGCATGCAAAAATACTATAAGCCTGCAGGGTATATCGATTAATGTGGACTATCGATTGTTTTGCCGCAAAAAAGCGCGCATTGCTTCAGGGAAGCTGGCATATTTTTGTATATTTTGCTATAATTGTTTTGCATGGTGAAGAAGTAAGCTTTTATGGCACTCTGGGTTGACAAGTATCGGCCCCGTGAATTATCCAAATTGGATTATCACAAGGTAAATATTAATTTTGTGCATTCATTGTGAAAGCAACGAATACAACTGCAAAATTTGTGTAATTAGGATCAGGCCGAGAATCTGCGTAATCTATGCAAGCAAAGCGATTTTCCGCATCTGATGTTTTACGGGCCATCTGGCGCTGGTAAAAAGACGCGCATAATGTGCCTGCTGCGTGAAATGTACGGTGCCGGCGTGGAGAGGCTTCGCAACGAGACGATGAACTTCACAACGCCATCGAATCGAAAGATCGAGGTGATGACTGTCGGTAGCAATTACCACTTGGAGGTGAATCCCTCGGATGCTGGGATGTACGATCGCACCGTTGTCATCGACCTGATCAAACAGGTGGCGCAAACGCAACAAATTGATATTAACGGCCAGCGAGAATTCAAGGTGATTGTCATTTCGGAGGGGGATGAGCTGACTAAGGACGCCCAGCATGCACTGCGCCGCACCATGGAGAAGTACGTTGCCACATGTCGCATAATACTCTCAGTCAATTCGACATCCCGTATAATTCCGGCTATCCGATCGCGTTGCTTGGGCATTCGGGTGCCAGCGCCCAGCGAGACCGATATGACGGCAGTACTGCAAAACACATGCAAGCGAGAGGGTCTCGTCCTGCCGCCCGAGTTGGCCAAGCGGGTGGTGGACAAATCCGAACGGAACATGCGACGAGCCCTACTGATGCTGGAGGCATCCAAAGTGCAGCAATATCCGTTCACGGCCCAGCAGGAGATCGTCGAGCTGGACTGGCAGGTGTATCTGCGTGAAACTGCCACACAAATTGTGAGCGAACAAACACCCGCCAAGCTGGAGAAGATCCGCGATCGCTTATACGAGCTACTATCGCAGGGTGTACCGCCAAATCTCATTTTTCGCGGCCTCGTCGAGCAGCTGGTCAACAACTGTGATATGTCCATTAAGGCAAAGACTCTGGAGTTTGCCACACAATACGAGCATCGCATGCAGAACGGTGCCAAGCATATATTCCATTTAGAGGCATTTGTGGCCCAATTTATGAATATCTACAAGAAGTTTTTGGCCGAACTGGTAATGACAGATGATTTTTAGCTGCTCTTACATACATAAAAATATATTAGTTTATTTGTTTTTTTAATGAGCCTACACAAAAATAAATGAAAAGCGCCTAATCGAACTGTAGTTGCTGTTGCTGTTTGTTTTCCCTTTCCTTGAGTATGGCTAATTTCATTTTGTCCTCTGTTGTGCGCTGCACAGTCTCAACGTATTTTGCGACTTCGTCCTCCAGCTTGATACGCATCTGCAAAAGGGTGAAATGCATTAGGACGACAAACAATAGATAAGGAGACATCTACATTACCATTTCGTATTCAGTGTGCTTGACACCATTGACTTTCAGGCCATGCAACAGCAGATCAATTGTATGGACGGGAAATGCGAGTTGTGGACTTGCAACATTCACCGAATGCTTGAAATCAAAGTATTCACTGCCTGCGCCCAGCATGCCGCCAATCATTTCACATGCCAAATCGGCGGCATCGAGCAAATGGTTGTGCTTAACATAGAGATGGAGCAGCTCCCGTGTGTTGGCCAATTTGTAGGAATTGTGCAGCCATTGTGGCACAGTTGCACTCAATGTTAGTATTCGGTTAACAACGCACTTGCGTATTGACGTCGTTTCATTGAGCTCATGGTCAACAATCAGCTTCTGCAGCAATGACCAAGCCATGTGCGTTGCATTGTTGCGATGTGGAAGATCTATAATAGAGGGCAAACAAGGAAAAATAAAATAGAACGAGAAAAACAACAACTAGCATGTGTTGTTATCCTACCTGCCAAATCATTGATTTGCAGCCAACCCCAAGCATCCTTAGATTTCTCCTCTGTGATGCTTACGCATGCAGCTGTCAGACTTTCAAATATTGGCAGCATAGAGAAATTATTTCCGCGAGCAAGCTTTAGTGCTGCTGTATACAGGCCGCAGGTGGCCAAAAGGTAGGAAAGCTCTTTAGCATCTGTCAGCTTATAGGCACTTATATCTTTGCGATGGTGAGACAGTTCCCTCAGCGCCTCTGCGTGCAGCAGCTCACGTCGTATATCGACTAGTTCGAGTACAACGACTTCTTGGCTAGTAAGTTCATCCGCTTGATCCTCCTGGTCGATGATAATTTTCTCTTCACCAATTGTGGGCTTTGCAATCCATCTATATCGCTCATCGACCAAATATAAGCAATTAACGCAAACCAACAGTGAGTTGAAGCGCTTCTGCAGAGCATCGGGCGATTCGCTGTCCACCTGGAGGCGCATCGCCTGTTCGTACATAACAGTGGCAGCTGTAGGAGGACGACAAATTCGTATAAATTGCAATTTAGAAGATTTAAAAAAAAAAAAAAAACTTCACCTTTGCGCATATTTCCTTTTTTGGCATTGAAAGCATATAGAAAATTATAGACTTCATTCTGATCGATGCTCAGGGAACGAGCGCGACATTCCACAATGCTCTCGAACTCGTCTTGCAAGTTATTTTCGTACGGCGGCTCCATGAGCAGATCGAATCGATTGCACTGGAACAACATTATGACCAATTGACGCAGGCAATCCTTGCGTCGCGATGTATCAGCATTATTGGCCAGAGCGTGATAGGCTTCCTCATAATGGCCCAGTTGCAAATGATTGTTAAATACTATCGATTGGAACATGGGCAACTGTGGGTCCTCGACATCCAGTTTGCTCATTGCACTTTCAGCCAATTGAATGATATAATCCGATGCCGAATTCTGCTCGAATAATTGTATAACTTTCAGATAATAATGCACAAAAGCATTTTTGGCATCCTCTTCTGTTGGCTTACTGTCCGGCCGGTTAAAAATGCTTGCAAGCTTAGAATAGAGCTGTGTGTTTTTGAGCACTTGCTCAAATAAAAATGGTTCCTTTAGCACGCTGTCGGCAACTTGCTTAAAGAGATGAATCGCTTTTATCGGTTCACCACAATCCAGTTGAGAAACGGCCAGCATAAATCGGCCTGCAATTAACAAAAAATAAATGTTTACTACCATATACGAATTTATGTATGTTAATATATTTAAAGCAAAACACATACGCGAATCAGTTTTCTCGGTGCACCAGCCAGACAATAGGCGCACATAGTCCTGAATAATAATGTGATGGCAAGTTCCAAAAAGCCACTCAGGGAATACATCATTCCAGGCATCGGGCCAACTGCAAAATGTGTCCCAATATAAGTTTATATCAAGACAAAAATACATTCAACTTACAGCATCTGATTGACAAATCCAACCAGCTGTAGCAGCGTCTGTCGCATTGATAATTGATCCTCTAACTGATTCTGGTCCTTTAGCAGCATTGAAAGAGCACTAAACAAACCCTTTGATTGCAGAAACAAGCACAGCAAAGTTGTCTGACTATTTAAACGCATTTGACTTGAATAGGGTCGCGTATAACCACTAAAGAGTTGTGCTCGAAACAGACGCTGTATTGAGACCTCACTGCATATGCAAAGTAATAAATTAGATAAATTTAAATACAGGATAAGAAAGGGAAATCAGTACGATATACTTACAAATTAACTGGCGCATTGAGGGAAATCGGTGTTTCACAGATCCACACGAGTGTATAATAGGAGTTCAAGAAATTAATATTGGTAACGACTGAGTACTGCTCAGCCGCAACTGATCGATGGATTATGTATTGTAAAATTAAAAGGTTGCGGCACACAGCAAAGCTGAAAATGTTACCCATTAGTAGAGGAGCATTAAATTGTGCAGTAAGCTTAAGATTATTCACCGTATCATTGCCATTTGCTTGACTGACTCGGCTAGAATGGAAATGCCATATTCGCTGCCAAACAATGCTCCAGTTGATTGCAGAAAGCGCGTCGACTTTGTAGGGCCACCTAAATACAAATTAATTGTCATTAAACAATGTAATAAATGTATTTGCGTTTGTGATAACATATATTGTATAAATACCTGTGGGATCTTGATCAGCGTCTTGGTCTACAATTGCGAGGAAATCGAGTAGCATATTTATGGCCGCATCAAGGTCTACTATTGTCCTTAGCTTTCTCTGGATATCAATCACACATTGGCTTGACAAGGTAAATCCATTAGCGTCTTCATCTCCTCCGGTGATTCGCATTAGCAGTTTGTTAATCAGGCTTGTATCCCGCTGGTACAATTTCTGATCAATATTCATTTTAATATGTCCGGGTAGAAACTTTTCCAACTGACTGATGATGGTCATTACGTCAATAAATCCCACAGCCACATTGGAGTCATTGCGGCAATAAGGTGCAACAAATGCAGCCACTTGTTCTTCGTGCTCACCGAGAATCATAAGGTGTTCCAGCATTTCACATGGCCGAAGCAAAGCAAACGATTGTCTCCTCACAATGCAAACAGCATTCATGTCGCCGAGAACGGCCAGGCCGGTGGGCTCAGAGAACTTAATATGATACTGCTCACAGCAAGAGTAGAAGCGTTCCCACAGTTTGTTTGCAATCTCTAAATACTCCTCGTCGCTCACATCGAAGTCTTTCAACTCATTTTGTATCTCATCTTCGACAGCCTGACACACCTGCTCCTTAAGCATGGCCATTGTCAGTTGCTTCACATCGATTTGCATATTGACGCGTCTGAACATCTGCAGAAGTAAAATTCGTAATTAGAAATAATCACAGTTACAAGCAAGACAACTTACATAAAGTGCCTTGGCAATCACATTACGATCAAATCGGCCGGGATGAAATATATAGGAGCAGTGCGCTTCGCGTGGATCGACACCCTGTTCAATGGTCAAGCAATACCTGTCCGGTGGTGGCTCCAATGCAGCCGATACCCAATGAATATTCGTGGTGCCCATGAAAAACGCCGACACATTGAAATCACCCTCTGAATTGCTCCACAGCGTCCAAATGAGTGAGGACGTTGCATCAAAATCAGCCAGATCCATTTGAGGAGCAGTAACCTTATGATGTACGGTCATGCTTATAGTTTTTGTGTTCATATCGCTTACATTGCGTGCAATGCTAAGGCAGACGAATTCAGCGTCCTTTTCATGCGACAAAAATACACAAAAATTGTGATCATCTATTTTACGCAGTAAACTATTTTGCGCTAAAAAAAAAACAAATCAAAAGATATAACGCATTAATGCAAATATATACATACATAGAAATAAATCGAAAAGTTGTACTTACGACCCTGAGGTCCTTCAGATTCTTCACAGCTAAGTAGGGCAACGCATTGAAAATTGGCCACTGACCACAAACGTAGTTTATTATCCCGATAGAGCACCAGGAGATACATCTCGCCCTCGATGCGACTGAATGCCATGGAAATGGCTGCCTCCAAGTTTTCACCTCGTCCACTGAAATTGCATTTGGGAAATGCTTATATACATATATTATATATTTGGAATTGACTTACGTTATAGCGCCTTTTAAGTTGGACAAGAAACGTGGCATTAAATTGGGCTCCTTCACCTCATGCGAAATCGTATGTCCAGTGCGACAGTTCATAATGTAAAGCATTAGTTTTGAATGGTTGTCGACGGCAAAATATGCCTCCTCGCTATCTTCACACATCTCGGAAGATGCGAGATGCGGCACACTTATTGCCATGGCCCCATCCAGCACATACAATATGCTGCGATCCTTCAGCTTTTCATTCGCATCGTAAAATACTGAATGCGTTTGTGAATCGCCTCCTGCTGTTGCGCTTAATGATGGATCGCCTCGTAATGGGAACAGAATGCGATGCACGCTGCTAACTGTGACCACCAACAATGTGACGCTTTTTGCCTGCTCGGACAGCGAGACATTTAGCACGGCAGAGTCCGTAAAGCGTAGACGTAGATGGTTTCGCAGCAATATAATATCCAGGCTAACCTCTGACAGCTCCAAGACATCTTGATATGTACGCCTTACATACAACAATTGCAATGTAAATGTGAATCGTCTACACAATTTGTCTTCAATTTGCTTACCAGTAAATGAAACGGTTCCTGTTTTGGCTGTTTGCGTGGCAATCGTAGCACAGGCTTCCTGACTTTCCGAATGTCTTTATGTCCTGCAACGTACTTTGTGTGCCTGTCCAGAAATGCAAGTGAAAACATTATGACAAAGACGCTTGCAAACACTTCTCTCAGCTCAAGGCACACAACAAACCTGTATTTATTTCGACTTCTATCCATTCCTCTGGATTCATGTTTTTCGGTATGACCTCTCTATAACTCATATTTGTATGGCTGTTCATCTTGATTTATAGTTTAAATCAAAATTATCCTAAAAAAAAACACATATACGGACACCGGCAAAAAAAAACACGCGCGTCTTATCGGTTGTCGATTACTATTATTAGTGATGGTGCTACCTTTCCAACAGCTAGAGTCTATATCTTAATAGTAAGTTATATTATCTTGATTTATAAAACTGCGCACTATTGTATTAAATTATTCTTTCTTTCTCTTGAGGATATACTTTTCTTACCAACAATATATTAAAACCTATTCGATATATTATTCAGATAATATATATCGACAAATTGTTATGACAGCAGCCCTATTTTTGTTTATAACTCTCGGCTGATCATTTAAATTCAGTTCTTCTGCTGATCTAAGATCTGAAACTACCTTTAATAATTAAATATGTTTTAATCGATTTTCATTAAATCGCATAAATAATATCCATTAAATTTATTTTATAGAAAGCAACGGTCAATTTTTCAATTAAACAGCTGTCCACTGTTAATAACATTTCATCAATCTGTTAAGATATTGACGCTAAAGCCATGTGCCTGTTGTTTTTATTTATATGAACAAAAGTCATCAATCAATCTGCGCTTTAAAATATGCATATAACATGACTGACAAGAGTACAACTGCAGCAGATATGTCTGCCAATGAGGATGATTTATTAATTTGCCTACCTGGTGAACGCTTGTGCCGCGTAGAGGATAATGTTATAGTTGGTGAGGGAACCTACGAGCAGGGCGGCTACATTTACGCCTGCAAATCAGGAATAGTCAATATCGATGACTCTACGGAAAAGGTGAGTATGCCTATAAATAATGTTGCGGTACTCCTATACTTACAACCTTTTTCCATTTTAGTGCCAAATTGTAAGTGTTCACAAGCCGGGCTTCCATTTGACCATTCCGGCAACGGGAGATGTTGTCACGGCGCGCGTTCTTGTGACGACAGCTAAATTTGCAAAGTGTGCGATATTTTGCGTTAGGAACGTGCTGCTCGAGAGCAGCTATCGTGGCCTGCTGCGTAAGGAGGATGTGCGCGAAACGGAAAAGGATCGAGTGGACATCTACAAGTCATTTAAGCCTGGCGATATCATACTGGCACGCGTCATCAATCAAATGGAACAATCCTTCACGTTGAGCACAGCTGAAGCAGAGCTCGGTGTTGTGGTTTCTTATGCGAGTGATATACGGAAAAACCGCATACCCATGGTGCCCATTGGTTGGGGCGAGATGCAGTGTCCCCAGACAACGATAAAGGAGCCCAGAAAGGTAGCAAAGGTTCTACCCGAAAGTTTAATCAAAATTGAACAATAAATATAATTCTAAATAACTTTGCCCTGAATATTCTAACTTGTTTTTTAATGAGTCTCGTTTCTTGAGTATGGCTATAATTCATAATTTGTTAGCCATGATAATAAATAGTCCGGTTCGTGCAGAACATTAAGCATACATTAGTCAGTTGTCAATTTGGTGGCAAAACCAATAACAATAACAATGAAATTATGCTGCCAACAAACAAATCGGATCGCGTGCTCAAGAATTCAACAAAGGAGTTGTAACTAATTCAATTCATGTTGCAAATAAGTAGGTTCGAGGGTCAATGACTAAGTTGATGCTACAAATAACTTGGCATTTGTCGAGTTACAGGTGTGCGCAATAAAAAAAAAGAGGCTTGCGTGAGTGGACTCAGCACTTGCAGGACTCCTCCCCCCCTCCCCCACCAATATGTCCAATATACACGGGGGATGGATAGCCAATCATTGTTTGATCGATAAGCAACGAAACTCGTTTGCCGGTTAATATTCAAATCGAAATAAATAAAAACAAATATGATATTTAAATGAACTGTGTGTGTGGCAGTAGACACTGTCTCAACAATCCGAAATCAAAAGCTCGACAAGTGCTCATTCACAAAATAGCTACAACGACAAATAGTAGTAGCTGATAATTATAATAAGAATGGTGCAGATTTCGCAGACCGAGGAGGATATCAAAATTTCAATTGAGCTGAATAGGCTGGTCACGCGTAAGCCGGATGTTGTCCTGCTGCCACAGTATTTGAAATTTAATAATCCACCGATATTTTTTGAGCGGCATCTTGCCCAGGAGATTGATGAGATGGCCAGTTTCTGTCGCATTTTCAAGCATGAGGCACGCATTGTGCTGATCAAAAAGCAGCCAGGCATCTGGCCGGAGTTATTCCAGAAGCTCAACAGAGAGGCGCTAATGCAAAAGCGCCTCGAGATTGCCGATCTAATTGTGGAACGCAATAAGAAACGTGATGAAATGGCTTTGGAACGTTATGAGAACAAGCGCCGCACTGAAATTGAGAAGGAAGTCAAGCGTGAAGGCGACATGAAAGATCGCGTCAAAAAGTTTCAGGAAGCCTCTTGCCAGGAGGCACTCATGGTAGGAGTGCGTAAGGAGACCCACGCCAAGCCACATAGCAACAGCAACAATGACATCAAAAGCACAAATAAACCAGAAAAGCAACAGCAGTCTGCAACGGACTACAGACAGGCCACTCCTGTGGTGCGTTATCAACCACCGTCGGCAATGTCAGCGGTGCGTGGCAATGGACGCATTAATGTGTCCTTCTCGGGCCAACATAAGATGGAGACACCGAAGCGTGAATCTCAGGCGGGCATTCAAATGCCATTTACCATACAAGATCGATTAAATGGCAAGCCGCCGACCATAGAAAAGACACCAATGGAGACGCTCGATGAGTGAAAGTGTGAAAATATTTAGGAGGACGGTGGAATAAAATAAAACATAAACTCAAATCCGCTCGCATTTGTATAATTCAATTGGAATAGTTTTATTTTAAATAAGATAAAATATACAACAATTATTAAATATGCATTATATCCATTATATATTTAATAAGCTTTTCAAATAAAAAATAATACACGGTATTGTTACTACTAATGTACATACCGTAGCGAGTACATGTTTAGCAATGTTTAGAAATTCCAGTTAAGATTATGATTTGTTTAGAATATATATGTATATATAGTACTTGCATATTTATGTATGTAAGTTATACGGTATATACTTTAGATATTGCGGTTTCATAGCGTGTGTAAAATGCTTTCGACTTTCTTTCTTTCTTTGAAATATTTTTTCTTTTTACGTACTTATGTGTGTTTTTCTCTATTTACAATCTTCTAACCTAAGGCTTGCTCTTTACGTATTTAATATGCCTTTTTTATCATTGTTAATAATCATTTTGAATTCGAGTTTATAATTGATTATTTAATATCGTTTTAATATCGAAAAAGCAAGTCAATATCTACATATGAATGTATGTTTTTTGTTTTGTTTTGTATTTTATTTTAGTTTCTGTTTTGCGCCCATACCGCTAAATCCTTGACATGGGTAGCGCTCCAAAGCAAACTGAAGACAAGAGTTAGCAATTTGAATTCTTATTTGCATTCTGCATCAACGAGACGAGTATTTATTCCCTCACGAGGCCTTAGGCTTAGCCATGCTACGAATATGAATACATATACATATGTAATTGGAAATCATATATGATTTCATTAGCGATTACATATACATTATTAGCCATAATTACTCTTGGTATGCGCATATGCGGGTTAATACATATATATTATATATACAATTCGATTAATATTTTGATTTAAGGTTTAGTGTGTAGTATGTAGATATTTATCGGGTATAGGGATACTCTTATAAAGTATGGTAAAAAAAAGCTTTGGCGCTTTGTCGTAATCCCAACTGCCTGTCTATGCTGGGAGCCCAACCCCGGCATCAAATTATTTTCTTTGGAATTACTTTTTCTTTTTGTTTTTCGTAATTTTATCCAGCTTTACCGAAGCCATCAGGGATCAAGCGGAGGTTTCGTTCGGTTCCATCCAACCCTCGCTGTCATCTTCACTATCGGAGTCCTCTGACTCCGACAGCTCGATGGCCACTCGCCTGGCCAAAATCGAGGCCACATCCAGCATTGCCGTATTACGTTCAATTTCCTTTAGCTCCGACTTTTCCACCTTTCGCAGTATAATGCCTGTAATAGAAAATTGTTTCGTTTTATATGGGGGTACTTTAAAAGTATCTTTGACATTTGCTAACCATCTCTTATGGATTTCATCAAATCGTTGCGTGGATCATAAATTGGAGGCTGTATCTTTTTAGCACTCACAAGGTGCGCTCCACCATTTGGCTGGCACAGCTGCAGCTCCCCATTGGTCATTGCCTTGGGCAGAATTTGGTGTGGATGCGACTGCATTTGGACAGCGCCCATGCCATCTTCAACCGGTGGTGGAGGTGGTGGCGGCGGTGGCGCTACATTAGGCGGCGACATTTTTGGTGAGTGCTGAAAAAAAGCAAAACAATTAATATATATTAAATGTGAATAAATTTATGATTATTGATATAGAAATTGCCGTACCTGGTCGGGCACGGGCGGCGGTGGTGGCAAATCGCTAAGCGAGTTCAACTGATTGCTATTCACAATGCCCATGTTGTTGAAAGTGTTGTTCAGCTGGGCCATCACCATGTCGTTGGCATTCTGTGCACTGTTGCTTGGCGCCATCTGCGGAGAACCAGCTCGCGATGTGCTGTTGGTGCGGCCCAGCAGCTTGGCCGCCATGTGGGCACTGGCCATGCCGTTCATGGCCGACAATGGCGACACTGCATCCGGCACGGGCGGTGGCGGTGGCAAAGCATCCCGACTCGTCGACATGCTTCGACCGCGTGTCGGTGTATTTGCGTTCGATGTGGTCGGTGTGCCACCACCGCTGCCATTTGATGGAGGCGCCGGTGGCGGCTGCGATGGTCGCGGCTTATTGCGCGACGGAGTTCCCGGCCCATAAATCTGTTCCGGCGACATTGCGCCCTGCCCGCCCTGGCCATAGATCCCATGCGATTGGTGATAGAGCGTGCCGTCGTAAAGCTGCTGCTGATGATGATGTTGCTGCTGTAGATGCATATGCGGCGAGGCCGAGAGGCCGTTGGTACCGTATGCGGCTGCGTATTGATTGGCCGCTGCCTGTGGTGTGAGTTGCTCATAGCCGGTGCCATCGATCTGCTCGGACTGGTAGCTGCGCCGCAGCTCAATTGAATTTGGTCGCGGTGGGCGCGAATCGTATATGCCCATATCTATAAATATGCACAGAATTCACATTAATATCCTCATTATTCATTTGATACGATTGTAGTACACAAAAATAAAGAAACTCCAATTGGAAACAAATAGAAATCCAAAGTAGGTAAAAAGGATACACACAAATATGCAAAACAGGAGAAACAATTGTTTGCAAGCCAAAAAAACAAACAAAAAAACAATAAACAGATTTATATTTATATTTTTGTGGAGCTGAGAAAAAAATGCGACGAAATAAATAAATAGTATGTAAATATTTTGAACGATTATTGCGAAGGGTCACGGAAAGTGCGTCGTGTGGCATAACAAAGTAAGACTTATGAGCAAGGCTGGAAATTGCTGGCCAAGGCGCGAGAAGCTTTTTATTGCATTTTGCACTACTAAATATGTTATGATTAAAATTTAAAAAAAAAAAACGTACTTTAAAAATGCGCTCTTCTATTAGCCGGTGATAGTGAGTGTCTTGTGCCCGTGATAAGTTAACTATTGCAGCTCCCACTCAGGCGTACTCTCTGTCAATTAATCTCCCTCTCAGCATGGACAGAGTATCTGTGGTCTAGCTCACTCTTCCTCTCAGTTGACACAGAGAGCAGCGAATTTTAAAGAAAGGGACAGTAAGCTTTTTTCAGAGAGGAAAGGAATATATTTTATAGAAAGAGTACTGCTGTCTTTCTTTAAAAAGTACTCTCTCTCTTAGTCCTACAGTTTCGTAGCTCTCCCAATCTCTGCTTAATCTTGTTATTTCAGAGACTTAGTCAATCCCATTCTCTCCCTCTCTCCAAGCCATTCTTACTATATATAAGCATTTGGTCTCCCAGTTTGACTTTTTCCATCTTTGCCAGAGATACTCTCTCTCTCAGCAAGACTCGTTCTGTCTCTATCAGAAGCACTCTTTTCCACTCTCTCTCTCTCTCTCTCTCTATTTCTATCAGGTTAATTTCATTTCTCTCTTATCTTGCACCCACTCTAATGCAATTTATCTTCTTATTAACTTAGCTCTTGATTGAAATGGTAAGATTCATCAGCAATATACTTATATTCCAGAACAATAAGTACAATATGCAAACTGTACCCAAAGGAGAGCAATTTCAGGCCGCGTCTTATGAGTCTTACGAGTTATGATAAGTGTAATATTTGCCAAAAAGAGGATTACAAATACTGGCGAACTTCTATCAACAGCTGTATGCCAGATAAGTTTTATATAGATAGTAGTAGTAGTAAAACAAATGCTGTTTAGGTAAATATTGTGTGGGATCAGAGCGAATACTAATGCGACGGGAGTGTCATTGATTTGGGATGTTGTTTTTTATCTAAAAATTTATAAACTCCAATTGGTTGTCAATTTGTGAGTACTATTATTAAGTAATTACCATAAACTACTTAGTGACAGTAAAATCAATAATTTTTCTGATTGTTCCGAATTTAAACAACAAAAAACAAAAAGAATTGTTTACATTGTTATGTGATATTTTCTATCATATATATCATCTGAACCTAAATCAACACAGGCGTTATAGTTAATTACACATAGGTGTGTATAGATGGGTAGATAGGTACATGTACATATATATATATATATATATATATATTGATTGATTGTATTATATTGTAGGTGGGAGGGGGAGCGACTAAAGTGGCAAGTTATATTTGTAGTTGTTGTAATAGTAGTAATAGTAGTAGTAGTAGTAGTAGTAGTAGTAGTAGTAGTAGTAAGTACGATAGAAGTAGATGAAGGAACATTTACACACATACAGACACAATTGAGCGTGTGTGTGTGTTTGCATTTAATCTGTAAATCTGTAAATCTGACCTGTAATAGCGATAGCCGTTTGCTTTGTGAGATTACTGTTATTCTCCAAATGTGAGAGCATATTATAGGGCTTAACTGAATCTGGAAATGGAGATGATCATGCGGTGTTCGTTTAAGCTACTTGAAATTGAAATTGAATATGTAGAGTATACACAAAAAATATAGTTATTACAACAAATAACAACAACAACCAAAAGCTATAAACAAAACTAACCAACACACACAACAATGACATATCTGAATTCTCGTTGGTCCCCCAATGAATCACCTTCAACAATTAACAAAACTTATTAGCCCATATATATATATATATATATATAGATATATATATATACATATATATAGTTTATGTCGTCAATGTGCCAACTGTATATACAATAACATTTCAACTGCTGCGCTTAGTATTATCGCATGGGAAACATATAGATTATTGAAGGATTCGAATTGAAAGCAGCAGCTGAGGCTTGCCATATTGATGAGCTGTGCTCAATTTCAAAGTAAAAAATATTAGTTTAAGCATGTAACTGGGTATATATGTATGTATATAGTATGATGTGATCGAGAAGAGCTATGTACATATGTGCGGAGCATATGTATGCACTATATTATATAGGAATATACGAATGAAATGAATCATATTCGATTGGCGAGCGAGCGCTTTGCAAAGCTAGCGAGCGAGCGAGCGATGGTAGGATATTCAAATTACATGAAACTCTTTGGGTAGCACTAATTTGGATAAACATTTTTCAACTTTTGAATGAGAACCAAAACGAAAGCCAAGAAGTGCGCACAGTCCTTGAACGCCACCCGAGGCTGCAAAGCACTGATGCCGTACCTACTTGCACATCATCATAATTATTATCTTCATCATCATCATCATCATCGATATACGCCAGCTGTTGCTGTTGTTCTTGTTGTTGTTGTTGCTGCTGCTGTTGCTTTTGTAACTGTAGCTCTAGTTGCAATTCAACGGGTCTTCGACGCGCCAAAGTCCCCAGCTGCAAATCGCTGTCAGCGTTTACAGTTTGGATTTCGACTAGCTGGGCTAAATGTGCATACGGATTGTACATAACATACATAATACATGGGCGTTAAAAACAGTGTTCAACAGCATTCAATGCGACAACATTCTGAATGTTAATCTGAATGTTGTTCGAGCAAAGCACTTTCAAAATTATTACACTACTAAATACGTATTTTTTTCTGCTCCATTTGAGATAGCTGATAACCGATTGGTGCACATTTATAATTGGGGGTGTGCTACAGAATTTTTCAGGAAATTAGGCGCTGCAAATTTCAGCTGTTTGTTGACAAAGCCAAATCACAAAAGTAATTTAATATTTCTTTCTCTAATAAATATTGTTCTTTTTTTCCACAAATCTCTAGTCAATATTCTAGCCACATAACGAGTTTCTATGATACCGATTTGGGGGAATTGAGCTGCAATTTGGTTGAAAGAAATTTCTAAAGCGCTCAAAACTTGACTTTGACATTGCATTGAACAGTTGTACAAAATATCTTACTAAAATTTGAATGCTGGCAAAAGCTATTTGAGTTTCAGGTACTTAGTCAGTAAGCTTGTATGGCCAATAGGTGTTCAATTTAATTACACTCGAATGGGTTCCAATAGAAACATTTTTTCCTGAAGTTGTACACACAAAATAGTTGACATACAAATGATATCATCACAACCAATTTGACACATACACAGACACTTACAGCACATTATAGAATGCTTTACTAGTTCTAAAAGTCTAGTTAAAATGAAGGGCACTCAGTCCGTCTGTCTACTTACTGTCATATCCGGCCTCCTCATTGGGCATTGCATTGGGCGTGCGATAGATGACGTTGTTGGGCATCAGGGTCTCGCCGTGTCCCAGAGCTATCTGTCGCTGCTTTTCACGTGTATTGTGCGGCGTACGGACGCGTTTCTTGTGTCGATTGTTGGGACCGCTGCCGCCGGCGCCCTCCTGCCGTGGACGGTGCGTCTTCTTGCCCTTGTCGTGCATCACACGCTCCGTATCCTTGAGCATCTCTTGCCGCCAAAGCTCAAAGAAATAGTTGGGATCCGTGTAGAACTTGAGGCCATCCTTGCCATCGTCACGATACACGTTGAGCTTGTCCAATGGCGGCGGTTTGTCGCACAGCGCATATGTCTCCAGCATTGGGGCGGGCATTGTGGAGCGTGAGAAGATCTGCTGATCGAATATCTTTGCCGATTTAAACGCTTTCTTGCGCGTTATATCCGTGAGTGGAACCTCCTCGACGGTGCTGTCCAGCTGCGTTACTTTAATAGCCAGCCGATCGATGCGCGCCTGCAGCGAATTCGCACGATCTCCAATGTTGCCCACATCGCGCGCCAACTCGCCAAAGACATCCTCTGCGTGCTTTGATAGGGACGACAATTGTCGTATTATATTTGTCAGTGTTGTGTTTGTTACCGTCTCCAGTTCCACGGACTGCAATTCGTCCTGCTGGTAAACTGATCGCGCCACATGCACGGGTTCAATGGATCGCTTGGGCAACGGCATATTCTTGTGTGTTTTAGATCCGTAAAGTCCTCCAACTGAACACTTTGGCCGCCTAACGCGTATTCATTGACTGCAAATTGCAAACAAAACAAAAAAAATTAGTAAACAAAATTGATTCTTATCTGCGCAACCCGCTTTTAGATGCGAAAACCAGAACGCTGCAAGTGCGTTCCGCTCAATGATTTTGACTACATATTTTAACAATGCGCTCAGAAGAAAACTTCTTAAATTATTAGAGCTTCTATCGCGTTTAACTCTAAGACTGCAAGCCAAGCTTAAACCGAACCGGTTCGAGCATGTTTATATTCTATGAACCAAATTGAAAATTGAACATTGTCATTTAGTTTTTTAAACGTGGTTTCTCATAATTTCCAATTTTCGAAAAGGTATTATTTAAAAAAGAAAAGTCCATAATTTATTATCGATATGTAAAATCAATCCATCTGCAATTCAATATAAAAAAGCTGTGAACCGAAACACCGTTAATTTTTAGGTGGGTTTGTAACTTTGCATGACACATAAATTAAAATACACGGTAAAAATTTTTCAAGATGTGTTCACATTTTGCAAAAGCCAAGTCACCCTCTGCATTTTGTTTGTGTATTTGAGAATGTGTTCACTTATAGCCAATCGTTTGTCGTCTGTCGTTTTGTCTGGACCACACCCACGAGATATGAACCGAAATTGTGATAAGCCCAATGACCAATACACCCTGCACAACTATTTCTACAGCATAATATTATCTTGTGCTATTGACTGCGTCTTTCAGTTGCTTTTATCGTTCGTTATTGCCACCAAAATAAAAAAACGAAAGAAATATATATATATATATATATATATATCATAGTTGTTGTTTTTTTTTGCCAACTGGAGCCCAGCCGCATTTGTGTTTGTGTGTGTGTGAATATGCATGTACACACACATACATAGACATAACTATAATGAAGGCTATGTAAATTTCGATTGAAATTCGCACACTCTCACACATACACATACACAAGCACACACACACAGACGCGCACATATTACTTTCAAAATGATCAACTTCCTTGGCAAGTTGTTAAACTAGATAGCACTTAAAATTTCATTTGGTTTCCGTCACCCCCTCACAACTCGCCTCACCTTGCACACACACACACACACGCGCACTCTTTTCTCACTTCACAACAATATCAGTTTGAAGCTTTGCTGTACGTTGTTAAATCCCTTAACATTACAGTTATGTTTACTGTAATTTGTGAAAGTTGATTATAATATAATTTGCACTAAATATGTGTATTTTTGCTTTTCTTTTTGTCAACTTTTTGGATTTCCACACCTTTATTGTAGTGGTGCACAATTGCATTAGCATTGCAGTTATCGATGTGTAATCGAATATATTTGAAGAAATTTCAAGTTGGAATCTTAGAGTTGCTTTCGATAAAATAGTCAATAGTCTTATCATTCTACCAAATTTTTATAGTTTTCATAGAATTAGGAATTTTTGACTTATTATGCAAGTAAAACAGCTGTCAGCAAAGCAATAATTTTATATACGGTTTTTATTTCATACATCGTTATCGATAATATATCGCACAAATGAGCAAGTAGAACGACCCTGTTTCATTGCATTCTGCAGGGGTAAGGTTTTCGCACATTCTTTATAAATTTTTTGGCTGCGTAACACTAAAATTCTGCTTTCTTAAAGATTATCATAAAATGGCGAGCGTAGCTTCTAAAGGATCCGGTCTCGTAAACAGTAAGATATTTTTTCGGCTACAATTGTGGAATACGTGACTTGAATATTTTCATAAATTATGTAATGTTTCACTTTGATAGGGCTGCTTGTGCAAGCAAGGCCTCAGTTGGATGTCTTCTTAAAATACGCCAAGGTGGAGCTTACTCCCCCAACACCGGGTGATATTCCAGCGATTCGCCAAAGCATTGGTAATCTGGTCAAGAGCGCAAAGACCGGATCCTACAAGAACCTTTCCGTTAAGGAGGCTTGGCTAAACACACTCGTCACCGCTGAGGTTATATTTTGGTTCTACATTGGCGAGTGCATCGGCAAGCGTCATATTGTTGGCTACAAAGTTTAAATTTGCAGTTACGAATAATGTAGTGAACGAACTTATCACTAACGATTATGTACGTGAACGAATAAAAATTCAACATTAAATGTAATTAATAAATGTGCATATAACTATGTAAGTTAATATACTAGAAGTGGTAAAGTCGCGACCAATCAATTAGTGCAGGTCTAAACTTAAAGTAAGTAGGAACAGCTTAGCAAGAAAGTACCGGAGTCAATCTGTTGACATCTATAAATATGCAACCGATTGTTCCATTTTATAGATATATGGTAAATAATCCGATGTTCATAATTTGTTGTTCAAATGATGGGAGCGTAAATTTTGAGATTGGTTCGGATAAGCAAAAAGCTGTGAATGAACAAACTAGTATTTCAATCAACTGTTCCTAGGGCATCTTCATTATAATAGTAATTTGCCCGCTCCAATGTATCTTCATTATAGTAAAACTTTTTACCATGTCTGAATACTAATTCCAAGCTCAAAAATCGATAAATTTTTAAGATTTGTTCTAATCGTAATATTCAAAAATCAAATAGCAACTTTCGGCTAATTTTATTAAATTTCGAAATGATATTCAGATGTACAGTTTTAAATTTGCTTCAAATTAAAAAATGTTGTTTGGAAAAATTAACGGATCAAGTGTTCTTAAAGATAATAGAATTTCTTCTCAAGAGCATTCTGTGGTATGGCGTGCAAATTCGTGCCAACCAGCGTTGCCAACTTCTTAGCATATTGACAAACCGCTGGAACACGAGTAGTTCCCGACCAATTGTAATACAAATGGCACAATTTGTATGTAAGCTTTTGAATACGATCGGGACTTAAATTTATCTTACTATAGAGAACATTATAACTGGTTGGCGAAACTGTTCCCTGGCGCACTGTCTGCGAAACGAGATAAAAATCATAACGTTCGGGCAACGTGACCACATCATCAACAACCGTGCCCGGTGGCGGATTTTCCTTACGATCGCCAAAGAAACGTGTGTTTGAAGATTTGGTGACTACAATGTAGGCGAACTTTGGTGGATTTGCCGCAGCCTTTTGATATTCAGTATCTAGTTTCTCGACAATATCCTTCACCTCGTATTCGAGCAACTGTTTCAAGGAGCCCGAACTAACGCCATCGCGATAAAATATAATACGAGCTGGCAGTGCATTCTGTTCCTCCCTATACTTTCTGAGGGCCTTCAAAACCATTGGCCACAAATTGTTGGCCAATACGTCATACGCGCTGCACTCAGAGACCGTACTAAAAAAAGTGGCATTCCGTTGTAGGTCCATTGAAGCCACCAATGCTCCATAGGCTTTGTTGCGATCACGCGTACATTTGGCAATATCAAAGCCCATCGTCATCAGGCCAGCCATCGGCATAGCGATCATCCACGGTGTGTAGCCCAGCTTACAATTGATTTGTATGGCAATTTTAGTGGCAACGCTCAAGCCTTTTTGATTAGCCTTGGTGGTTACCACCTGGGTGGGCACAGATCTATCCACACAACCACGCTTTTTAATCGATGAATATCTAAAATGGAATATATTTGAAAACTCAATTTGATTTTTGATAAATAAGATAAATATATATGAACCTTTCAACATTGTTGCTTGGCACCATGCAAAGAACCAGTTTTGGATCACTGCGAGTGCAATCGTCCAAGGCTTGTATATAGCTACCTGTGCGATCATCATAAATCATTACTCTAGAAAAAAAATATATTTACATTATAGTTACAGAACATCTGTGGTGCTTCAATTGGACGACTTACTCGCGAGGGCTACTAATATGAAAACCCATGCCTCTAGCAGCGCGATTCATATTCTCCAATAGTTGTCTTAAATCAAGCAAGTTGCGCTGCGGCGCAATCACAGCCCATCGATCCAAGCCATCCTTAGGTGTTGTAAACATATGCTGATCCCGAAAGTATCGCGTCCAATCTGCTTGTTCACCAGCACAGACCCTGCTCAATATAACTGTTTCTTTTTACTGCTGCGAGAAGTGGGACAATCGAATAGGCAAAACATACTTATTTGATTTGAAGACAATTTTCTGTGGCTCAATCACACGTCCCTGAACCTGTACCAGATTCTGACTGAGCTCCATGTTCCAGTCGGTCAAGACCTTGCTGCTTTCTGCTGTCGTTTGCAATCGCCGGTTAAAGGTTTGCAAACGCTCAATGCGTCTACTTGGATTCATGCGTGTATGATTGGACATTGCACGCATAAGTCTAAAGCGAATTTATAAACGCATAGTTTTAGATTTCAAATCTATGATATGATACGGAAGTGAATAAGAGAGACGTACTGGAAATTTGAGCGCATGCTATCGGTGAGTCCAGTTACGCGACACAGCTCGGGTATAAGGATAACAATTTCATTGGCATTGCTGCTTCGGGCTTTATCTCGATTTTTTGATAAAAGCAGAGGCTGGTTTTGGTCCCTGATGCGTATATTGTATTTCTATAGATTCAAGATCAATTAACATTTTAGGCAATTATTCAAATTCCAAGTGTTCAAGCACAAGCACTTACCGTTTGATAGTACTCAACAAAACTAACGTCTTTGCCTTTGCAACTGAAAGTGGCGCGCGGCGTTTGTGCAAAGTCTACTTCATTGATGCGATAAGTTTTGTTATTGTAATCAGTGAGTACAATTAAGCCCAGGACATTGACGCGAAATTCTTCCTGATGGCGTGAGGGATTGGCAGAGGTGCGACGCATAATATCATAAACTGTTTCGGTGCGCATTACCTTGTGAGTAATCTCAGCGCATAGTAATATATCCGTTTCATGCTGACGGATTGAGGTCTCGTAACCGGGCCACAGTTCCATAGAGAACTCACGCAGAGATACCTGAATAAGTATGTCTCAAATGAAATTAATCATAATAAATCAGTTTCTCAAATTAAACATTACCCGTGCGTGCGGATCGAAAAGATTACGTCCGACCTGCTCCAGTTTTAGACCTTTCATGGAGCGACGCAATATCAAATTCAAGACCTGCAGAAAACGTGGCTCGACCGACGATATAATTCCCACGTTTTTGATGGTAATAGTATAATCGACGCCTTGCTTTGAGGTCGCTTTCAGTACAGTAACATCCTGCTCGAATTTCTTGGTCGTAAACAGCTGCATGCCATCGAAAATATAACCAGTGCCCAAGGCAGGAGCGTGCTGAGACAAGACGCCACAGCGCACGCGCACCATCGCAATCTCAGGCTCAAAATTGACATGATAGTGTACAATGCGCCATTGCGGTTTAGTTTTCAGACTATAAAAGTTCGAAATCAATTTGATGGGTTTGCCCTCCTCTCCGCGTTTTGTGAGCACATCCGCCGGCCTGCTGTTAACAATCTCATAATGATCATTTCGCCTTCGTGCGTTTTGCGGGCCACTGCCTTCGCCGCGAACTGGAGCATTATGTGAAACACTAACCGCTGGAATGTCAGCTCCACGCGATGTGGAAGCGTCACGAGATGTTGAATTTCCAGTGCCACGAGATGTGGAAGCTCCAGCGTATGTAGAAGCTCCATGGGATGTGGACGCCCTGCGTGAACTCGAAACATCCGAACTATCTCTGTCGCCAGGGGTGTGCCTGTCAGTTTGATTTCGAAAAATCTTCGATTGCTGTTAAAAAAAAACATATTAAAATCAAATTTTCACTGTTGGATCTGTGTAAAATTGTTTAACAAAATTGTTTAACAT
Source organism: Drosophila macrothrix (assembly GCA_035042055.1). Lineage (NCBI taxonomy): Eukaryota > Metazoa > Arthropoda > Insecta > Diptera > Drosophilidae > Drosophila > Drosophila macrothrix. The sequence goes on from JAWNLX010000604.1 coordinate 10,930,846, forward strand.
TACTGATACATGCAATCTCACGAGCGATTCAGTTATATCGGGATCAAGGTGATTGCTTAAAGTTAACTTAGCAATGTTAAAGTCTCGATGTATAATTGTGTCCCTACTGTAAGCCTCATTTGGATAGCAATGAATCTTATTTTGGAATTGTGCCTAATACTTGCCAGTGTAATTTTGGTTTACTAATAGTGATTCGATTGAGAAGTTAGATGTAAATATTGTTGTGTGTTGGACTTAACATGGCCCCTTGTGTAAACAAATATAAGACAATAAGAAAGTAGTTTTTATACTTTTGGGCCACGCCCACGCCGACTCCCAAAAACGATAAAGGCCTATATCTCCCGCAATTAAAGAGCTACAGTTACTAAGAACCATCTCTATAATTTTTACGGCCATGCCCACTCCCAAAATGTCTAGAGCCCGTATATCCCGTAGAGCTAGTTACCAAACTTCGAAGGAAGGTTACTAGAAAACTCTTCCAACCATTTTTTTCGATCACATCCACTCCAGCCATCAAAATTCACAGAAGCCTATATCTACCGCAATTTGAAAGGCCAACTTGGACGGTATTTCTTGGCTACACTCACCCTGTTATTTGATACTAGTTATCAGCTGCTATTACTTATGGTATCAAAGTATTTTGCAGTCGGTTGTCCAAAAGACTCAACAGACTGTTCTATCTGGTCGTCGGAGACGACCAAAAAGAGAGGGGTAAAAAAAACTTCGCATCTGAAATATATCCTCGATAAAAATCAAAGCAGTTGCCTGATAAGCAGGCAATGCGGCCAGACGGCGTCAACGCAAAACGAATGAATCTTGTGCTTATTTTTTCACAGCGTATATTTGTTTGGGCAACGTCTGCTTACGATTTTGCGGTTCCCTTTTTGGCAGAATCCGTTAGAAATTAGCGTTTTTTTCTTTTGTCTGTGACTTTGGTATAATATATATATATTCATTTTTCCTGTGTCCAAACACTTTCTTGACATACGGTACGATTCATGCTCGAGATTCAAAAATTATTGATCGTGTTTACTCGACCTTATGAGCGATGTTTACACATGGTTTGTTTGAATTTTGTATTTATGATTTTTAAGAGTACTGAGAACGATACACATACACACACACATTTAAAACACTTGTGTATGTATGTACAGGAATTAACTGGATTACATACACACATATGTATGTTTGCATTTTATTTATTTTATGCATTTTACTCTTTGAAAACTGCTTCTCTTTTACACATCCACACTTATAAGGAAAAATATCCGCATCAGCAAAAATAAACCTCCGAAAAAAATCATTTGAGTGGGTCAACGATACACTATTCTCAAGCACAGATAACGGAATTCGAAACGGCTTACGACGCCGCGCTCGCAAGTGTACATATGAATGTACGAATGTATTTGTTTGCGTACGTATATAATGTACATGTACAAATACATCGAAAACATAAATATGCCATGTGATGAAATATATATATTGTATTGTATTTATATTTTCTAATAACTTACCGGCTCCTGTCCTGATCTTTGATGATCGTCGTCCAAGGGACGACGGCGTCCCCTTTCTTGGTCACCCATGTCGTACGCTTAACTTGCCGTTATAAAAGCAAAAGAAAACAACGTCCTCGCGGTCGAATACGTGAGATTAGAATGAACGATGCTCGAATTTCGAAATTGAAAACTTTACTCGATGTACGGTTTTTAAGCGACTTATCGATATTTTAAGTGTTGATAATAAAAATTATAATGCTAACAACATGTTGAGAAAGTGTTAAGTTAACAGACAACGAAATAACATTCTTCCTCTTCTGCTCAACTGCAAAAAAGCGCAATTGGAGGAAAGTCGAAAAGAATAACAAACAAACAATTAGTGAGGCATAATGGAGGACATAAAATTATTTCAACGATTTCTGAATGATATGCAGCATGTCAAGGACTTTGAGCATTTTAATAACACAAGTGGTCTCCCCAGCAAGCAAATCATCGCCAGTGAAATTAACAAAGCGAAGAGACGACGTTTTAATCCGCTCGATGAAATGAATGAAATTGAGTTCCGTAAAAAATATCGCTACACGAAAGAGAATATGCGGCGTATTATTGAAATTGTGCGCGACGATCTGGAAGTTGACTACTTTGAGTCAATGAAAATAAATCAAGTGCCCATCGACCTGCAAATTTTATCGGCCATTCGATTCTTCGGTGGCACAGAGGTAAATGTTACACACACGTACAAACACACACACACTTTTAAGCTCTGTTTCTCTCGCTCTCTCTCTCTCTTTATCTCTCTGACTGCCTGTCTGCATTCTGTTAGCATCCCCAACTGACGGCAATGGCGCATGGGGTCACACTACATACACTGGCAAAGATAACACGTCGTGTTGCCTCCGTGCTGTCATCGAAGGCTTCCAGCTATATTCGAATGCCGACAACGCTCTCCGAAAAGGAACGTATGATGCGCTCCTTTCAGGCGCTATCGAATATGCCCCAAGTGATTGGGGCTCTCGTCCAAACCACTGTGCACTTACAGCTGGAAAGCTCGCGAGCGCAGGCTAACCGAAGTACTTACAGTGGAACCGAATCTGAATCATCGGTGCCAACCGAGGAACTGTTGCATTTGCAGCTGGTTTCAGATGGCGAGTTTAAGATCAGGGATCTGGACATACATCTCTCGGAGGAGCTTGATCTCAACAATGCGTCCGAGCTGTTTTCGCTATCACGAATTAAGGAGCGTTTTGAACAGAATGAATTCCGTGGACGCATTCTATTGGGCAATGATTCGCTATCTTGCTCCAACAGTCTCTTCACACCCGTGCAACATCCAAAAAACAAATCTGAAGAGCTTTATAATCATGCACATGGACTCACTTTTGCGCCGGCCATTAAGTGTCTCAATATATGGATGCGTCGCTTTGGAATTCTCGACAGTGAACTCTTGGGCACATTTGGATCGGCAAAGCAAACAATTACCGCATTGGCTCTGCTTCATAATATGGCAATGGAGTGGAACGATCCAAGCATAGGTGAGACTATTCTATCCATATATCATTCATATCAAGTTTTGTTTATGTTTTAATCTCCATTCTCTGTTTTCAGATGCCGATAGCATTATCTCATTCTACAAGCCCAACTTTTTAAGTTATGCCCCTGGTATATCGCTGGTCGAAGAACAACGTAATAGAAAGGATTTTATTAAATCACATTTTGCCAGCAACTAAACATTATTAATTCATAAATGGAAAGAATATTAATTTGTATAAAACTTAATTTTACTCAATTAATTTTAAGCAAGTAATGTTAATTTAAATTATACTATTTAATATATGTGCAATCTACACTTTAACACTTTTATTACACATTTTAAATAATAATATAAATTGTAATTTTAAAATATGGGGTCCACACTTATACAAATTTTTACCCCACAATATTGAGCCGTTGAAGAAGCTTTCCCATTATTATGTCCACCAGTGTGCATCCTAATAGAACATATTCCTTGCCGCTATTGTTGTTATTTCACTTCTGCATCAAAATAGCCCCAACTACAAAGAACAAATTGTGCACTCTTTTCAGTTAAAAATAAAACAATAAAATGCATAATTTTTAATGTTTTGCAAAATTTAAATACAGGTAGCGGAAAAATGCGGCGATTTGTTCTCGCTGTTAAGTTAACAGGGAATGTAAATGTTCATAATCTTCTTGGCGTTCATGCTGCGAACGAAGAACCACACTGGTAGTTCAGTAGTGAACTACACGTGTTGAGGTCGCAGGTTTTGTGTGTTGTTTGTTTTGTTTGCTCTATCTACAATTGAAATTTACATCAAAATTAAGATACTGTGTTTTTTTCGTAATTATAAGTTTACAAGTTTAACAAACGGAACTTAAGCATCATCGCTTACAAATTTTACACAAGTGTATTTGGCTTATCAAATAAAGAAGTAGTGGTAAATAGATACTGTGATTCTGCATACAAATCGCCTTTGATTGAGTTTTTAAGGTATAAAAACAGAATTTCAAACTTTTGATAAGCTTCAACGTCGATTTTTTGACTAACCAATCGACTCACAAGCAACATAACGATTGCACTTGAAAATTGCAGCATACTATACAAATGAGTTATAAAACCTTTCTAAGGATATTATGTTTGTGACCTAAATTTAACTACCACCAATACGAATACAACACACACACAACACACACACATAAACAGCTGATGCCCACTTGCAAAAGTAGCACAAGCCGTAAAAAGTGAAGGTCACCGAACGAAGTCGGACGCGGTATGTAAATGAATATATTTAAATTGAATTTCGTTGCTTAAACATGTGCAACATATAAATTAAATAAAAACACGTGTTTACAATAAAGATGTGTACATTTGTACATGATGCGATAAATGTATGTGAGCACGTACAAATACCAATACATACAAATATGTATGTTTAATCGGTTAGTTATAGAAGAATCCTCGAAATCGAAGCTAATAAGTTTCGAAACAAAAATTCCAGTGATTAGAATATAAAATATTGTTTAACTAAGTGTTTTCTGTTTAATCGGCTAATAATGTCTACCAGCTGTATATATATATATACATATATATATATATATATATATGGCATGGCTTTATGGTATTAGAATGTTCTCAAAATTAAGTTTCTCTTGCTGGCCAATTCTAACATTTCCAGTTAATCATAACACAACTGTATTGTTCTCTATTCTGTTTATCCAGCAGGTGTGACAACACATGTTGCATGCGCGGATCTATCTAGATATAAGTATAATATGTTCATGTATAACGCATCAGAGGTGTATGGAAGAGCTCCACCCGAAAAGCACCACAATAGCCAGCCTAACAACCTAATCAATAACAACATCAACAACAACACCAACAGCAGCAACAATCGCAATGAACACAATGTACGCTATTGCAGTGTTGACAATGCATTTAATTACTATAAGAGTGCAAGCGCTATCGCTCCGGCTTGGAATCTAAACAGTCCAAGTCGTGCAACCAATCCGAGTCCGTCGAAAAATAAGGAGATCGTCGGCAGACAGATCGAGAGAGCCAGCTATTCAGTACCTGCATTGGATCCAGTGAAATACTCTGATGCCTACGCAAATTCCTATGCACCAGCCCGCAAAACAGCTGCTGCTGCTGTTGCTGCCAACAACAATAGTCACATTTATCAGCATAGACAAAAAGGCGACTACTACAATGGTCCCGCCCAGCATAAAGTACGACAATATGCACAAACTAATAATGCGCCTGCCACCCAGGAGCTAACGAAGTATCCTCAGCTTACCATTGAAAAGGATCAGCTCAAGCGGCAACTCAGAGCCCGGAATAAATGCGAATATTTGGATGAGGGCTCCACTTACTCGCATAACCGAAGATCGCCCGCGCTGGAGCAAACATGGAGTTCGATAACGTAATTGCTAAAAACAAAAAGAACAAAAACCAAAAACAAATATCCCCATTGCGTTATACATTTTATAGTTGATTACACTAATTATAATTTCTATTTTAGAAAATGCTTACCTTCCCATTTTATTTTTACATGTTTACGCTACTTTTAATATTCATTTTATTATAAGCACTCATACGAATTTTTAATTTTGTTTGTTTTCCTTTTGCATTCCATTCTAATCCATTTACATTCCACATTAATTCTAATTTTAGCCCTGAACGCCAAACAACACGTTTTCATTCAACTGATCAGCACTACGAGCACTATTTCTCCTACTTTTACAATCGTGGAGCTGAGAAGCTGTCCAAAGCCCCACAATCATCCAGCTACAAAACACAAATGAGCTTATTTCAAGAGACGCCCATTAAGCGATCGTCCAATAATGCCAATAATGGTCGTCGAGGCATATCCAATGATAATAATAATCAAAATGTAGAATATGATAGTTACTTATTGAAAGAAAATAATGCAATGCCTTTCGGCTATAATGATAGCGATTGGAATGATATACCCGTCAACGAGACAAATTTGGAAATAATCAATATTAAAGATGTTTATGACACAAAAGTAATCAATGATGATGATGATGGTGATGACGATGATGATCAATTCGATCCAAGTTTACAAACCCATCGTCGCTACGTCCAGCATGGTGATACTAACAATGACCTAAGCAAAAATGGAAAATCCGTCGTGAAAATCAATAATAATGTATCGAAGAAATTACGAAATGCCACCGAATCTCCCGCTCTGCCTCGCATGCCGCTGACACCGAAGAGGATCCGAGGCGGACAAGCAACAACAACGACAACAACAACAACAACAACAACTGCCAAGAAGGTACTGCCCACTGTGCACCGAGTTCTCCTTTATAATAGTCAAAGTCCCCGTTTGGCACGTAAGCATCAGTCGACTAATTTGCGCAACCAGGCTATAAAAAACTCTCATCCTAAAGGTCATAGTGCAGGTGGAGTTCAATTAACTAAATATATTTTAGACGAACCAGATTTTAAAAGCAACGATTTCCGTGATGTCGATTTTGATAATGATGACGATTTAGATAACAGTAAGTGCCATCCATCATCTGAAAAGTGGTCTCGATTCGCGCATATTGATTATTTTGCATTATCTTTATCCGCAGTTTCTAATTTTGATGAGAGCGACACGGTGAGCATTAGCTCCGACACTGAAGATGGCTATCGGGCGCATGCGTATAAGATGACGCATTCGGGCGATCGTTTATTATCATCGCCGAAGGACTCCACATCCTTGCTACTGTCACAGTCATCAGATGAGGATTTAAGAAATCCGGAATCAGTCCTGGTGCCCAGTCTCTTTCCATATGTTCCACCCTATCTATCCTTCTCGTCCAACACCAAAAAGGGACCCAGTGTGCCGCCGGAGCTGCATCGAGTGCTAAAGTGGCGCGTGACAAACATAATGCCAAAAGTTGTGCGACTTATCTTGGCCAACAGTGGCATGCGAATGTTGAAGAGTATGTTGCCTACACTCAAGTCTCAATCTGTAATAACGAAATTCACATTTGTTATAGAAACCAATGACTGGATGGGCGTCTGGGGCAAGCATTTAAAGTCGCCCTGTTTTAAGACAATTCGTTCGTATCAGAAGATCAACCACTTGCCCGGATCATTTCGTATCGGTCGCAAAGATTCATGCTGGAAGAATTTACAGCGGCAAATGAAGAAGCACAGCAACCGAGAGTTTGGCTTCATGCCGCGCACATATGTTATACCCAACGATCTATGCGCTTTGCGCAAACGTTGGCCAAAGTATGCGCAACGCAATACAAAATGGATTATCAAGCCACCAGCAAGTGCCCGTGGTGCTGGAATACGTGTGGTTAATCGTTGGGGCCAGATACCCAAACGTCGTCCCCTAATCGTGCAGAGGTGCGTACCTAAAACTATAGCTACAAATGCCGTCTTACATTGAATAATTACAATTTATTTCAGATATATTGAGAGACCTTTGTTAATCAATGGCAGCAAATTCGATTTGCGGCTGTATGTGCTGGTGACATCTGTGAATCCATTGCGGGTGTTCATGTATCACAATGGTCTAGCGCGGTTTGCCTCGGGTAAGGTTTAATCTCAGCCATATATCATGTATACTTAACTCTTGATTACTTCGTAGTTAAATACAGCGCCAAGGCGGATACATTAAACGATCGCTGCATGCATTTGACCAACTATAGCATCAATAAGTTCTCGTCCAACTACTCCAAGAACGAGGATGTGAATGCATGCCATGGCCACAAGTGGACCATCAAATCGCTATGGACATATTTGGCCAATCGTGGTGTGCGCACCGATGGCCTCTGGGAGGCTCTCAGAAGTCTAGTGTTGCGCACGATATTGGCCGGCGAGAATGGCATAAATAGCATGATTCGAGCGAACGTCGAGTCCAAATATAGCTGCTTTGAACTATTTGGTTTTGATGTGATTTTGGACTCGGATCTTGTGCCCTGGCTACTGGAGGTCAATATATCGCCTAGCTTGCACTCCGAACTGCCACTCGATGCACACGTTAAGGCACCTCTTGTTCAAGGTGTTCTCAACACTGCCTTGTATAATGTAAGCATTCACAATTGACGGACAACTACTTCTATAACCATCTATTCACACAGATACCCCCGAAACTGAGTCAGGAAAAGCAAAAGGAGCTTGCCGCCGAGCTTTCATTTCCAAGTGGCACACAACTGTGCTATGATAAGCGACTATACATCAACTATTTGTCGCGTGAGGAAAAAGTTAAGCACACCAACTTCACGCGCAAATCCATGGAAAGTCGTGAGGAGGTAAATGAATGCAGCTATTTAATATTTATTCATTATGTTAAAGTCGCTTTATAAAATTGTTAGTACATCGATGCAATACTTCAAAAATTGACGCCTGACGATGTCCGTTGTTTGATAATCGCTGAGGATGAGTTGGCGCGTTGTGCACCACTTGAGCGGATCTTTCCCACTGATCAGACGCACAAGTATCTCAAATATAATGACACGCCTCGTTATTATAATCGCCTTTTGGATGCATGGGAGTCACGATACGCCAATAATCGCACAGAGGGCATTGCTCTACTGCGAGATTATTGTCAGAGCAAGTTTCACTTGCAAGTTCCTGCGCCGCCTGCCAAAAAGGTAAGTGTTAATTTATTAATAACAAAAACAAAAGAAATATCTGTACTCTTTATAGAGTGCTCACTACTCATGTACACCTTACACAAAAACGAAAACAAAACGATTGAGACTTTTCTGAAATCGAAATCTGTTACCAGCTTATGATCAAAATAGTATAATAATAATCTCGATGTTGGCAATGTTGTATACCACCACCCCATTGATATTGTATTGTATTGTATTGTATTGACAATGCCAATGCATATAATATTAATAATAATAAGTACAAAGATCAACAGAAAAACCATTTATTTACAAACAAAATATTTACGTTCTTAATCCCATTGAATTTGAGGGCTGTTGGCGAGCTATTCAATCATTTTATTGGCGCTGTCGTGCTCTTTATTGTCGTAAGTTCTATCTGTTGACCCCATAGATAAACTTCGTAGGCTCGCAAATGCAAAGTTGCTAACCACAAATGTATACATTTAGGTAGAATAAAATTGTTATTACATATATATATATATATATAAATATATATGTATATATTTAAATTGTATGTAGAGGCATTTAATCGAATATAAGTATAATATATTGAACATTTCTATTCCATTGTCGTATATTGTGCTTAAGTACTATATATATATTTATATATAACAACAGAAATTAGGTTTTACGTAAAATGCGTCAAAGCAAATTTAAAAAAAGGTATAAAGTAAATTTGAGTTGTTTAAATTACAAAAAAAAAATGTTTTCTTTTCTTTGGTTAATTTTTGTGCCTAGGTCAAAGTACTGATTAAAGTAAGAACGTAATTCCGTTGCAGCTGTTTCTCCAAAATATAATCATAAATTGTACAAGTATTTAATTGGCATCTAGTTGCTAACACGAATTTTTAAAACTATAACTTAAAGTTTAGTTACTCTTAATTTTCATTATGTTTCTGCTAGTGTTTTTAAGTAGAGATAGGTCCCGCGCTTAAATAATTGTACTTAACATTAATATAGTATCTGCTATCAATCAAGTTAGTTAGCTAGTAAGTATTTTAACTAAATAAACTCGAAATTAAAAGCTGGCTAAGTCAAAAACTAAATAAGAAAAGTCGCCGTGCTTATGGGACTATATATAATAACTTTATTTCATGGTCGGAAACAAAATAATATATTTAATCTCTTTTTTCGAAAGACATGCTTACATATAAATATATGTATGTCCATTCTGTTCTTAGCTGTTGCAGTTTTTTCTTAATGTACTATATAAATTATATTGACTATTAGGTTAAAACATTAAAAACAAAAAAGAACACCTTAGAATATCTAATCCACTTTAATCTAATTATACAAACAGAATCAAATGCTTAGAAATCTTTAGAACACCAAAGAAAAATGCATCTTAGTTTTTCTCTTTCACACTTTTTCAACAATAACAACAAACACGATTTCGTTTCATTTAATTTAATTTAATTTAATAACTAGAATTTAGTGATAATTTAGATCTTTCCATTCATTGCTGTTGTACATTTTTATTATTGTGCCACACAACAAAGTCAAATGTCAACCAATTTACAATCAATGTTTTGTAATTGTAAAATTGCAGGACTACTTCATCAAATTAATGAGATGGATATTAAAGTGATAAACGCTGCTATCGTATTTGTATTGGTCTCTTAGTGATTTAATAGATAATTTTCTTTAATTTTAACTGCACGTGTATATATGTACATATACATACATACATGCAAAACCAACAATCTAGTGATAAGCCAGTATTAAAATGTATTCCATAAGTATCAATAATTTATACATTTAATTTTTTTCTATTACAATTAGATTTAATGTGAGCGTATATCAAAATGTACAAGCACCATCATACTACATACATATACATATATGGATAGGGTATTTAGTTGAGTGTTGATGTACATACATCAGCGTATGTCCCGCTGTTATCTAAATTACATACATACATATGCATACAGGGTCACAATACAATATACGTACTAATTACTGATCAAAATTGTTATTAAAGAAGCAAATCTGTGATTTGGTTGTGTTGAGAAGAAATTGATTTTTCACCTTGTAGCCCTTGTAGATGATAAGTAACGATTTTAAGCAGCCTTTTATTGCTGCACTCTTTACAGATTTGCCTCTCTAATCGCTTCTCCAATTTCTTTACATAGTTAGCTGTTCCGATCTTAGTTTATTCATTATTTTACTTGAACGCTATATCACCATTCTCTTTTTTAAGTACCTGATATTGTAAGACTTAAAGGTCGTCTTAAAACATTGTGATGTTATTTTTAGTGGTTCCTTATTGTTTTTTTTTTAAATATACATAGTTTATTAATCCAACAATTATGAAATAAGTTTTTTTTTCTAGATGTAATTATTTATTTCAAATCCAAAACCAAAAAAAAATGTAAATTCTGTACATACTGACTGCAACAATAATTTGATAATGGAAAATCTGAATTTAGTTTTGAACGGGTTTTTTCCTTTTGTTTATTTGTAAGCATACGATTATTTTAAAGGAATGGACAGACGGTATTGTTCCATGATAGCTGTACTTAAATAAAACAATGAGAATGTTGCAGTCGAGCATAACCGACTGTGGAGTACTCTGATACACCAGGAGGAGGCTGGGGGCAGATGAATTTATTTATGTATGTAGCTTTTAACTTGTGGGAAATCTATGGGGTAAATTCAATATTTGGAGACTATATCTTAAAAACTAGGTAAGATGAAACTGTGGAGGATATTTCCGATTTTGGGACTGAAGTGATTGGGGTGACGGAGGTATTTAGGGAGGTATATGGCTATCCTTGAAGGAAATCGTACTTGGAAGTTCCTTCAAAGATAGCCACAATAATTTCTACCCACTAAAATTAGTGAATCCAGCTTCTACCTTCGGTATCAAAGTATAAAAATGTCAACATTTTGAGCAAGTTAGTTTGTTGTTAGCAAGATCGCTTTGATGTCTTATCTTAAAGCGATCAATTAAATAAAGAAATTTGAAAGTATTCTGATTTTCGTTATCAACAGGGATCTAAATATACATAGATACATATAGAGTAATGAGTTAATTTGATATATAGAATGTTACACAGTTAACTCATAGTCTGGTTGCAACGACTAGCTTTACTTAACTTTTGTTGTTAATTAAGTGGCAGCAGAAGCAAGATATTTAAATGTATGATTGACTTGGCTGTTAGTGCTATTAGTGTTGAAATTTAAGAACAACCAATTAAACAATAAATCTTATGCAAATTGTATTGTTACATAATATATATGTATATTGTAAACCCAATAACTGAACATTCCACCAGTGTCATATGTTTCTGAAGTAGATACATAAGTATAACTAATATTTACATCGATTGTACGATATCGTCTGTGTGTGTGTACTTAGCCTTTTGTTTTTGCCAACTTATCTATCAAGTACATACATATATACTGCGTTTATAACTTCAAATCAGTATAAGCGTGAGTTCACATATATCAAGCATGCTCTCTATATTTTATTTAATTTACATTTCACATGTGTTGTTTGGTTGAATCCATAATGATTATAAATACTTAGTCTACTTTAATATACACATAAATTTACCGCTAAAGCAAAGCTATTTAAAGTTTGATTCTTAAGTCGCTGTTATTTTAAAAAAAAATTGAAAAAACTAAATAAAAGTATAATTGGAATACCAGCAACACATGTATTTATGCATTTGAAATCGATTTGGAAAATATTCATACAATTTATATGAATATTTATGTACGTTGTTATGTGAACATATCGCTATTATTGATTAACAATTTTTGAAATGACCAAATCTGCATTAGAAATTGTTTAAAAAAAATTGAAATTGTGTTTGTAAACACAAAACAACATCCTTATGATTTCAAGGATACTACAATCATTATGTTTTAGGCAGATTTTTGCATTTGAAAAATTCAAAATTCAATTAAGGAACTTTCGTATAAACGGACTATATGTGTAAGGTAAAATTTGACAAATTTACATTGTATTTTCCAACCAATTTTGTTATGTTTGTTTTATCCGCTCTGTTTCCCATTCATTGTTCTCATCACGCATGTCCTACATATGTATACTAATCGAACTTATAAAATGTAGGACTTGAACGTTAGCCCTGAGGAAAACACCGCCCAGAAGTTACCGAGTGATTGCGGCGAAGATACCAATGAATAACAGTAAATATCAGTCATATAAACGCAATCAGAACGAAGATTTATGTAAACAATTTATTGACTTGAATCAAAAATGTTATGGTAATTTGTGCAATTTACAATTGTCAATGATTGATTAACTTAACTAAATCTGATTATTTCTCTACTTATAGATTCACAAACTGTTCATCTTGTTATACAAAAGACTGAACATAATGGATCATTTATTAATTGTTGGCACACGGAAGTAACTTGTCGTCGGACAAATATGTCAGTCTATCAAATCAATTTTTCATAAGGTCAAGTTTTAAGGCTCAAAGCGTATTCAATGTGTTCGAAAACTAAGTAAAATTTTATGTAATTGTTGACTAGGAACCAAATTTGAAAGTACGCTAATAAAATATATATAACCATATTATTTATGAGAAACAAAATCTAAATGTTATAGCTTGTTAATGCTTAATTGTACACTTTTATTTTTCCGTGTTCACTTTCTGTATCAGCATCAAAATTGACTAACATTTTGAATAATAACGGCCAGTTGGAACGGCAGTTGAGTGTCCGTGTTTAAACTTCAGTGGCTGAATGTTCTTTTTTTCCTCTTAAAACAAAGTATATCGATACTTTTCATAAGATGCCATTGAGCCATTTTGTACACGTTTCTATCATAAAAATCATAAGAAATTTACCGACAAAGTCTAGCTTGCTTCTATCATAGATTGGAAGTAAAGTGCTAATTTGGTATGCTTTATTGCCTACGTAAATTTTAAAGACACAAAAATGTTGAAAAACAAAGAATGAAATAGCACATATCGATACTTTCGTAAAATAAAGCATCAGAAACAGTATCATTGACAGTTGACAGATAGACCAATTTTGTTCGAAGATCGCAATTCGAAGTCAGGCGTCAGTCTTCTGCTCAATTTTGAATTTGTGCTGCGACATTCTGGCAGGATACATTGTGTTGCGCGCGTCTATTTAATATACAATAATGTATAATTTACCGGAAAACTCGGGAAATGCTCTTGGGCGTGGACGTGGCCGCGGACGAGCTAATAAACGTAATGAAGAGATGAATCGAGGACTGAGCCCTCAGTTGGTACGTAATGAAATGATATTAAATGAAAACTTGTAGAGGTGTACATATATATAAGCATAATTTATGCCAATTCCCGTTGCTTTTTCTTTTTACTACTGAGTATGTATACATATTCAATTAAAATTATCCATTGCTTGCACGTGCCCTGCTTTGCTGAAGGCCATTCTAACTGTAGTTCGAATGTTCGATTGCATGTGAGTGTGTATGCATGCATAGCAGAATGTGAGCGCATAAGGAAGATGAAATGAATATGCCAAATACAGTGAATAGAATAATCATTGATTGGAAATTAATCTCATTAACATAAAATGTCTATGTGTATGTATGTACATAAGTAAAAGCACATAAGAATATATATGTATGTACATAAAGATGGTTATGGCGACGAGAAGGAAGGAATATGTTAAAAATCGAGAACTAGGCTTTTTTTTTAAGAATACCTAATACATGTGATCGAATTGAAAATTCTTTAAATACCATATAATTTTCTATTTACTTGAATGTTTTTTTCTAATATAAATAAGTAATGAGAAAATTGATTTATGGCTATGTGATTTCCCAATACTTCTAATACCCACGCATAATATAAAATATATTTTAATTTAGGGGGGCCAATCTGGTCAGACTCCGGTACCGCAGCAATCACGTCCCGTTGCACCCGAGCCAAGTGGCAGCCAGGAGGGAGCCGATGGTAAGTCTATACAATTTTCAGATTCAGAACAAGTACACGCATAAAAAAATCGCCTTACTTTTGGTGTCAATGGCTAGTCCCCCTTTAAATAATTTTTAAAGTTCATGGTGAATTTTCCGGAAATTTAGAAAGAGGAAGGCTTTATAGTTTATAAGGCGATTTACTGAAACCTGAACCCAGCTTTGAAATATATACTAGCCTTAGTGCGTCTGCCTTTAAAATTGTGTATATTTTTGCTATCGAAATATCGATATTTGCGAACCGGTGGCAGTTATCGATTAAACAATTTAAATAATTGTGAAATTTTAAAAACCAAAATAATACATTCTTTTTGCTGTCAATAAAGTTTTTCGACACACAACAAAATTCATTGACTGACTTAAGCGGCGGAGATGCTTCTTTTGCCAGCTGCACACATTTGCATAAATCATTCTACTCGATTTACCCATTTTCAATGGGTTCAGGGCATGTGCAAATGATTAAACTCAATTGGAATATATTGTTAATTTAATGCAGGAGGAGCAGGCGATGCGCGAGGTTCGGTGCGTGGGAGACGTGTAATTACCGATGTGGTTCCTTCAAGGCCCAAGGGACTGGTGACAAAAATGGGTTCTAGCGGCCGTAAGGTCACTGTACAGACTAATTATTTCAGACTGAGCAAGCGACCAAACTGGACCATTTATCAATATTTTGTGGATTTTTGTCCTGAGATTGATAATACGAGACTGCGTCGCGGCCTATTAAGTGAGCACCGAGCGCTTCTAGGTGGCTATATTTTTGATGGATCCGCTTTGTTCTGCACCACCAAGTTCGAGAAGACGCCTGGCAGCTCATACGCCTTAGAGCTGCTGACAAAAAGTCGAGCGGGCGAAAATATACACATTCGAATTAAACTGGTTGCGACCGTTGAAGCAGTGGACAATCAACAGTTTCAGGTCCTTAATTTGATATTACGACGGGCCATGGAGGGACTCAAGCTTCAACTTGTCTCTCGAAATTTGTTTGATCCAAAAGCAAAGGTAAAGCTTTGTCAATTTTTATTTAATTTCTGCTTATAATCCTATGTATATATCTAGATTGTCTTGGACAAATTTAATTTGGAATTGTGGCCAGGTTATCACACCTCAATACGTGGACACGAGTCGGACATTCTCCTCTGCGCTGAGATCGCTCATAAGGTAATGAGAAATGATTCTTTGTATCATGTCTTATCTAAAGTCATACGGGAAAGCGATGACTTTCGGTCGGCTTTCAAGCGGGAGGTGATCGGTAAGCTAATCTTTCCCCCCTCTTTGTTATTGTAGAATTTTAGGCATGTAGTATTTGAATCTGCTCTTTTAGGTAGCATTGTATTAACTGATTACAACAATCGCACTTATCGCATTGATGATGTTGATTTCGAATTGTCTCCACTGTCGACATTCAATACCAAGGACGGCGACATTTCCTTTGCGGAATATTATAAGAAGGTAATTATATATTTTTTTATATTGAATATCCAATTCATTTAAAATATTTTTGGTAACTTTTAAGCGATATAATATTGTAATTCGGGACATTAAACAACCGCTGCTCGTGTCCCGACCAAAGGAGAAGAATATACGTGGTGGCGAAAATCAACTTATATTGTTGATTCCAGAATTGGCTCGCGCTACAGGATTAACAGATAATATGCGAGCTAACTTTCAGTAAGTTTTTAGTTTTGATTTGGCTTTCTCTGCTTTGTTTTGCTTAAGTGAATCGCTCTAGATTAATGAAAGCCATGCACGAGCATACCAGGTTGGCGCCTGATCGCCGCATTGATCGCTTGCGCGTTTTTCATCAGCGCCTGCAGAAATCGCCTGAGAGCATGGAGGTGCTAAATTCGTGGGATATTAAACTGGACTCGAAGTTGGTGGAGGTCACCGGTCGCGTTCTGCCACCGGAGAAAATACTTTTTGGCAATGAGATACGCCACTTATGCGATTCTCGCGCTGACTGGACGAACGAGTTCCGCAAGAACTCCATGTACAAGTGTGTGGACATAAAGCGCTGGGACGTGATAACACCACGGCACAACGTACGCGAAGCCCAGGAGTTTGTCAAGCTTTGCATACGGGTAGCGAACGGCATGCGAATGCACATTGCCGAACCGAGATAGTATGTATAAACAAAACCCTATTTAATATCACACTATTTTATCGACTCTAAAATGTAATTATTTTTGCAGCGATGAAATGCCAGATGAGCGCAATGGAAACTATTCCCAATCGATCGATAACGCAGTCTCTAAGGATCCCCAAATTATAATGCTGGTTTTGAGATCAGCAAATGAGGAAAAGTAGGCGATTAAAAATATATACATATATTTGTGGGACTTTAACTAATCATTTTTTGTTCTATTTTGCATTAACAGATATAGTTGTATCAAGAAACGAGCTTGTGTGGTTCGTCCAGTGCCATCGCAAGTGGTGACACTGCGCACAATTGCGCCACGATCGGATCGGGCAAGTGGCCTAATGTCGATCGCAACTAAAGTTGTGATTCAGATGAACGCCAAAATAATGGGGGCACCCTGGATTATTGAGCTACCGCTGCGTGGCCTAATGACTGTTGGCTTTGATGTTTGCCACTCTTCCAAGGATAAAAACAAATCGTATGGCGCCCTTGTGGCTACAATGGACATGAAATTATCCACACGTTACTACTCGTCAGTCACAGAGCACTTGAAGGGCCAGGAGCTCTCAAATCAAATGTCAGTGAAAATGACATGTGCTCTGAAGGCATATCGTGAGCTGCATGGCACATTGCCCGAACGCATTCTATTCTTCCGCGATGGCGTTGGCGATGGCCAGCTCTTCCAGGTTGTGAATACTGAGATTAAGTTCCTCAAGGAGCATCTCGATCAAATCTACAAGTCCGCTGGCAAAGATGAATGTCGGATGGCATTTATTGTTGTCAGCAAGCGGATCAACACACGTTACTTTGTCAATAAGCGCAATCCCGAACCGGGAACTGTTGTCGACGACATCATCACATTGCCCGAGCGCTATGATTTCTTCCTCGTCTCCCAGTCCGTGCGGCAGGGCACAGTTTCACCGACCAGCTACAATGTTATCCAAGACAACATGGGCTTGAACGCTGACAAACTCCAAATACTCTCCTACAAGATGACCCACATGTATTACAATTGGTCGGGCACCTGTCGCGTGCCAGCCGTGTGTCAATATGCCCACAAATTGGCGTTCCTTGTGGCCGAGAGCATACACCGAGCCCCTTCGGCTGGCCTCGAGAATCAACTTTACTTTCTATAAGTCCTTGCCTGACTTGCAAAACATTTAAATCAAATGTACATTTAGAAGAATGTACGACTAACTAAACCGAAAATATTTCATTTCTGTTCTAAGGCTGATGAAGTTGGCCGACTCACAAACTGCATATTTCTACAAATTTTTAAATTGCGTTTATGTTTATTAATTTGGTTTGGTTTATCCTCTAAATGCAGAAGTGTTGCTTGAGTAATTTTCCTTTTTTCATTTTTAATTATTACGAAAATGGTCCAATAAAGTGATCGATTTTTAATCAAAACTATATACATGAACAAAATGTATTGTAAAGTTTTCATCAGCGTTTTCCTTTATTATTAAAAACTTTTAAGTGAAGCGCATTAGGTTTCGACCTTCACAACTGTCGTCTTCTCGGACACGTACAGACCGTCCAAGAATTTACGGATATCCTTGTTCTTGACGGTGGTCGACTGTTGGATGAGCGCCGCTGATCCGGAAACTGCCTCGATATCGTTGCCCTCAACGATGAGCTCGTCCTTCTGGGCGGTGGAGTTGACAACGGTCACGCCGGGTGCCATCTCCACGCGACGAATGTACTTCTCGCCCAAAAAGTTACGGATCTCAATCACGCTATTCTTCTCGGACGTAACGCAATTGATGGGGAAATGAGCGTACACAGCACGCATTTTGTACTGGAAACCGAATGTGACACCTGTGGATATCCAACGATTATGAGTCAATGTTGTTGTTATTGTAATTAATGTTATATTCCTTGCTTACCCTTGATCATATTCTCAATGTGACTGCAAACGGTGCGCACGGCGGCGAGCTCCTTCTTGGTGCCGAACCATTTCTCGACTTTGAGGGTGCGCTTGTCGGACATGTACATGTCCAGGGCGAGATGCTTGAAGCTGCGCTTGAGGATGCCTCGGGTGCCGGTGATCGTGACCACGCGCGCCTTCACCGACGCCTTGATATCCTTGGGGATCTTGACACACTGATTCGAGTTGATCGTTCGCATTTTGACGACACTGCAACAAAATCATCGTAAACAAATACTTCAAATTAATAATTATGCGAAAATGCATTATTAAACCTATAGATTTCACAATCTCAACATTTGGATTTGACTTGCATTTTGTTTCTTAGCTAATTTCACATTTTGCAGCTAGCAGAAGAATAAACAAAAATCACTTCAATGGATATGTTTTCGTTCCGGGTTTTTAAATTGGTATTTGTTGAGGCAGAGTGCGAAATAATAACAGTTGTAACACATTCACTGTCATGTCATGAATATAACACACTTAGCGGTCGATAAAACACATCCATTGAGTTGATGTTTTAAAATTCTTTTTGTATACAAATTGCTTAGAAACTTACACACTGCAGACCGACCGGAAAGAGGCTGAAAAAAGAAAGGAATTATTTGACGTTTATGCTGATGTTGCCACCCAGGCAAATTAATTTGGGATTTTTCTTAGGTCATTTTTTTTGGGCTGCCAACCTGCGTGAAACTACTTTACCTATCGAATTTAAATATCGCTACTGAAAATTTCCTGAATGGTAACTGCAAATATAATACAATTCTAATTAATAAACAAATGAATTTATCAT
Organism: Drosophila macrothrix; assembly: GCA_035042055.1. Classification (NCBI taxonomy): domain Eukaryota; kingdom Metazoa; phylum Arthropoda; class Insecta; order Diptera; family Drosophilidae; genus Drosophila; species Drosophila macrothrix. The sequence continues at coordinate 10,950,304 of JAWNLX010000604.1, forward strand.
GAGCTAATTATAATTGACAATAATATTACCTCGTTTTGTTGATAACTTAACGGAGGGTATTGACACGATTGCATTCAAATATTCTTTTATTTCCTAGCTCATGTTTTGAGCTCAAAATCTCAAACCAAAATGATTATTATAATTCTATGAAATTATCTTAGCAATTAATACAAAATCACACAATATGCAAATATTTATTACTACCAAACAAAGTAATATATAAACTGACAACTTTTAAAGACATTTTCCATCGGATTCGAATGAAAAAGAACAAAAATATTTTGCATCACCATTTAATATTTAGGGCTGTGTTTAGTTTTTCCACGGCATGATAGCTGGTATGCAAAAGCTGTGCGGATTTGTCCGTATGTGTTCCGTCAAAGAAATCCGCATATATCTGTTTGGTGTGGGCATTGTCCGGATTGGAGCGCGGCAACTGCTTGTAGAGTTCCTCCAGCTGTTGGGTTAGCTGGCGCACATGTTGTCCCGTTGTAGGACGCACCTGGGCGCCACCATTGATGCAGCCGGAGGGGCAAGCCATCACTTCGACAAACTGATAGCCCGGTCCCTTGCCACGCTTCAGCTTCTGCACTAGATTTTGGATATTGCGAAAGCCATTGGCAATTGCAAACTTGAGAAGAACTTTGCCCTCCTTCTCCAAGCAGATCTCACTAAAGTCCCGATTGCGTAGCGGCCTGAACTGCAGCTCAGTGGGAGTGTCCTCGTTGAAGAGTTCTTTGGCTGCATATTTGAATATGTGCTCCGCATAGCCGCCGGACATTGTCGACTCGTGTGCCCAGAGCATCGACTCTGGCTGCTGATCCGTCCATGGCCAGTGCAGATCTTTTGGCTCGAACTGTTGCAAGGTTTGCTCCTCGGCCTGAAGCATTTGCTCCACTTCAACTGCAAGAACAACACAATTAGAATCGTCCACTGAAATTCCACCAAGGAAGCATCTGATTTCACTCACTTGCAGTAATTACACAGTCCACATCCCGTGAGCTGCTTACTTCGCTGTAGAAATCTTCGCGGGATGCTTCCAGTTTCTTGTCGTAACATGGCATAATTGTCACGTGGTAAATACGTGAGCTGGACACGCCCAGCTTCTCGGCCAACAACTGTTTGACCAACACACCCATTATCTGTTGCGGCGAACGTGTGGTGGCAATGTAGGGCAGAATGAAGTTGCCGTGCGTCTTCTCCGCATAGCAGACCCAGCCGGGACACGAGGAGCTCAGCATGCTCAGCTCGGCATTGTTGCGAAAGCGCTCGACAAACTCCTGCCGGCACTCCAGGAGCGCCAGATCATCGGCTATCTTTGTGCACAGCACATAATCGGCGCCTAATTGTTGCAGATAGCCGGCCAAATGGCGACCCGCTTCCTCCAAGCTGAGGTCATAACGATGCGCCAGACTCAGCAGCGGTTGCACCGATATTGTAAACACAATTGTGCGCACCTGTTCATTGTCCCCAGAGGCCTTGAGCGTTTGATTCTCGCGCAGCACCTTGAGCAGTTCCTCTTGACTCTGCTGGGTGATGAGCACCCCCTCCGCAGACGTAATGCAGCCGGAGCAGGCAAGGCAATCCTGTAGTGTGATGTCAACTTTCTGGAGCTTCTGCTTGCCGCTCTGTGGTGGGCATATAGGTTTGTCATTGTATTCAGCGTACATATTTAATTCATAATATTCACCTCAGATTCCTCGTAGTAGCCATCAGCTTCCACTGTAATTTTAGCGCCAGTCTTTGACTTTGTCTTATCTATCGTCACGGGCTTTATACACTCCTGAAGTCAAAAATTTATATTTATGCATTTATCGCTTGCAGCACATTTTAAGTTTACCTGGGAGGGAGTTATAAAGTCATCCAGGTCGGTCAGTTGCAGAGCTCCGCTGAAACGCGACATGCTTAGGGATTCTCTGGATTAAACTCTTTAAAATAACGCAGACCAGTCAATGTTTTTACTTTGCCCATATGTTTTGCGCGTGAACAAGCGAATGGCAAAATCGCTTGCACCACAATGTTAATAATCGTCATACCATTGCTTGATAGCATAAACAGAGCATTTTTGACATACACAATACAGAATTTTGAATTTTCATTCGACAATTACAGTAACCATAACAATCTGCGCTGCTACCAATGGCAGCCCTACTCTGAGCAAACGACAAAACAGTGGGTTTCCATCGATCTGGCAACGCTGTACATTCATTGAAGACATTTCATTTTTGCACGCTGAAAACGCAGAACATATTTCTTCAATGGGTTGGAGAAGTAAATTCGTCACCTCAACGCCAAAAAAGGTAATCAAAAGCAACAATCGACACGCTTAATTATTCATTGCTAATCGAATTTATCCGTTTTGCAGCAGGTGATGCAGCACAGCGAGTTCATGAACCGCATGCGAAAGACGCTTTACTATGGAAGTGTCGACACCATGGAGGTGGAACCCATGGAGGTTTCCATGCCTTTCGCCGAGTACGCAGCCGAACTGTTTTCGGAGCCACATCGCGGCCACTCGCTGCACCGTCTGAGCTCGATTGCTGCGGGCAAATCGCACTCAACACCCTGTTCCCTGATAATGGCATTAATTTACTTGGATCGCCTGAGCATCATTGATCCGGGCTATTGCCATAGAATCACGCCACAGAAGCTCTTTGTTGTCTTAATGGTGAGTGTGTGTGTGTGTGCGTGTTAGTGGAGATTGTATTGATATTGGCATTACGAGTTAAGCCTACAAAACCTGTTGATTGATAATCCACCGTTAGCCCAATCACACATATATACACGTGTCTTGTGTGTGTGTATATGTACATCTGCGCACACTCATACACTGACATAAAGCGAATTGTTCTAAAACAGTACTATACGTATTATACATACATGTATTATGTGTGTATTGTATGTATGCACGTAGTTAGACATGTGTTGGTGATCGCCAGCAAATTTGTTTGCTTTGTTTTTGTGGTTTAGCACATATATATTTAATTAAATGAGGACAGCTGGCAACGCTGATAAGAGACTGCAATGGCAGCATATTTTGTTGTTTATGTAAGCACTTGTTGTATTGAACGCAGTCCATGCCAAAGCGATGACGTCACTACTTACCATAATTTTGATCAAGTTTTGCATTTTTTAAAATGTTTATTACTGTTTTAGAGGCAGCTATTGTCATAAACTACTATTTATATTCTCATAAAAATAGTTTGCTATAAATATAATTAACGAATTTACATTTACATTAATTAAAGATTATTTGTTATGTTTTTGCTTGCAGATGATTTCAACGAAACTCTATGCCGGCTGCGATGAGCGTTACATTTTCTATCTAAGTTATATGGAAGACTGGGCAAGAGAGGGCAACATGACCGAGGACGAACTTAAGGAAATGGAACTCGAGTTTCTGACAGCCATTGTAAATGCAAATATCATCATTTAAAATATAGACTGTAGTTAATATATAGATTTCGTTTTCTCCCACATAGGACTGGAACATATACATATCGAACGAACAATTCTTTGAGAAGCTAACCAGCGTGGAACGAACGCTGGCGGAGCGCGAGGGATTGCGACGCGGCTGGCTTACGTATAGCGAACTGATGCAGCTGCTGCCCAATTTTACGATAATGCGATTTTTGTTAAATAACCTGGCTGTGCTGGCGCTGAGCTATGCGGCGAGTGTGTTAACAATTGCGGGCGCCTTTTTCATTGCCAGCCAAGTGCCGGGCACTCTGTGGCACCGTCGAAGCGCGACGCATGCAACGGCAGCGGTTAGCACAACAATTACGACTCCGATTGTCACACCCAATGTCACTGAAGCTGCGCCCGTTGTTAGCGATTACGTCGCTATTGGAGTCGCATCCAATCAAAATTGCAGTGCTATGAATGTGGAGGTGGAACTTTTAAAATTGGAGCAACAATATTGTGCCGAGGCAAGACTGACAGAACTGAAACGCAGGCAACGCTTGGAGCGACCGCCCAATCCACTGCTGCCGCCCAATTATCGTATGGAAATGGACACCACGCAGCAGGACGACACACAGCACTGGCTCAACATCAAGTCACAGTACAGCGATGGCATTGAGGATCGCGATATTATGAAATACACACGAAATTGGAATCATGTCAGGAATGGATTCCTTTTTTTTTTTGGCAAGCGCTCAGTGATGCAATATCGCATCAGTCGTTTCTAGTGCGTTGGCCGGAGTTGTGGTCAAAGTTGTTCTAAGCTACTGACCTGAAGCATTTGAAAAATTCAAAATTTTCATATGTCATTCACTTTCTTCGACTTAGAGCGAGAGTGCAATTCTTTTCAACTGTCGAATCAATTTGAACTTTTTCTAATAAATTGTATTTTTTCAAAATAAACTAACTAAAAATCTAAATAAATCTCTAAATATATATATATATACAAAGTATTTTATTTCGTTTTTACGCATATTATAAGTCTGAATAACAATTTTATTTTTCAATTTGGTTTATTTATTTGGTAAGCTCTCTACAATTTGGACTTGAATATTGTACATAATATGTGTATATATATTGCTACTATTTATTTATTTTCAATATATTGTAAGCCAATTCATTCAATATAATGTGGGTGGAACAGCTTCGAAATGTAAGAATGTATATAATATATTTAAAGCATTTCATAGGCACTTCGCAGTGTGGCGAGTTTAAAAGTCGGATAGCCAATTACGTTTTGATCGTTGATTTTGTGTGTATGTTAAGACTTGGCGGGTTTACTTTATTTGATGATTTTGGAACTTGGCATACAGCATAAGCCATTTTATTTAAAATCAGACATTTTAATGGCAATTAATATTCGACACAAAATTGAATAATTATTTCAGTTAATTTCTCTACAAAACTGGCTATTTTGATTTTGGGTGTTACATTTGGACCTTTGGCAGCTACATTACATTGCCATATATATTTACCACTAGTTTAATTATCAATCCGAGAAATACCAAATTATTATTTTTTTGACTTTTGTTTATTATGTTGGCCGTGTTATGAAAACTTAAGCAAGATGATTTGTAGGTGCAGTCAGAATCAGTGCGAGCTTGAAATTGCATAATTTGTAGACTAATTAGCTAGAACACATTTAATCTTAACTTTATGAACTAGACGAGCGTTAATAGTAGTTAGTTAGTAGGTACTTTGAGTGTTATGTGAATTCGTTTTACATGGCGTGATAAATGTAAATACAAATACAATTTTAAATTCAATGCAAATCATTGTCTAATTTTAACAATGATATAAACTTAACATTTATACGGCGTCCCAGGAAAATGGCAAATTTTTGTAAATTAATTATAATTACACTTAGCATTCGGATTGCATTTTGTTAGGATTCACCATAAAATTGACTGTGTCAGTAGTTATGTTAGCATCGATTTCGTCATCTTAATCCTTTGCGCTCGCTTTCGGTTCTTCCTTCATAAACCATAAGGGACACATGCCGATTAGGCAGCCAACTGTGATGCCCATAATACGACCCTGCAAAAAATCAAGCATTTATATATATATAATAGGATATGGTCTGTGTAAGCAATGTTATGCGTACCCAACTGGAAGCTCGTCTGCTCGATTTCAATTCAAACTGTGCCGGCGTCATCTGGGGCGGCTTGAGACCCAAAAGCTGACAGCCTTCCTCTACATAGGTGGCCATCGTAATGCCCATAACATCACTTATAGTATTGCCAAGTCCAGCGGCAGCCATGGTCGATAGAGTTATAAAATGACCCAGTGTGCTTTCAATGTATTCACCCTGCGAAAATTACGAAAATAGCTTGAATTTATATGTGATATGAAAGGAGTATATATAAGAATGGGCCCTGTAGGATATCTGCATCCATCTGTTCTATACACATTTGTAAAAGTCATATTATTTATATTTAGGCCCTGTTTCTTATTGCAACAAAAAAAAAGTATTTTATTTCGAAAATATGTAAATATTTTCAATGAATGAGAAAAATACTTAGTTGGTAGGTTTTGGCACCAACTTTCTAGTATTTAACCAGAAAATCCGAAAATAGTATGCGATAAAAGGAACCAAGGTAATATTAATTTATATATTAAAAGTTACTTACGGCCATGATCATAATGAAGTTATCGAGGAAACCAAAGGCTACAAAGGGCACGGCATTCACAAAGAAAACTGAAAATGAATATAAGCTATTTAAAAAAAAACCAAGGAAAAGTTTGGAATTTTACTGTACTTACTGCTGTACAATTGCCTGGCGGTGGGTGGTTCTGCCGCTTCCACTGTGAAGAGAAGAACAAAGACAAACTGAATCAGTTTTCAACTTAAATTGGAATTGGAGTGTTGTTTTCTTTTAGTTCCTCGTTTGAGCAAGCGAGCCTTAATTATTGCCGTTGCTTTTACCCAATTTCTTTTTCAGCCATTCATCGGGCACCGCACAAAAAGTGCCGCTCGGATCCACCTGGCCCACCTTTGTGGAGAGTCTTCCGAAGCGTGTCCGCCAACTGCCAACAGCCAGTTGACCTTTAATTTGATGGCAGACAGAGTGTTGTTCGGTGTTTATGGTATATATTTAAAGTTGTAATTATTTTGTTGTTGTATGTTGTTGTTTAAATGTGTCGTTGTTGTTGTTGTTCAAAATCAAAACACATGTGGAGGAAGTTACGTATGCAAATAAAAAAGAGATTATAGTTATTAAACATGAGAGTACAGATGCGTCGAATTTATAATTACTTATGCGATCATGCTAATACTAAATAAACTAATTAAATTCAATAAAATATGAAATCATATTTTGTTTTATTTGAAAGTCTTGCGATGATAGACATTTTGATATAGATTGCAGATGATATGACTAACTAAATAATCAAGTATTTGAAAAATACAGGGTATGTAGAGAGAGAGAGAGAGAGAGAGAGAGAGCAGAGTATGTCATTATGTCTTAGCTGAATTTTCAAGTAGCTGGTGGTAAGTGTAATTATTATTTTGTATGTGTTGTTAAGTGCTTAGTATTATAATGAATAATACAAATTTGTCAAAATGTATTTCAATTTTATTCAGATAAAAAATAATTAAATCTTATATGCACTCTGTAGTGCATCTCTATATGCAATACGCACTCAACGCCAATTGAAAAAGGAATAAATTCAATTAATATAAGAGCAACGTGTCGCATTATATGTAGTATATATGCACTTTATCTCCCACACACGAAAAATTGCATTAAAATTGCAATGCCAAACAAAAAGTTCGTAAAATTTCTAAATTTGGCTGGATGCCTGTGCACATCTGTGTGTGTGTCCGTTTGTATATGTGTGTGAGCAAGCGTGCAATTTTCCACGGACTATGGGGAAATTAAGATAAGCCGCAAAAAAAAAAATAACTTCATAAATGGAAAACAGCAAAAAAAATAAAATACTTTATACTGTAATGATGTAGCCTGATTCCACTATGAACAACATTTCAAACTTCCCCATTAACACTAACATTTCGAGCGCCCATTATGAGTCTCAGTGGACGTTAACATGTGAGTGGCGAATGCATTACTTGATTTAAATAAGACAGTTATATTGAAATGTCAGCTGTTTGTGACATTGATATTGTCATACTAACGTAACATAATTTACATATTGTAGACTGTTGTCAGTCGAATCACGATTATATTACATAGCATGTGTGGCAAACATAAATAAAAGCTGTCAAAATAGATTTATGTTAAAAGTAAATCTATATTTGTTGACCTTTCTGTGAATTTATGACCCAACAGGAGTCATTTTCTCCACAGTGCACGCTGCAGTGAAACTCAATTAACATTTTTCAATGGCCTCAGTTGTCGCCCTTTTAACGCTGCATACTTTCACGCGCCGCAAATGCATTCACTTTTCTGCCTGTGTGTGTGTGTGTGTGTGTACAATGTGCAACGGCTGTGTGTTTAAGCGTGTAAGCGCCACTTTGGGTGACGTTAGTTTACACAGCACTTTGCACGAGTTACAATAACGCTTAAAAGCGAAAAGCGAAAATCAACAGAAAGAAGAATGCTTAACAATTGCCTAAGCAAAACAGTGCTCATTAACTTTAATGTAATTTTCGTTATCGCTCCCAAAGAGCACAATTAATTAACAGCTACTCGCAGAGCAATTACATTGGGAGACATTAAAAGACATTGTTGTGTTGCCTACATGTGGGCGGCAAATTCGAATAAATGCTGTACTGTATAGATACCCCATAGACAGTATTAAATGGTAAATATGTCTTATCATCAATACTGGCATACTTATAAGTTAAGTTAATCAATACTGCTAGATGATTTTCTTATAAGACTTTCTGAGTTTGCAATAGTTTTGCGGTCAATAATTTAATTATACGTTGTTATTTGAGACGCTGTAACTTAAGTACGGGGTATAATAAAGGACGCACTTAGTTGTTTGTCACAGGCTGACGCACATCAGATAGATGTACATAGATAAGCACATATGTGTATGTGTGTGTATGAACTTGGGCATGTGTTGTTCTTTTGGCAATAAAAAACCCCAACCATGGTTTGGCTGAGCATTTGTTTTATGTATGGCTACCGAGCAATTTTCGAGGCAATTATGTCGTTTAGCTGACGGTTAAGTGTTGAGCATGAAATTCTCACTTGATTTACCGAATCACAAAAAACATGTCATAAAACATGCGATGCAAGACTTATAGTCAATACTCGACTTAGCGTATACCCTAACTCTGGTATGTTTAAAAAAAACTTATGTTATGGCTTACAGAATAAATGCGCTTAACAATATTATTATAATATATTCTTTCAGTTTAAGTTTTTTTAATACAAAATGATTGTGGCTATTTCAAATCTGGACTTCAGTTCAATTGTGAAGTCAAAGTAAATCAATACTGCAATTTTAAGAAGTTTGCAGTTAAATGTATAAATCTTTGGAGCCCGAAGAGTTTTCAGTAGTAGTAGACTCCGTTTTGAAGAATTTAATTTAAATACACGAAGTATTTATTTGCCCGTGGGAATATGCCCAATGCATACCACAAATGCGGGTATTGACATAAAGAGGCCACAGGGCAATCAACTGGCCTTGCTTCTCTCATTCTTATATATTTTTGGAGCGAGCTTTCCCTCACTCTGCGACATGTATGCATACGCGCACACATACACACACAGAATTACAGGTTTGGTTTGCGTGGCGAGCGTAAATTGAAAGTGCGCCTTCGAATAGGCAGCACTCGAACTTTACTTGAACTGAAATCTGAGAGGCGCACTGAAAGTTAACTTTTCTACTGGTTTGCCTCCTTCTCTTTTATTTCCTTTCGCATTTACTCTAGGCCCATTGGCAAGGCCACAAATGACAAACCGTGCTGCTATCTTGGCCAGGGTAATTTCTGCTGGGAGCTGATGCCATAAAAGAAGCAACAGGAATATATTATATAGTGTATGTGAGCCTGTGTAGTGTGTTAGCTGACAAGCCAGCCGAGCGAGAATTTCACTACAGACTCAATTTTCCAGCACAATTCACCTACGAGTTTGTATATGCCGTGTAAGATGTGTTTAGACAATTTGCATAACATTTAGTATCGTTTATTGGCTGTATACTCCTGTTTAGCATTTAAATAGACTAAAACTATGAGTATGCATACACTTTTCCTTTATTTAACCACAGTAGGAGCTCAGAAAATTTAGCTTGCATGTGAAATAAAAAATGTCGTTTCTGAGGTCAGCTCAAAAGCACGCTACACAAAATGGGCAACATGAACTGAAGACCTTGGGAACTGTTTGCCATTTTTGCAGGGGGTGTGTGTGAGTGGAATGGGTGGGGAATATGTAAATGCGAGTGTGTGTTGCTTTAGTCAAAAGAACTGTATATAATTGACTTCAAAAAGGTTACGTTTCTGGCAGCACTATAATTATCAACGTTGTTGTCTTGAATGTGCCTTGTGTGCTTTAAGTTTTCCTTTGTATTGCTTGCGAATTACAAGAGTCTCGCATGGCAAAACAATTTACAAATATAGTTGTAGAAAAGTACTTGTGAATTTGATGGTATTTTCCTATTTGCAGTTAGATTTAATGGTTTTTAAAGTGTTATGTGTCTCATAAGTGGGTTCTATAAGAACACAATTATATTCGTTTTTACATTTCTTCTGATTAAAAGAGAATATCTGCGATTTGAATACGTGATTCCTTTCATAATTGAATTTATGAATTTATGTATATAAGCACATACATATTGGAATGGAATCTAAATAAATATACCGACTTCTCTACATATATTCTTAATACAAATTTTTTCGTATTTAAACGTAACCTGCACATTTTCTACGCGTTTGTCTTCAGTTTAGTACTTTATTACACCAGGATTGCATTTATATGTTTTATACTTAATTATAAAATTGATTTAATTTTCCGCCAAATGCTTTAAATACGTTCTTTGTCTTACCGTATTCTGCTAATGGTTGGTAATTGAAAACATTTTGGTAGTTGCTTGTTTTATGTGTAAACACAATTAATCCTGCGGCAACAAAGTGTTACAATCAAGGAGGTCACAAAACAGAACGTAAAAACTAAGCTGGCAGATATGCTGCAAATGGTGTGCGTCTGTGTGTGTGTGTGTGTGTCTGTGTATGTGTGTGTATACACATATTTAGTCATGTACACCTGCCTGGGCTTAGGTCTCAGCTTCAGCGAGAGCTCAACGTACACATTTTTCAATTTATCGCTTTGCCTTTCCATGCTCTCTCTATCTCTCTTTCTCTGTCTGTCTCTCTCTCTGTCTCGCTTTTATTTTCCTTATGCTACTTCCAATTTGTTGGCTAACACTGACGTGATGTCTGTTTGTCTGTTTCATTTTCTGCGAGCGATGAGTGCTTTGTTTTATGACTTTCAAGCGCACACATACAGACACACACACGCAAGTATATACACAGCAGCAGCCTGTTGCCTGGGAGCCTGAGAAACTTTCACTGGCATCTCTGGGCTGGCGCAGGTGCCTGGTAAATTTGTGTTGCTGTCAAAGAAATCGGCACGTGCTTCAGCAAAGCCAACAGTAGCAACAGTAGCTAAATTGATTTAAATTGCAAAGGGCAACTCGCAGCTTCGTTTAATGTTGCATACTTTGCAGCGCTATGCCATCAATGGCTCATTTACTGTTGAATTATTTCCATTAGGGGCAAGGACGAGGGCATTGGCATTGCTTTCGAAATGCTGTCATAAAAGTTGGCAGCCATCTGTAAGTGTCTGTATATATATATACTATGTAGATACTCAACTCACACTTCTGTTGGGTCATCATATTTAATCTGCTTCCATATTTTTCAACCAAATTATGCTCTGAATTTCTGCCGGCCCGTTTAGCGAACTTTTTCAAGTTTCTAACGAGAGTTATTTAAACTTTAAATTAAAACGATTTAAATTATAGAACAAGAACAAAATGTTCTGGTACGACTTTATAGCAAACTGTAAGCCCACTTGCTCTACAATTTAATTAATATATACACGTGTATATACGCCAATATAAAATGCGTCTTGTGAATTTTGTGGGCCCTTAAAATATGCAAGAGAAAAAGCAATTTTATGCTTAATACTTAAATTGAGTTATATGGCACGGCTTCTTATTTATTATCGGATTATGATTCATGTATAATGGCATAAGGGATTTTTTATTTGCCTAGACAGCTGTTGCTCTGTCTACTTTAAATTAAAGTACATTTAATGTGTTTGTTTAATTTATTTTGAATTTTTTTTGCAACTGCCTTAAAGATTTTAAAGTTTTTGTTTTTTATAACCGGCATAAAAGTTTAACTGCTGCTTCAATGTTTCGCTACAAAATATTTTAACTCTTAATGTATACCCTTTTGGCTGCTTGTTTGCAGTGGGAAGTTTTTCATTTTGACGTATAATTTTTCAGCACATCGAGTGATGCATTTGCAGCCCATAAATCCAGCGGTTAGTTTACTAATGATGCAGCTGTTAAGGCGGATGCAGATGTGCTCGACCCTCTGCCCTTGTGTGTGCTTAGCTAATTGTGACAAATGGAGCCCCAGATAAATGTAAACTCTATACAGGATACAATGTGTTGTTAAGACAGAAATTGGGTCAAATAGGAGGTTTCCTTATATATTTACGCAGCGAAAGAGAATGGCGAGAGAGATAGTGACTGAGTGATAGAGAGAGAGAGAGAGAGAGAGAGGGAGTGACAGTGTTGAGAGAGGTAAGCTCCTTGAGCAGATGTTCGCTTCAAGGCTGACGACTTTTTCGTACAGTACAATGAACATCATTCAATGTGCTCGGGCTTTTTGTCGCCCAGGGCAGACAAGTGGGCGGTGGGTGTGGTTAGATATGTATTTGAAGGTGTGTATCTAAGCAGGAGGCATGACCACCCTTAATGGCAAACGAATTGCCTGTTTCTGAGTTTTCTGCCTTTTGTGCAGGGTGGTTGGTGCAGATATTGCTGTACATTTTACTTAACTGATATTTCTCATGACTGCTTCTGGCATTTTGAGTGCCCACCAACCACTAATTTGATTAACTTGGCTTTTTTATTCAAGTAGCATAAGCTTTAGAGGCGAATGTCCATAACGCAAAGCTTTGTTCATTGCTAAATGCAACAGTTAAAACATTTTTGGTTTAACTTTGTTACTTGATGCTGAATACAATATATTTGATTTATCGACTTTCTAGGTTACGGAGACCTCAGGAAAATTATTACGAACTTATGAAAGTTTATGCATTGTGGTTTGTCTTAACTCTTCTTATATCCATAATAGACTTTTATAACATTTTGTCCTTTCCCTTCTTTCTTTCTTTACTTCTTTAGTTATTATTTTCCCATTTTGTTTCTACATTTTTATTTGGCATCTTATCCAGAAACTAACGTTTTCTTTACCTTAATAAGAACTAGTCAGACACTAATCAGCAACGTGATTAAAAGTTTTGTTTCACATAATAGTTGCGTTGCTTAAATATTTATCAAATCACTCAACACGCTCTTATCGGGAAACAAATAATTACGTGTGCAAACTCGTGAAACTTCTTCAGCTGATTAAGTCTATCGTGGCAAATTGGCGTCAAACGTTTGGCAAGTGCAGGTTTTGTTCTATTTTTTTTTTATTGTTATAAGCCAATTTTACAGAAGTCAAGAGCAACGCCAAACTTACGCGTCAATAAACTTTTTGCAAAAAAAAAAGGGGTGCTGTGAACAAGAGCAACAAGAGCGAAAGTTTCTACGCCGGCAGCAGCGAAATGCTCAGTGCGTAAAGCAGTTTCAACCCGCAGCAGGCAGCGCAAAGTTGTCCATTTTGTTTGTTGTTGTACGATGAAATTTTAATGAGCATCAGCCACAAACGAAAAACAAAGAAAAAAACCGAAATGGGCTGCCTGAATTTCGAATATGTATATGCCATATGCAAACAGATACGCATAAATGTAGAACTAAATGCGCATATTTAAAGAGCTTGTTGGAATGCTTAGTTTAACGAAGAGCAATTGTATTTAAGTTTGAAGCGTTAAGTTGTTGTAGTTACAATTTTGCCAAATGGAAAGCTTGTGTTGCTTGCAACATTTATAAGCTAGGATTTTTATCGATCACAGATATGAGGCAGCAAGCAATTTTCTCCTAATCAAACATCAAATGTTGCCACTGCCTGGCAATATATTTCTGCTGCTCAGATTTGAGAACTCTGCATTTTCAGCACCGAGCATCAAATTATGCCAACAATGAGCCTTTGGCGCACGAAGTTTTACAAAGAAGGAAGTTTCCCAAAAGCTTTCATTTTCAAATGTCATTATAAATGTATTTATAAATATATAATTTAAAATTTGCAAACTTTGCCAGTAAAAGATGCAAAAGAGTAGCGCTAAAATAAACATTATCCAGCCATATTAGCAAGGACCGACAAGAGTTATAGCATAGGTTGAGATTAGTTCTATAAGATATGTAAATGTTGCCCATCGATTTGCTTGCCGAAAGCGAAATCACTGCGATATGCATCAATTGAATAAATGATGCACAAACGGCACATGTTGCACAGGTCGATTGGCAGAGAGAGATAAGGATAAAGAGAGATCCCAGCAGGATGAGCTCACAGGAAATGGGAAATCTGTGCGGTGATTTGTTGATGTCTCTCGTCTTGTTTGGAGTCACGTACGTAGTAAAAGCTGTGCGCTGCCTTGAAAACAGACACAAACATGTGTTTAGACTGAGTTGACTTGCAGATTATGTTTATTTGTTGTGGGAGTCGCTCCTACTAACAATTAAATTGGGATAGGGCTGTAGAAAATAAACAAAAACTGGTAAATTATACTAATTAGAGATTTGGACAATTAATTGCATAATTTGTTAAATTGCTAAACGGATTGAACTCTGTAATTTCACAGCTGACAGACTATAGTTGGCAGCTATAAAATGCGCCTGTTTCGCCGTAATTTTCATCAGTTTGATTTTGGAATTCATTCAGGTTTTCAACATGCAACGTTTCGTTTATTCGCTGGCAATTGTCGCTCTGGTCGGCGCAGCTTTGGTCCGAGCCTTTGACGAAAAGGCTGCTATTGCCAAGTTCATGGAGGCGGGCGAGAAGTGCAAAGGCGAGGTGGGTGCATCGGATGGTGATATGGAGAATGCCATCAAACATGAGCCTTCCACAACGCATGAGGGCAAATGCCTGCGTGCCTGTGTCATGAAGAGCTTCCACATAATGAATGCCGATGGCAAACTGGATGTGGATGCCAGCCGCGAGAAGGCCAAGCAGTACACCGGCGATAATCCCGACAAGCTAAAGTTGGCACTCGAGATTGGCGATATCTGTGCGGCGCTTACTGTGCCGGCGGATCACTGCGACGCAGCCGAGGCATACAGCATGTGCTTCACGACGGAGGCCAAAAAACGTGGCCTCAAGTAAATGGCACAAAGGATGAACGCAAAAAGGACATAGGCACAAATCCCCCAGGCTTAACTCGCAGACCCAATCAATTTTGTAGTTAAATATATATGCTTAAAATAGTTTATGTTGATGCAGTTTACAGCGCTGCCAACTTGTGTGAATGTGAAAAATCTAGTTTTTAAAAATGGGAAATAAAGTATTAGAACAGAAACTACAAATTTCTTTATTAAAAGTGGCCGGAAAAATGTTTCAGATTTCGTTGTTCTTTATTATTATTAATAGTATTATTATTATTACTTTTAATATTATTATTATTATGTTCATAACACATTTTAGATAATAATTTGTGGTTGAAGTTGGCTTTGTTGGTATATAAAATTTGAACACTTACTTTCGAACTGTTTCTTCACCTTGTCGGCCTCCAGCTTGAACATCGCATCCCGCAGATTGTGGCGCTCGTCCTCGTCCAGGTTGCACAGCAGCTCCATGGCACGCTCGCTGCTCAGGTGTGTACCGAACTTGGAGTAGTTGCGGCTATTGGCAAACAATATCAGCTGCTGCTGTTGCTGCCTCAGATTGTTGTGTCTGCTGCTGTTGTTGTTGTTGTTGCAGGTGAGTCTGCGACTGTTGCTGTTGGCCAAAAGTGGCGCCCGCTTTGACTGTGTGTGGTATTGACGCACTAAATGCCTGAAGGTGTCGCGCCATTGTTGTCTCATTTTTGCTATTTTTATTTAACTTATTATACAATTATATTCTGCTGCTGAGTTGCAGACACGATCAAAACCTATGACGTCACTCAGGTGTGTGCGTGTGTATGCATTTATTTTCGATTTTCGTATGTGTGTGTTGTGTGTGTGAGCGCGCCCGCGTCCGTGTGTATATAAACAAAAACACAAGCTTTACTTTGGCCTCTTCTGTTTGCCACGCACAAAAACAAAACAGCAGCCACACAAAACAAGAGCAGCCGCGACCCACAGACCAATAAATGTGTTGCGTATGCAACTTCGTTGCCCGTTCGACTGAGACGACCAGCGACGCTTCCGATAACGACAGGCCCACCGTCGTCGAGCTTAAAAAATAGAGCTTTGTTCGCACAATTCTCTCGTGCGCTCGCCAAAGTTCCGCAGATACTTTTTAGCGACTGAAATTCTAGCAGGCAACAGCTGTTTTGATGGCAAATCGACAATGAACAGCGTCCCCCCACCTTCACGTCCCACACACGTTACAAATTGGACAACATATATTTTTGCTTGTCATGCAGTAAAATATCATGAGTGATATATCGCCGAAAGTTTACTAAAAACTGTAATTTCCATTTACTTTTACCATATTAATTTAATACATTTTCGTAAAAAAAACCAAAAAAATATTTATTATGCACACAGAATTTAGCAATACAAATCTAAAAATATTGTCGAATAGTCGCTACGTGTCAGACTAATTATTAGCGATTTGAGGAGCATGGTCACACTTAATTGTGTACTTTTTGCTGGTATTTTTAAAGTAGTGCGCGCTTAAAAAAAACGTATGTAAAATTTTAAATGTGTATTTTATTTGTATTTTATAGTTTGTATGTGTGTTTGTTTGTGTATATGCTTACAACTAATTGGCAAAAATCTTGAGAACAGATTGCGAGCCTAGTCAGCAGCAATGATATTGGCATAAATGTATAAAATAAAATATATATAATAAATATATACTCTGTATATTACTATGTGCAATCGTTGGCCCGCTGACCGGGAATTCCCCGCAGCTCCTGGTTTAGAGTGCGCAGCAGTGGATGCTTACCGCAGCCGCAGCGACCACGGAAATCATCCAAATCCAGAGCCCAGACCATGCCGCCACCCAAACGCAAATTGCGTACAAATTGCGCCTTGCGTCGTATGTCGGCGACATCATCATATGAGACCCACTGATTGCCACTGTACGCATATGGGCCAATTCGTCCCTCCTCGTCACGCACCACACTCCAGCCGCCACCGCTGACCTTCTCGCATATCTCATAGTATGCCAAGAAGCCACCGGCCCGGGTGAAGGTGCCCGCCTGACCAGGTCCAATGGATTTATCATTGAGCGAGCGAGCATTTGGATTCGCCAGCGAGAAGGACTGGCCGTAAAGTGGCATGCCCATGATAAGTTTGCTAGCCGGTGTGCCCTGATCCAGCCAATAGTGTATGCTAAAGTTGCCATTGAAATACGGATTCGAATCGCCCTCCACATAATACAGCGGCGCCACATGACCCGTCTGCTTGTCCCAGTGTCCATGGAAGTCGTACGTCATCACGGCAATCCAGTCAAAGTAGCGGGCGAGCTTGGGCACATCATAGCCAGCATCGATGACCGTTTTACTCGGGGAAACGGCTGCGGAGAGGAGCAGGCCACGTGGCTTAAATGCCTCGGATAGCTCGCGGACGAGTGCGGCAAATCCTTGCTTCTCCGCTGCTGAGCCCTTGGTACAGTCCACCTGCCAGCACACCGGATACTCCCAGTCCAGATCCAAGCCTTCAAATCCATACTTCTCCACAAAAGTCAAAATGCTCTCGATAAAACGTGCCCGTGCCTGAGGATCGAGCACCAGGCGCGCATACTTGCTGCCTAGTGAATCATTCCAGCCACCAATGGCGACAGTTACTCGCAATCCCTTCTTCTTGTATTCAACGACACGTTCGTAGAACCGATTGTCAATATCCGCCCAAGAATCGTGCGTCTTTATGGTCAGCGTATTGCTGTTGAGCACCGCAAATCCGTAGACGATGTGGGTGCAGAGATTCTCATCGATATCCTCGGGCACATACTTGCCCTGACCGGGACGATACCATGCCCAGTTTGTGAAATAGCAGACCACCTTGTAATCCTCATTGCTACCCAGTGGTGGAGATGGTGTTGGTTTTGGACGTGTTATGGGGTTCTTGGGTGGCGTCCACGGTTTCTTTGTGGGCTTTGTTGCGGGTTTGGTGGGTGGTGCCGCCGTGCTTGTGGGCTTGGGCCGCTGCACTAGTGGTGCCTGGGTGGTTTTATCAGCTCGAACTGAGCAATGCGCATTGTTGGGCCAGTCGCAGAAGTTCTCGTTCCAATGCAGGCCAGCCGGACACCTGACAGAGAGAAAGATGTGGTTAAAAATTGGGGGCATCAAGTTTAAAAATTGATTGAAAAGTTTGTTAATTAGTAAGACTTCGAAATAGAGTTATTTAAATTGTTTGGCAAGAGAACTTAATGGATTATATGATAGAGAACATGGCTCATACCTTTGTTCGATTAGCTCGCCATATTGACATATATAGTACTTGTTGCAGTCACGATCGTGTGCTATATAATTGCGACCGTTGCAATCCGGCGGAGTTCCATAATCTGGCTTGGCGGGAGTACTTGCTATGAAGGTGGCTGCTGTTGCTGTGTTTATGGTGGGTTTGGTCGACGTCAAGTGGCCATTTTCGCCAGCAACTGTAAAATCATAGACAATGACAACAAGTTTAAATTTGAGTTTCAGTTGCCGTTGCCACCTCACTTACTCATTGTTTTGTCGCGCGACTCCAGGGCACACTTGGGATGCGGTCCCGGATAATTGCGTAGAACTCGATTTATTGTCTTGAGCAACGGATACGATTCGCAGCCGCAGTCGTTCTTGAAATCGTCCAAGTCCAGCGCCCAGATCATCGCCCCACCCAGACCCATGGCACGCACATACTCGCTCTTGTGCCTTATCATGGGTGCATCATCGAAGGAGACCCACTGATCCCGCGAATAGGCATAGGGACCCATGCGACCCCTTGCATCTCGCGCCACATTCCAGCCGCGTTTCTGAATATACGAGCAGATCTCGTAGTACGCCAGGAATCCTCGGGCACGCGTTGCCTCGCCTGCCTCTCCGCCACCATAGGTGGGTGAATTTAGCTGAATGTCGCTGGTCTGGGCCAGTGAGAAGGATTGTCCATACATGGGCATGCCCATGATAATTTTCTTACGGTCCGCCCCACTGTCCAGCCAATAGTTGATGGAGAAGTTGGCATTGAAAGTCTCGGTGCCCTCGGGATGATTATACATGGGCGCCACATGACCCGTCTTCTTATCCCACTGTCCATGGTAGTCATAGGCCATCACCGCTATCCAATCAAAGTAGTTAGAGAGCTCCGGCACATCGTAGCCAGCATCGACGACCTTTTTATTCGGCGAGACGGCAGCGGAGAGCAGCAGACCCTTTGGCCTGAAAGCCAGCGACAGTTCCCGAACCAAATCAGTGAATCCCTGCTTCTCATCGGCGGTGCCCTTATTGCAGTCCACCTGCCAGCACACCGGATACTCCCAGTCCAGGTCGAGGCCATCGAATCCGTACTTCTCCATAAATTCCATCACGTGCCGAATGAATTTCGCTCGCGCTGCAGCACTTCGCACCAATCTGGCGTACTTGTCCCCAGCCGAATCATTCCAGCCACCAATTGCCACCGTTACCTTCACACCCTTCTTTTTGTAGGCCACGACGCGCTCGTAGAACTTGTTGTCCAGGTCTGCCCAGGAGTCGTGTGGTTGTATGGTGAGCTTCTCACGATTAAGCACCGCAAATCCGTAGACAATGTGCGTGCAGAGATTCTCATCGATGTTCTCCGGCAGAAATTTGCCACCGCCCTGTCGATACCACGCCCAGTTAGTGAAGTAGCAGACCACCTTGTACTCATTGGAGTCAGGAGCTTCCATTTCAAAATCACCCTCTTCAATGTCGCCATTAGGATCAATCTCGTTTTCTTGTGAGTATTCGACCTCATTGCTCGCTTCCTGAGGATTGGATTCAGTCGGCTCTGCGGGCGGCGCAGCTACCACCACTTCCTCTTCCGTTTCCTCTACGGCTTCACTTTCCACGTCTTCACCCTCGCTGCTTCCTTGGCCAGATGATCCTTGTGACACTTGCTCGGCGTCTACTTCAACTGAAGCAGTTCCCACTTCACCAGATATGGGTTGTTCCTCCACAGATTCCGCTTCTGCTGGGATGAGTCCAGCTGCAGTTGATTTGAGTTTAATTTAAAGTTGAGCATTTTATGATGTTTATAGACTTACGTGTCGGCTCATAGCCGCTGGGTGGATTCTTTAGCACCGCATGAATTTCACGCAGTAACGGATGCACACCATCACCACAGCGATTGCGGAAGTCATCTAGATCTAGTGCCCAGACCATGCCACCACCCAAATCCAAGGCACGCACCAGCTGCGATTTCTTGCGTATCATTGCCGGATCATCGTAGGAGACCCATTGGGTGCCCTTGCGCGCATAAGGACCCATCCGACCACGTTCATCCTGCACCACCTCCCAGCCCTGATGCTTGACACGTTCGCATATCTGCAAGGAATTGAAATAGTAATCTTATATTCTCATGACTGGTCCACTAAGTTGCTCTTTGTAGACTCACCTCATAGTAGGCCAAGAAGCCCGCTGCTTTTGTGAATTCACCCGCCTGACCCGGTCCTGGTGCCTTGGCATTCAGACCATTGTTGTGGGCATTCTCCAGTGTAAAGGACTGACCATACAAGGGCATGCCCATCACAATCTTGCGGGAAGGAGCACCCTGCTCTATCCAATAGTTGAGCGAGAAGTTCTGAAATTTATGAGGCAAAGATATAATAAATGAAGTGAAAATTATTCGTTGTAGGCTTACGGCATTGAAGTAATCGAATTCGTCATCGGGATGATGGTACAAAGGCGCCACATGACCCGTCTTCTTATCCCACTGCCCGTGGAAATCGTAGGTCATCACAGCAATCCAGTCAAAGTAGTCAGCGAGCTCAGGCACATTGTATCCAGCATCGATGATCTTCTTGCTGGGCGAGACAGCAGTGGAGAGGAGCAGACCGCGTGGCTTGAATGCCTCCGAAAGTTCCCGAACCCATGCAGTGAAAGCCTCCTTTTCATCGGGGAAACCCTTGCTGCACTCTGTTTGCCAGCACACCGGATACTCCCAGTCCAAGTCGAGGCCCTCAAATCCGTATTTCTCAATAAAGTCCAAGGCATGTTGTATAAATTTGGCACGAGCCGCCGCATTTCTAACGAGGCGACTATACTTGTCGCCCTGAGAATCGTTCCAGCCACCCAGAGCCAGACTCACCTTGACGCCCTTGCTCTTCAGTGCACTTACGCGCGTATAGAAATTGTTATCAATGTCCGCCCAGGAGTCGTGAGTGCGTATCGTGAGCTGCGAGTAATCCAAGACGGCGAAGCCATATATGACATGGGTGCATAGATCCGTGTTGATGTCGTCGGGAGTATAGCGACCCAAGCCCTTGCGATACCACGCCCAGTTGGTAAAGTAGCAAACCACCTTGTAATAACCATCAAGTTGCTCCAATTGCGGTTTATCTGTGGGATAGGTGGGTCTGGGCGTCGTATTTGGTCGTTGTGTCGTTGGCGCCGGTTTCGCCACAGCTGGTGGCTTGGGATTGGATGTGGGTCTGGAGCCATCTCCTGGTGCAGCACCTTCTTCCTTGCACTGCGCCGCCACTGGCCAATCACAATTGCCCAAGGCTTCGTTGTAGTGCAGTCCGGGTGGACAATCTGCACCCTGGAGACGATTCCACAGACAGAACAAATATTTGGTGCAATCACCCGGATATGGAACACGCTCCTCCCCATTGCAGGGATCCTCCTCACTGGACTTGGACTGCGCAATGCGTAAATATGTCTTGCTAGTGAGGCACTGCACATTCTGTGGCCAATCGCAGATCTTTCGGATGGCATCCCAGTGGAGTTCAGCGCCACATTCATTGGGCACAAGGACTCCATTCACACAGATGTAGTATTGGCCACAGTTCCTATGCGTATAGTACTCTCCCTCGTTGCAGCGTGAGGAATTGTGAGGACGTGGTCTCTTGGTGGTGGTGCGATGTGGCCTACGGGTGGTGCTTGGTTGTGGTTTGCGACTGGGCTTGCCTGTGGTTGTGGTGCGTCTCGGTTTCTTAGTGCTGCTGCTGGTTGGTCGTCGAGAGGTGCTGGTTGATCGTCGTGTGGTGTCGGTGGGTCGTCGTGTGGTGCTGGTTGCTGTGGTGGTGCGCTTGCTCACAGTAGTCTGTTGGTACTTCACCGCACACTGAGCGGAAGAAGGCCAATCACAGCCCTTGACCTCGTTATTCCAATGTAGACCACCCGGACAATATTGCTGACGCAGCTCACCCGCCTGGACGCACTGGTAATATGCATTGCAGTTCTTTGTATCCGGATAGAATTCACCAGCCTTACAGCTGGAGGCTTGCACCACGGGATAAACTAACGCCGGCACTGGTATAGTGGTGTGGGGTGGTTTTGCTGTGGTTTTAGTGGGTGTCGGTCGGGGCTTAGGACGACTCGTAGTTGTAGTTTTAGGTGAAGTTGTTGTTGGTTTGGTCCACCAGGTGGGCGCTGTTGTGGTTGTTGTTGGATTGGTCCACCAGGCGGAAGTTGTTGTGGTGGATCTTTGAGTGGTTGAGCTGCTGATGGGTCTTCGAGTAGTTGTTCTGCTCGTCTCGTCCCAGCTGGGCCAGGCAGTCGTTTGCTGATTATGATTATGATTACCACCCTGTGATCCATCACTACTGACCGTCGTCATCTCTGGTGGTTGTGGCGTAACTGGTTGTGGTGGACGCTCACAATTACTTCTCGTTGGCGGCTCCGAGTCCAGGCGACCCAATGCGCGATTGATAGCCTTTAATAGGGGATACGCTTCACTGCAGCAGCGATTTTGGAAGTCATCCAGGTCAACGGTCCAGGCGGCCACACCACCAAAATCATTGTTGACCGCATAACGTGCCTTGGCCTCGACACTGGCCGCATCCTCATAGCCCACCCACTGATCCCGGAACATGGCATATGGACCACTCTTGCGATCCGAATCTCGGCCCGTTTGCCACTTTTGTTTGCGGATGCGCTGACAGATCTCATGGTAGGCCAGCATGCCGGGCTGTTTGGTCAGCTCGCCTGCCTCGCCGGGACCACTGGCTGGAGCACCCTCACCCACCAATCTCTGACTGCTCTGCTCGAGTGTGAAGCTCTGCCCGTAGAAGGGTATACTCATGATCAACTTCTCGCGACGCGCGCCCATCTTCACCAGCAGCTGCATTGTGAAATCTGTGTTGTACTGCGGATACTTGTCCTGCTGCCGTCCATAGAGCGGACTCACATGGCCAGTTTGATGCTCCCATGGACCATGATAGTCATAGGTCATCACTGTCATATAGTCCACGATATCCGAGAGCGGGGCTAGCTCGTAGGCCTCGCTGATGATCTCCTTGTAGCCCGATATGGCCACACCCAGCTGCATTTTGGGATTCACTCGATTCAGCTGTGAGCGAATCTCGCGGAGTAGCTTGGTCAGATTGGGCCTATCGCTTGCCGGTCCTTTCGAGCAATCGCTATGCCAGC
Source organism: Drosophila macrothrix (assembly GCA_035042055.1). Classification (NCBI taxonomy): domain Eukaryota; kingdom Metazoa; phylum Arthropoda; class Insecta; order Diptera; family Drosophilidae; genus Drosophila; species Drosophila macrothrix. Next base: position 10,973,532 of record JAWNLX010000604.1, read on the forward strand.
ACTTGGGATAGTTCCAGTCCAGGTGTATGCCACTGAAGCCATGTCGCTGCAGAAAACCTGCCGCACTGGAGGCAAACACCTTGCGCTTGATCTCATCGCCAGCCAACCGCGAATACTTATCCCCATTCGAATCTGTCCAGCCGCCCATGGCAATCAGGACGGGGACACCCAAGGCAACAGCACGCTTATAATACTGATTCTCAATATCCACCCAGGGATCAAATTCGCGTATGGTCAAATGATCCGGATCCAGCGAGGCAAAAGAATAGACAATAGCTGAGCACAGCTTCGGATCCAGTTGTTCGGGCACAAAATGACCATCGGCCTTGCGATAGAAGGCCCAATTGGACATATAGCAGAGCACCTTGGATGACGTATTGTAGTTCTTCTTCCTGTCCGTTGTAGTCTTCACCTGTGATAAGGCGCCATAGGCAGCACCGTTTGACGGGAGATTCGCTTGGGCTAGTGCTCCATAGAACTGCGGCTCCGTAAAGTTATCGAGCTCATCAATGCGCTCCAGTTGCTCAATGTCCACCGACTTCAGCAGTTGCTGATGTGGCGAGCCCGAGCGATAAGGTTGCGGCTGATGGTCATCATCTGAGCTAGGTGCTATAAAGGCAGCATATTTATCAGACACTGACCAGGCATCCGGTTCCACCAGGTGACTGAACTTTCCCTGCTGCTCCTCCTCGGGCGCGTCGCGCACATAACTGGCTGGCGATGCTCCAAACTGTTCCGAATCCCCTTCACTCTCATTCAAATAATCATCGTCATCGTCGCTGGGCTCTGCCTCGACGGAGTCCCGCACGAAGGAACGAAGTGGCGAAGTTTCACGCAACTGGGCCACGTTCCGCTCATTGATGGTGGGCACACTCTCCACGGCGCTGCGCAGCGGCAGGAAGGTGTCCCCGAATGTGGGTCGTATGCTGAACCGACTCATTACAATCGGGTCCTCCTCGAGGGGCATGCTCTCTACGGCGGAACGCACAAAGGCTGGCTTATAGCTGGACGCCTCATGCACCTCGGGCGCCTCGATGCGAATGTGCCCCGTTGTAACTGTTGCCCACAGGCACAGCAACTGCAATGACGACATAATGAGCTTTTATTTTAAGTACAAAATGTATTAGTACGAAATATTATTAGTACCATTAGTAAAATCTGAGCAAAAAATATATAAATAAATTCCAAATTGTCTAAATATAAAATATTTAAATAAATCTAAAACTGTATTTATGACATTTTCCTATTAGTGAAATCGCAATTCCATTGTCCAAATACAAAGTATTTTAATACATTTAAAATTGAATTTATTAGAAAAAAAAGTTTAACTGTAGAATAATACAATATTATTAATGATAAAAAATTAAACTGTAAAATAAGAGAATTATTATTTCTTATTGAAAGAATTTAATTTTTTTTTTTACGTTTTTTTTTTTACTTTTTGAAATTACTAGGAAATATGCAGATTTCGAAAAGGAGTTTTAATTCTATTGTACATAGCTAGCATTAGATCGTGACGTGATGCGACATCTTTCAACCTCTCTACTAAAAGTAGCAGTAGTAGTATGCTATGATAGTAGTAGTAATAGTAGTAGTAGTAATAGTAGTAGTAGTATTAGACTTGTGATTGGTTGACTTACCAGCAGCCCCATGAGCGTAGCTCTTCTACGCATGTTGAAAGCTTTCGCTTGTCCCCCTTTCACTTCTTCTATTTTGGCGCTTTTTTTAGCTGCAAAAAAGAAACAAAATCATTTTGGTTTAAGTGGGTATGCCAAATATTCGCTGTTGTTTTGGTTTTTGTTTACGTCATGGCATGAGTCTGCAGTGAGTTTAGCGCGAAAAACATTTTTCTTATTTGTCGCCTGCTGTTATACTTCCCATTAAATCAGCTTTGCATATGATTTATAAAGACAGTCAGTCGCACGCATTATCACGTCAGCTTTGTCCTCTCATATTATGTGCGGCACATTCAAATGAGTTAAGGCTGAGCTGCGTTTTCTTGGCTGACAAATTGGGAAGTAATTGTTAATTTTTTGTTTTGTGCGTGTTGTCCGGAACTTATTGAACTTAATGTCTTCTAGGCTTTTTATTAATTTGTCAGGCATGTCACGAAATCGACACAGGCCCACAAATGAAAAATAAAATTGCATTGATTATAGATAAAAATAAAAAAATTATGTACATATTTGTACTTCTGGTTTGGTTTCTAAAATTGGCTTTCTTTCACACAATTATTTAAATGTTGGTACAAATATGTTTTTAAAACATTTACCAAAACGAAATTTTAATTGAATTTCATAAATCGGCTTGTTAACTTTCAATTAATTTAAAGTGTTGTGTTTGAATTGGTCGTCATAAATAAGGTTGTGATTTTAATCTTCGGTGAATATTTTTAGCTCACAAGTTCCGTCGAGTAAGAGCTGTGACACATCCCTTGCATCTCAAAAAACTTCATTTTATTACAATAATTAAATGAATCAAATTTTCGAACTCCAATCGAAAATGTAAAAAAAAACAATTATCTTTCAACTTCATTTTAAAATGCTACGAGCGTTTTAATATAGAAACTATTTGTCAAGTATCTGAGATGTGTAAATAACACTGATTAATAATAGTAATAATAATAGTAAGAGGCATTCTGATTCATTAACATTTTTGTCAAGGTGTCTTCAGCTTAATGACCCACAAACGTTGCCTGTTTGTATTTTGGCTTATTCTTTGTTTCTCTTTCGCCGTTTCTAGTTTTTATTTTTCTCATAACTTTTGAATAATTATCTTCCTTTACAACTCTTCGGCCCATTTAAATTTGCGTAGCTTGCTCTGTTTTGCCAACATATTTTAAATATTTATATATATATATATTTTTTTGCTAATATGCAAATCCGTTTTCCGAATTAGGTTAAGAGCTTTTCGATGTTGACCGGTTTTCGCGGGATTTACTTTGTTCTGGTTGTGGTTAATGAACGATAATGAAATGAGACGTAATATGGACGACATTATGTATGGTAATCGAAAAGAAATGTAATTCCATTTGTGAAAAGATGTTGAACAAGTTTTGCGCTTAAATTTCATAAGCTGGCAGCAGCAGAGCAGGGCAGGTTTTCATTTGGGGTTCATTGAACGCCAAGAACAAACAGCACACATTGATCCTGCTCCCAGTTCGCAAATTAAAGATGTGGCAAAACGAAAGATTGTGCATCAGTGAAAGGCAGCCACTAGAATTTATCTGCTTGCGTGGAACTTTCATCTTTTATTACTAACCAATTTACATGCACATATATGTATAAAGAATTTTGTATTTAATGCACCAGCTCTTTTGCTTCTGCGTAGTAGAGATATAGATAACTTTATATGAGGGTAACTTTGTTTGATATGAAGCTATCCTTATATACAATTATTTATGTATTTGTTTTATATAAATCTTTCTGCATTTTTTGCTGTTGTGCATTAAATACAGAATTACTATTTAGCTTTAATAGTTGATTTACTAAAAAAAAGCCCTTAGAATGAAGATTTGTTAAAAAATCAAGAATCATGGTGACATATTTTAATTTTTAAATTAGTTACTTTTGATACAAACAGTTTAATTTTTTATGTAGAAATATAAGCAGAACAATAAATGTGCATATCCGTGAATCAGTTTCATCCACATATAAAGTTTATTATATGCAAAACTTTTGCATTTAATGTGCCACTATTAAAAATCCATAAGCCTGGTCGCAAGCTGGGATTTGGGACAGTCTCTACTCAGCGAACACAAAGAATTCCTTATGCACTTCACGTACAGACACACAAAAATACCACTTCATATGCATTCTGATATCCATTTACTGTTGGAACAAGCGACACAATAACACACAACAGCAGCAACAAAGGTTTACTTAAAGAAAGTATCCACGTTCTCACTTCACTTGACTCATCCATCCGCACTTACTTAACGGCTGTATGTATATATTCCAGAAGGTGTAGCTATATTCCAATGGAGATTCACTCTTTCAATTCTATGTCGCGAGAACCTTTGCGCGTGCGCGCCCGAAACGAAACTGTTGCCGATCGCACTGGGGAGGCTCCTATTTATACGCAAGCTAAGCGTGCGGGAAAAAAGAACCTAAAAAAGCGCCCGAAGAAACGTTCTAAAATGTTAAAGTGACAGGAGGGGTAAGCTGGGTTGAATTGACGCAAGCCAAATGCTCTTTCATTTCTTATTAAAGTCACATTTCACATTGAAAATGCGAAGAGACATTTAAATTCCATAAAAATATATTTGAAATAAATGAAACAAATATTTTTAAATGATATAGAACTACTCGTTATACTGTAATGAAGATATTTTAAAATCAATTCTCAGTTAAGTTGCATATCGTTTAGAAAAAGCGAAGAGACATTTGTATTCCACAAAAATGAAATTTTAATTACTGTGTTTTTAATAAGTTCATTTTTGAAAACAATTTTATTTGTGGTAATTAAAATGCAAAATTTTAACATGTGCTGCTCAGATCACTTAAACTTTAACTTTAATCCTTTTCATTTCAGATTCACACATTTCACCTCATTTTCAGTGTAATAATCTCATTGACACTCAATGACTGCAAAAAATCAAAAGACATTCAAATTGTTAGCATGTGTAACATATTCATACAAAAATCAAAACAAATCCGTTACCAGTTTCTGCCCTCTGCGTGTTTCTCCTCCGCCCGACCATTGTGAAGTTTATGCGCGAATGTGGAAATAAAAACAAAAAAAGCGACAACCGGTGAGTGAGAGACACAATGTCTCATAAGTTACCGATGTCGGCGTCCAACAGAAGCTGGTCCAGTTCTTCGGCAGTCTTGTCAAGCGTAATTAATTAGCTTATTCTTCTGTTTCGATCTGCTGCCCGCATCTTTGATAAATGGGTTAGACTTTCTCGAAAATAATATTAATTAGTTACTGAAGTACATTTCTCAATCATTTCACTGATATTGGTAGCTCATTATATAGTAGAATTTAATTTTAGTAGTAGACTGCCAAAAATTTCTATGTTATCTGTTGATAATTTATGATTTATTTGATTTTAATATTATTTTTAAATTTTGAATAATGCCTTTTGAATAGAAATTTCTAAGCTATCAAAAAGTTAGTTGAAGAATTTCCACAAATAACTCAATTTCACAATATACTTAAATTAAAGAGAGTTTAATAAAGATTAAATATCTGAAGATCCTAATAACATTAACGCATGAATATCACGTTCGCAATAAGTTTAAAATTTAAAAGAGGCGCTAATTAAAGCAGACTCGCTACGAAAGGGTACTAAAAATGACCAAAGCGCATGGTGCGATAGCTGTTATCGTTTTACCACCACAATGACATCCATCGCTTCGCAGTCTATCGATAGCTGCTAAGCAACCTGTGTGCAGCGGCTGGTAAACAAATATTGTTGAAAATTTGTACAACGAAAACAGGCGTTCCGCGACAAAACAAATGACGACGGATGTCAAGCAGGTGTTAGCAAACTACTTGTGTAGCCAAGAGTAACACAAAACAGCAACTAGGGAAACTGCAGCTGTTTATTTATAGTAACATAGTAACAACAACAATAAGAAAACCACCAACCACCCCCAGTTGTGAGCTGTGTGAGTAGGCGTCGCATAATTGGCAGAAACCGCAAGTGCAAGGATACGCGATTTACAGTTACAGTTGTTGTTGTCGTCACAGGCCTATCGTCCCGTCAGAGTCAAGGTGAGCGCCGTGAGCGACCGCGTGACGTCTTCATTTTTGACATTTGCGTGTGTTATGAAATTACATTTATTGGCGGCTGTCCTCAAGAAACCGAAACAAAATTTGTGAAATTGATTTAACTTATCTTAGATTTTAGAAACAATAACAAAATGGAGCAAAGTGTAACTGCTTCTAACATTGCCACGGCTTCCACACCAGCGCCAGGCCCAACGACAGCGGCAAATTCGAAACGCGGCACGCAGCAGGGACGCAAAAAGTCTGGACCGAAATTTGAGTTATCCGAGGCGCAAAAATCGGACATCAAGGAGGCCTTCGATCTATTCGATAACGAGTGCACCGGCTACATTGAGGTCAAGGAACTGAAGGTTGCCATTCGTGCGCTGGGCTTTGAGCCAAAGAAGGAGGAAATCAAACGGATGATAGCTGAAATCGATAAGGACGGCAGCGGACGGATTGCGTTCAATGACTTTCTACACCTGATGACAATGAAAATGGCCGAAAAAGATACCAAAGAGGAGATTTTGAAGGCGTTCCGCTTGTTCGATGACGACGAAACGGGTAAAATTTCGTTTAAAAATTTAAAGCGCGTTGCACGCGAACTTGGTGAAACCCTGACGGACGAGGAGTTGCGCGAGATGATTGATGAGGCGGACCTGGACAACGATGGTGAAGTCAATCAGGAGGAGTTCCTGCGTATTATGAAGAAAACCAGCTTGTATTAATCAATTATAAAATGGATTCGAATTGAATTCATAGTGTTAAGCTACATTCACATTCACATTGTCTAATTTAAACTGTTATTTAATAAGTTTAAGTTTAAGCTTTTGTGTAGCTAATTTCTATTGCCAAGTTATTGCTACATTTGCTCAACTTGGGCTGCTTTTTATGTAAATGTTAAGTGTGTTCCTTCCTATAATTGTAAAACATAAGCTAATGCACCGCCTGAATGTTCGCACAGTTATAATCTCAATGATGAATAAAACATCAGCTATTTAACGTTGTCAATTATTCCTGTCCTGTTATGCCTTATGATACATTTCCCACACAATAATAACATAGTCCAAAGTGTTGAACTAATTGATGACGCTTACCGAAAATCGAAACAAAGGGAAATTTGTTTGTGGTTGTCTTCGTAGATGACCCCACATTCCTTGAATGCAGTTCGATAGAGTTAGTCCTTGCGATTCTAGAGCCATTTGACACGTCGTCTTTGTGTGCCTAAAAGTATGCTCCATATTTTAAGAATGCAAATCAACCAAGAACCGAAGAATATGATGTAAAATTAGCAAATTTAAAGATAAGCCGGAAAGTTCACACAGTTAATCGGTTATTGATAAGGCGAAGATTAAATAATGTACATTTTTCTCTTTGCAATTGTTTATTATCTGCTTTTATTCATGTGAAAATTCTCTAAACATTTTAATACTTTGCCGACTTAAAAACTAAACAAAAAGACGGACCACATACAAAAACTTAAATTCGTCATACACATAATATAGTATTGGTTGATATACCGATAAATAAATGCATATATCAAAATATACACATTTATAGTAGGTACATCTAGGGAACTGGCGTACTAAACGAAGGGCGCATTAAAGTAGATTTTGCGTTTGCTCGGCAAGGGTTTGGTGCTCAGACCCGATCCTTCGATGAATTTCTCGAAGCTCGCTAAATTCTTTTTCATTTGCTTGGTCTTGGCGGGCTCGGGTTTTAGCAGCACCTCTGGCAACTGCTGCTCATTCTCATTCTCCTTCTGCTCTGCCTCCTCTTCCTGCTCGGGCTGCAGCTGAAACTCCTCATCCAGATTGTATTCGTCCGCTGCGGTAACTGAACACTCGTTATCCTCGCTAATCTCCTCCAGCATGCCATCACTTTGAGAGCTCTTCGGCGCCTCATTGTTTCTGCTATCGTACTCCGCATCCAGATTATACCAATCGAACTCAGCCTGAAGTGGAAGACCACTGCTGGCGTCGGCCAACTGGAGCAGTGATTTCGATGTGGGTGTTGTGGGCAAGCTCTTGGGCGTGGTGGGCGTCGTTGGTGAACTGGGCAAACTCATGCGCTTGTTAATCTCGGCCAGTATATTGGGTACATGCTTGCGCTTGTACTGCGAAGGCATCGTCTGCGCATTGGAAGGTAATTGTAGACGCAACTGCGTCTTGGGTGCCATTATTAAATAGTCAGCGGATTGCTTGGGCGCTATAATGGCCGCCACATTTGGTAGCTTTGGTATGTCGGCGAAAATCTCTTCGATTTCCTCAGTCTTGTGCGAGGCGGCATTATCCAAACAATTGCGATTCTGATTCAGTTCCGCATCCGTTGTCGTACTCGATTCGGGCGCCTTGTGGACAACGGCCACAATTTGCACGGATGTGACGCCCACCTCGGCAATGGAGCAGTAGTCCGGCTCACTGGTCGTTGTCGTTGAGACTGCACAATCGGCCTCATCCTCCAGCTGCTCCTCCAGTTGTTGCAGCGATTTCTTAAACTTGAGCAGATTCGCTGGCTTCGGGGGCAGAGCCGGCGGCAATTTGTGTGGCGTCTTGACGGTGGCCAGGTTGGCATCCGCTGCAGCGGCTGCCATGTCCACATAGAGATTTGAGGCACGTTCGGAGCCAATGGGCTCGTACTCATTGCTATAGATGCTCTCGTAGTTGAGGGTATCACTTGGGACGGTAGTCGGGGCAGCAACGCTGGGATGATAGTGTGAGATCAATTGGTCGGATTGGGTTTCCTCCACATCCTCGTGCCGTGGCACGTGCACCATGCTGTTCTTTGTGGAGAAGTGCACACGCTTGCGTCCATTTGTGCCACTGCGTCCGCTCAGCGAGCTACGACGTGGCAGATTCGATGATGCTTTGGGCGCCAGTGAGGATTTGGGCGTTGGCGTTGTAGGTTCTCGCGATGTTTCCTCCATGGACTGCTGGAGTAGGATTTGATTGACACACTCCAGCACGGGATTGACGGCACCTTGGCCATAGTTTGGTTTGGCCACCGCTGGCGCTGTGCTTAGCTCCTCCTGATCCGAGGCGCTGGCATACCAATCATCGGTGGTCGTCTCATATATTTGCTTGGGTGACGCTTCCGAGAAATCGGCGCAGCGACGCTGCACAATTTTAATAGCGCCACGCGACATCAGCTGCTGCTCCTGCTCCGGATCCAATTCATCGAAATCCTCGTCATCCTGCGTCGGCGAAAATATGCCATCGTCCTCCTCCAGCTGTGCGGCCACGGAGGAAGACGTCTTGCTGCTGCTGCGACTGGAGGAACTGTTGCGTCTACGCTGCTGCTGCTGCTGCTGCTCGAGCTCCAAGCTGCTGTGCTCGGAGTAGTCACCATCCTGGAGAGCTGTTGCCTTCACGCCATGCATACGTTCCATGGCTCTGGCATAGTTGTGCAGCTGCTCGTAGCTGGTCTGCGAGTCCTCGCGACTGATGCTGCTCGTATTCTCCTCCGACTGCTGCTCCAGCGCTGCATCATCAATGTGCATCGCCCGGGAGCGCATATAATCCCGGAACGTGCCCGCCGTTCGCTTGCTTGTGTAGCGCACACTGCGCCTCGCTCCATAAAACGACGATGAGACGGTGTCATCGCTGGAAGAGCCGTGCTCAGCTGCAACAAAGGGAAGACAATTAATTCGATTGCAAAAGATTTGATGAAGGCAAGTAATACAATTGGGGACTTAATAATAGTCTTGTAATAACTAGCAGCTGTCAATATTTTAAATAATTTAATTTATTTTAACACTGAATTAATTAAAATGAATGTTAATCTAATAATTCATATTTTCAGCATTATCAGCAAATCTATTTTAAAACACTGATTAAAAAGAGTGAATAAATTCCCCTATTTTTAATTGAACTCAAATTCATTTACGTATATATATATTATATATTATATTTGTATGATAGAATGTATATCCTTTCCTTCACGCATACATTGTTGATCTTTCATGATGATTCAGCTGAAGCTGAACCATATTATCAGTCAACTTCAAATTCTATCATCATAAAAAAACAGCAGTTTGTCTAAACAAATAAATTAAAGCAGTTCGTAAAAAATACAACACTTAAGTAAAAGTTGATTGTAAACAAGTAAAATTTAAGTAGATATAGAAAATTAAATCCGCATTAAGCCTGCTGCCTTTGCAAAGTCCCAAACTCAAAAATAAAAATAGAATAAAGTAATCAAGAAAAGAATCACAATAATTAATTCTAAGTCGCATTTTTGTGATTTCCCTGCCATTTCTCTTGCTGACTTTAACACTTCAAATTGGAAATCTTTGTTTCTTCTTACCTTTGGCGCTGATGCCCAACTCCTTGCCACAGGTCTGGGTGCCGCTGGCTCTCAGCTCAATGTCATAGAATTGCTTGCGGCAATTGTTGCATTGCAAAGCCTCGAGCACCAGGCACTCCTCCACGTGCTCCTCCTCCTCAGCATTTGGATCCTGATCGGCGACCATGCCCTCATCGCGCTGATGATCGACCAGACGCTTGCGCAGCGCACGATTCTGACGCAGCAGACGACAGATCTCAGCATCCCGATCCAACAGACGCTGATTGACCGTCTTCATATCGTTCTTCAGCTTGGACTCGAAGCAGAGCAGCGATTTGACCACACAGGCCAGCTCCTCGCTGCGGCGCCGCTTCTCCTTGGCCAGTTCGCGATGCAGCTGCTTGTTCTGCTGATCATAGTTGGAGATCATTTGCAGCAGACGGCGACGCTGCAGTCGCTCCGGCGAGTTGGCTGCCGCTGGCACGACAGGTGCTCCCGACGAACTGGAGCCGGACGAGCTGCGTTGCACTTCGCTGCTGCTGCTGGCGCCGCTGCTATGCGTTTTTCTCGAGGATTGCGAGTTGTCTGAGTTCTGCAAGCGAAATAGTATAAATCAATTAGTTGTGATTGTTGCTCATGTGCAACATGTCGTTGATATGACCTTTGGATGTCCCAGCACATGAAAATGACCCCCGAATTTCCATTTGCCCACCATTGTTGTGGATTGTGCACTTTGCTTGGACAGCTCCAAATGACAACTGTCCCTGACACCTGTGGCTAACTGATAATGTGGTGCGATTCTCTTATCTGAGTGGGTTCTTATTCTCATGACGCACACTAACTATTCTACTGGTCTCTTAGTGTAGTTATCTGGTTTGTGTTTGGGAGAATGCGATCTAAAGTTCATTGCGATCGATGACTTGTAATAACTGAAATCAGATTTGACGAGTAACATTATCTGCTATATTTTAAGCTGATATGTTTAAATTTTAAACCCAATTTAGATAGTGAAGCTTCAAAAAGTACTCATTAATAAGTGAAAGTTATATAAGAACTTGTATAGATTCTCTAACGATCTTCTACACTATTCAAATATAAGAATCATTTCAAAATTCTCAAAAAAAATACTTGTAATACAAACTTGTACGACGTGGAAAATAAGAAAGATGTAAATTTTTTAAATATCCCTACGAGTATGCTATAAAAGCCCAAATGGGCTATAAAATATATTTGAAAATTGACTATTTGTACATCCGATTATATATTATTTTTTATTTATTTTATTGAGCATCGAATAGAAATAATTGTGCTGAAGTAAACAGAGCAGATGCATTTCTTTAATTGAACACAATCCTTTTTACTAGGTTTGGTAGATTTTTCACTTTCAATACATATCTATATTCATGTTCGGTTTGGTTGCCTGGTTAAACCTTGACCTAAATATTATAATAGACCCCAATTAGCCGATCATCAATCAATTGTGTTTAGCTTTTAAAGAGCATTCAGTTGAGCACAAACCACAAGCAGCTTTGGCGTGTGTTCTATCTTATCACCTGTTTGGGCTTATTGTCAAACAAATAATAAAAGTGTCCGAAGCATATTTAATGTATCCGTCAATGAGTTTAGATTTATGACGTTTTGTTGCTTTGCAAAAATCCGAATCATACGCCACATGCCACTTGCCACATGTCAATCCACCCTCATCGAAGGCCATTGGCACAGTCAGTTGACATCTGCGTGCTATTGACCAACTATGGAAATTGTGACAGCAGCTGTACAGCTCCGAAGATGACACGTTCCAGCAGATACAGATTCTTGGACAGCGTGAGCTCAAAAAATTCGAAACATGCGACAAGCAATTCGCGATTCGCTTAATGGCGATGATAAAGAACAAAAGTAAAAGACAAAACAATTGGTGCCAAGGCTAATTGGCCAGCGCATTAGACAATGGGCTTATCACCACAATTAGAAAGCTAAGAAAGCAATCAGGGCCAGCCATCTATCTATCTGTCTATCAGCTGACTTAAACATTTCGCTGATAAGCAAAGCCCAGCCGCGTGCTGATAAGAAATCATTTTTGATAACGTTGCACGCTCTGAAGTGTTTCAACTGCATGTTGTATCTTTAAGATGAAGACTAAGTGCTGACTAACTAGTTGTTTGTTGTGGCTTTGCTTTGTTGCCAAAATGATGTAGAAAGTATAAGATTACTGCAAACTCTGGGTTAGTCACAAGGCTACACTAAATATGTGAAAGTATAAACATTTATGAATGTAAATATGGCTGAGTTAGTTTATCAGTGTCTAAAAATAAGTACATTAAATTCACTTCGCTACAGTGCAAATTGTTTGATCATGGACTCTGTATCTAATCACTACTTAAATATAACCAAGGAAAATCTTCTTTGTGCTTTTCAAATATTGAATGAAGAGTCCAAGTATCGTATGACATTACTGTCTCAAACATAGTCAAAAATATCTAGTGTGTCTATATATAAATATAGCTGAATTACTTCTATCAATATCTAAAAATAACTGCATTAAATTCACTTCAAATGGTTTGATCATGAACTCTGTATCTAATCACAACTTAAATATAACTAAATAAAATCTACTTTATGATATTTATTATTTTCTTTATTAAAGTACACTTGTGACCTTAAGATGTTTATTCTTTGTAAATATTCATCTGTATCTTTTATAAGCTTTTCCTAAAATATTGAGATATAATAAAAAGCCCTTGACGAAAGTCATACTCAAATTGTAAATATATAAAATAGTTAAGCAAACAAATCTTTATATTTATAATTGTTGTAGGGAACTTTGAAATGTTAGTTTTACTATTATTGTGGCAGTAAACCAAGTAGCATATTTTTGGCTTACTAACGAATCAGTCCACACTCCCACTTCCTATTCCTTGAGTTACTTACATGCTCTGCACTCTGCTTTTGCAGTCTCGCACCGAATCCAAGTTTCTTATATGCAGGCGTATGTCCAGCTGCTTGTGTATTGAAGTGTGACTCCAAACTGGGCTCCGGCAGTTTCTGGTAATGCTGCAGCGTTGCCGCACCCGTTGTGGACTTGGAGCGCATATTCAGTTCGTTGTTGTTAGTGTTAGAGTTGTTGTTGTTAGGGCTGGAGGATTTAACTTTCACGGCCTCATAGAACTCGCCGTCGCCGTGACTGCGATAGCTGCCTTGTAGACAGCTGAAGCTGCCCCAATCCGTTTGCAGATTGCTATATAGAGGACTGTTCTCCGCCGATGATTTGTCCTTCTCCGTTGGCGATTTACCGCCGCCGCTGCCCTGGCACTTGAGTGTATCGTACCCGTTGAGCAATTCGCTCTTGATGAACTTCTCGATGAACTGGCTGGGTGACTTGGCGCTCAGATTGGCAAAGAACTTGCCGCCCGTATCGCTGAGGCTGCTCGTCGAACGTCGATGTTGCTGTTGTTGTTGTTGTTGTTGTTGCTGCTGCTGCTGTTGTTGCTTCTGAGTCTTATGTGGCAGACTGTTGCTCTTCTTCTGGCCACTGCTGCTCTCATCCGGGGATGTCGTTTGTTCCGTTGTCGTTGTTTGTGGCAGGCCATAGATCTGGGAGCTGCTTAACAGACTAAACATATTGTTTTTGTTGTATTTTGTTGTTTTTTTTTTTTTTTGGGACTGCTGCTGGCTGGCTAGTTTTGCTATTAGACGCTCATTAACGGCCACTTCATGGCTTGCGATGTTGGCTTGAATAAAGCACTGAAACGAGCAAAAGAAAGAGTGAAAAGATTAGCTAACTTATATACATGCCGAGCATATCTAAAAATAATTCAATTATAATGTGTGCAACGATCGTGCAATACAAATTCCTTTGCATTATTAGTTATGCTCAACTAAGTGGATAGATAGTTACATATGTATCTCGGAGATAAACATGTGTATGTGATATAATCAAGTCAATTAGCTGCCTATAATGTGTCAACTGTTTGATATGTGGCAATCATGAAATTGTCACAGCAATTTGACATATTTATCGCCTTACTTTTACCCGCGTCCACAATGTGGAGACATTTCACGGGCTTTCGATTGATTTGTTAACTTGATGTTATTATCAATAAGCATGCCAGTTGTTTGCATAGATGGGAATATAGTAAGTGAATTAGGTTTTCAACTTTATTTTAAGGCACTTTTATTTATTTATTAAATGTTGAATATAGGCACATCAGATAATAATTCGTTCGTTAGTTGCAGGTGTATCTTATCCGACAGATAAAAGACTGGCATAAATATGATTAAGATTAAATAAATAATTGATAGCAGACGTTTTGGTATTTGTATTTATTGTGTTTATTCAGAACATGCTGTTATCATTTATCATTTTATGCCAACAATCTGTCGCAAAATGGCTATCAATCGAAACAAAGTATTATCAATAAATATTAATGAAAAAGAAGTATTTATGATGCCTCATATTGATTTGCTAGTATTCTGGTAAATGATATAAGATACTGACTTGAATTCAGTCAAATCATAGTAGAAAGACAAACTTCAACTCTCAAATACCCTATGAATTTGTTTTTATCTCACTTTGCTTAATTTAAAGTCCATTGCTATTTGAATTTTCTTATCAATTATCAATTTGCAGCTTTCGCTTTGGTCTTTTGTTGTCGGAGTCAACATTAATTTGTAACAATAGCTCATTTATTTATTAATTTCTGAACAAACAAGCCGAAAAATTTGTTTCATTGTCGACGACAAGGTGGGATTTTCTGGTTGCTACCAAAAAAAAGCAACAACAAAAAAAGAAGTTGTTTATTGTGTGTTTATTTGATAGATGTTGTATGTAGCAGGCCTGCGGCTCTTTGTTGTAAGCGTAACCTTGAAATGTGAGTTTGAGTTAAATTATATGTGGCACCTCAAGCGAAGGTTCTTGTTGTAAACTTTTATGGCCCCGATTTATCGTTGCAGCAAGCCATAAATATAATTAGATTTGTAACAAGTTCAAAAGTGTTATAATCAATAATAAAAGTAATAAATATAGACTGGCTCCCTCTAATCTTGTATTATTGAGCAATTGCTTAAATAACAATAACTGTCGCTCTTCTTTTTGGCTACTCAATTTTTGAGGGTTTGTTACGCTACGCCAACAAATTTATGAACTGTAAAGTAAGGCAATTAAAAATTGCCAAGAAAATGCTCAGCAAGCGCAACGACGACGACGCCGACGTTGACGTCAGCGCCAGCTTCGACTGCGACTGCGACTGCGGCGGCGACGCTGCGCATGCTCACTCATTGAAGTGGGCAGCGGAGTCGCTTTTCCTTTTCTGCGCGTGCTTGAAGCCAATTAAAAGCAAGGCAATGATCATTTCACCTGCCGATGATGATGACGATAATGATAATGCCATGCAAAAGAAATTCAACAAAATGTAATATCAGAAACCATTTCCAAATTCAAAGTTATGATACTTAACAATATATTTGATTTTGCTATTATCTTTTTTATGTTTGTTTCAAATGCCTGTTAGAAAGTTGGGTGGAATATTTTCACAAAATCATGCTGCTAATCATAATATTATATGTTCAAATGAAATCCTCTTTTGATATGCGAGACGAGTTTCAGATTCAGATTGGAATATTCTATTTAGAAAGTAGCCGATAAATGAATGATTAGAAAATATTTTTTAAAAACAAATATTGACTAGTCATTAAGTACTAAAGAATTGCACTTTCTCATAAGATCTTTAGATAAAAAGATGCATAAAAAGAATTAAATTCCCAAAATTACAAATGTTGAATATTTCTCTTAAGAAAATCATATATCAACAAGTATCCACTTATAATAAAATCTGTATGTAAGTAAACTTTTTGCTGAGAACCCTTAAAAAAAATAGTTAAATTCCTAATTGGTTTTATGTTAATTTGGGCATTTGGCTTACAATAAAATTTCCATTTGCTACCATTTTAAGCAAAGAATTATGCATAATTTATTCGAAGTTTATCTTAGCCAGAGATCGTTTATTATAAATACAAGTTGGTTGGACAGTTTTGTGTGAGTCTGAATAGGCAGCTCACATATTAACTTGAGGCTTTCAATTATCGCATTTTTAAATCGCAATATGGCCAGAGACTGGACAGTTTTTGCACGGGTCGGGGGTCCATCTAATCATTTGTCTAACTTGAATTTACCATATTTGTGTAGTCAATATTTATGCCACAATAATCTAACAAATAGATTCAACATGCGGCTGCAAAGATTTATTAGAAATGCGAGCGCTGACTGACAGGCAAAGCGATCAACTAACCGGCCATGCGAGCCAGTCTAAACAAATTGTCTCAATTGGCCAAGACGAATGAGTTGGCCAGCCTTTTTAGGCTCGAAACGCTGCGACGCCAAATTGCCGCCGGCGACGACAAAATGTTTGTTTGTTCCATGCTCTAATCAAATTTTGTGTTTACCAAAACGGATTTCGGGTGACTGACTGGAGGGAAAAACGTTTGCATTGAAATATTAAAATCTCTTTAATGCCACAAATCTGCTGGATTTGCACAAAGTAAATATTGCACCAGCAACGCCCCCTCGACTACTTACTAACTGAAGTGAGCACTAAGCCCAAACATTTGTTCAAGATTAGCTTTGGCTTTGACTACTACTACTACGGCAATATAAACAGGTACGGCAAACTGAGTCTGAGTCTGGGTTTTACCGTACAGGTATTTCAGTAATTCTGTAATCTTTGACCACCTACGGGCGAGCCTGAAACTGAGTTGCATCCAGCTGCGTTCGATAAAAAGTGAAAGGCTAATGGACAGAGGCGATGCCTTAAGGATAGGGGCTTATTGTCACCATGCGGGACGTGGACGTGCCAACGCTTGACAGCTTCGTCTAAGCCGCTTCGGGGGTGGTTGTGGAGTGCTACAGTTTTCCAAATTCAAAATCGTTCGCCTTGGGTGGCGTCTGACGTAGACGAAACCGACAAATTTCAATTGCAACAACCAAAGCCCGCTTGTGGTCTTTGTCTCCGCCCGAAATAAATCAAAAAACGCAAAAATATTCGAGCGTAGCAGGAGCAGGTCTAACAACAAAGAGACCGAATGCCAGCATTGCATAAATATGGACACAAAAGGACCCAAAGAAATAAAAAAAAAGAAGAACAACAAAAAACCAACGATGATGATAACACTCCAATGTGCGCACAATCTACCTGAGTTGTAAATAAGTGTGTATACAATATATATACATATGTATATGTATGTATGTATATAAGTGTTTGTAGTTACTTGGAAGTAGTCTTGGTAGTTTCTAGCCTGGTCACAAACACACGCACATTGGCAGCAGGTACCTAGTTATACCTAGTCACATTTCAAGGTTTGACACTTTGATGTGTTGGCATTAATTAGTGACCATTGATGTTGGGAATTACAAAAAAAAAAAATGAAGCAAACTCAATGAAATCCTAGTCACACAGCGCCTCAGCCTCGGGTCAAAATGTAAATGAGGCAAGCAGCAGCAGCGGCAGCACACAGTCTGTAATCAAAGTCAAAGATCGCAGACTCTAATGATTCCAAACGAATGAAACTCACCAGGCACAACAAAAGAAAAACAACACAACACAAAGCTCCGTATGCGGGAGTGACCCCCTCTATACAAAAACTACATTGTATATACATTCTCTATACTTATATAAAGAAACTTTGAATGTTCTCGAAATGATGCAATGAACGGTAAATGCTATGGAAATGGGTCAAGCATAGATGGCAATTAAATTGTCAGCTTTTCAAGACATTCATCGATCTTTATGTGAAAACGAGGGGGGCGCTCGAAATGCGGCAGGAAAATGCGCTAACAAATTGTCAGTGGGTCTGACAGCTTTGACCTGATTTTATGGGGCAAACCGAAAAGAAAACTGACAAAAAAACAACAAAAAAATATATGTATATATAAAAAAAACATAATCACGTCGAGTGACAAAGCTGAAAGAAAAATAGAAAAACAAAAACGTCTTTTTCTAGACCTTCCATCATCTTGCATAACGGTTTATTGCCCCGAGACCCACTGAGCGACTGACCGCTGAGTTTGCCCGAAATACACTCGTCGTCCCACTGGGAAAACTCATAAGACTCAAGTGTGCAAAAGGTACTGACGACCATCCATAGGCATAAGTTGAGAGAGAGAGCAACTTCAAACAACTTGGATATTATTTTTTTTACAGTTGACACGTGCAGCGATCGGCACAAAACTATTGACAAACTGATTGACTGATTGACTGATTGACGAGCGTTCGCAAAGTGTGAATGCGTTTGTAAAGCTACCTGTCACAGAGACAGGTAAATATCGCCAAGCATAATCGACATACGACGAGACCAGCAGAAACCCACGCCGACAAACGCTATTCAAATTACTTTCATTCAAGCCGCAAGACTTGTGAATGCTTGCCGCTTGATTGATTAGCCCAAGAGAGTTGAGTGTGACGCGTGTTCGCACTGGGCGGGTACCATATACATGTATGTTAAGATGCCAGCCAGGCCAACCACGCGACTTCCGCATGTCTCCAGATCTGCTATCTCAGAGGCATAACTAAACTTGCCCGATGATACGTCTTGCTATAAGATATTAGCTTTTACTACTTGATATGCAATTCTCTTCATCCCAAATCAACATCTTTAGAACATTACTTTCCATGCCTCTTACAGTTGCTTTGGAGATGAGAATGCAAGGAAATCTTTCGCGATAAGGTGAACAAGGTTAGGCTAGGTTAGCTTCGGGCGGCTGTCGGGGCGAAGTAGCCTCCGTCGACATACTTGAGCCATGTCGGCTCATTGTGCATCGCAATGGACTTCAAGAAAATTCAAATTTCATCCATCCCGCAGATTGGATGAGCAATGATGAGCTGATAACAAATACAATATAGATGCCTACTGACGATCGTTTTAAACCATCCATCCCAAATTTGGACTCAATTTAAATGCTTGGGTCCTGAATTCTATATTTCAAAATAAGAAATTTCTTTTCAAGCGCTTTCATCCCTTTTGAGCAACTTTCTTTTGCCCACTGAGGGATAGCCGTAGAAACGAAAGTTGAATGCATTGTGGCGTTACAAATTTCACCAATTTCGTGTAGTGTAAAGTTTACGAGCTGTTAGCTGCATTAAAACTACGAAAACTTAGCTCAAAAACATGCGATACAAATACTTAAAAAAAAAAAAAGTTAAAATGCAAATAAGTTGCGCACACGTCGGCTAATTTGTTGTAAAAAAGAGAGAAAAACAAAAACAAATAAAAGAGCGCAAGATTTCGTTGCTAGCAATTTTTAATAGCAGGCGAATTAATGATTTTCAAAAATGCAAATTAATTTTTGAATTAACAAAATCGGTTGAAAGAAAACAGACAAACTGACAACAGTTCAGTCAAAATGCCCGCCAGATCTCAAATACGAAAACTTGATCTACAACATTTTTTTTCCTATACGCCTCCTGACCAACTAATTGTTAATTTCTTGGCTAAGAAAAAATATCTGTTATACGCAACATATTTTTGTTATAAAGTGTTTGGCTTGGAAGCGACGCCGACGACGAGGTACGTTGACCTTTTAATTTAATTAAAGCCCAAGAACGTTGCGAAAACAGCAACGGGTATTATGCGCATTTTGTTTCGTTCTTCCCTTTTTCTAATCCAATTAAAGAGCATTGCGGTAACCTTACAAAACTTGGCCATTTTGGCATGTTGGCTAAAAGCACATAACTGCAAATCAAACTACGGCTGGCAATACAGAAATTGCCGAGTCATCGCACTGAAAATTGGAGCTATCTTGCACGGAATGTAATTGATATGCTTTGGCCAAAGAATTAATGGATTTTATTATGGCAGAAGGTTGTTTATTATTCGACTTTCAAAACGAGAATTAGAAGTTTCTTATTATTATAATTAAAAATTGTAGACTGCGAAAAAATACAATGTAATTAAAATCATTTGTATACTCCTAGCACACTATATCTTTAGTGGTAAACATTAAAAAGAAAAAATATATATATATATGACGAGAGAATAATTTTAAGAATTTAACTAAGAATTTAAAGAGATTGTTAATTCGATACGGCCTTTTTAGTTAAGTTGGTCTATCAGCTAACTTTATTGTAAATATTAAATTTGTACAAAATAAACAATAAATATGCCATACAAATTAATGGCCATGATAAATAAGAAACTCTCAGAAATTCGGAAATTGTGTTAGCAATAATATAAAAATGTTAACAGATGTTATTAAATATTAAGTCCATTATTGTGAGCTTTTATTTAGATATTATGAATTTTGCTATGAATAACTATGAATCATGGCGATTTGCTCATCACAACAAAGAAGCATTGACAGATAACTTTGGCCACGACACCAGATAACAGCTGAAATCATCTGGGGTCCGTTGAACTCACGTTCGACCCTTGCGTAAGCCACAAGAGATTAGCCAATTTAAGTGAAAGACAAAAAGACGGTGGCCAGAACGATTAGCAAACCGGTTAATGTAACTTTCCATTAACCGGTATTCAAAGCGGGCCTACTCAACTCAAACTCAAACTTCAATGCAAATGAAGACAAAACTGAACTCCTTTTTTTTGTTTTTCTTGATCGTTCACAGCCCCACCCATTTGTCTTTCTCCACCGCAGGCTGCTGGCAACTGTCATTTAGTTGAACATTGTAATTTTCGCAATTTGGACAATTTGATATAATTCGATGAATATTGCCTGCAAGTCGGATGCGATGTCAGTTCTTAGTCATGCTGACAACATTTACTTAATGGTGTCATCTACCAAATTGGGGTTTTTCTCACTTTCGGCAATCTATGAATATTTATTGTGAAATATGTTTTCACATGATGATTGCATAAAATGTTGAAATGACCAGCAACTGGGCAAACCGTTGCGGTTATTAAGACGAGAACTTGTTGGCCAAGTGCGTCAACATTGCATTGGCCAAGCTGAGTCGCTTACCTTCTAACTCGAGCTTCCTTGTCCACACACATACACACATACACGCACACACAAGAACAGATAATTGCCGTTGCTGAGCTGCAATTAAAATGGAAAAATAGTAAACATTAGCCAAGAAGACGAGCATCCTTTAATGTGCCAAGGCGCCAACTAACTGCACCAGTTTAGCTCTAACTGTAAAAATCTGTTAATTACAACGGACCGGGGCAATAAATAAATATGTGCACACAAGTTTGTTGTTAATTAGCATGGTTCAAAAAAAAAAAAAAAAAAAAAAAAAACACGAATAGTCAGACACATCTGCAATCTCTGTTCTAACCAAGCCGAAGCGGGAAACCTTGTGAAAGCGCCTCGGGCTCGTCTTACCAACAGTTGGAGCCCCGTCCCCAGGGCGTTGCTGACAGCGGAAGCCAAGCGCAGACAGCAGACAAGAGACAACAGACAGAAAAGACGGCAGACTGTCGACAAACGGCAAAGAGACAGACACCAATAGTCGACCCTAATTTCCTATTTAAATATAGTCGAAGCCAAGCAACAAGAAATGCAACAACAACAACAGCAACAACAACAAAATCACACACAGGTAACCCAATGCAATATCGCACCACACCACACCACACCATACCACAAACTTGCCACAACAACAGATCGGGGCTCGAACCTCGCCTGGGGTGGGGCATTGGGACTTGGGTCTTGACAAGTGTTTGGGCAAATACAAATAAAACTTCCTGCACTTTGTTGGCCCAGACATGTATACGCTTTGCCTGAACTGTGCCATAAAGGTAGACACAGTCGTTTAGCATTTGAAACGAGAATTTAGAATGTGACGACTGAAAATTAGGCACACAAAGTTCAAATGAAACTTCCAAACCAACCCCCAATTAACTTGTACATCAAGCATTTTTCTAAAGCTACACATACAAGCTAACACTTTTTGGAAAAGTAAATGTAATGATAATATATCCTTTAATATCATGTAAAATAAGCACAGTAAGCACAGACAAACAGTGAAAATTAAATATCAGAAAATATGCTTCAAGGGCGTACCTAGCTTTTTTGTTTGCCTACATTTTCTTCAAAAATAAATACAAGCTGTGAATATTTTGTTAATTAATTAAATTAGTAAGCATATACGCCACATATATATATATATATATAGCTTAAGTTATTTAACTCAAATAAACTTGCTTTATTAGCAAGTCTTTTCGTTATACGTTCATTTTGGTTGTTTTGCATTCCACTGAAATTTCCCAGCTAAAAGCAAAACTTCAATGAAATTGAGATTACACAACTTTGAAATTCTTTCGCTGCTCAACGAATATGGCAAATACCGAAAAAGCTGCAATAAGCACTTTCAATCTTTCAATATTTATATATAGCCGACAACACAGCAGCAAATAAATGCGTTAATAAGTAAATAAATACCATAATTAATGAAAAAAACAAAAAACAAAAACAAAAGGTGCAAAATAAATAAAAGCCAAAAAGCCAACGAAAACATATTCAAATCACATAAATTAAGGCAAGTAATGGCAATCACACTGTAGACAGATGGAGAGAGAGAAAGAGAGAGAAATGGAGAAAGAGACAGAGACTGAGACAGAGAGAAACACAGACAGTGATCACTTAGGATATGTCGGGAACTCAAAATTCCGACAAATTAAAATATTGACAAAGGAAAATGCATTAAAAATGCGAAACCATGTTAAATGAATGCCGACAATGTCGCTGCTTATTTATATATGTATTTCACTTTATATATTTGGATTTTTTATATTTTATACGTAAAGCGTAAAACGGTAACAGAAAACAATATTCATATATATATATATATATATATATATATATAGACGTATATTGGTAGCAGTCGGACTGACAACTGCACCCACTGCAAAAAGATACAACAAAATGCTGGAAAACAAGTTTCATTTCAGTTCGAAATAAAGTTTTAAATTAAAAACAGCTGTACACATGTGGAGCGAGTGCAACACAAAACACAAAACACAAAAGCAACAGCAGCAGCAGCAGCAACAGCAACAACAACCAACACAACAACAGCAGCAGCAAATTAACAACTCAACGAAAGTTCAGGGCTATTATTGTTGACTGGCTGCCGTGCTGAGCTGAGTTTAGCTCTGTGAAGGTGTCGTTCCGAAAGAAATTCCATTGAAAAATGTTCAAAGTGGTTGGAAAAAATTGCCAACTGTCTGTCGGCCAAGCTATAAAAATAGTATTCGTATGCAGCGTGTCATTGGTGGTCGCCTTTTGTTGTAACTGGGTTAAAAGGGTATTTTGCTAGTGGATCTGCCCAGAGTTCGTTCACATTCGCCAAAGAATGGCAGCTGTGGTCTATAGATAACTGACAAGCCAAGAAACGAGGGTTACGAGCTTTAAATACTTGCTGACTTATTAAATAAAAGTAAATATAAGACAAAGAAAGGTTTTTTTGTGGCAGACATCGAACCCTTGTATACGAAATATTTTAGTAATTTTTACAACAATTAAAATGATTAATAAACAATTAATAAAATTGCGATTTGTTGAAAATTTGTATAAAGTATTATTTAAGGATAGAGAATTTTCTGAATAGTAGGGGTATAATTCTGAGATTCTATAAATTTCATTACAAAAACATACTATTTCGAAACTCAAACAAAAATTTAGATGCCAGTCGATTAGCTCCAGTCGATAACTGATAGATATAAGCGTAGACATATATGTCACTTTAAATTACTCTTTCGACAGCATTTTATCTAACATGCAAGTCTAAAAACTCTAGAAAAAACTCGCTTTCTTAAACGACTGCTTCAGCATTCATTTAAAGTAATTTTCTTTTGATCCATCAGCTTCATGTCACTGACAATACCTCTACCACTCTATTGAAGATCTTAGTGTTGATTTCTAGAGAATTTGAATGTACATGTTCCTTTGTTCTGTGTCCACATTTTTTGTGTTTGTATTTCCGCAAAATTGTTTTCAACTTAATGTGCTTTTTATCTGAACAATTTGGCATGCATGTTAGCCCGGCCAGGGCGCAAATATTAAAATGTTATCTATGCAGAGAGCAACAAACATGTAACGAACGAAGCATTTCAAATAAGCAAAGTTTAATTGAAAAACTCTATGATAAATGGGGCCTGCTGTGAGGTCCCGCTCCCTCCTCCTCCCCCACGCCAACAGTTTTTTTTTTTTTTACTTGCGCAATCATTTGTATCATTGGGGGGAGATTCTTCAGGCGTTGGCGGCATTCGGAAAAAGATTGTCGGGTTGTATCGAGAGTGGAAGAGTCGACTCATAACTGATTAATAGCTGAAGCTTAAACGAAATGAAAGCGAAAAAGTTTTAAATTATCGCATTAAAACGCACACAATGCCCGACGTGTCGTCTTGTTGTGCCAGTGTGTGTGTGTGCGTGTGTGCTAGTGTGTGTGTTACTGTTATGGCGTGGCCTGGCCTGGCCCGGCCGGGCCTAAAGAAAGACCCAGTCTCAGTTCCCCCCTACTCCGAGGCTTCGCTCCGCATTCCCCGCTCTCGCATCGACTATTCTTTAGAGAGGTCGACGTAGCCTCGTCGCTCGACTCGTTGATGATGTAAACGATATTCAAATTTATGGTAATATCAAAGAAATAACAGTCACAGCCCAGTCAGATTTTAAATCGTGTGGTACGAGAGCATATACAAAACAACAACAACAACAATAACAACAATAACTGACTAAACATAAATGTTGCGCTCTACACAGATATCAAAAGTGAAAGTTTTCACTTTTGTTTCTGTGCGTTTTTGAAAACATTTTCTGTGTGCGTTTTTTTTTTTTTTATGTTTGTGCCTTAATTTAAAGCAATTTTTCACTAAACATCTCTGCCCCCGCCGCATGTATGCAGCTAATTGAGTTTTGGATGAGCTGCGCAGCGAGAATATGGGTAAATGTTGTTGAAAGGGCCAAAGAGTTGTTAGAAAGCTGGATAAGAAAAAAATGCTTGAGTAATGCTAGAAAAGTAGTTTTACCACTGACCTCAAAACTTACTTGAAAATCTTCTTGAATTTCAATGTATCTTCGAAATCACAATCGAAAAATGCTTCTGCATCAATACTGCCAACTAAAAGATTACTTTCAAGCTAAATGAATCGAAATAATCATCAAATGAGACTTGCGCGTCGATCTTACTAACTTAAAGTTTACTTTCAGGTATGCGTGTTACCATTTGAAAAGCTGTAGGCCATAAAAAGTGTGAATTATTTGTTGATACTAAATATTTTGTTATCCCAAATACGCTAAACAAATACCAACAATTCAGCTATGCTAATAAACATTATCTGAAAATATATTCTGACAAAAACCAACACAAAGACAACAAACAGTATTATGATTATCATATGCTCAGTTTAACACATAATGCTCGAATCGTGTCCAGACCAAATTGACTTGTTATCTGAGAGAAAAGTTTGCTTAGAAAGTGTCTGGAAGAAATGCGCTGACAGCCCGTCGTGTTTGATGGTTATATTTTGTGAACCTCTCTAATTAAGAAACGACAACCAAAAAAATAAAAATACTAAGGAATTTTTCATTGAGCAAGCAAACGAAGACAAGCATAAGCAAACAATTTAAGTGAAAAACTCAGCGGGATACACAAAAACCAAAAACCAAAACTTTGAAAACGGGGGAAACACTATCAAATATCTGTGGTAGATACACATTGAAGAGCCAACACTGTGCTGACTTAGAACTATGCCGCATGTGGCACAACAACAAAAAGCAGGCTAAACGACATTTACATAATTTATTTAAAACTCATGCCCAGATCAGAGACTACAGAGACAGGGGCCTGAAACTTGAGCGACTTATGTAATCGACCCATAAAAACTTGTACAAAAAAATTCAGTTCACTCTGACAGAGACAGAGAGAGAGAGAGAGAGAGAGAGAGAGAGAGAAACAGAGAGGGAGAGCTGTATTGTGGCTAGTCCGGGTATCGCATCTGGTCTCTGAGTCATCGGCTTGTGACATTTTTCTTGAGCGTTAAAAGTTTTTGACATTTGCATAGCCGCCCCGAAAATGGCTGACAATGAAAATTAATGAACTGCAAGTCTATTTTGAATGCGACTGACTGCCTTCTAAAACTCACAAGACCAATGTGGGCTGCTGTGCAGCCAGGCAGCTACACACAGAGAGACAGGCAGGGAGATAGAGACGGGAAGGGAGAGGGAGGGGGCGAGGGACACACAGCACACACGTGTCTCTGGCGGCCCACTTATGAAGCTAGTGCCGCTTTGTGAGCCTCATTGAACAATTCCAAAGTGCATATGAGTCACAATTGCGGCTCAACTCAGACGCGACTCAACGCGCCTCGAGACTGGGGTGGCCAAGCCAGGCTTACTTGCTCCCCCCCTCCCCACCATTCCCCCACCCTCTTTAAGAGCACAGCCAAGACAAACAGCAATAAGAATTATTTGTGCTTGGTTCTTGGTGCCTTTGTTGTTCTTGCCAGCCATATATGGCTGAAAGTTGTCTATAGCATTCAGAAATTAATGGAGTTTGTGCAGTGTAATGTGAGTACACACTAAATACACACGCACACACACACACACACACACATGCACACACACACTTTGTGTTGGGCAGCTTTTTGGGCTTGGCCTCAAGTCGTGTCATTAGAACCGGAAAAAGGTTTACAAATGGGGAGTTAAGTTAGCTGGCTTTCTTTAGGGCAAACAAATAGGCAGACAAGCATATGTCTCAAATGGGCGGAGTAAAATACCACAACTAGCTAATGATTGTCGTCAACTGAAGAGTTTACGGTTTGCCAACGATCTCTGCTTCTTCTACATCTTCTTCTTCTTCTTCTTCTTTCCACTGCTGTTGGCAGTTGGTCATGGAATAGCTTTGGGCGGAAATACTTTTGCTTTGTTTAGGATAGGCCACAAATCAGCTTGTAGCCAACTTAACCAGTTAGTGCATTGCAGATGGCCAAGCATCATTTATTGACCAGACCAGAAAAACAATTTAAATTTGTCCTGCAGGTTTGTTCAAAATTGTCAGAATTAACAAATTAAGCATAATGATAGAATAAAATAGAAAATATGAATGAATTTTCAAACAGATCGCTTTTAGATTTACAGAACTGGCAGATCTTGGATTTAAGTTATTTGATGTAGAAAATGATGACTTGGCTAGAAGTACCAAATATGTACTTAATATGCCCTTCGACCCGAATTGATGACTTAACACGATTTGGAAATTTAAGTTATACATACGTTTATGTAATGCGTTAATACTGTAGACGGAAGTATCTTTAAGAAGGTATCAAAGGCTTCTGCTTTCCAGCAGATGGATAAATATTATGTGGTCTTCTATAGGTTGTCAATTATTTTGAATACGGTCGATTGTGAAGTTTTTCTACGATTTTGTAGCTATTATAATTGTATTTTTACAGCTAATTTTGTTGATTACATAATGGTGCAACAAACATCCATTAAATTCAACGATTTTCATTGCCCAATGCGCATTTTGACATTTTCGAAAGGCGCTCAGAAGCACAGCGATTCCCGATCCTCGGAACTGCTGAGCTGTAGTCTCTTTTTGGACATAGGCATTTAGTGCCTTACAAGGAAGGCAACTTCATTTAGCAGGCAGTTTTAATATAATATTTATAACATCACCAAAGTACCTCTGCCTCTCTCTCTCTCTCTCTCTCTATGGCTCTCTCTCCCTATCTCTCTCGCTTGCTCTGACTGAGTGTGTATGTTTTTATCACAATTAATCAGTAAAGAGCCCAAGACGTGCCGTTGGTTTAAAGAGTTTCGACGTGGTGCTGGCGCAATTCATTAAGTGCTACATCAGTCGTCGCAATTTATTTTATTTTTGGTAACAGGAAACTGAAAATGCAAGAGCACGAACTGAAGCTGATTTTATTGTAATTGCTTCGAGACGGCGACGACGAGAAGTGAGCGCCCACCCGAAGTAAAGTACCACATACGTATAAAAATCATAATAAATAAGACTCGCTCGAACTTGCTCAAATTGAGGCAAAAGGAGGAAAACACGTAAGAACAGCCAGCTTAGACACACCGAAAAATAAATACTCTTGCAGAAGTCCAGCGGCTCGCAGCTAAATTGAATTATTGATTGAAAGAAGGAAAACGAGCAATGGGATTTGGTAAAGATATTGGGGAGGCTCAAAAGAATACTGATAGTTCCTAGAAAAGAAAAATGGATAGTCAAAACTCAGAACGAGGAGAAAATGTTTGTTTAGGGACAAACAGACAAACGGTTATTGATTATGATCTTTATCTTTCTTCTTTTGCTGCTAACGTTTAAGTTTTTTTTTTTAAGTCTGATTGTATTCTTGATTTTGTAATATTTTTTCTTTCATTTAAAAATTTTAAATTTAATTTTTCAATTTGAATTCCAAATTCTTATTTAGAAACCATTTTAAAATCATTGACTGCTTTTGGTTAACATTAATTAATAAAAAACGGCAACAACTGCTTCAATGCATTACAAACTTCACAACAAAATACGATTACCCTTGGCAAATGTATAAGAAATAAAAATCACCTAATTAGCAACGCGACTGCCTGACATTAAACGAGTTTTGCGAGCCCACAAATACAAACTGAAGGAGGAACCAGACAGACACAAAAAAAAACCCCAAATCCAAAAGAAAGGAAGCAACAGGATGCAATAACAAAAAAGTCTATATATATACACATTTATTGAAAATAAAGAAATGTGGAACAAAAGCAATTGGAAACTAAAAGTCTTTTGTTCACATTGAAATTATTCGCCAGTCATGCGTAGATATTTTCTTAGCGAGGATATATGTATATATATATATATGTGGCAACTTGCTTATTGTAATGGCCAGATAGATTGCACAACTTCCCTGCCACAACGTGCTGTGACTCGACATCATTCTCACAAAACTGGCGAATTGCCAAACAGCATTTTAAACATATACAGATATATATATATATATATATATATATATATACTCTTATTTGCATATGCGAGATAGGTTGTGAAGTACAAGTTTGTGCAACATAAACAACGCAGTCATAATTATATTTTTATTGTCAGGCGAAATGAAAATTACCCACGCTTTCCAAGCCGACTACCAATTCTTCGACGACGTCGCCATACAGAAGCCATTAAAGTCGCCACGGCACGAATAAAAAAAAAGGGAAACAATTGAAACACAAACACAACAACCAGTACAACAACAACAAAGCCAAAACAAAAACAACCGGCAGTTGTAAAAAAAAAAACCAGCTGAAAACAACGGCGAAAAAACCA
This sequence comes from Drosophila macrothrix, assembly GCA_035042055.1. NCBI lineage: Eukaryota > Metazoa > Arthropoda > Insecta > Diptera > Drosophilidae > Drosophila > Drosophila macrothrix. The sequence continues at coordinate 11,002,787 of JAWNLX010000604.1, forward strand.
AGTTGCCCCATCCACTATTCACCGCTATGTGTCAGCCAGCTTTTGCATGGCTATGCTCGTGAAAAGGTTTATGACCAAAAAAAAAAAAGCAAGTAAATAAAACAACCAAATAAAAACTGCACGTTTCTGCATAACTTAGCATAGTTATTGTCGCACTCACTGCGAGCTCTTGGCCCATGTTCTGGGCCAGTCCGCTCAAGTTTGGCGAGCACGGGAAAGCCATCAAATAAAGGCTGGCCAAACAACTTAGCTGCTAATTAGCGGCACGAAATTGTCTGAATAAATAAAACTGAAAAAAATAAGCTAATACAGTACAGTCAGTGGCGTAGTCGTAAACAGTTTAAAAAATACAAGCAGTAGTATTTAATAATAATAAATTAGTTAAGTATTAAAAGCCAATAGTTTGGCAAGCAATATAAATAAGCTTTGTGTTCGGTTTAAATTCAATAATAGTATTTTCAAATGATGCAATAAACTCAGTAATTAAAATACTCATTAAGTATTGCATATCATTATTTGGCAACTGTTATAGTGCTGTAAGTTACAGATATTTATATATTTGGAAAACTTAAACTCAGCTTATTACTGCTTTAAAAATATGTATGTATATTTTACTATTAAAATTTGCCATAAAATTCTTAGTTATATTGATTGAGGAATAGTTAATTCTTAATTTCATTTTATTATAACCAACAATACTCATTTGTATCTGCTTGGTTTGCCATATTTAATGATAGACAAAATATAATTACTTTTGAATTAAGAATATAAATAATTATTTTAATTAGATCATAAAAAATGCATTCTTGAATCACATATAGATTCTCAAAGAATTGCCATAAGACACTGTTTGCACTTATGTCTCAGACTTAAAAATAAACCGATGTAAAGCGCTGTAAGCTGAATTATAGCTGTAAACAAGCTTTTGCCAAATCACTGCTAAAACAACCCCTAACCCCCTCCAATCTGAAGCAAGTGTCAGCTTACAGCACTGTAACTGTGACAAATATGCTCATGACGAGTCACAAAATATTTAATTACAGCTTTGGACAAAGAGCGACCTGTGACGTCGCCAATGGGACGAGGGGGGGACTGGTGGTGGTAACGGTAGTATGAACCATGCAGTTGGTCAGCTATTTGGCCCCAATTTGCTCCTGTCAACTGCCGTTTAGAATTCAGTTTGGAGCAAAGCTCATTAGAAAAAGAGCCGCGTGCCGCTTGCCGCTTGCCGGGTTGAAGTTAGAGCCGGGTTCGTGTTGTCATAATTAGACGCGCTTTCTGCAGCTGTTGCGATCCGCGTGCGTTTTGTGCGCGTCTGAAAACGCGCTCAACGAAAGTCGCCATGGCGACTCTCTCACGTTTCGGTTTCGGTTTTGCTTTTTGTAAGAATTATGTCTTTTGAATTGGTCTGGACTGGTCGGTTCGAATCGGATCGGATCTGGACTGGTCTGGTCTGGTCTGGTCTGCTATCTGTTCACCGTGGCTTGTCATTTGTCGCTCACTTTCAGCCGGAGACGGAGTCAGAGACAGCAGAGACGATCGGACCGGACCGTGGCCAAACAGAAGAAAAAAGCAAAGAAATAAATAAATTTCACCACTTTCATTCTTGGCTGTCAATTTGTATTTTATTGCCTGCTTCTCATTGTCGTCATCATTGGCGCATTGTCTTTTCTCGGCCGTCTGTTTGATTAGCAACGCGACTCTGGGAAGTGGCACAGGTTGAGGCTGTTCAACGTTCAACGTTCAACATTCATCTCAATCTCTATCTATATATATATGTATATATATATATATCTGTCTCTCTGTCTCTTGTCTCATTTGGATCTTTGAGCAGGTTCCGCTTTGGCATTGAGTGGCTTTGGTTTATTTACCAAACATTTGTAGCATTGCAGCACGATTTTAAATCGCTTTTTATATGTTTTATGTGTTTGCATTTCATAGCACGACATTGCGTTTAAGAACTACATCGAAAATCGTGCCAAGCTGACCCATTTGGAGCTCAGGCAATGTGTGTGTGCCGCATGTAAAACAGTCAAACTTTTTGACTAAAAACAATAACAATAACAACAATCAATTTAAACATCAACAAAAACAAATCGTTAAAGAGACAACAAACTTCAGTAAACATAACAAATTTCATATACTCTTTAAATCGAAGACGGAATAAAATCATACAAATTGTATTTGCCTTGAGTCGCTTTTAGGGCTTGCTAAATTTGTATATAAATAAATTATAATGATTTTTAAGCTTCAAAAATGAATATTTATGATATTTTAATTTATCATGTATTATTGTTAATGTTTACATTCATATTTTCTTACAAATTTGAGTCTAAGCCACTTTGTATCCATGCAAAGATGAGATATGGGGGTGGACTTGCCCCTTCCCAGCATATTTCCCCCTGCATACGTCCTTGCTTCCACACCAGCTCTTCTCTTTTCGTGCCTGTATTCTTGCCAAGTGTGTATACCCTTTAAAGGTAAGTGTAAAATGAAATCAAATTGAAACCAAAACTCAAAGCTGTGAACTAATTTTGGTAAGTGCACTCACGAATGCAGTCATTTACATAACCCTAGCTCTGCAACCGCCCTCTACTCCTCAGTCACCTCCAGCTCCATCTCCAACTCCTCCTCAATAACAACAACAAACAGACGAATGGAAACCAGGTCAGGCAATTGTCCAACGTCTGTTGGCTTATCGCTGACAACATTCCCTTGGCTTTGGCTGCTACTCGTACAATTAAATGGCGTTTATGATGGCACTTAAGGTACATATATCTCACAGTCTGGAAACCCAAAAGCCCCAAATCCCGCTATTGGCCGCTATTTCCGCAGCTGGTGCCCAATTTTCGTGCATGGAATGAGGGAGCGGTAGCGGGCAGGTGGGGGTTGTCTGTGTCTATGTAACGCCATTGGATTGCCGAGTTTTTGGTTATTATTTTGTGATTATAACAGAGCGACGTTTTCCGTTTGCAACATGACCGCAAATGAATTGAAGAGCTGAAACTTGTTGTTGCGTTTTTATTTTGTTTTTTTTTTTTTTTTTATTGGAGCACCATTTCCTCAAGTTGTCAAAAGTATTTTTTTTGTGACATAATTTCCACATGACATTCACATGGTCATAACGGAACAACTGCCCAGCTAAACTGACCCAATTGCAGTCCGCTCGTAACTCAGTTTAAGCCAAGTATGGCGACTATGATCAGTTAGCTGGTAAATCCAATTAGATACACTTCATTTCATTGCTCAGAAGTTGTTACACTTTTTTGCCTTGACTGTGGCTTTTGTATTCTTAGCCAAGTTGACCTCTAACATGTCTCTCTCTCTCTTTCATATATGGTCAACATCTATGTCCACAACGACTGCTGTTGCCAACTATTTCCATTTTGATCTATTAAGTGCCGTTGCAAACAAAACAAATCAAAACATTTTATTTTGGTGGCTAATTGTCCGGTCTATAACCAGTAGCCAACACAAAACTTGGCCCTGGTCTCAAGCGTGAAATTGTATTACGTTATATACTATTATATATTGTTGATTGCTGCTTCCGCAAATGGTCGACAATAATACGTGCTCCGAAATACGAGTGCATGCATAAAGTATAATAACATCCATATGAGGTTAGCCCAATTTGGCATAATGAACCAACGACGCCCTCAAGAAAACTGCCTGACAAGTGCCATTCGATTCGAGCCACGGATTTCGGGGCACTCCAGCGATGATCTATATAGTGTGTGAACTCAACAAATGATTAATGATATTGTACATCTAAAGTAGAGCTAAATTTATGAATGAACAGAGAACTTGGACACCACCAACTGGGTTGGTTTTGAGCGTAAAAAGCACAATAACTATTTCTGTTTAGACATGTGTCGAACGTGCATATAAATTAAAGTCCAAAGTATAATAAATCGAATTTTCAAGTTTCCTATACACATTTTATCTGACAACAGCTATTGTTTGGTCATTATAAAAGCCAATTAGAAAGTCAAATAAATGATTCGAATGTTATTTACTCTAGAAGAATAAATCCGCTAAGAAATAGTCATTCTAGAAATCTCAACCGACACTAATATTTTAATTAATTTATTTATTTTATGTTATGTTGCTACAATTACAATTAAGAGGGAGAGAGATTAAATAAAGATATAAAATGAAGAAAAAAATGAATAAAGGATATACGAATTTAGTTACCAAATCGATTGCAATGCGATAGTTATCGATATGACAGTTGCCATACCTAGTTTCACACACACCCACATCACACTCAGCATCGCACACCACACACAATCTGATCGTTGACAGCTGTGAGTGTCTCTTGAGAACTCTTCATAGCTATTATTAATTTCGTTTTGGCTTTTGCGCTCTGCACATTGTTTAAATAACTAATATATTAATAACTTTATTTTCGGTTTGTTGTTGTTATACGCCAAGTGTAAGCCCAACTTGACTATTTATAGCCAAGTTCTTACCTGGTCAAGTTCTTTCCAATAGAATACGCCGGCCACTTTTAGTTTTCACACAGAGGGGAGGCGACTCCGATAGGTAGACTCAATTTAATTGCTGGTGTTGCCAATTTGACATGCTATGCAAATGTTTGCACAATCTTTAATGGCTTTTGCAACATGATGAATTGGCGGCACACGGCGACGCAACAATTCAAATTGAATAACTAGGCCAAAGTTTAACCTCGTCGTGGATAAGCCAAAAAAAAAAAAACACAAAGCGCCAGCAATTTTGTGATAGGAGTATCAAAAGACACACGACCACAATTTTATTATACAATTGCACAAAAGTTGCTTATTTGTAAGAAAACAAAAAATGCCAAAAAAAAAGCAAAAATTTACAAAAAAAACAAATTGGCATTTTGAACAAATGATTAATTAGGCGATGAGCCAAAAGCCAAGAAACAAACTGCAAGCCAATGACAGTTAATTACGGGTTAACGCTTATGCGGGCGCTGTCAAGGCCACAAAACAAAAAGCAATAGACAAAAATTAAAATACAACAGTAACATTAACTAAAGTCGCAATGTTCTTAAAAAATAAATGAAATGTGAGGCTTGAGAAATATGAGATGATGTATCTCTTAACTCCATAATTTTTTCTTAGTCAAACAATTGTAAAATTCAAACGTAAGATTTTCGTTTTTAGAATCTAAAATGTATTGTTTTTTCTTCTACAAAAAAATATAGAAACTAAATACTGAATCCGTGGAAAACTGTATTTAAAAACGAAATGTAAGGCAAAAGAAATGTGAGATGCTTTAGTCAAGAAAAACAACTATGAAAATGTTTAAAAAAAAATCTTTTATCTCAACAACTAGTTTTCTGTAACATAAAATATAAAACTTTCAATTTTAATGTTTATTAGTTTCTAAACATCAACTACATTTTGAACTAAATGAAAATTTACCGGATTGTTAAAGCAATATCATATATATGCCAGAATACCGTCTCAAACGATTTGAGAATTGAAATCTTAAACTTGAGACTATGTTCCATGAATCTAAATGAATGACATTAATTTATCCAACTCGAATTATTTGCTAGGGAGCGGCTAAGTTAGAACAAACTGCTAATCGTTTCAGAGCATAACAAACTCTTTGAATTGTATAGTGGCCAAGTTGTGGCTGGGATATGGGCTTCGTTATAATCATAAATTGTTTGTTGCCACTCTGATCTTTGACACGCTCGCTCGCATTGGCTTTGATTGAACGCTGTACCACAGATCGGCCAGAGTAAGAAATATATGTATATGTATATATTTGTATATAGATATACAAGCTGGTAAGTGCATAAGCATACATATAATAATGGTTCGGTATGCTTTTGTGGGTTTGGCTTTAATGAAAGTTGCTCGCTTGGCTTGTGACTTGGCCTGACCCTGGGCAACACGGCAACACGGCAGACATTTTCAGGAATTGTTCGAAGAGCTTTGTGCGGTTTGTGTTTTATTTGTATGTCTGATTTTTTTCTTACATTTTTATTTATTTTTATTTTTTTTGGTTTTTGGTTTATGTATGTCTGTCATGCACACTCAACGTAATTCTACCTACACTCATTTATTTATGTATGCATGTATGTGCATACAACATGTGTATTTATGTATGCATGTATGTAGTTATGTTGGGTCTCGTCCGAAAGAAAATGAAACGCAAAAAATTTGCATGCAAGACAAAGAAGAGCAATACAAATGAAACGGACACGAAATGCATGAATGAACAAATCCCAAAAGAGGCCGCACAAGGAAAAAGGTCCAGCAGAGCCAAGAACTCGCCAGGGATTCACCAATACACACACAGACACACACACACATGCACACAGGCGTATACATATGTATGTGAACCTTCCATTCGTCATTCCCTTGGGGTTCGGCTTTTTGGCTGCATGCGGCAGGTGTTGGTCGGTCGGCTTTCTGTCGTGTTTTTTGTATTTTTCATCTCTTCTTTTTTAGACCTTTCTTTGAGCTTATCTTGCTTATCTGGCGCTGCTGCTCGCACGCTCGTATCTAAAGCTGTGCCAGCTCAGATAACATCAACAACAATAACAATAACAATAATATGATTTGTGAAATTTAAGTGGCTGCTGTGCAAATAGATAGACAAAGGGGGGTTGGGTTGGTTGGGTTGTTTCCGAAGGTGTTCGCCTTGAAATACATATTTTTGTGTGTGTTTGTGTTTTTTTGACTGATGCGTCTGTTTGCACAAGTGCAATGCTGTTGCCATTGCTGGTTCCCTTCAGTTTTCAGTTTCCTAGTCTCAACAAAAAACTTCGTTTGCTGCTTAATTTTATTTGGGTTTTTTTTTTTAAATTTTTTTTTTGGTTAATTTTGGTTCTTTTGCGCTTATTTTTCGAGATCTGCTTTATCGACTCTCTCTCTCTCTCTCCAGCTGCGAGTTCGAGCGAGCAGCTTCTGTTGCGCCTCCTTTTCGGATGTGGTGTGTGCCTCTCTCTATCTCTTTCCCTCTCTCTCTCTCTGACTCTCTCACTGTTGGGCCGGCTTCTTCACAGTTTGCTCAAAGATTCGCTTCGGCAGCCCTACCAACTTTTCTACTGTTGCCTTTGCCAGTTCTCCTGAGTTCTGCTTGGCGCATGCGCCGCTGTAAACTGGTTTTAACAGTTTTCTCGTTGCTGTTGTTGTTGTTTTTGTTGCTGTATGTAGGCATATAGAGGAGATATTGTCGTATTTATTTTTTGCACCAAACTTTTCGTTACACCACAACAATAACAACTACAACAACAATAACAAAATCAAAAACAAGCACTGCTTTTAACTATTTCAATATTTAACAGCTTTTTTGTTTATGTTTTGGCAGCTGATAAGCTTTATTTTCTTATTTTTAATTTATTGATATTTTCTCAGCTGTTCAGTTTTGTTTTGTTTTGCTTTGTTTTTTCACTTATTTTAAATAATTGTCTTATTTGTTATTTACGCACCTTTTAGAGATTCTACGCCTTGTTAAACGCCTTGTTTGGTATTTATTTTTGTATAATTATTGCTTTTATTTATTTGTACACAAATTAGTTGGCACTTTGTATTGATTTGAATTGCATTATTTGTAGTCGCTTATTTGTTGTTGGTGTTGCTGTTGCACCTTTAAACTTAAACTTGTTTTTGTCAGCGATTTCTTTACAAGACTAATTTGCAATCATTTATGTATTATGTATGCCCTCTTTCCAATTAATTTTCAAATCGCATTCAAAAATTTCACTTTATTGTTGATGATTATTATTGTGTGATTTGCTTTTGCGATTCGGTTTTTGTTTAGCATTTCACAAATGTCCATTTAAACCGAACAAAGTAACGTCTTCCAATAGCAACCGCGTCGTCTGCCGCCTCCGACTTCGACTTCGTTCACGACTTTTAAGCAGCGTTCCGCGTCTTGCCACCAACACGGCCAGCAGTCGTTCAAGAACTGAACTTAACCCTCGGCGACTTGGAAAACCAACTGCAAGACTAGCAGAGACCGGACGCTAACACAGCAAGCAAGACGACCCGACAACATCGTCGTCGTCGTCGTAAGCGTCGTCGTTGACGTCGTCTTCGTCATAGCAATCGTCATTGTTGTGGATCGAGCGGGCTCTCTCTCTCTCCCCCTCTCACACTCTTTATTCTCTAATCTCTCACCTGTGCTCACGTGTGCTCAACTAAATGCAGCTGTTTTTGTGTCTGTTGGGTTCCACACATTGTGGAAGGCATTCGTGAAACCGTTAAAAGTTATTTCATTTTTGAAAGCAACTTAATAAAAATGAACATTTATTTAAAAAAAAAACAATTGAATATATTGGAAACCAATTTTGATAAAAAATAAACATAGTTCCCTCTAATAATTTTCCAAGCTTAATGCGTTATCGACATGCGATGCTACCAAGAATGGAGAAACACGCCATAAACTAGATATGGAAATTTATGGCAAAGCTCATAATTTATGTTTCAGAACGTTCTGACACTTTCAATTAGATTTTATCAAGCACAAAGTCACCTGGTTAAGCTCTTTAAGCGCAGTGTATAAAAGCGTATGCCGAGCCAGATTTAGAACACAGTTCCAATACTGAAGGAAAAGAAAATTCACAAAGCAATATGAGATTGCACTTTGTAACTCGGTGTCTGTTGCTCAGCACAATTTGTAAATATTATTACATTTTATTTCAGTCCAAAGCTTAAGGATTATTTCATTGCTTTTTTATATATTATAATATAGAATAATTATTTTCTATATAATACAGTGACAATTGGAACAAAAGGGGAAACGTACAATCTTTTGCCATCAAAATCGAGAGAACTGTCGTCATCAAAATCGGGACGCAAATCATCATCGACAGAGCCACCGGTAGGTACATCGCCAACGATAGGATCATCATATACATCGTCATTGACAACATCCACAGAGCCACCGGTAGGTACATCGCCATCGACAGAATCATCGCCATACACATCGTTATCGACAACATCGACAGAATCATCGCCATACACACCGTCATCGACAACATCGACAGAATCAACGATAAACATACCGTCATCGACAACATCGATAGAATCAACGACAGACACATCGTCATCGACAACATCGACAGAATCATCGCCATACACACCGTCATCGACAACATCGACAGAATCAACGATAAACATACCGTCATCGACAACATCGATAGAATCAACGACAGACACATCGTCATCGACAACATCGACAGAATCATCGCCATACACATTGTCATCGACAACATCGACAGAATCATCGTCATACACACCGTCATCGACAGAATCAACGATAGACACATCGTCATCGACAACATCGACAGAATCATCGCTAGACCCATCGTCATCGACAACAAATACGCCATCAAAATCGACAGAAACATGGACATCACCAACATCGACAACAATATCGGCAACAACATCGATAACAGGGTTGCCAACACTAACAACACCAAATAAGGTAAAGTTTTACTATTGCACTTCCAAAAATATTGTCAATTGTTTCATTTTTGCAGAATAATATTGAGAGCGAAAAGTTAAATGTGCAAATCGAGCTTATCTTATATACATCCAGAACAGGTCATTTTATTGGCAATACGGAGTTTGATCATCAATCAGCTATTCTACGGCATGCAGCTAGTCTGGACTCGGATTTCCTGCACGTAAAAATACGAGATTATTATAAGTTTTTGAGTTACAATTCGTTGCGACTAAAATTGGAGGCTGATTTACAAAGCCGAATCGCCGTCACCGAAAGCTATTTGCAGGCTGAGAAAATTGGCGACAAATGCAGAGCGTTCTATCAGAACCAGAAATGGGAATTAAGCCGCGCTCTGAATGAACCAAATTTCCTAAAGTCGCATAAACTGAGATTGCATAGCGAGAAGTGTCCCCACAAGCAGTCGGTGGACAGCGAGGAAAGTGAGGAGGATGAGGATTTCTGTTTATTTTGTACCAATTGGCTTTCATTTAAGAAATAATAATAAATTTACTGCCTGCTGTCTTTGGCTTTCAATTTAGTACACTTATTTATTTGAATCATTTTTTGTCATCAATAGATTAAAATGTATGGATGCATAATGTAGTTTTACTTTAGCATTTCTACGAATAATATATTGACGATTGTCTTAAAAGTCATTGTTGGCTTTGGTAAGTGCGCAAAAAATCAATTTTTGTTGATAATTTACATTTGCTTTCTAATTTGTAGGCAAATACGAAATCATAAAAAATTATCAATATGCCATATGGTGACGGGAAAACTTTCCCATAAATAGATTGGATAGCCCAATGACCATATGTTTATTTGATGGCTTTTCGAGAAAATATCCATGGAATGATTGACCCTATATGGTGAAATATACAATGTAAAGCTTGGGCTGATATGGTACTACTAGTTATGAATAGATATGATAGGAGAAGGAGAAACTCGGGGACATATTAAAAAAAAGCTGTTCGATATATATTCTAATGCTTATTTTAAATTCTTTCTGACAACGCCCATGCCAAAGCCAAATAAAAAATAAAGAATATAAGATTTCTATGACTACAGTCCTTAACTTAAATATCTACAATATTATTTTAATTGTCATATGTAAATGTAATGATTAAAGAAACTTAAAACGTTGTCCGAGTAAATTACATGAAACCACTTGGCTAATTTCACACAAAACTATTTCGTTTTGGGTTTCAGATAATAAATTTGGTGGTTCAATGATTTCCATTAATATACCAAGTATGGGAAAAACAAATGAATACATTAATTAGTTGCAATTTGGCTTTGCTGCCGTTTCTCCTAGTTCAGCTCTCTCAACTGGAGCATTTTTACTTGTTAAGTGGAGCCTGTTATATTTGCACCTCACATTTGTACCACTTTTAATAATTTTCATAGAAACACAGCTCCAAAGTAACTACAAAATTCTATGCAACATTAAATATTTTTATTATTGATTTGGCTTGGGGAATTGGCAAACATAAAGTAAACCTATTCCAAAGCATTGTTGACCTTTTTGTTGTATATTGACTAAGCCATATGCGGGCGTCAAGTCAGAACTGGGAACCTTGGAATCTTGGAAACTCATTAAATGTCAGCTAATAACTTGGGCTTATCAGCGAAATGTGAACGCTTTAAAAGCACTCGATACACACAGGCTGGCAACAGTCATCGATAGAAGTTTGCAGTCATGTCAATAGTGATCAGAACTTTAGAAGTGTCGGCGATGCTGCTGTTACTCCTACTGCTGATGCAGTGCATCCATGGCAACTTCGAAGTGGCACAGCAGCCGTTGCTGCGACTAAATGAAATACTTACAAACAGGATCACTAACATGCTGAGCAAATATGAGGATTTGAGAATTCGTTCAGACAACAAGGAATCTCTGCAGCAATATAAACGCCTGGCAAGGGCGGCTGGTCTCCCTTTTGCTCAGCTGGATGAGAAGATAAGGGATTATAACGCATATCTGGCACACGAAATGCTTCATAGAAACGAACCCGCAAGTTTATTTGGCAACAGCAGCTATGCGGATAGGACACCTCCCGAATCCTACACAGCCTTCGAGCAACGGGTCGTCAACCTGTTGAGAAGACTGGGTGTCTATGATAGGTTTACGGAGCGCGTTTTCAGAGCCATATTCAGCGATGAGCAGCAATTGAGGAAGTTAAAGAAGAGACTTGAGGAACTGGACGATGACGAGGATAACAGCCCGGACTGTGGCTTCTGGGATGCCGTATTCAGTTTGTTCTAAGAATGCTGCCCAAGTCTTTATATTTATATTCATTACTTAAACACATATTTGTTGCTACTGCTTAATCCAAATCTTAATTATTGAATATAAGCAATTGTTAAGCTCAGATTGCCGAGTAAAACACTGCATTAATTGCAAATAACACTTCATTTTTCCGGCTTTTCAGACTTTTCTTTTTGTCGAAGCAACTCTAACGGTTCGATTGATTTTGCAAGTTAAGTCAGTCTTAGTCCCTCGTGTGATATGCAGTGTGGCTGTGGCCAGTACTATCTTTAGTAAGTGATTTACATTCGTGCTCTAGCAATTGACAGCTCGTTATGGTGATGAGAGGGCGGCTCTGGGCTCTCGGCTCTCGGCTCATGGCTCTTGGCTGACGGCTCGCTGGCAAAACAAATAAAGTGCATTTAAACGTGCCGGCCCCCTTCTGCCAACATGGTATACATACACTCAGAAAAAATTGCACTGAAAACGATAAGCTTTTTATTAATTTTAGATTTTTGAAATATGGGAATAACAATTTTTATGTAGGTTTTTTCTATTTTTCAAATACATATTTCTTAATAATAGAAAATATTTCTAAAAAGTAGAAATCGAAACACTTATTTTTTCTATGTGAAATCTTAACATAATTAACAAATAAGATAATCTTACAGTTCTGTGTACACATATACAAATCAAACGGGAAACTAAACTTTATGGAATTAAGAAATGAAAATTTCCGGTTTATAGATAGAGCCAAGGTACCGTTTTAGAAATACACTTTTTTAATAATAAGGGGCGTCAAAACTATGACGAATTTCGAAAATCCAAATCGATTTTTTTTTCTGAGTGTTTAACATGCAGCAATCCACTTAGGCTGTCTGCTGCCGCTGCCGCTGCCTCATGCAACAACGGCATCGATCGAAGGGCCAAACCGGGCCACATTTCACTATCGTGCGCGTTGAAACAAAAAGTGTTGGCGTGCTGCTGCATCCTGGCCACAGATCAGCTCTTGGCCAGACTCACAGTCACAGTCACAGAGTCCGAGGCAGAGTCCGACTCAGACTTAGACTCAGAGTCAGAGTCAGAGTCCGACTCAGAGCAGATGCAATCGCCAGACAGTTGCCCACTCAGCATGGACATTGCTCTTCTTCTTGCCGTGTTTGTTGTTGTTGTTGCTGCTGCTGCTGCTGCTGCTGCTGTTGTCGTTTATCAGACAATGTCGCGTTTGCAGACAGTTTGAAGTTTAACAAGTTGTCGAACGCAGAGCGCGGGGTTTATTTGTTTTAACTCCTCTTTTTGTAGTTGTTGCTGTTGTTGTTGTTTGCGTTAGCCGGCTTTATAAATAGCCACAGACTTAAACGTTGCACTTCTCCATACCTTCTGTGTATGTGTGTGTGTGTGTGTGTGTCTACACGTGTTGATCAAGGGTCATGCAAAGTCTTAGTTTCCGTTTCAGCTTATTTCTTCCTCCCCACGTCCCTCTTTTATTTTACTCTATTTTGCTTTTGGCCTTGCCCTTTGGGCATAATTAATATACACAGATACATTTATGGCAATTATATACGCTCTCATATCATAATCGGGTCATCAGTTTTTTTCATTTCTTTTTTTTTTTACTTTTCTCTTTCGGTTCTTAGAGCTTATCGCCGAAAATGGCATCAGAGCCCACATTTGGTCAAACAAAACGGCTAAAAGCGACTTTCGTTGATTGCCATTTTGATGAGATATGAAATATTTTGTTATGTTTGTGAAACCATTTGTAAAATTGTTGGGATGATTATTGCAGTAAGCGATAAGATCATTTGTATGTATGTATATTGTTAATGAATGTTAATAACTTATTTTTCTACCGTTTACCTTTAGAAAATATTATAAAATATATACATATTATTAATAAACCGTTTTGCTTAAAGATTAAAGAAAAAATACACAATAAAACAAGCTAAAAACTCGAAACAAACTTATTCGCAAATAATAGTTGTTATTAAATAATATTTTATAATTTTTGTGTTTTAAAAGCTTGCTTAAGCTTAAAGAGAAGTTAAATAATAATTAAAATATAAATATGTTTTAAGCTAATTCACCACGAATTTGCTTTTATGTTTAAAATTATGTGACTGACTTATGTAAATGTTTGTGTTATGCAAAATACAATTGTGTAGAAATAAATAATTAATATGGGAAAAAAGTCATCGAATGAATGTGCATTTTCTTTAAGCAGATTTGATTGAAACTATTAAAAAGTAACTTTTAGTGTACAGGATTGAAAATATGGTACATAAATGTGTATATTTATGTAAGTATTTAAGTATGTATTCTCGTATACACTTTTATATTAGTCGAGCCCTTCGCTTGTAATAAAATCATGATGCAGTCAATTGCAACCCACAAACTAGTTAAGTATCCATCCACACTTGTAATCTTGACTGTTACTTCTGTTGCTGCTGTTGCGTCTCTGATTGCGATAAATCATTGACTGGCGCAACAAAGTAGAGCGTTGACATGTGAGTTGAAAGCGGCAGAAGCAGAAGCAGCAGCAGCAGCAGCCTCAACAACAACAACAATAACGGCAGCAAAAGAAAAATGCGCACAACACGGAATTAATGTCAACAACATTAGAAGATTGACGACAACAACAGCAACTGGCAACTGGCAACTGGCAACTGCTATCATGCATCTATTGAGCGATCCATCGATCCATCTATCAATACACAGGTATGAATAGAGAGTGAGACAGGCGACGATCACGGGGAGAAATTGTTGTCTGCGAAAATGGCAATGACAAACTTCTGACAATTAAAAAAATAACTTGGCAGCTCCGCTTGGCCTGTGGGCCAGCGTGAGAGTGCGGGAGATTGCCCAGCTAAAGGCCCCAGTTATGATTATAAAAATCGATAGTCCGAATGGGCACATTTCAGCATTTCAACATTTTCGAACGTTTCAGCTGTCTTTTTAGGCTGTCTGCCGCCCATTGACATGTGATATTTAAGAGCCGATGCTATAATTGCTATAATGAAACCATTTTTATTGGTTTATTCGAAGGGTAAATTTTTCCAAAATGTAGAAAAAAAAAATATAATTTTCAGATTTTTGTTTTTTATATATGCCTATAAAAAAATCTCTAACGTCTCAGTTGAGAAAGCAAATTTCATATCTAATTTTTCCATTTCAGAAATTATTTTTCTAAAGATTCAGGTTTGCATTTTTACTTATCAAAATATATTCTATGAAAAAAACTAAAAACTTTTTTAATTTTAAGAAATTTGTATTACACGTATTTGGAAATTATTTCTGAAAACGATTAAGTTTCCGGGATATCAAACAATTTATATTTTATTTATTATAATAAAGGAATGGTTCCTGGAACCAAAAAAGGCAGAGGACGTTCGTAAAATTGCAATAGCAATTTTTGTATACTTTTTTTTAGCATTTCAGCAACTGTCTGTCTGTCTGGGCTGTCTGCAGCCAAATGACATGTGGTATTTGAGCCCCTGATGCAGTAATTGCCCATCAAACAGCAATCATAAAGAGCACTATAAAAGGGCGTGGTGCAGGACTCAAAACTACATGTCTCGGTATGCAGTGCAGTTGGGTTGTGCTGTTGTTGCTTTCTGGTTCGCTGACGCTGCTGGCCAAGCTCAGCCACAGTCCGTGCAACGAATCCGACGTGGCGATAGGTAGGCGATAGGCGGTCAGGCCAATTAAATGATCGATTCAATGCAATTTAATTCAATTCAATTCAATGCAATTCGATGCAGCGCTCTCGCAGATCATCAATGGCCTGCAGCCACGTCAATTAGCCATATTGGCATTGCCCAGCTCGCGGCTACTTAGTGGGGATTGCGAGAATGATGACACCATCCAAGTGGATGACTTTATACAGAGGCTGCATGAGCTGTACTACAAGTCTGTCATATTTTACGACACGGAGCTCTTCTTTGACTACATTGATGCCAATCTGTTGGGCGCCATCGAGTGCGTCAATTTAATATTCCACGAACCGGATGAGCTATCGGCACGCATACAGGAGCGGCGACTGGCCCATCGGCTCAGTCTCTTCATCTTCTATTGGGGCGCCAGGCAGCCGCCAAATGCGACGCGCCTCAGCTTCGAGGAGCCGATGCGAGCGGTGGTCATCACACGACCGCGTCGAAAGGCATTTCGCATCTATTACAATCAGGCGGTGCCCACGGGTACCAGCCAGCTCCGCTTGGTCAACTGGTACGATGGCGACAATCTGGGTCTGCAGAAGACCCCGCTCCTGCCCAGCGCCGCTGCAGTCTATGCGAATTTTGAAAGTCGCGTTTTTCGTGTGCCTGTTTTTCACGTAAGTAGTTAATGGCAGTGAATGATTCTAGTGAAATTTAGTACTACTTTAAGTAGAATTGTGAACCTTATTAAGTGCATAAGATATTGGATTACAGATTACCTCGAAGTGGAATAATAATCATAATTAGTCTGTTATAGACTTTATCTCTATTCTTTCTTACTTACTTTGGCTATATTTTAAAGTAGAATTCAGAGCCAGTTTGAACAAGTGTTGCTTTAGTAAATGCATACTACAATCAGAAGACTTCCCTTTATTGAAGCATTTATTCTTGATGAAAGCAAATAGAGACGATACTCAATTTATTTCAAAAGAGCATTCGATTGTCTAACGCATTTTTTGTGTGGTTTTAGTAAGAGTTATTCTGTTAATTTTAGCAATCATTATTCATGGTAACATATTCAATTCAAATGTATAAACTGCATACACGTTAAACTCTCAGTCGCCGCCCTGGTTCTGGGTTAGCTACAGCAATGACAGCAACAGCAGTGAGGAGCCGTTGGAGGAGTACGAGAATATGGAGTACAATGAGGTGAATGTCACCGGCGGAAGAGATCATCGATTGCTGATGCTCCTGGCACAGCATATGAACTTTCAGTTTGCCTACATTGAGGCGCCGGGCAGAACCCAAGGATCACTGCGTGCCATGGATGACAATGGCGAGCTAAATGATAGCTTTACCGGTGGAATAGGCATGCTCCAGAGTGGCGTAGGTATCCAATGCGTACCATATTGCTAAGTAGTTGCCTTTTCCATGTGCTTCATAGTTGGCCGACTTCTTTCTGGGTGATGTTGGCCTCAGCTGGGAACGGCGCAAGGCAATTGAATTCTCATTCTTTACGCTCGCCGACTCTGGTGCCTTTGCAACGCATGCGCCGAGGCGCCTCAACGAGGCCCTGGCCATTATGCGTCCCTTTAAGCTGGACATATGGCCATATCTCATACTGACTATTGTGTTCTCTGGCCCGATATTCTATGGCATCATTGCCATGCCCTACAAGTGGCGCAGGCGTCGCATCGCCTTCGATGTGGAGCACATGGGCGATCTGTGCATCTACATGGCATACATCAAAGAGATCACGCCCTGTGTGCTTAAGGTCAAGCGTTTGAGGCGACCCCAGCCCTCGGCGCAGATGCCGCCACAGCTTTTCCAGCGTTGCATTTGGTTTACACTGCGCTTGTTCCTCAAGCAATGTAAGTAAGCAATGAGTTTGACCTTTACTTTGGATATGTAACCAATTCCATTGGGTATTCAAATTGAATTTCAAAATCTTAATCTTGAGTTTGCCCCACAGCATGCCATGAACTGTACCACGACTATCGCGCCAAGTTCTTGACTATTGTGTATTGGATCGCTGCCACGTACGTCCTGGCCGATGTCTACTCCGCCCAGCTGACGTCACAGTTTGCACGACCGGCACATGAGGCACCGATTAACACCTTGCAGCGTCTGCAGTCGGCCATGTTGAGGGATGGCTATCGTTTGTACGTGGAAAAGGAGAGCAGCTCCTTGGAAATGCTCGAGAATGGCACTGAGCTGTTTCGGCAACTATACGCCCTGATGCGACAACAGCAGCCGGATGATCCACGCGCCTTTCTCATTGACTCTGTGGAGGCGGGCATTAAGCTGATCACCGATGGCCGGGAAAACAAGGCTGTGTTGGGCGGACGTGAGACCCTCTACTTCAATATACAGCAATACGGCGCCAAGAACTTTCAGCTCAGTCAGAAGCTATACACTCGCTATTCCGCTGTGGCCGTGCAAATCGGTTGCCCCTTCCTGGACAGTCTCAATGATGTGTAGGTGTAGCTCAAGTTTTTAAATTAGACTTCTCCGATTAATAGCACAGTTGATCAGAGTCACCCACATCGGGTTACTATATCTTATGGTGCCATATGAGCAATTGTTCGAATTTAAAATTATCTTTTAAGCTATATCTTTCAAACATTAATAGTCTTTTTTAAGCATCATTAAGTCTTCGGCAAACCGAAGATCAAATTTATTATTTTAATATATTCTTCTATGCTGCATTTATTGATTAACTGAGCGATCACTTTGTATTAAGCTTAATGCATTTGTTTGAGGGCGGCATACTGGACAAGATGACAACGGCTGAATACGAGGCACAGTCTCGTATGATGACCAAGGAGCAGGCGCAGCAATCGAAGGAATTGGCCGCTGTTGAGAGTGCCCAAGCCAATGCCAACACCAAGAGCAACGAGGCCAAGAACCAGCCACAGCACACACAGGACAATGAGATGATTAGCGCTCTCAATCTACGAATGCTGCAAGGCGCCTTCATTGCCCTCGGCGTGGGCTCGCTCACGGCAGGTCAGTGGGTCAGGCAAGCACTGCCCGAATTAATCATTCATTATTATGAAACTCGCTCGCTTCTAGCTCTAATGCTCTTGCTCGAGCTCTTCTATCGACGCCTGAATCTGGCGCAGTCGCTGCGACGCTGCCGCCAACGTTGGCTGCGTCGCTGGCGCCGCTTTAAGCGGATGCTGCGTCACCTAACCGTGCGAATCTTTGCTCTGAATTGGGGTTGATTACTTTATAGCATCGTAGTTTGTATGCAAATCATTAGCAATGCGGCTGTTGGGTGCCACTGCGCCACTGAATTATTTGCTAGCGTCAACAGTGGCACAAAAACGATTAGAATAAATATACTTATTAATATATATTTATAAAGTTATTGAGCGTTTTCGTGTATATGTTAATTAAATCAATTGTCTACAAATGTCGCAAATGTGACTACTAATTTTGAGTTTAAAAATGCAGTTTAACAAAACTATTCTGAAACATTAAAATATAAATAATATACAATATCAAAATGGAGCGCATAAGAAAATCAAAATTATCTTTTTTATAACTAAGCCATTCAAATCGGACTTAAATGAGTAGCCAATGTTTTTTAGTCAATGCAAATAATAACCCGAATGTGCCCCAAAAAAATGTATATACATATATATAGCGTATGCCAACATTAATGTAGGTCGCTGAGGAATGAGCTCGTATTTCATCGATGATTTGTGTTGTGATGTGGCTAACAATGACAGTAATATTGTGTTTTAGTGATGTTTCCATTCTAACCCAGTTCCACTGTGCTTAACTGACTTCCTCGACGACTGCTCGGCTTGGTTTTGTCTTTGGCATAATTAATGCGCCTGGCCAGAAGACAAGCGGTGCTGCATGTTATAATTAATCTGTAGCTTGAATTGGATGCGGGCGCAGCTGCCGTCGCCTTTGCTGAGGTATCTTTTTGAGTTTGTGTCTTAAGTCTTTTGTTTGGTTTTGTTGTTTTTTGCGCTCAATGTGGCCTAATTTCCCAAGCGGCGCAACATAATTTTCGTAATAATTTCCCATTTCCTTTTCATAATGAAACCAAAACAAAAGCAAACGGACACAGAAGCAACACAAACGAATTTGCCCACTGGCTGCCAGAAAGCACAAAAATGTTCGTTCCGTTGCCCTTAAAACATAAAACGGTTTACGATTTTCGTACCGTAATTAAGCAAAATAAATATAAAAAAACCAACAAAAAAAAAAATATGAAAAAACATAATAAAAAAGAAGCCACAAATTAAAACGTCGTCTTCTGCGTTGCGGCGCAGCACAAACAAAAAATGCGACAGCGGGCGAAGAAATTGACTTTTACTTTGCCCCACGAAAGACGAATCGCTGACGACGACGATCATTGTAGAAAGTGGTTCTAGCCAGTTTGTGCTCCATCGTCGATCGGTTCGCTGGTTCCCGGTTCCTTGGGCCATTCCATTACCATGCGCTCTTCAAGTGTCATTCGGCGCGAAAGTCAATTGCATGTTTGCTTTACGGCTATCAGTTGGCTCTTGTTTGAACCCGTACTTGTATTTCTTCTGAACAGCGGTTTCAATTTCAAGAATCCCATAGATCATTGTCATCTGTCATCTTCAGGCCGGAGCGTGTGAGAGTTTTCAGTTTCGTTTGGGACCAACTCTGAAGCTTTTTGCTGCTGTCATTGCCATGGCCTCAGAAAAAGAAACGCCTTTGGGCGTACCTAGAGCCATTACTAATTATATAGTTTCTATTTTGCTTTCCAACGGAAATCTATACCCCTACCAGCCCTACACCATCCAAAGGGGCCCTAATAATATGCGGTTAGACTCAAAAATCAGGGACCGAAGGTTAGCGGATCAAAGTTAAAGTTTCGATAAAGTTTGAACACAATTGGTTAAATCAGAAAACGCATGTCAAGAACAAATATTCACAGCCACAGCTGTAATCTGCAATTAAAGCTGATTTGTTATTGAGGCAAGCTCTATGAGGATGGCAAACGAGGAAGTCTTCAATTTTAATTGTATTTCAATATGACTAAGAAATCTTGAGTTGTAATTGCATTGCCTAAATACACCTAAAAACAAGGTTAACAATAAATGGACCTGCTTTTATATTAAAAATAGATTGCTAAGCAATTCAAAATACTTTTGATAAATAAGCCCATATGACTTGAACAGAACAGAAACATTTGCAGCGTTCCACATGGAGTGTCAACACGCTTAGACATGCTTTAGAAATATACAAATTGTAGTCACTGTAGTGTTAGAAATGCCCGCCTTGGTTAGCTACAAAGTAGCAAAGTACAAAATATAGCATTAAGATAGGTAACATTTTTGCGGGTTTAGCGTTGGATTCTTATCTGGTTTTTTGTAATTTGTTTGCCTCAATGCGCAAATGGGGCACATAATCAGTTAACCTTAAGCTGCATACAAATGTACTCGGCGCAACTCGAACGCTTGAGTAATTTTACTCTTAAAACATACAACTGAAGAACTTCGACTCCAACTTTACTGTACACATAATTGAAAATTGAAAAACTTCACATGCGCATTCCAAAGTCAAACGACTTCTGTTGACATTGAAGCGTTTGAGTCAAAAGCCATAACTGGTGGCCAAGAGCCAGTTGCTTCCTGGATAGGAGCTTTCTAACATGGGCGGACATGGGCATGTGCAATATGATGGATAGTTTGCCACGCGCATTGCGAAAACTTGACCAACAATTTAATGTACCGTGAAATATTGTTAGCCATTTCCATTCTCATTTCCATTTCCATTTCCATGACCATTTCCACATGGAGCGGGAGGGACGTTAAGTAATATTTGAGCTAACGATTGCTGGACTGGCCAATGCTGCGTATGCTTCATGTGCAGTCAAAGCAGCTGCAGTCCGCCCATGGCTAATGATCCCAGCCAGCGGCGTCGGTGTCTGCATTCAAGCGTCAAATTAAAAGCAAAGCAAGAAAATAATAATAAAAACAACACTTGCAAGTGCAATTTGACTGAGGCCAGTGCAAAGTTGATGTACAAGCTAATGCCGCTGCAGATGCAGATGCCGAGATGCTGATGCCGAGATGCTGATGCGCAATCCAGATCTTGGCGAACGAAATGAAAAGTCATCATAATCAACAATTTTAAAATATTAGTTGGCAACAAAAAGCGCTGCGATGCCGTCGGCCAATGATTGTGAACTTGATTTGGGGCCAATTTTCTCTTTCATTGGCCACGGCCAACGGTGACCAGCAGCAGCAGCAGCAGCAGCAGCAGAGGCAGCAGCAACACCAGCACCAACACTAGCTGCAGCCGGTTGTGCCACCAACAGCTCCGCAACGCATGCAAAAATGCCAATTAATGTGGCTGCTGGCTGTGTGTATGTTTGTTTTAATACCCTGTACTTATTGAAAACGAGTAAAAAGGGTGCTCTCAATTTGTACAAAGCGACCAACGCATCATCAGCTGATCAGATCTGGCCATGTCTTTAATATAGATAAAAATCGATCACCTTCCTTTGGCATATTACTAGCCATAATATTAGAACTAAGCAGACA
The DNA here is from genome assembly GCA_035042055.1 of Drosophila macrothrix. Lineage (NCBI taxonomy): Eukaryota > Metazoa > Arthropoda > Insecta > Diptera > Drosophilidae > Drosophila > Drosophila macrothrix. The sequence continues at coordinate 11,024,680 of JAWNLX010000604.1, forward strand.
ATACAATGTATTGTACAGGGTATCGAATAGTTGTGCTCTCTGCACTAGAGCACTCTTTCTAGTTGTGTTTATCTGTGTGTGTTGCGATTGCAGGCCGGCACAGTTTTTTGCGCTCAAGAATCTGCAGTCTTCGATTTGAACAGCATTGGTGCGATGCAGCGATGCCAACCACTTTCTAATCTAACCCACAAGCGGCTGCTTTGACTGCTTTGGCTGCTTCGGCTGCTGCTGCTGCTACAATCGTCGTCGCAATTTTTGGGCTCAGACTTTGGGAGTCTCTTGACTGGCTGACTAGCTATTTTTAACGGCGCACTTTTCATTTCTGTGTCGTTTCTGTATTTATTTTTTTTTATTTTTTTGGCGGATGCGCCTTCATTTGTTGGTTGTGTGCTTGTGCTTGCCCACTTTCCCAGACAGAGTCTAAAATGCGGAAAAATAGCGAGAGTGAAAATTCGTTGCCGGCATAAATTAACTGTAAACTGTAAAAATATGAAAAGCGATAGCGAAAAGTCTCTTTTGCATGAAAGAAAAGAAATAACCAAAAAAAAAAAAGTGAAAACTCGTATGGTTACTTATGTTTATGGTTTTACAATTCTTAAAACAGCAAAATTCGCTCACTTAAAGTCAAAGTTGAGATAATGTTGATTTTATTATTTTTTGAGTCTATTACAACAGCTAACTGGCAGCGACGGCAACGGCGACGGCGGCGTTCGCGTCGGCGCGCCGTCGCCGTTAAAAGCGAAGAGAAGTGAAAATTTCTCCACGCACTTGCGCTGATTTAGTTTTGTCAGACAATTGCGTTGCTATTTTTATGGGCTTTTTGAAAGTGCTTAACTACTGCAATCCGTACATAAAACGGCAGCACGCCATGAACTTAATTATAATAACAACAAAAGGCGGCAATTCGTGTTTGCAAACATACCAAAAAGCAAACCAAAAAAAAAATAAATAAAATAAAAAGAAACATTAACAAATGGCGTACCGCAACATACAAAATATGTTGAAATATTTGTGTAAAAATGTATCTTGAACGTACAAATTAATGCAATGATGTGCAGCGAGGCGTGCAGCATGAACATTTTTTGGGCCAAGAAGAACGTTGAACCAAAAAATGAATATGCAATCAAAATGTGCATGTTGTTGTTGCTATTGTTGTGCACTTAATTAGCTTTGTTGTTGTTGTTGCTGATTTTGTGGTGGGCATCCTCTTCTTCTAGCGCTTCTTCTTCTTTAATGTTGTGCAAGCGCAACAATAACGTTGTCTACTATTTTGCGCTCCAAAAAGCTTCAACGGCCATTGCACAAAGCAATTAATTTAAGGCAAATGAATAAAATATAATGGAAATGAGCATTCATTTGAAGGCTGCTGTGGTCGACGGTGACGCCGATGCCGATGCTGAAACCAGCATCATGCCTGCCACTGCTGCTGACCCAAATTCACCGTCAGCTTTTCCAAAATGCAGTGTTGCAAATAATTTGAAAGTGTAATTTATGACTGCGACACGACGCTGGACTTGTAGACCGGGACCTGGACTTGGACCAGACACGGCAACGACGGCAGCCAGTTTAAAACTTTCAATGCATCGTTTGGCGTGGGCGATGGCGAGTGCTGGCATAATGCCGGCAGTCTTTTGGTTGAACACCCGGCTAATGTGCTTCAAACTGCATAAGTTTTGCAATAAAAATTAATATTTTATTTTATTAGAGCCGCAAGCCAATTTCTTTTTAAATTGGCGCGAGACTTTCGCTTGTACTTAAAACGATTCGGCTAACACCCATCTGGCAGCATAGTTGATCATATTTTACTGATCTGGCCACGCTCGGCTTATACGTATGAGAGTCAACTGTAGAAGAGCCACACTCTTATAATGGCACATCGAGCGATATGAATTTTTATTTAGGTAATTATAATAGACGTCTGATATACTATATATTTTACCATTTCCTCATATTAATTTCAACGTTTTACAATTTTTATACAGCAACTAGAGAAAATTTAAAAATTGATTTAAATAAATGCCATATTAAATATTTATATATAAGTATATACATGCATTCATTTTAATCGGTATATGAGTGAGCATATATTTATATAACTATTTAATTTTTAAAATTTATTTGTAAAAAGGCGACCAGCTAAGTGCGGTATTTTTTATCCCCATATATTTGAAAGTGGAAACCAGCGATCTGGCCACCCTCGCAGATAAAACGCGCGGTCTGGCAGTCCAGTGGCGTGGTTAATGTGCTACTGCTCTCTCCATGGCTTTCTTCACTCTCCGTCTCTCTTCAGCAGTCCACATTCGAACGCACGTAAGAACAAACGAGCAGAAGGTTTTTGTGCTGGAATTTAATTTGTTAGAGGAAGAAAAAACAATAATAAAGTTTTGCTTTCATTCCAAACAAAATTGAGTGGATAAAAAACTGACAACCGGCCGTGCATTAGCCGTTTCAATTAACAGTGCCAACATAAATCTATTTAATATAGCCACTGTGTGTGTGCTGCGCTGGGCGTGCAAGGCGCAGCAGAAACTATTTTTTGTGGTTGGTTGCGTAAAAGGTAAATTACCAAATCAAGCGTAAGCGTGCAACTGCCTGCTATTCTGCTAAAATTTGTACAATTTAGATGCATATTGTGCAATTGACGAGTGCAGACAGCGGCATATTTTGAAATGAAGTTACAATTTTGTGTTCGTTTGTGAAGTGTGTGCAGCGCATACATATTTTTTGTCTCATCGTCGCCATTTTTAATCAGTCGTTTTTCGCTGACGTGTGTGTTCTATGGTTGGCTCGCTCGCACACGCCGTATTGGTGGCGTCGCCAGTGTTGTGAAACACAACTCAATGTGCATTTTATTTAAACGAATTTCGCACATTTTAGTTTTACTTTAAATAAAAACAATAAATATTTGAAGTAATTTGCATTGCCATTTAGTGATTTGTGCACATAATGGAAGACCTCACCAAGAACATAATATTCACAAACGCCATCAACGGCCAACCGACAACGATTCAATACCAAACAGCAGACGGCACCATTCTTAAACAACCCAAAATCGAGGGCCAGAAGGCCGATCAACAGCCCACCTTTTACTACACAACAAATGTGAGTGGAACGTTAAATGCGTTACATGCTTTGGCATATTTTCATTATTTCTGTTTGGTTTTTGTCGCAATATGCAGGGCAATGGCGGCACGGTGAATCTGGCACAGTTGGCCACCACAGACGACAATAAGACTTGCTACATTACACAGCCAGTTGGTGGCTACAATTATGCTCTGGTCAACGGAATGCCCCTCAATCAGGGCACTGTGGGCATCGCCACTGTAGATGCACAAGGACGTATACAGATTGTCAATCAAAATAAGCCAATTGCAGCGGTAAGTCGAAAAGAAGGCTTTGCTAAACAAGTAATGTGTGAATATGTCAGCTTAGCGGTTGTTAAAAGTTTTATTAAGAGTAGATAAAGTAGTAGACTGTAGCTAAACATGGGGCAATCATTAAGTAAATCGTCAAAATCTTCTCTCCAGACAATTTCACCACTGCAAAACACAATATCAAACATCAGCTTCAAGTGTGATGTCTGCTCGGAGATGTTTCAGCATTTGGCACTACTCAACGCTCACAAGCGGATGCACACTGATGGCTCCGATCCGCAGCAGCATAACTCACAGCAATCGAATGATGCCATCACGGTGGTCAATGCACAGGGTTTGGTGCAGACACAAAATATAATCACCGGCAATGGACAGATGGGACAGATACAAATCGTTGCTTCCGATTCACTGGAGCCAGTGCAACAGTCCGTCATGCAGCAGCAACAGCAGCAGCAGCAGCAACAACAGCAGGCATCACAACAGCAACAGCAGCACGACAATTCCAAGTCGAGCAAGTGCATCAATTGCGGCACTGCCATGATGCAACAGTCGAAGCGCAAGGGTCCCAAGCAGGTGCGCTGCGAGTCCTGCATGCAGGCGGAGCAGGCGGCGCAACAACAAATATTTGTGGCACCCGATGGTAAACACAATATCTTCAAATGTGAAGATCTAATTGTAAACTAAATATTTTCCATCCATAAAAACAGGTCAAATGGCGCATCCTGTGCAAATCATATCAACTACACCCCAGGCGCAAGCTCAGCTTCAGCAGATTGTTGCCCAGCAAACTGGCAGCACAACCCCCAAGCGAGAACCGAGCTCATCCGGTCATCATCCGGTGAAGAAGCGCAACTCCCAACAGATGACCAAATGTCAAAAGTGCAATGGTTCCGGCGTCGTTCTAATGGGTCAACACACACATACACATACTGGCGCCAGTGGCTCCGTCAAACAAAATTCTGTCACCGTGAAGACCGAGTGGGTTTTTCACCATCATTAAAACTATTGCATATTCGAAGCTAATGTTTATTTGTTTTGCTTGCAGAAATCCCAGTAAACCCTTCAGCTGCAACATATGCGGCGGCCTCTTCTCACGCTACTCCAGCTTGTGGTCACACAAGAAGCTGCACAGCGGCGAGAAGAACTACAAGTGCACCATCTGCGGACTGGCATTTGCCAAGGCCGTCTACCTTAAGAACCATGCGCGCATACACACTGGCGAAAAGCCCTACAAGTAGGTGACGACACCCAAAATGAAACGCATTTTATGTTTATCATTTACTAATTAATATATGTGTGTCTTATTTGTGTGCAGATGTCAAACTTGTGGAATGCAGTTCTCGCAATCGCCGCATCTGAAGAATCACGAGCGCACGCACAGCGGCGAACGTCCGTATGTGTGCGGGGTGTGCGACAAGGGATTTGCGCGTCATGCCACGCTGTGGAATCATCGTCGCATACATACCGGCGAGAAGCCGTACAAGTGCGAAATATGCGGCTCGGCCTTTTCGCAGGCGGCACACCTGAAGAACCATGCCAAGGTGCACTCCGGCGAGAAGCCGTACAAATGTGAAATATGTTCGGCAGCGTTTGCCGATCGTTTTGCGTTGAAACGCCACCGGGGCATACATCAGAAGTATGGACAAACGGCGCCCAGGCAGCCGGCTGGTGATGGCATGGTCGTGCACAAGCAGGAGCTGCCAGACATGGATGACGATGCGCAACAGGAGGTGATCATCGGCGGCTTATAGATAAGAGCAACCAATGCCAATGCCAAGACGACTAGCACAGCAACAACTACGGCAGCGGCGTCCGCCTATCAATCGGCCACGGGTACGGGCATGGGCACAAGCACGGGCACAGGTTTGGGAACAGGCTCATTTTCAACGCATCCGTATCCAGGCTATTACTATCAGTTGCCAACGACACAGAATTCACAACGTCAGGATGAGCTGTCAGAGCAGGGCGCCGCCTTTAGTTCGGCATCAAACTATTGAGCTGGCGCCTGTACATAATAATAATAATAGTAATCGAGGCAGGAGGAGAGCATCGTCATCATCACCATTACCAGCTAGGCACCATTAACGTTATATATACATATATTATTAATATTATTATTTTTTTTAATAACGTAGTTTTTCATGTAGGGCTTTATAAATTGGGCTTGGTGGATGTCTCGAAAGAGAACCGCCAAAACGCTTTTTTACGTTTAACAACAAAACGATTCGAACCTAATTTATTCATAGATTGTAACATAGATATGGCGCAATGTGTGTGGTACATTATAAGTGTTATAGTCTATTTCCGTATACAAATTGTAGCTGTAATTTACACGGATTTATATAAGCGGAGGAGCGTGCGTTAGGCGCATCGAAAGCAAATACGTAAGAATCTACGCAGGCATGTACTATATACATACATACATACATAATATACATCCGTATCGTCATTGGTATATGTATATATACATATATGGGTAGGACATTAATTCGTTTAAAAACAATACTAGCATTAAGAAGCAAAACAAACCAACATTTTAAATACAATTTATGTAAATCTAAATAAGTATTACACGAAACAATTATAACTTTAATAAATAAATCATATTTGAATAATTTCAAAACTATTTACTTATCATATCCTAGCGCAATACGTCCTTAGCTTCTATTCAGTTTTTCGGCCATATTCCCATGTATCCTTTTAAAAATATAAAAGTAGATGTTTTTTAATTCGTGAGAGCCAGGTCAGACCCATTCAAAAATATTCGAAATTTTCCAGTCAGAAGAAGTCATCGAAATTGAAAAATCGCCTGAAACTTGGCAATCTTATAGACTATTAGGATATATTTCGATCTACAAGCAAGTCAAATGAATATATTGGAGGGTCCTTCAAACCACAGAGATAAAAGTTTTTCCTGTATGCATAATAATGGTCATATCTCAGAAGTATATTTGTGCATCTTTGCGAGCCACTTTACCCATTGCTCGTAATTACCATAAGCTGGCCAAAGGACATCCGAATCTCTCTGGTAGCTTTCGAGTTATCAGGAATTTTGCATTTTTGGTCCGATTTCGTTCGCCTTTTGATTGAAATTTTTTGATTGGTTCAATAGAGTTAGTCCTTATAATCCTAACTCACGATGTTCATCGAATCCGCAAGATACGCACGAGTTCGAGTTTTCGTCTAAAAAGTTGCTGTCCCAGCTTTTTTACACATCCTAAAAGTATGCTAAGAGATTTTAATTTTCAACATCTACTTTGTACAACAGATTTTATTGTTGGCTACAAAAGTATGCTTTAAAATTTTTGCTTTTCTGAAATGAATTCAGCACCTGTTCTTGTGATTATATTCGACTGTATTATGACAGTTTAATTAGACCAACGTCGTTAAGACCCTTATTCTTATTGCCCACAGCCACTGGCAACAGGATGGATTGAAACTCATTTTATTTCAATAATGTTGAATGCATTTTATTTATTGTATTTCAAGTCCTTCTTACAAGTACTAAACAACTTACAGTTTTCTTTATATTGTTTGAGAACTAATGATGTTTGTTGTACGAATCTGTAGAATTGTGTTAATTAAAGCGCTTTTTTACTCATATGTATATAATGTAATGAATGTTTGCATGTATGTATATGTATATGTATTTGTATATGTATATGTATTTGAATACAATTTCTTTTGTATTATTTACACAAAGATGTATAATTTGTTGTAATTTGGTTAAGCAATTTGAACTAGAAAAGGAATATTTGGAGAGTTACCGATCTAATAATATTTATTTTAGCTAAAAGTGAATGTCAAAATTTTGGTTATTGGGCATTATATTAGCTTTTGATTCTCAACTCTAGTATTTAGTACACAAAATTTAACTAATAAATATATATTAAAGCTAACCTAGATCCGCATTTGACTTACACATAAATAAAAAACCTAATTTCAAAGGCTACAAAATGTTACGCTTTATTTTTGGAGGGGCAGAACAAATTCAACAAACTTTAAATAAGGCCATAAGCAAACAATTTGCTCTTGTTACATTTAACACATAGAAGAAGTTATTTGTATTTATGTATGCATGTAAATACTCAAGTATTTGTAGTTAGTTATATATATGTATATATATATATATATATATATATATATATATATATAGTTTTTGATGTGTCTATGTGAATTGCAATATAAAAAGTGAGGTTATGCTTCGAGTAGCGCCGCAGCTTATATAGGAAATTGTCTTGTGTTTTCGCATTAACTTAATTCTTGTCTCTTAAGCTAGAAAGTTGAAAGTGTTTTAGTTTTTCTTTCTTGCTACTTGGAAGCTGCAGAATAGATCTGAAGGATTCAGGGGTAACTTTCAGTGCGATCCATTGAGAACTGTGAAGGACATCTTTCAACAATTAATGGGTCTCAACTCTGTCAACCATACCTTGCAGTTATATAGCATGTAGCTTTCGCATGTGACTTGCTGTCACCTGTAAGCTCAGTGATATATGATAGTAAAGCTTGACGTTTTTTAACATTAGTTTTTAAATTTAGAAGTTAGTTTCTTTTTTTTTTGCTGGTGGCTTTAATTCCCCCAAATAATAAATGTTTTTCGTTTAATTTGGTTTGGTTTTTTTTTCTTTTTTTTTTTTAGATAGTTTCCGAGAGTTCTATCGGGATCTGACAAATGGATAGGGACTGATGGTGTTCCAGACAACGAGTGTACTTTTTTTCTTTTTTGGAAGTGGAGGGCACTACTGATATATGACGCTTGTGTGTGCTCACACTTGCCCTTGTTACTAGTAGATAACTAGCTAATTGCAGTAACTGAACAGCTGACTAACTAACATGAATATTTGTAGTAGTAGAGTAGAGAACGATAGTAGAAGCGACTTGTTGTTCAAAGACTTAATTACTAAATCCAGAGAGCAAAACCTGGAAGCGATTGAGGCACTCTCACATCCGTGTGCTCTCCAAACCACAGCTCAGGGCGTCATCATCACCAAAGGTGGTCCTTTTTTGCCTGATGCTGCTGTTGCGGTTGCCAGCCTTTAATCAACTTGATGGCGTGGTGCGTGTGAGCAGCTCATCATCGTCCAGCTGGGCGAGGGCGGCGGGTGAGCCGACATCAATGGTGGTCACACGATTGCCACCACCATCTGCCGCCGAGGGCAGCTTGATGAACTCACTGTCCGTGTGGACGGGCATTATGATGCAGACGAAACTCTGGCCAGTTTGCGAGTTACGCGGATGCAGCGTCACCGGATTAAACTTGTCCGCCTGGCCGTCCGTGTAGGTCTGCAGTCGCTGATAGATCTCCGGATAGTGTTTGCGAAGGAGTACGCCACGGCGCGACAGAATGTCCAAGATGTTGGACAATATTAACTCCCGGTTGCCGGGCACGGTGCGCAGACCCGGATTGAAGGTGAGTATGAGTATCTCGGTGCTCTCCGGCACGGCCATCACAGCGAGTGGTTGCTGCAGTGCCTGCTGCTGCAGCTCCAGTTCGGCGAGCACAGTCTTGCACAGCTTCAGCTTGGCACAACGCGAGACCAGCTGGCGTTCCCAGCGCACTGGCGCCTGACCCATGCCCGGCGCCTCGGAGACCACACAAATGGCCACATAGATCAACATCTTTGACTCGGGCTTGTATTCGGTGCTGAGCTTGAGCAGTTCCGAGTACAGTTCCAGACCCATTTCGGCCGGCATAAGATCCGGCCAGCGTACATACGATGCCTCGCCCATGCACTGAAATCCATGCTTGATAAAACCCTCCGCTGCCTCCGCGCTGCGAAAGAGCACACGGACAACACCACGTCCCTGCGACAGGCTGCCCCGGCGCGCCAGCAGGCTAAGATGCCGCTGAGAGTCAAGGTCGTCCTTGCACGTGGCTAACACCTGCCGGCACAAATTGGAGGCGCGCGAGTGGAGACACGCCTTCCGATGCTTCTCCCAGTGGGCGCGCCGACACTCACGTGAACAATATAGATGGGTACAATTATGGCATGACTTGTACAGCTTCTTGGCTTCGGCGGGCGTGGCACTTGCCTCACACTTGGTATTGCGGCAACGGATCTGCAGCAGCTGCTGCTGCTGCTGCTGCTGCTGCTGATCGCCGTTATTGCCCTTATCCGCCTGGGCGGAATTGGAGTCGCCAAGCGAAACGCGTCGGTTGCCGGCATTGCTCGGAATCTGTGACTGTGATTGCGATTGATATTGAGCTTGTGATTGCGATTGCGATTGTGATTGCGATTGCGATTGGTTTGGTTGATTCTGATTTGGATGCTGTTGCTGTTGCTGTTGCTGCTTCTGTTTCTGGCTGGGCGCGTCTCCTTCGCTGCGACGACGCAGCAGCTGCTGCTCCACCTCCAGCTGTTGCTGGCGACTCCTACTACTAGCTGTTGTATCTGCTGTGGAAGAGAATCGAAGGCGATATGCGTAAAGCCGATTAGTCGAACGCGTTTACTGCACAGCCAATAAAATCTTTCAAAAATCACAATTAACAACAACAACAACAATGAGCATTCAAATGGATGTTTTAATAGGATGTTTTTGGTTTTTGTTTTTTATATATATCTTGCCTCGCATGCTGGGAGCAGTTCTAGTGGAAAGGGTACTTTCAGTATATATGCATGTTTTAGTGTTGAATAACGACGCAAGCGCAGCGTATATGATATATGTATGTCATGTATTTTTTCTCAGTGTAATTTCGTTCGAAAATAAGAATGGAAAGTAAAATGTTCAAACTAGAACTAAATGCGCTTGATAGATTGATAGATAATATTTAACCAAGTATATGAAGTTGTTTCAGCAAATCTACAAGAAACGTTAGGATTTAAGAGTATATAGTATATAAAGAGAACACATAGCACTGAGTTAAAGGCCTTTGTATATTGTATTTAGTATATATACATATACATATATGGAGAATATATAGGATATAGAGCTTTATATGTAAACAACAAACAAGAACTGAAGTAGTTTTTTTTTCCTATACCCATTTGTCTCTTCTCTCTTTTTTTCACATAATTTTCCAAATATCATTTTTTGTTGTTATCTTTTCATTTTTAGTTTAGTTTTTTTTTTTTTTTTTTTTGGTGGGTATCGGATATATTGGATCAAAAACTTACAGGTTCATACCTGTCGTCGAGGACCCTGCTATGGTCGACGCTGCTGCTTGGTTTCTGTTGTTGTTGTTGCTGTTGGTGTTCTGGCTGTTGGAGGAGGAGGTAGTTGGCAGTCCTAAAAGTGAGGCTAAGACATCTTCTAGCGATGCATTGCTCAACGAGCGTTCAGGCGCTTTAGATGCAATTTTAATTACAAAGTTTGTTTTTTTTTTTTTTTTTTTTGGGACCAAATTTGTTGCACAATATATTTTTTGTTTTGTTAATAATGCACGATATAAAATATAAGAATACAAAAACAAATTGTTGTTAGGCTTGAAAAAATATATAGCGCATTAAATGTTCTTATATCTAAAATGGGGGGGAATTAATTATGTTCATTAAATGATTGAGATAAGAAATCGAAGTGAATATATTAAGTTTTAATCAAAAATTACACTGAGAAAATGGCTTATGTACAAGCGTGTATTATTCAGTTGTAAAGAGCAAAGGGTATCTCAACTATTTCTACAATGCAGCTAAAATAATAAACAAAGGAACACATTTGAAAAACTACAAAATGATAACATTTCGAATAAAATTGATGTAAATATTGTTCAGTTTTTATTGTAGCCACCATTAGCGAGGCAGACATATAAAGCACTTGATATCGTTATTTTTTGTTTAGAATCTATAATAATAATTTTTACAAAAAATTATAGGTGTATATATATTTGTATGTAGCATAAGAGTATGCGATCGAGAAGGAAATATCTTCGAGTCGTCGTTCGTTGCATTCTAATCAAATTACATTACATATAAATATATAAAAGAAATTAAATTTATAGCACGCTTAGTTGTTAAATAGTCGGCTGTTATTATTGTTTATCTTGTTATTCTTTTTTTTGTTTTGTTGTTGCTGTTGGTAGACGAATTTTGCTAATTTTAAAAACGAAGCCTAAAATCGAAAATTCCAAAATGAAAAATGTGTTTCTGGTGGTGAATTTTGAGCAGAATTTTAAATGAGTTATGCCAACGAGATGCATAGCAAACTTATACGCAGATAAGTAAGCTATGCAATTTGATTGCATTGAATTGGGCGACAAGGAGGGACGAGTACAATAATAATAAAAATATGCAATAATGGTAATATTGATAATAATACAATAATAATTAACTGTATATGCCATAGCTGTGTTTATTAAAAATTAATTATAAAATTAAATATTATATTTATTAAAATAAGTTTTGTAAACACTAAAAAAAAAACTACTCATGTACGTTATTGCTTTTGATATGCTCAAATAAGTAGGTTGTCAATTTAAAATGGATTTGTGTCGAAAAATTGGTTAAGAACGTTTTTGTAATTTACAGTCGTTAAAACAACAGAAACTTCAAATGCATTTGCACTTTGCGCCCTATTATCTAATATTATTATTTTCTTATGTTTTCTTTCTTTTTTTGTTGGTTTTTTTTTAATGATAAACACCATAATACAAATAAAAAACAAATGTAGAAAATTGCATTTCAAGCTACATTTGTGTATGGGTGTGTGTGTGTTGTGTGTGTGTTTGTGGGTGTGCGTCTACGAAATCATATAATTTTTTTTGGGTATATAAAAAGCATATGTAAGCATAGCTACATATGTATTCATATGTATGTATATACATATATGTAATTATGAAAATTAATATGTATAAACGCATTTCTCATTTGTGACCTTTGTGCACAATTACAAAAGCAATTTTTGTGATAGATAAATAAAAACAAATCAAAGAGATAACTAGGATACTAGGATAAAATCTAAGCAGGCCATTATTGGCCAGGTGCTGCTGCTACTGCTACTGCTGTTGGTCAGATATAAATGGTGGACTCACCGCCACCGCCGCCGACTCGGCTAAGTCCGTTCATGCGTAGTGGCGGCTGTCCAATGGCAACCACCGTTGTGGCATCCAAATGGAGCTGTTGATGTTGATGTTGCTTGTTCTGCTGCTGGATTGGGGGCGGGCTGCTGCTGCTATCAATGACGGGCGTTTGCGGTGAGTCCAGCGGACGTGTGCCAACGAAACTGCTCTCCAGCCAGCACTTTCTGTACGGATGGATTGAATTAGACAGATTATTAGTCTTCAGTATGTCTTACTTAAGCCAACAACACAAATACAAATACAAATACAAATACAAAAACAAAAACAAAGAGCAAACACCAGGCGAGTAGTAAAATCAATAAGTGACGTCACAGCAGATGTGACTCAACTGACGTTGCACTTGTGGCAGGCGCAACTGCACTAACCTTACACAACTATTTGCATGTTATGCCTAATGCCAACGCATCCCCAAAAAAGGGGGGGAAAAAGAAATACGCATATGATTAAGGCACTCTAAACTCGGCCAACTAACTCACTTGGTTTATATAATTCTATTTGCAATTTAGGATATATATTTTGTTGCGCAGCGCTCTTTTCGGGTAGCGTTTGGTAGCAGACGTCGCACACGAATGATGTGAAACACACAAATACCAGAAGGCAAAACCCAATTGTGGGATCGAGAGCATAAAAGAGTCCTTCGTTTCCGCGGGTTGGCGGGAGGGGTGGGTGGGTTGGTATATTCTGTGTCACTGGTGTGTGCGAGCGCGAGAGAAAGAGATGGAGAGAGATAAACATAGGACTGGCAACTGGCAACTGTTTGGAGGGTTGCTGCGTCTCGGAACTGCGGAAGCTGCGGCTATGTGGGGCGCCACGCTGGCGGCCTGACAATAGGAAAAGAGCTTTTGCAAGTGTTCCAGAGAAATGCTTGGAATAAGACTAAGCATAAATATAAATGTAATTTTTACTCATTTTAAACTAAGCTTTAAATAACTATTTTGCTTTTAAATAAACTACAACTTTCTTCTTCGATTTTCGATTTAAAAATCGAAAAATTTCCTAATCTGTTTATGACTATCACATAATATTTTATTGCCAATCTTCGACTTACGTACTGCCAACAACAAAGACAATTTTGGCTATTATCATAGGGTAATCAGCTGACCAACAAGCCCACACAAATAGACCTTCTGAGCATAGCACCCTGTATGCGAATTTGCTCCACTTTAATATTATTGATTTGCATTATGATTGGCACTGGCAAAGGGCTATGTGGACTCCACTCGAAACATGTGCAAATGGGCCGCACTGATTGCACAGGTATTGGGAGTGGGGCTTTTGGGTAGGAGCTGGGCTTGATATATTGGCAGAGCATGGTGGTGGTAGTCGCACATCAGAAAGGCTCTCTGACAGCTGCATTGTTCGCATTTAAATTGCATGTGGTGTTTGGGGTTGGTTCGCTTTTATATATTGAACCTTATTAATAGCTGCGGGACAGTTTGCATCTCGGATCGACTGGCAGATTGAGCGTGAAAGCAAAATGAAATCAATTTCGATTTGAATAGGTGGCCATTGTGCGAATATTTATGAAAGAAAACTCATACGATTTCGATTTGATGAAGTAACTCATTCAGCTTGCCACAAAGCTGCCTTAATATCAATACTCATCGCCATCGATTGTGTGGGGAATTAAAATATATATATAAAGAATTATATTTTGCGTCCAATTTCGATTAGAAAAGGTAAAAGCTGATTTCTAGATTAGAGCTAATAGACTTTTCTAAAAACCAAAAACAGAAAACATTTTTAGGAATTTTTCCCAGCTTTCAAGAGCATCAACTTCACAATCACACGGCGAATTTCATCCCTTTTTGCCGAGCACACTGATTGACCTGACCCATTTATGCCCATCAATTGGCAACAGGCCAAGCAAAGTTTTGAGGTGAAAGTTGTTTTTAGTTCATTTTTTGTTTGTGTTTAGTGTGTTTAGTAGAAACCAGCACAGATATCAGATATTTGGTGTGAGTAACATGTAACACATGTAGATTGCACGAGGATTGGGTTAGTCACATGGTTAGCCACATGGAAGACGCCAAGACGATGAAGCGGATGACAAAGCCCAATTATGGGGTAGGGGCGTGCTTACCTCTGGACATCGCTGAGGGCGTGGCAGTTAGCCAGCAGGCAGCCTGACAAACTGACAATCTGCCAAACTGACTGACTGACTGATGGCTGCAGTTGGTGCTGGGTGTTGGACTTTACAGATAGCTACGCGTTGTGTAGTTGCCGAAGAGAAATGAAAGATTTCAGTACGAAATGTGATGGGATAAAGAGATGGGATCGGGTATTCAAATAGATCAAATGATATATATGGATAGAGATATAGATGTAGATATGGTAATAACAACTACACACAGATGGAGGAAAGTAGGCGACTACTACGACAACTTGAACACTCAATGGTGTCAATTCTGTATATTCTCTGTTTGTCTGACTGTCTGTCTGTCTGTCTGTCGGTCTGTTTAAACTGCAACAACGGATGAGTTGATGGCTGATGGATCCGCTGCCTACCTCGAATTGGGACTCGCTGATCGGCTGCGCTGCTGCTGTTGCTGTTGCAAGTGCTGCGCCTGCGTCTGATCGTTCACATAATGCACTATGGCCGAGGTGACCTCCTTGATGGAACTTTGTATTTCCGGCGTAACTGGCTGCATCGTACGCACTCCATTCGTCGCAGTTGCCGTTGTGGGCGAGGTGCGTTGCGCCAGCAGCGAGTTGGCCAATCTAAAATAAACAATTGAGATATGAATTAATTTTAGTTTTAATGAATACTGTGAAAACTCTTCTCTCCTACTTGGCGGACAAATGCAACAATTTAGACTCTTTCTCGGACCCAATTTTATTATACATTTTAAGGAATGTGAAACAAAATCAACTCTTATTAAATTAAAGCACAAGTTAAATTGGAGATTGCCGTGACTTCTTTGTGTTTGGAAAGATGAAATGAAATCACCAGAATGGAGTGTAAAAAAAGAAAATCATCTAAGAACATATGTAAATCTTCCCCCTTAATTAAATAAATTGAGAAATCAGGCCAAAACCACTATTGATAGTCGCATTGGTTCACACTGTCCGCCGAAGAGAGTTTTCACTGTACCAACTTGCACTCACCGTTCGTGTGGCGTGCGCTGTGAGAGCTTCTCTGTGCTGCGCCAGCCCAAATAAGGCTGACGATATGAGTTCCTCAGGACACCGCCAGCGCTGGCGCTGCTGCCGCTGGCCACCGACATGAAGCTGCTGTTGATGGGTGCACCACGGGCAAAGCTGCCACGCTGCGACACGCTCGGCGATGTCTGCGTCGAGTTCAGATGCGAGGTAGACCAGCGTGTGGCGCCCACCTGACCATGGCCATGGCCATGCCCATGCGGCGCTTGATGACCCGCCGACGCGGAGGCGCTGACGCCGCTACACTGACCGCCATGATGGCTGTGCGCCGAGGGACTCAACAGCAGGGGACTACGATCAGAGCGCTGTGATCCCAGCGAACTGAGCGAAGTCGTCTTCGAGTTAAGGCCCTGCCAACGACCAGAATCCTGTGTGCGCTTGCGCGTAAAATTGCCCGGCTTGTAGCCGCCAGAGGACGCTGTTGCGCCAGCGTTGCCGGCAACGGCGCCATCTGGCGACCGGGCGGCATTTTGATTGTATTGTCGGAACCAGTCAGGTATATTCAAGCGTTGCAGCGACGCCTGCACCCGCAACTGATGTTCGCTTAGGGCGGCCGGATTATGTTCGTGCGATTTCTGTAGCTCATTCTCAGGTGGCTGCAATGAGAGAGAGAGGGAGAGAGAGAGAAGAGAGAGATAGATTAGAGAGTGTTGGTAGGCAATGGAAAATATTAATATTGATGCTGGTTTAATCAGTGGCTGTAAATAGATCATTCAGCACTCCATAAATTGTAGGTTACTCAAAGGAAGCACTTTGCGGCTGAAAAGCCACTCGTATTGAATTGAATTATTTCCATATGGTTGAAGAAATGTGCCTAAATGGTGCACAGATCTCAGGCAGATTGAGCTTCCACACATTCAATTGGAAGTGATCTTTTGCATTTCCATTTAAGTAATTAAATTACAATAAAAAATATGATAAAATACTTGTTGAAATATTTATTCATTTTCAATTTTTTAGCTCCACACACAATTTTCGTCATCCATTTAAGAAATTTACAATATTCAAATAAAGAAGTGTCGTTTTTTTTTATTTAAATCACAAACTTAATAACTATTTTGCTTCTTAAAATGAATGAAAATTCTAGTTAAAATATTTATTCAATTTCATTCTCAAATTTATCTTTTAATTCTGTTTTTTTTTTTTCTTCTGCAGACTTTAGCTTATTTGAGCCAGTCCGATGGATATCAACAGGTTTTCCATTGTTTTTGCTCTGTGGCTACTTGCGAATTGCCAACCCGGTGCCATAATACAGCTGAAATTGGATTTGGTCTATTCCCCACCGAAGCTAGATGATTTATTGCGTGTGCATGGGAAGCGACACTTGAATGATTCAATTTTCGTTTTTTAAAGGACACTACTCAGTGTGATGGGGGGTCGCATCTGTGATGATTCAGCAGAGCGGAAAGTTTTCAATGGCTCAAGTCAAACTTTTGCTTTTGTTTGGTTTCCTGTCGATTGTGTCCGCGCGGCCCACAAAAAACTTTGTGGCATTATAACCGACACTGGACTGGACTATATGGAGTCATCAGCGGCGCAGCAAAAACAAAACTTTTTTTTCCGACACTTCTAGGATATGTGGGAGGTGGTGGCTAAAATCTGACAAGCGCTTAAGTGTGAAGGTAAATAGCACATTTGTTGAGGTCTGGGGCAGATCCAGATTTATGTCAACCGTAAAAGTTATAAACAGATTATGCAGTTGAAACCTTTTATTTTTTTTTTTTTTGCCACCTAAAAGATTTTTGGCGGATTAACTATTTGGCAAATTGTTACATATTTGTTTTAACAAAGTTTTAAGCCTTGGCATGGAAAATAAGTGGAAAGCAAATCGATGTTCCTTTAACATATTAAAAAAGGACTTTAAAGTATAAGAAAGTGAATTTAAAATATAAAATAGAAGAATATAAAAAATTGCTATAATCTAAAACTAAAATGAACACATTATATTGCATGGAATATAAATAAATATAGCTTTAGCCTTGCAGCTAATGACAGATTGCCTGGGCTAATAAGTTTTATTTGGGATAGGTGCTTTCAGCATCATCTAAGGCTCAAGCTCAACATTTCTTAGACAACATACACAGACACACACACAGACACAGACACACACTCACACCTACTCTTATAAATATGTGCATTTGTCAAGGCAAGTGCTTAATAAAAGATTTCAAGTGCATTGTAAAAACTTGAGCTAGCATCCCAAGTGTAAACAATGCTTAGGCTACCAACATTTTGCATTGGATGTAGCACAGTGTAAAAGACAAAAGCACACAACATAAGAAACAGAGAGACACAGAGAGAGAGAGAGAGAGAGAGAGACAGAGTGTGAAAAGACCTGAGATGGACGGAAAAAACAAAAGACAGACAAAAGTTAATCACAGTCGTCATACACGTATGCAATGGCACTTCAGCGCTGAAAGTGGATGTGCTACCGGAGAATGGCAGTGGGAGTTGGTGGTGTTGGGGAAAGAAAGGCATTGCTATTGCTGTCAAGTCGCTGATGTCGTCAGTTGTTCTTGTTGCTGTTGGCGTGAGAACTGCTGCCGTTGCCACTTGCCAGCCAGCCATGGAAAGTGGTGCAGTGGTGCAGCGGTGCACTGGTGCAGCACAGCAGGCGGAAACAGTTGGATGTCGCTAAAGCTTATGTGGGTCATATTCTAATGCCGCCATTCGATTTGACGTCAACATTGTGTGTGGTGTTATATGATATAGTATATTAAATAAATTATCGCACTCATTTACCTGATCGTATTGCAGCATATTGTTCTTACTGTATAATGGTATATAGAGTATTTATATGGGTTTCTTGATTTCCTTGCGTTTTTGGATTTTTGAATTTTGAACGAATATACAAGGTGTGCGTGTGTGAGATATTTGTCAGTAAACAAAAATAAACACACACACACACACAGGCACATACATATATTTGAACATTTAGACACAGTTGTTGCTCGCAAATTATAACTGTACAATTGCTATTTGGAAAATATGAAGAAAAAAGCTTGTTTCTAACTGCTGAGTGACTACTGTATCTATATACGTCCACATATATATTTGTATGCATTTCCATATACATTACAAAACTCAATTAGCACGCACACATTCAGCCATGTACAAAAAGAAAGTCAATAAAAGTGTCACACACACACACACACACACACACACACAGGGAAGCAAATTCATTTACACACACACACACAGCGACACACATTGGCAAAAACTGCAAGACATAAAATAGGCACACCCCAAAAACACAGGAAGCAAAACTCTCTTTTTTTGATGGGAAAGGTTCAAAATGTATTTTTATAGCTTTTGCATATTTTTGATTAGATTTTGGTTGAACGCGCCCCAAAAACAGCAGCGATTTGACCTTACAAAATTTGACTAGCACAAAAAAAAGCATAGGGAATAAACCAAAAAAACGCACGCAGCAAAACACCAATACACACACACACACACGAACGCACACACACACACACACACACACGCACGTATCTATAACGGTACTATGGCGCAGCGCGCGCATCAATTCATATTTTATTGTCAAGGGAACAGGGCACTAAGTATTCGAGGGGGAAGTGGTATAGAGTCTTGGGTACTATTTGCAAGACTTTGCCAAATGCGTTTCTTTTTTTGGGGGGGCACTTTTAAGACTTCGTCGTATGTGTGTGTGTGTGTGTCTCGTTTAGGCTAAATGAATTAATCAAATTTGGCTTTTACTTGAGCAAACATGGCGCGCGCGACATGCAACGCTAAACAGCAACACACACATATATTTATATATATATATATATATATATATATGTATGTATATATATATATATATATACGCACACAGCAGCTCACGCGCACTTGCACACACGCACGCACACACAGAGACACACACGAGCGCAGACACTACGCGCCGTTAGCCATTTCCGGCGCAGAAATGTGTGCTACGCTTTTGAATTTGTGATAGATACTAAAGCAGGCGAGTCGAAAGGCTAACGCCAAAAGCTGTTGTAACCGCTTTTATAGCAGCTTCGGCGCATGGCCAAAACCAATACAGACAGCGCAACAGCGGCGAGCTTTTGTTTGTTTTTTTTTTTATGGCAACAAGGATGCAGGCAGGCAAATGAAATGCCCTGTGAACGAGGCACCCTGTGTGCAAGGTTGATAAACAAAACCGCAGCAGCAGCAACAGGCGGTAAATTCAGTGACAACAAAGCAATCACACACACACACACACACACACGTGAACAGCATATATATTAGGTGTTTGTCTGAATGACAGCTGCCGAACCGAGCAGGCTGTCATTTGGACGCTTATTTTTAGATCATATTGCCCCCGAGCCACAACCGACACTCGTTAAACTTAAGCAGTGCAAATGCAGCAAGAAAAACAGGAGACAGACAGGCAGACAGACAGACGTTGACAGCCTGCTAAATTGGAGCAGATTATTGAGATGATGCAGCCAGCTTGGCAATTGACAAATGTGTCACTGGGTCTTCTAACACTGCCTCTAAATGGTCTGAAGTCTGAAGAGTTTGTGCAGCAAAATAAAATCATTATATCAACATGGAAGATAGCGTGAGAGAAGTAGAGTGCGTCAGAGAGATATGGGAGAGGTAAGCTGACAGTAACACAACAGGCGAGTGGAGTGAGAATAACACGTGTAAAATATAATACAAAACGCCTCAAGTCGGATTAAGTGTAAAATAAATGCTTATAATATATTAGAGTTGATTTCTGTTAAATATATAATGTATGAGCAGCGTATACAAATAATAAAATAGTAATTAATATTATTATTAAGTTGCAAACTAAACTAAATACAATTAAAAGTGAGTAATTAAATTGAAAATTTTACAATTTAAAAAGTTGAGGTCATCATAGAAATAAAGTTTATTATGTATGTCCTAACAAATGAGTCTATCGATAAGAACTGTTTTTAGAGCCAGTGTAACGAAGGTCGATCTATTAACAATTACCAAGCGCCAATCTAATCACTATATACAATCAGCAATGGTTTTTCGTGTAATAGTTTTTTAATATCAATATGTTTTACAAACAAAAAATGAGCTTGGTTTGATATTATTACACTGTTTTTGACTTAAAAACTATATATTAAAGCTGAGGGCAACTTGGTGTGCCCAAATCACAAAGTCATAAAGCGCAGCGCTTTGTCGAGGAAACACTCCTCGACCGAGCTCTGACTGCTTGCAATGCCACGTCGCGCTTTGGACGACATTTGATTCAACTGATGCCGCCCACAGTGCATCTTATGGCCCAAGCTCTCCGTGGAGGGCGCCTTGGCGTAGTCCCGCTTGAGCACCATGCTGATGATGCGGGAGCGAGTGGTGCGATTCTTCGGCTTGCTTATGACCTGCGAGCGTGGACGCAACGGCACTGGCGGAGTGGACCCACCATAAATGCCCGATTCAGCCGAATCCGAGTCCAGGCCACCAGCACAACTGCAATAGGTGACACTGCTGCGGGGCGACTGATTAGCGCTGCCGTAGGCCTCATCGTCACAAACATCATAGGTGGGTGAGCCCGTCTCGGCAGCGATGGGCAGTGCTTCACTTATGGCATAGGGTATGCACTTGGCCTCCAAGTACGTGAGCGGCTCGTCGACAGCCTCCTCGGCGCTGGGCGTGGGACTGACACAACGGTCGCTTTCCAGCTCCGCAATGCGTGCCTCCCTCAGCTTCTGCTCCCGTCGACGCTGACGTCGCTCGTGACGCTCCCGTTCGATGCGCTCGATGGTCTCCAGACTCTCAATGAACAGACCCAAATCATGCTGACCAAAACGTGCCGCATCCAGTGTATAAGTGGTGCTCATCAAGCCAATGCTGGCCGGATCGGCAAAGTTCACGTACTGTGTGCAAGTGTAGGTGGCCATCTTTGCTTGAAAACAAATCTTGTAGATGCTGAATAGATGTGCTGGCTTTGGCGGCTGCTGTGCAACTGTTGTCGACAAGCAGTCTCAAACGGGGTTTATATAGCACAGTCAAGCAGGTCAGGCAGTCAGCCTGTGAACTGTGATCCCTCTGCACCAACCCACACAGGTAGGCAGTGCAGGTAGGCGCGTCCTAGCCACACCCCCAACATAACGCAAATTCCCTTAGCGCTAAATGCAAGTTGAGTAATTACGGTGGGTGACCTGGGAAATTTCTTGATTGCATTTTAATTTCGGCATTTCCCGAAGTCTATAAACCAGAGTGCTTCGCACGTGTTCGAACCACTGGTTCGACACTGGCACTCGCACTTCTCAGTTTTATAGCATGACAAATGCATTTGACAGTTGGCACATTTCTGCCTGGGGTCAGCTTGCCCATAAAATGGAAATCGCTGCGAACACCTGGCTGACATCTGCTACCAGCTCTGCATAACTGAGTAGTTTTTGTACAACTAGTAAAGCTTGCCAATTATTTAGAATTGCTGTGCAAGTCATATATTATACGAGTATATTATGAATTTACACCTATAGATGAATTTAGCCACTCCATAAGAGACAGGGTTAGTCAAACTATAAATAAAGCTGACGAATGTTTACTGTAAGAGGAGCCGTTAAAGAATCAATCAGCTCATTCAAAGTTGATAAGATTGCGTTTTCTAATCATTTACGCCCGCAGATACCACAATTATGGACAAAGTAAACAAAAAACAGATATAAGCAGTATTTACAAGTTCCAAGGAAACTACAAAACTTTAAAACTGCTTTGGAAATCGGTTTTTGTCTGGAGTAAACGGGGTAGTTAAAAGGAGAGAATAAAAATAAGAATAAGAATAATAATTAACAAAAGATTATTAGAAATACGTCGCGTGTTTAAATAAAACTAGCGCAAGATTTGCTTCCAGATGTGAATATAATTCATGTTATTTGTCGTAAATAGATTCTTAAAACAATAATAATACAAGTTTCAAGAGAGAAGAGAGAGAAGTAGCATAGGGGAATATAGACTTAAGATAACATTGGTCTTGTGGCCTAAATAATCTGGTATTTAACAGCTTGCTAAGCTGGCGTCAGCTTAAAGTAGTTAAGTAGCAGCTTAGCTAGAGACTAAGATTAGCTGAACCAAAAACATGACTTAAGCCAAGACTGCTTATGTTAATCCAATTGAAGCTACCTGCAACTCAGGTAATAACCAAGACATTAAATACCTAAGTGCATCTTAACTTTAGTTAACCAAATAAGCCCTGCCACTAAGTGCGCATTAAACATTTTTGATTTAGTAACTTAATTTGTGAACTTGAATCCAAATAGGTTGTGCAAATTGCTAAACATTATCAGCTCATCATCATCGGCAGCCCAGACAACAGTCGTTAAAAATACAGGCAGCAGGTCCAGGCAGGGGCCAGAGAGGTCTGATTGATGAGTGTCGCATAAATAGCAGACACGTTCTCAACGTGGTCAGCCAAAATCATATGCATGAATTACCAAAGTCGACGAGGCAGAGACAGTGAACAATAACTTGATTTGTCTAGACGACAAACGACAGACGACAGACGACGGCAAGGGTGCGTCGTTGACTAATTAAACTCATTACATTTTTACATTTTTTTTTATTATTTTTTTGTGTTTGTGTCCCGCAAACTGGCCCTTTTGGCGAATCTCAGCTGGTTTGTAAAGGGAAATAAAGTTCACAGCGTGCGATGTATGCACAATGTACAGTTTGCAGCTGCTGCCCGAATTCAAAAACGTTATTCATTTGAAAATCAAAAAAAAAAAAACAAATGCACTTCAGAGTTGAGATGAGAGAAGTCTAAAAATTGAAGGGAACTGCTGGCTGGCTGGCTGGCTACTTCTTGGGAAGCCGCTGCTGTTCTTCAAATCCATTGAACTTTCAATTAAGCACGTAGCAGAGTCGAGTGAGAGGCAAGATTGAAGCATCGGGGCACTTAACCCATTGATGCCGCTGCTTTTAACGAGCTGCAAATTGTTTTTGGCCACTTAACAGCTCTAATTAATTGCCTTAAATTATTAAAGACAGAAGCGGCTTTTTTTTTTTGTTTTTGGCGTTTTATAAAGTGATTTAAGTGTACAAACTTACGCGATGAGTTGACTTGTGAGACGAGTCTTAAATTTACACAGATATATATGACTTTAAATACATATATATATACGTACCTGCAATGAGAAGAAATATAGAGAAAGCAAATTAGTTAAATTGTTTTTAGAATGCAACGCATTCGATAGCAGCTCAGACTGCACCCTGCGGAAATATCAATTTACAAACACATAAATGCCAATTGGCAAATGACAAACCCAAGGCGACAGCTACAAGCCACAAAAAGAGGCCATGGACTGAAGGGGGTGTGGGGCACAACGAATTGTGCAGACATTCATCGAGTCGTTTGTCGTCGTTTTCAGTTGTTGTTTTTGTTGTTGTTGAACAAACGAACAACCAAAACTTCAATTGCTTCACATTTGTTAAAGACAAAGCAAATCGTAAGGGTGTGCAACAGTGGCGTAGTGCTCAGGCCTGTCAAGGGGAGCATGGATATGGAAGTGGTGGTGTGGCAGCCTGAAAGTGCCCCTCATATTTGTGTAGTGTCAATGAATTTAACTTTAAGTGCAATCTGGAGTGAATTTTGCGTTTGTCAACATAAATTAAACTCTGATATGGAAATAGAGGCGTAATTTGTGAGGAGAAAATGTTGACAATTGCCATCAGATTGATTTAATATTTGAATATATTTTGATTTCAGATAGTTTAGTTAAGTACCAGAAAATACATAGATCTCAAGCCTCTTTAAGATAGATACGATGTATTTCGAGCTATAATCACGATTCTAACTTTAAATATAGTATTCACCAAGGGGTCAAGCTATTATAATTGTTGACAAAGTTATGGGTCTGCAAAGTTTTTGTTTCGTTTCTACAAGAATCTTTAAATTCAGTATTAAAGAAGGGACTAAGCCAAGCTGCAAAAGGATTTGGTTTTTGAAAGTCGGTTCAGTTTTAACCAAGTTATGAGGCGTCCATAAAAGCGTCAAGTTTAGCAGATCAAAAGTTGTCCTATTGCACTTTGCAGATGATAGCTGCCAAGACGTTACTCAAAGAGGGAGTCATCAACTTATGATGAAAACCGCATACCACCCCGTCACTGAGTCATGGAATGTATGAAGAACTACAGCTCATCTCAGCTCTGATATGATTAGTAATAGGGTCAAAATAATCAAAGAAGAAACGAAAACAAAAGTTGACTGGTGTCTTGTGGCATTCTGACTGTTGGACTGCTTGGCTGTTTGGCTGTTGGTTGCGTGCCGATCGTCATTGGAGCTGCGGAGTGTCTATTTATAGGGCCATTGTAATAACTCCATCGGCAGCGGAAAGTGATCCATGGGCGGGCATTTAGAGTAAGTGGCAGCAGCTACTGTGCTGGAATGCCAGCATAAACTTCAAACAGATGTCAAGCCGCCGGTCGCGTAATTATTATTAATGTGCTGCTCCCTTCCAATTTCAATTCCAATTTCATTTCCAAACTCAACTCAACCCAACCCAACCCAATTTCAGCCCAACACACAGCAACATCAGTTTCTATGTGATCTCATCGAGCAAATATTCAACGAGCTATGCGTCTCTGTTTTACATTAAAAATATTATTGCCAGAGATTTTTTTTATTTTTTAAACGAGGCGTTTACTCAGTCTCGCGGGTTGTTGAACCTTCGGCCAACATGTGGGGCGGCCTGCGATTTGCTTTGCTCTGCAATTTTCCCCACAAGTGCGTTCTTTACCAAATGAATGGCGTGCTCTGATAAATGGCACATG
Organism: Drosophila macrothrix; assembly: GCA_035042055.1. Taxonomy (NCBI): domain Eukaryota; kingdom Metazoa; phylum Arthropoda; class Insecta; order Diptera; family Drosophilidae; genus Drosophila; species Drosophila macrothrix. The sequence continues at coordinate 11,049,988 of JAWNLX010000604.1, forward strand.
GTACCGTATGACTACGAGTACGGGCACTAGTAGACGTAGACTTTGCTTGGCCACAACCCGACTTATATGGCTTTCTTATTCTGTCTTGCAAACAGCCGCTACGCAAATTCATTGTCACAATTCTTGCTTGACTTGGGAACCGCTTCAAGTCGTCTCATTGATAAATTGCACTCGAAAACCCACACACTCAATCAACTGAGAAATTCTCGGATAACTACGCTTAAATTGCAACAATTGTGCGTGCAAAAGGGGGCGTTTAGCAAAAAAGAAGACAAAAATAATAATAATAATAATAACAATAATATGAAACCAAGCAAAAAATCATGAAAATTGCAATTAAATGCTGACAATGCTGATGGGATTTCAAATTGATAAAACAACTGCGGAAGCGACATTTATAAAAAGTATATAAGTGCTGATAATGGTCAGATATCTGGGCATGTATTTGTTTAAGTTCTTGAAAAATAAATTAAAACAAACATGGAAATTTGGTTCAAACTCGACAGCTGACTGAACTGCGAAAATATCGTATATATTTTATATATATTTCAAAAGCTCCTCCTTACTTTTTACTTGCAATTCCAGTGATATTCTCATGAGCTTACGTAATTGTTGGTTATTCACTAGCTCAGACAAGCCTAACTTCAGACCATAAAAATCGCATAGAAATGCTACATTTAACAAAGATTAATTATGGTCATTTTAATTTTGAACATTTAAGCTGTTAATTGAAAAAATTGATCAGCAGTATCAATAAATTGCATGAGTTTTCTCACAGACAGCAAAAGCGGTCGGAGGGGAGCGGAGCTTAAATCAAATTATCATTTTAAAATATTAATAACAAGCTTAATTATGCAGTGTTATGGCTAATGCCCATCGCTTGTCTATCGCCAATTTATGCAAGCGCCGATCGCCATGCGGCATTTGCCACAGAATTTGATTGCGATAGAGGAAATAGACAATGCGACGCAACACAAATGAAAATAAATTGAGTTACGCGGCAAGTTGGACGCAAATGCAATTTGGCTTTAGTTTAATTAAGTTTTGTGTGTTGCTGCTGTTGGGCAACGGGCCAACACTATAAGACCGCTGTCCAATTAACTCTTAAACAATAACAATTCCAAGTCAAACAAAAATTGTTATGCGCGGCATGCGGCTGCTTTTGGCAAGATGCGTCCATTTGGTGCACTCGGTCAATAGGAGTTCGTAGCACCTTAACATTTCATTTCAGTGGCCCAAACAATGTAAATAGTGCCAGTCAAGTATTTAAGATTTCACATCGAATCTGGGGCGACCGGGGCTGCTGACTCAGCATCGTCGTTGCTGAGGTGAAAAGTGCGCTTTGCATAATTTTCAAGCAACTTAAGCAATTGAATTCAATTGCCTAAGCATGGGCGTTAATCAAGCTAATTGCTGACATCAGCTAAGCGACGGGCCCAGCATTAGATACGAGGGTCGATTCAGCAATGTATTCTCCCCTCCAACAACTTCATTTTGATAACAATTATTACTGCTTGTTGGCATTGGTGTGGAGAGGCAAGTGTCTTAACGTTGTGGTTCAGCAAACATTCAATGTAATCAAAATTAAATTTTTAATGCAATACAATTTATAACAGATTCAATTAGAGAAAGAAATAGATAGAGATAGCTGGATAAATTGTTTACATCAGCTTAATTTGCGATTAGTCAATCTTAAGCCATTGGTTAATCTTCAGTTAATAAGTTATCAAATGTTATATATAAATATTTTTAACTTAAGCATCATTCGAATAACAAAATTATCAAATATTTGCTGCTTTATAAAAACAATTTATTTTAACGAAATAATAATAAAATGCAGGCACATTTTAAATAATTGAAAATCTGTTTATATAGGTGAATATCAGAAATGTTGATTAACACGTTAATTAATAACGCAATTGAGTGACCCTCTTGAAAGTGTTCTGTGTTCAGTTTTCATATATCAAGAGTCGCAGAGCGTTGCGTAAGTCTGACTCAGTCATTATCACACAACGCCTCAGACACGACTGGAATTTCAATAAACGAGTTCTATTACAAACACACATAAAACCGCACTATTGACAACAAATATATATATATACATATATATATATACTGAGTCGCCTTTAGCTGTTTACAAAGCCAACAGAGACAAGCAATATGAACAACGACAACAACAATTATGCATAGCAATGCTAAGCGTTTTATAAATAAATATGCAATAATTTTTAGCGAACGTTTGGCTTTTGTATCAACAACAAAAATGGCAATTTTATGAGCTGTGCAGAGCCGTAATTCAATTGCACGAGCTCAAATATTTGACTGTCATCAATCATGCAGATAGAGTATGGAGGGTGTGAGGCTGTCTGATTGGGTGGGTGGGACTGGCAGCGACTACTTAGCTGGCCAACTGGCAGAATTTGTAAGCCTGACCTTGGTAGCGTTATTGCCAGTTTTATTATTATTATTTGACAGTCTGTTCCGCTAGCCGAACACCTTAATTCCATCAGCACAATATGATGTGATGCAATGTGTTGATAGATGATAGTTGATATGACATTTGGCGGAGCAGGCGCAGTCAAATCAATGTGAATTAAGTCAGACATGGCGTGCTATTTGGGCAGCGGATGTATCTCTTGATGTGCATAAAAGTAAATATAAACACACACGGCCAGGCAAATATCTCTCTACACAATCATTTGCGTAATTGAAGGCAACAACAGCAACAAACCAGTTTTCAAAAGGCATTGGGTCAATGGAGCGTATGCGTAATACAGACTACTAAGTTACTAAGTAGCACTAAGTGCAAAATGTGGGGCAACAGCCAGTAACAAGGTCAGCAGCTACTGTAGCACTGGCTCACACTCAAAAAATAAACACTGACTTTGAGAAAAGCGCAATCAATTGCAATGCAAGTGTATAAATACACACAAGTGTGTGGAAATGTATTTCATGGTTCAGTTATAGTTGAAGCCAAGGGGAATTGGAATGTTTCCACTCATTTTAAACCCATTTTTTGTCAATCTTAAGTCGAAATGAACGAGATGAAGCTGCCCTATAAAGGATTAGTATGAGTTGAGAAGCTAATTAGAAAAACTTAATCTGCTTATTAATATAAAATGTAGAAATGATACAAAGATCTTTCCAAGACAGAAAACTTTTAATTATAGACAGAAATGCCAAAGGCAAAAACCAGCTGCACAAATACTAAACTTCAAAATGATTTGATCACTTTGTTTTTAATAGTACAACAATCAATGGTTAATGGGTAATTGTTGTATAACCAGAGAAGCAAATACAAATACAAATGTTGCAAATGTCACGTAAATCTAGTAATAATGACGACTGCACAAAAAGTGCATGTCCAGAATGAAAGCCGGAAATTCCACAGAATTAAGTGAAAAATCATGTTTTTGTTTTGCTTTTCAGCTGTTATTCAACTTGATTAACTTTCATCATCATAACTAGAAACTACAACGATGAGTTTTTCGGCTATGCAGCCTGCATAAGCAATATGTATAGAAAATTATATGTGTGTCTGTATGTAGATTGTATCTTCGCAATCAACCACCAATAACATGCTCTACACACTCGCTGAACTGAACCCCAAGTCCAGTTGAATGGTGAAATGCAACCCTTTTCAAACACAATTTGTAACATTCTAGCAACAATTTAAGAATTTATTCAAATGAAAAAATACAAAAAAGAAAAAAAACGGGGAAATTATGCCTGACTGCACCTGAGGAGGCGGGGGGTGCCTGGCGCACAGGGGAATACCTGGCTGACCAGCGGTGTCTGTGGTCAGCCAAACCTGGAGGTCACTGACACATTCCACATTGTGTAAGGACTGCCAGTTTGCTTGATGGATTGACAAACTGTTGAGCCGAGTTCCCTCAGTTGCCCTGGCCAACTAACAAAAAGTTTGTTGTTTGTCCGTTGCTATTGATTTGAACGCCAGCAACCCTGGCAAAAAAAAGGAAATAACAAAAAAAAACCAGAAAATAAAAACACCCAACAGAACTTAACCTCAGCAAGCTTGCAGCGGAGGTGACGTGACTGAAAAACGGAAGCGGATGTGGGCGGCTAAATCGTTGAGGGGCGCTCCGAAAAAAAGTCGAGTTAAATGTGCTCAACTAGAAATTGCTCTCTTTGGACATAATGCAATTGTGCTTATCAGCCTTATGACTTGCACCCTTTAAAAATATTTAAAAAGGATACAATGGGGTTGTTTGAGTATCAAAGGACTAAATGCCATTTAAATCCATATCAACTTAAATGATTTAAAATGTCTTTTTTAACAATATTTTATTTAGTAGAATGAACTATTAAATATTCACATTATGCATGTATATTTAATTTTTAAAAAAGAGACTTTGCCAGAATTAAATATATTGTTTAACATTTTTTTTGTTGCTAGTTTTTGCCCTTCTCTTGACACGCTGCCTGCTATACTGTTACATAAGAACTCATCAAGCTAATCGACTTGGCTGGCACTTTCGGGCCGAGGGTAAACAAGTTCTGACTATAATTATGAGCAGTTAGGTTAGCTATCGTATATATGGCATCCATAACTGCATCTGTGCATTTTATGCTTCCTGTTGATTGCAATTAAGCGGGCATGTCATAATTACATGTAAAGCATGGGCAAAAAGAACGCAAATTATGGAAAAGACAGCGAGACACGCAGACACACAGACAGACAGACAGACAGATAGACAAATGACAACTGTCTGTCTGTTTGTTTGTTTGACTGACTGACTGCCCGTGTGAAGTGGCATTCGAGGCAAAGAGCCATTGTCATGCCTCTTTCAGTACTTATGTACCTGATGACAGGCAAACAAATGTGCTGGGCCCAGGCTTTGATTATGGCCAGAACCCACAAATGGAAGCAGCAAATGAGTACTGTATTCAAATGGGACCCACTACAAATAGCCCAACAAGTTGGCTAGCTACCAAATGGAGTTCTGACAGCAACTGTAAATGTTTCGACAACAACCTGGAGACCGAGAACAACACGTGCCACGCATTTATCAAATGCATTTCACGCCACGCTGAGCTGATATGCAGTCCCCTCCCCTCCCATCCCCCCCGCCATGGCTAATGAGCGACCCTCACTATCTAAATATATGTAGAAGTATATGTATGTTTAGCGACCATAGACAAATAATTTACATTTTATTTCAATTTACTTAGCCGGGAGAAGCTCCCCAGGCGAATTCGTTCCATAGTCGCAATCGCTACACAAGCTGACCTTTTAGATGCTCACTTGGAGGAGCAAGCGGGTTGCAGCATCGGAGATAAACTCTGCAGGCGAAGGCGAGACGCAAATGCCATTTTCATTTGCATGTGTCACTGTAAATAAACCCCGAAGGAAATGCTGGCAACTGACATGGCATTGAACGGCACAGAAATAGGGAAGGTGGTGTATCTTACATAAACCGAGCATATGCTCTGCTGTGTGCCCTAAACTGGAGGAAATTAAATGGTATGCGGCAAGAATGTATGCTGTAGATAAGCGTGATGACGCATAAGCACACATATCAGAAGTATTTATTATGGCCAGCAAAAAAACGCAAGATGATTTAAAGATAATTATGTAAAATGCTTGTGATTAAACCGTTGAATGGATTACAGACATCAGCAAGAACTTCTGGCAACTGTTATAAGTTGTAGTACTAAAAGCATTTTCAAATTAATTTTATTTGATTACCATGGCAAATACACATTTATTTCAATCAGAATTATGCATTTTAAGTCAAGATAGATGGGAATTTATTTGGTTACCAACAATTTGTACTTAAAACAAAACAAAATAGAAAAACAATTGGAAAAGCAACCGTTTTAATTGCATTACGTCCCCTACAAACTAACAATGTCAAAGGTCAAAGATCACACATATATTTTTCACTTCTATTTGATTGATCGCCTGTGTTGGATCGACGTGTGGCATTTCCTCGCTGGCCAACAGGCAAACCCATTGAAAGATAACAAATACCCTCCTCAAACGCTGGCAGGGCAAACCTAAATGCCAAATGTCTTATGACTCCAACAGAGAGAGAGAGAGAGAGAAGAAGGGGCATGCATAATTCAGTAAATGCTTATATATAAATGCATATATATATGTATATATATATATATATATATATATATGTATATATATATATATATATTTTACATAACAAAGTACACAGAGATCTCAGTGTCTCGCTCGCTTTTTTATGTCTCCCTGCAACTCTCAACATATGGCAAACAACAAAAAAGGTAAACAAAAATGCAACCAGAAAACAGGGCGGTGGAATATTTGAGTGAAAGATGCGGCACATTTAAATGTGATTTATGTGAAAATGCCAGCAGCAACAACAACACAATGAAGAACGGCAAAGTGTGCGACTATTTTTGGAATGCCAGCAAGGTGAGGGGCTGTTCGGGGTAGTCAAACAGCAGCGGAAAAGGAAGTGCGCGTTATTTGTTTGCCCCTCTTTCCACATAGCTACGTACATACATATATATGTTTGTATGTATGTATGTATGCATGATGTACATATGTACATCGATTGCAGTTGTTGTTATGTTGAACTATGCGCCGCTTGCTGTTCACGCAGCTTGGCTCAGTTTAATTCTTCAAGGCAGGTGCACATTTTTTTCGAAGAGAGGGCAAAAAACGGGAGAGCAGCTGACACAGTTGTGCTGTGCATGTGTGTGTGCATGTGTGTGTGTGTGTGTGTATATGTTTTCCAATCAGCATTGCTGTCGTTCAGCCTTGGACGTTGGCTGTTAAGATAATTATTTTGCCATTGGCCCACACACAGACACACTCGAGCCTAGTCGCGTTAACCCAGTTTGAGGCCGAGCTTAAAATTCAAATGTGCAACTTTGCAGGCTTGCAGTCGAACTAGATTCATTTAACGATAACTACACTGTGCCAAATTAATACATATAATTAATACATGAATATATAAGCATACTTATAACAATACATACAGTTAACAGTGATAATACAACACGTACCAAAATACAGTATAACCCTGTATATACGTAAGAAATAATAATAATAATAAAAATTTTACATTTATAGCTCTCAGTTTGGAGAGCTTTGGAAATACTTAGGCAATAATAAAAAAGCATTTGATGGATAAGAGCCAAAAATAAGTTGCCGAAGAAAGAGTGCAAAATACTTTGAAGTATCTTCTTCTGGCTACTGGGCTACTGTGTTTGTTTAGCATTGTTCGTGGCGAGTTCAGTGACCTTTAAATAGTAATAAACACTGTGCTCATTCAGAGGATGAACAATGAAACAAATAAGCAACTCAGTAATCAATCAGACTTGATGATGTCATCGTTTTAGATATTTTCTTTGAAATGCCATTGTTTAATCAAGTGCCCTTTGAACTATTTTATTGCTGTACAGTTATCTATTCAGTTGATTATTAGAACACACTGTTATGAGCTGGGGGGGAATTATTATCTGAAATAATAACAATTAGGCTGTTTGGGTCAATAAATTCGTTTGCACAACTTGTATCTTGCTGTACAGAAACAGATCCGATTATAGCTGATTATAACCAATTGTTTATTGGCAGTTTAACTGCTTTGTATTATAATTATTATCAATTGAGTTATAATATAATATAAACTGCTTGAATAAATATTATAAAAGTTGTTGGACAAACTTTTATGCAATGGCTAATATGACAATTAGCGTTTATAACTCTTGTGCTGATTTCTATGAATATTTTCCACACATTTCAGTTCTTTTATTATTTTTTTAAGCGTTACTTTCTTCGGTATAAAAAAATAACTCATGTTAATCCAGTTTAAAGCCGAGCTTAAAACTGTAACTCAACAATTAAAGTCTAGCCCAACATGCTTTGTGGTGTTAAAAATAAAACAGTGCCTTTCTTTTTGTTCTCCCTCTGCCTATTAGGCACTCTCTCCCTCTCTCTCTCTCTCTCTATCTCTACCCCTCTCCCTCGTTCTCTGTCTAGTTAGGACAATGACGGCAGCTGGCAGCCGCCTTTAAATGCCCCGCAAAGAGGACGCATCCCGTGCACAGTGTTGACTTAGGCCCAGAGACCCTCGTTGTGCCAATTCTGCGAGCAACGCGGCATAATAAAGTCCTTTAACCTTTTGCTCGACATTTTACTTTTTGCCAGGATTTTCTTTCTGTGGCACCCTTTTGATTTTATGCAACTGCAACTTCCGCATATCTTGACGTGGTTTCTGTGCACAGCTTAGAGCCACTTCAAGCCAACGGTTGTAAAAGGTTTTTCTTTAACAGATCCTGAAGTGTGAAAAATGCAAATGTGAAAATGTGTCATGGATTTGTTTTCGTTTTATTTTTATTTTTATTGGATATGTGAATAATTTGACAACTTTGTGTCTGGCGTTGGACTCAGCCATAAATTACTCAGCATCATGACGAAAATTTGATTACTAGTTGAATGGATGAAACACAATTAGAGATGTGAATCGTGTGAATAGCTGTGCGTGAGTTCTTTGTCCGTTTTCTACATAAGACATAAGTAAACACACAGCTGGCACCACTGGCAATAATTTATCATATTTTTTCTTTTTATTATAGACAATGCCTAAAAATAGTAGAAGAACAACAAGTTTACAAACAAGTCTAGAGTGTTGGCCACTTGGCTGTTAAACAACATCGAAAAGGCCAAAGATTCGACAATAAACAAAAATAAGCTGCAACCAGCTTAAAATTCCAGCATACACAAATCTCGAAACAAATAATATAAATACATAATTATTTTTTGTGTTGCTTTTGCTTTTCGGTATTCAAATTTGATGGCATGTGCAAAATGTTTTTCACATTGGGTGGGGCGGTGAGGGGTGGGTCCTACACACTATTATTTTTAGATTGCAAGTTCATTTCGCAAAATGTGAACAATTTTATTATTATTTCATTACTTTACTTGGCCGCACTAAATTAACAGTCCGTTAAAAGTGGCAACAAACAGCGTAAAATCGTTGAAAAGCAGTTGCTGAGTTAATCAACATTTAATGCATACATTTTTTCATATATTCATATATTTTTAAATATATCTGCTGCAAAAAGGTGACTCAATTTCTGTGCGAAGAAAGTGTGCTTAAATCAAAAGTGTTTATGGTGTCGTGTCAGCTGACGTGCCCAAAAAGTAGATCGCATTTGGCCAACTCGTAAAACAATATGACATTTAGCGTAAAATACAAAAAAAGAATAAAAAAACTAAAATAAATATAAAAAATAAGAGCCCAAGTATATACCTAATAGGTTTTTATTGGCATTATAATTTGTATGTTTTGTGGCAAACTATGAACGCCATTTAAGGTGTGAATGTAATTGCCGAAAGCAAATACAGAATACAGATTAAAAATAAAGCTGACCAACAACTTGGCCATAAAGTATAGAAATGAATGTTTATATGTACATTAGTTAATGTGTTTGCCAAATAAATACTAGATAAAGCCATAGACTAAGTAAAACGCCTAACTTGTTTATAGAATTCACAATAAATCATTAGAAAGCTAAGCAAGCTAAGAATCTCAGATAGAATATTTGATGCTTAAGATGCCAAAGAAAAATGTTTCTAATATTTGAACATTGTTCTCATTTAATGCTAGAAAATGTATATAATATGTATGTATAACGAAAAAGATTCCCACATATTTTCTAATTTCGAAGTTTGTTAAGTTTGAATCAGCTCGCGCCTTGGTTATAATTAAAAAAAATACAAGACTCATCAATTAGCTTCAATGAATTTCGAGCAAATTGTTTTCTCAAGATCAGCTGCACCCAGCAAACTGCGCACACAGGAAAAACTGATGAAAGGCGCCCACATATTTCCTTTACAACAACAACAACTGCGACAACAACAACAGCGACAACAAATAACAATAACAGTCAAATTGATTTGCGTTTAACAGTTGAGGGCGAAACAACAAAACAAATAAAAAAAAGAGAAGAATTTTGTTTGTCAGTTTTGTGGGTTTCTCAATTTCAAATGTTTACGCAAAAATGAAAATTACACGCTGCGAACGAAATGGAAGCGAAATTAAAGGCGTGTGAAAAATAAAATAAATTGTGGCAGGCGCAAGTGGCGCACTAAGCACAAACAAAACTCTTAACGCAAATGAGATGTACGAAAAATAAACTTCAATTAATTAAATTTCCTGCTTTGTGCGCACTTTCTGTGCACACTGTGCACACTGTGTGGGAAGCGAGTGTAAAGCGAACGGGGCACATTTCAAGGCAGACAAAATACCGTTTTAATTTGAATAAATTACGGCGTCTATGAGACAATAAAAATGCTTAAGCCATGAGCTCAGCTAAGCACTAAATATTTAAGTATTTTAATTACTTGAAAAAAATATTTTAAAAAAAAGCTGAACAAATTATTTGCGCGATTTCTGCGTCTTGTCAACTATTTAAAGAAAGTGGTTTTTCATTTTGCTTGCTGTAATTTCAATTTGACTTTTTCCGCAGCTATGACGAAAAAAAGAAGGAAAGCAAGTTGCATTTTTCGCTATTTTTGTCGCGATCACTTTGACATTTTAGGTGTGTGCAGGTGAGAGCAAGATGGCTGTCAATATTTCAGATGTGCACTCGTTGAAGCGCAACAAATAAGGAAAAGCAATACAAAAGATTGTACAAATGTTACCAAAGATAACAGGCTCTTCGTATGGCCAAAAGAAACAGGTAGAAATTGACACAAAGAGACCGATCGCATAACAGCTGCCAGTCATAAGAGAGAGGTATAGAGATAAAGAGCGCACGTCTGCTGCGTAAGCAAAGAGAACACAGCTAAGAGCACTTGTTAAAGTTACAGTAACTAACAGTTCAGTATACAGCAGCTCTGACCAGATTATGTAATAGATCACTAACAGACTGTTCTCTGCTTTCTGCTCTCTGATCATGTTAGTTTATCAGTCAGGCAGCAATGTAATAACAGCACTTGTAAAACTTGCTGCGACAGAGGCCGACCACTGATCTCACTCTTTATCGCTCTCTTCGTTTGGCAGTCGGCCAAGCGCTTTGTGCGATGTTTTTTTACCTTCGCCTTTGCCTTCAATATTTACAAGAATGTTAACAGCAAATATTTGATGAAACTGAAATCTAAGCGCAGCGGACAATTGAAAGCCCAACGGGAGGGGGGTAAGTTGTGGTGAGAGTGTTGAATTTTTTTGTGCTTTATCAGGCGACAAGGAAATACACGCAAAGATAACTAAATATGTACACACTTATACACACATATATACGAACAAGTAGTAAAGACACAGTTTGACAAAGGTAATAAACAAGCACAGTGACCAAAAACAAAATTAAAAACAATAAGAAAACAAACAAAAAAAGAAAACAAATCTGGCACGCTTTTCTGTCGGAGATTAGAGAAAAGAAGGAGGTTTTTTTCATCTGTCTCTCTTATCAAGCGACTTATTTGTTTACACTACAAGACGAAGCAGAGATGATAATTCGTGGTTTTAATTAAGTTTTTAATTTGTATGCCTGGCGGCAACATAATTTCTATGCTTTGCTTTCTTTTTCAGCAAGTACTTTTCATAGTTATTATTATTTTTCATTATTATTCAACATGACGACAACTGTCAAGCGCAACGAGCACAACAACAACAACAATAATATAAAATTTCCGCAAGAGCAAACAAATACATATGTATGTAAGTGTGCACTAAATACACAAACATATACATATATATATATATATATACATATATATATGTAGTATAGTTTTAGCGGAAATCAAGGCGAAAGTTTTGGCTCCAGCCGAACGTGGGAGTTGAGCACAAGAAATAGAAGAAAAGACGCCAGAAAAGGGTGCAGTTTTATAGCATTTGTTTTTTTTTTTTGCTTTTTTATCAATGCCAATAAATTAATTTAATGTGTAAATGAGCCGTGATGCCATAAAAAAGAAAACAAATACATTATGCCAAACATATTTCAGCAACCATATTAATAAAAATATATTGGCAACTTATTGAAATATTATTTGCTTAATTTATTTAATGCTTTATTACTTCAATTAATAAAAACAATTTTCTATATTCAATAGAATCGATTCTTGCACAGAATCGAATCGTTCTACATTTTTTTAGTCTCCACATTCTACAGATCTGTACATATATTTATATGCATGAAGGTATTTCAAAAAATATATTAAATAAACATTTCGAAAATTCGTTTGACTTGTTTATCCTTGATATTTGCTTACTGCATTCTTTCAGTTTAGTGAGCAATATTTAGTCATCTAATGATTCATTTAAAATTGATTCTATTTATAAAATAAAAACGCAAAAACCAAAAGATTCTTGGCAAATTTAATGAAGGATTTCTGGAATCGATGAGGGCAATAAAAATAGCTGGCCTGATAAAAAAAAAACAATTAAAGAGCTTTATAATTGCCATGGGATTATTCACAAGTAAATAATAAATACACTGGCCTCCAAATTAAAAGGCACACAACGAACACAAAATAATAACAATGTTTGAAGCTCAGCAAAAGATGTAAATCAAAAAATAAATCTGCAAAACTTTTGGGTCAACAATTTCATTTTGTAAATTGTCAGGCAGACCCAAAACAAACAACGACTTGATTAACATAATGACAAACAAATTGTGTTGGCCAAGTCTAATGAAGGTCGAGCCAAAAAGAAGGCGTGGCCAGTAGTCATTACAGATACTATATACAATACATATGTATACAATATACAGTATAGAGTATAGAGTAAAGGTCAAGTGGTCGTTGTCTCTGCTGGAAGATGATATTAAATTGGGTTGAATTTGTTGAGCGTCAAGGAAATGATGAGAAAATTGCGAGAAAAACAACATAAACACCGATTTGAGCTCTTAGGGACTAAAAAGGAAATACACGCACACACAGATACGCTCATATACATATAAACTACGAAAATATCTAATAAATCATAATCCATAATCCGAGAAGCAACTCAAGGCGTTAAGTGCGCGTTTTAAAACGCGGCCATGCGCCAAAGCCGATTAGCGAGCGAATTGTGGGTGAAAAGGATACGAATAATGTTAATGCAAATGCAACGAGCATTAAGCAGAGGAAGCGCCCCCAAAGCGAATACGAGTGGAAAAAAAAAAACGAAAAAGAAATGACACAAATTTCAGTTTTCTTTTTATCTGTTACGCGCGACTGAGCTAACAGCTAGTAGGCGTGGCGGGACGGGGTGGGGCTGGAAGTGTCATGAGCCGGCTGTAAATGACGAAATCAATTAACAGCCATAAGGAAGATCAAAGCTGCGCTCAATTGGAAACGTAAGAATGAGAGCGAAGGCGAAAGTGGATAGAGGGTGAGAGAGGGAGAGAGTGAATGAATGGAAATCACGTCGTATGCATAATTCTCACAATGAGGCAAAATAACATGGAATCGCAAAAAAAATATAACAGTTATATTAATCTTGGAATAGACAAAGGAAAGCTTCAACGAACTTGAAATACCCATTTATAACTTTATTTGGGTTTAGCAAAAAATGTGATATTCACTAAAAATAAGTTAACATTGCAAGAATCGATATTTTTTTAAATTTTTTAAATGCTTAGTTGCTTTAGAAATTGCATATCGATAATATTTTTTTATTATATATTTTTTAAAAGGAAACTATTAAAAATATCCAGATAGCTAGAAAGCAAATATAATTTTTTTTTAAATATTATAGAAAATATACAGTCTATCCAATCTGCTTTAGTTCGAGCTTAAACAAATTTAGTTATTAAATACTAGATTAACAAAATAAGTGAAAATGATATGAAATGCGAGCTTTTTATTTTTCCAGACTTAGCAAAACTAGTTGCCAATTCAGGCAGTCTCACAGCGAATAGACCCTTTCCCCAACGAGTATTAAGCAATAAGGGAGCGTCTAAGAGCCATTAAATGGGCGAGGGGGTTGATGGCGTTGCCCGAGACAAAAGCCATAAAAACTATGGGCAACTAGTAAGTATTGTGTGGTGTGTGTGCCCCAAGGGCGGTTCAGATAAAGGGAGGTGTTAAATATACATGTATATATATCTACATATACATATATATATATATATATATATATATATATGGAATTGTGTATTGTTATGCATAGATTTTGCTGCTCACCAAAACATTCTTTTGATTTTCCTTGTCCAACAGAAATTCCATGCTTTTGTGCGGTCTTCGCACGGAAGCAATTTGAACGCCGCCCGCCTGCGAAGAGGTTTTGATTCGGCTCCTGCGACTATCAACATCATCCTCATCGTCGTCATCGTCATCATTATCCATGTTATAGGTGGCACTGGTGACATTCAGTCGCTTGACGAGATAACGTTTGTGTTGCTGCTGCTGTTGTTGTTGTTGCTGTTGTTGGGTTGGATTGCAGGTGATGTCCATCAGGGAGCGTGTTTTGCCCGATATAACCGTTTCGTGTGTGTCCAAATTGGTTTCGATTAGACCCATTTTACCACTATCGTCGTCGTGGATGGGCGATACAGCCACCGGAATGGCTGTCACCATGGTGACTGGTCGCGGCTTAAAGCCGGCTGTCTGCGGACCGCCCAGCTGATTGAACATTTGCGTCTTTTGGGCGACGCTGGCGCGCGACGGCGATTCGCTGTCCCGAGCCATATCCCTTTCAGACATTTCGCGCAACTGGCCGTGTGTCAACTGTGCGGCAAATGCGGCATATTGCTGCCGTTCGGCATCCAAAAAGAGAGCATTGCTCTCCGCATGGGCAGCACTCGAGGGACTGGCGACATGGGCAACACTGTTTGCAGGCGCATGCGTTTGCCGTGGCGGCAGCTTTGGCAACGGGGGCTTACCAGTCACAAGCTTTTGCAGTGTCGATGTTTTTGACTGTTCTGGTTCTGCATTAGCAGCTGATGCTGCTGCTGCTGTTATTTGGCGACTGTTAGCGCTAACAGTGCTCGCCTCGGAGGCGTTGCTCTCATCGTGAGCAGTGGTGCTGCTGCTGATGCGCGGCGGCTTTAACGGTATATAAATGAAATCCTGTGCAGTGCCATTGCTAGCTGTATGTTTGGGCTGCTGTTGTTGCTGCTGCTGCTGTTGTTGTTGCTGTTGTTGTTGCTGCTGTTGTTGTTGTTGCTGCTGCTTCTTCTTGCGTCGCAGGGAGAAGCGCAGGCCGTGTGCAAAGCGAGAGAGAAAACTTTTTGAGCTAGGATGTTTCTCGTCCGTTTTGTTTGCACTGCGCTGCTTTAGCGGCGATTCATTGTTGTTGCTGGAAACAGACGCGGAAGCGGAAACGGAAGTGGGCATTACAGCCTGTGATTTGGGCATAATGCCGAATTTGTCAAAGTTGTTGTCCTCGTGGCTGTCGTCGTAACGCTGCAGCAGTTGCTGCGATGCGTAGAGTATTTGATGTGCGCGATTTGTGGGCGGTTCGCTCAATATGGGCAAATGCAGGCTGAGGGGGCGTGTGGCAGGTGGTGCGCTTATAACGGTAACTGGCGTAGTTGTTTTAACGACTGGTTTAGCGATCGCGCGCGTTGCTGATGAGCTCGAGTCGACGCGCGTTTCAAGACTGACGGCAGCAGCGACGCTTGAAACTGAAACGGGCTGAGGCGATGTTTTCGTCGTCTGCTGCTGTTTCGTTTCCATGCTGGCGATGTTTTCGTTGTTCTCATCGCTCTCCATGCTCTTATCATCGATCACGCTCTCTGGCGCTCTTTGCTGTTGCTGTGGCTGTTGCTCTTGCGCTCTTGGCTGTTGCGGTTGCTCTTGCGTTTCTCTTGGCTGTTGCTCTTGCTCTGGCGCTCTTGGCTGTTGCTCTTCCTGTTTTGCTCTTAGCTGCTGCTCTTCGTTATAGCGGACTGCTATGTTCTCGTTCTCTTTGGTGTTATAAATAACAGTGGCATCGTTGCTATCCAACAGCAGCTGCTCTGAATCGTCATCGTCATCGTCATCTAGCTGCTCTTCGTCGCTGCTCGCCTGCTCCTCCTGTGGCTCCTCCGATGACTGCTCCTGCCAGCAATACTTGCTCACCACCGGACAAAAACTTACCTCCTTGCTGAACGAATTGCGCGAACCAGCTGGCAGCAGTATGCCCAAAGGCTTCGCTTGAATTGCTGCCAGCGGCAGCTGATGCATCGAATTGTGCGCACTGCTCACATAGATGTCATCCTCTGTCTCCTGGCTGCCGCTGTCGAAAGCTGACAGATTCGGAGTGCTGCTCACCAGACTGCGCTGCTTTGCCGTCGAGCTTTGAAAGCGTCGCTTGGGCAGCGCACGTGTGTTGGATTTGGCTGTGGTGAGTTGTGAGCTTTCACTTTTTGGCGGCAACTCGAAATTGCACTGCTCCAAGGATTGGGCGTAGGAGGTGCGCAAATTGGTGGGATCCTGATCGAATGTCTTGCCAAAGCTGCTGAAAGTGATGACGGCGGCAACGGGTGGCGAGGGGGCAATTATGGGTGCCGGCAAAGATTCCTTATCCACATTTATTCGCTTCTGTCGCGCTGGCGGTTTTCTTATGGTCAGCTGGACATGTTGCACTTGCGGCGGCGACGGCGGCGGCGGCGGCGTTGCCTCCTTCTGCTCCTCGAACACTTTCCTCGCCGGTCGCTCCTCCATCAGCTCCTGCTCGGCCGTCTTGTCATTGAGTATGGAGGCATTCTTGTCATAGATCTGACTCAGCTCGTCCAGCAGAAAGTTGTCCTTGCAGATGAACTGCTCGCAATCCTCGCTCGAGGTAATGCGCTGCTTGCGCTTATCCATGCCGCGCTTACAATTCTCGCTGGGATCCGTGTAATCGAGTAGTGTCAGATTCTGGTAGCTGGCATTCAGATAGCCAGCTCCACAGCCCGCTCCTGCTGCTCCTCCTGCTGTTGCTCCCAGGCCGACGCGATCGTTCCAGCTGCAGCTGCGTCGCATGCGCGGCAAACTGAAACTGCTGCAATCGAACTGATCCAGATCCTCGCTAGAACTGTGCCCACCACCCCCACCAGCACCCGCACACGCACCCGCACCCGAACCCGTCTCGTGGCGACGCTGCTGACGACGCTGTTGCTGCTGTGTGCGCCGTCGTCTGCCCAGCTGCTGCAGCTCGTTGGGCACCGATGTGGATGAGCCTCCGGCTCCCTCTCGACTCAACACTGGCGAGGAGCTACTGCTGCTGCTACAATTGCTGTTGCTGCTCCCGTCGTCGCCGTTGTTATTGTTGTTGTTGTTGTTGGGGTTGTTGGTAGCCAGCACGTAGCTGTTGTTGTTGTCCGTTAGCAAGTTGGGCGACGAACCTCGCGGCTCGCGTATATCGGGCAAACTGTTCCGCAGCCAAGTGAAAGAGGCAACCGACGATGCTGACGTCGCCGAGTCGCTCGGCGATGCTGCGCCGCTCTCGCAGCTATTTATAGACGATGTCGGAGAGGCAAGCAGCAGCGATGATGCGGACGACGCTGATGTTGATGCTGATGCTGAGGCGGAGACGGAGGCGGAGACGGAGACGGAGGCTGTTGATTGCGTCTCGTCCACGTTTGTCTGCTGCACTATTTTCGTCTGACACAAATCATTGGAGTTTAGTGCGTCGGCCTCCTCCTCCTCCATCTCCATCTCCATCTCCAGCTCCAGCTCCAGTTCCTCCTCCTCCTCGCAGAGTTTATCGAAATTCTTTGGTATACTTTTCGATTTGGTGCGTCGCAATGTGCTCGGCTCACAATACCCCGAATCCTCAGACAAATTCTCCGCCGAATTGAGGGGCAGACGCCGGCCACCGCCAGCATCTTGCTTGCCCGGACAGGCGCTGAGTAGACTGTGGCCGCTGCTGTCGCTGCTGCTGCTGCTGGATGTTGACGATGTGCTGCTCGACTCGGAGTCGGATTTGATTTCGGCCTGATGCACGAGACTCTTGCAGGCGCCAAACAGTTCCCGCTGCTGCTCCTCAAAGTCCAGTTTGTGCAGCTCGTAGTACGTTTGATGCAAACGTCCGTCGCTCGACTCGTAGCGCTTCAGCAGCGATGTGGCCGATCCTCGCCGGCTGTCCGGGTTGCTGTGCGTGCCACTGCTGACATTGGAGCTGCTGCTGCCGGCCACCGTTTCGCAGCTGAGCAGCGATGGTGAACTGTTGCCCAGACTGCTCATGCTCTGGTGCTGCTCCTGCAGCGTCAACTGTCGCTCCAGCGACTCGAACTGCACCAGCGACGAGCTGCGCGACAGCGAATGATACGAATCGTTGTCCGAGTAGAAATCCTCGAACCCTCCACCCCCGCGACGACTGCCAGTGCTGTTGCGCTGTCCCTGGCTGCCGTAGCTGTCGCGGGAGCACGCCTCCAGCGCCAGGAAGCGTTCCAGACTGTTGTGTGCCTCGGCATCGTAGCGTGGCGGCGGCGGACGACGCAGCTGCACCACATCCTCCAGACTGTGCGGCTGCTGCTGCTGCTGCGGCTGCTGCTGCTGCTGCTGCAGTTGCTCCTCCTGGGAGCGACGCGCCCGCTTCGGCGGACAGGCAAAGTCACGTTCGGATATGGCGTCGATATCTGCAAATAGTAATCGGTCAGTCAATAAAGTTATTTATTTTCGTATTTAACTAAGCACAGTGATCCCTCGCAAATGTGTACGCATCAACAAATACAAAATAAAGTGTTTAACTATTTTTTGATTATTCTGCTTGAATTAAATTGAAGTTGAAATTGTTTCCATTATTAAATTCGTCATTTCAAGGAATACATTCATGGAAAATGATAGAATTTTGAGAGGATTTTCATGGAAAATTGTGGACTTTTAATAGTTGATGATTTTTCTTATTTTCATGGAATTGATTTATAATTTATAATTTAATTACAATCCGAACGATTTTAGCTAAGATCGTAGAAAAACATCATAAAACCAATTCTCAGATTTGAAAATCTTGATAAACTTTGGATTTCTTAAAAGTTTATTATAAAAATACCCCTTGAAGAAATACCCTTGAAGTTGTAGATGACATCAAGTGTAAGTAGGCAGTTGTAATCTGTTGTCGTTGCTATTTGCGAGAGATCACTGTACTCGCACTTGAGACTTACCCTTGTTAATTTCGACTCTGATGACCGAACCCGTTTCGGACTCCGCGGAGCTCCAAAAGCCGCCGCAGCTGCCACGCTGCTCGTGGCCGTTCCAACTGTTCTGCGCATGCTCCTCATCCTCGGAGGTCTCCTCCATGATGGGCTCCAGCATTTGACGCGAGCTGGACAAGTAAATGCCATCTGAAAGAGTGAGAGAGAGAGAGCGGGAGAGAGAGAGAGCGAGAGAGAGAGAGAAGTTTAGTTGTTTATTTTTAATTCCATTAGAGTAGATTATTTTTAAGGGGCGCACTTTGCAGTCGCGTTTGCCACTTGCGCATCTTTTGCAGCACCGTCTCCAGCTGTGCCTGCAGCAAAACTGAAGCGCAGCGCGACAGTCAGCGTGCCCCACAGTTGTCTTCATTCACAACAACTGAAATGTGCAACTGCAACTGCAACTGCAACTGCTTCTGCAATCTTATCGGGATCGCTGCCAAGGCGTGCATGATTCATGCGGCTTAATTATGCAATTTATTAATAAAGTGCCCGCAAACAACAACAAAATCTCTCTCTGTGTGTGTGTGTGTGTGTTTTTGCCAATGCGACCAAACTGACCATCTGGGAAGTCGGACCTACACACATTCTATATTCAAAGCTGGATCGACGAGAAAATTGTATAGCCTTGCAAGCATTTTCTGAATTTTACACAGCATCCTTAATAAATGAAAACTATTTTATAAGCCGCTTTATTAATTACAGTTGAGTCTTTAATTTATAAGCAAATTAATCATAAATGCAGTCTTCCGATTCGCCAAGTCATCCATTAACCCTTCAGTGCCAATCTTTTAGTTGATCTCAGCTTATGATTTCGCTATTTGCTTATCTTAAAGTTTTTTTTTTCGCCCAGCAATTTGAATATTGTATTAAATTTTGCATTCATTTGAAATTGGCATTTTTCAAAATAATTATAATATAAAAAAAACAGTTTGAAGCGAGGAAGCACCAAAGTAAACTGAGGACGGTCTTGGGCACTCGACGGTTAAATAAACAGCTGTTTTACTTAGCTGTATTTTTTGAAATACTACAAATATTCACAGAATAACTAAGCTGCTTTCTTATCATTAGGATGACAACTAGGCCAAGCTAAATTGTACTATTTATTTATTGAATACAATAATAAATATTAATACAAGCGTCTTGAAGGAGACGAATTTGACTCCTTAAAGTATATTTATTCTAGATCAGCTATTTGTTAGCATCGTTCTCATCGGACTTCTACAACATACTCATAATAATGTTCTAGAATCGATTGGTTTAAAGATCTTTTCTTGTATGAATTACTTATTTCTTTTTTAAAGATATTTGTACAAAACTCATTCATAGGTAAATAGTATTAATAATGGCAAAAAATTATGAAAATTGAACTACTTTATTGCACAGCACTCTCAAGGAGGAATCAATAATTAAATATAGCCTTAGCAGCAATTGCCTTTGCTTACGCATAATCTCAATCATATAATTAAAATTGACTTTGCTGATTAAATTCCAGCATGAAATAATCTTTTCAATAGATAATGACGCAAAACATTGGTTATTATTGCTACATATTTTTGATATAGGCCAGTTGCTCTTGACTATATTATAGCATTACCTAAATGTCTGCGCTGTGTTAATTATTTATAATAATTGAAGCAGTCTCTTATCGATAAAACTCTTAATTACTTTTGGACTCACCTTGCTGTTCAAATGCCCCCAAATTCCAAGTAACTGGTGTGTTTAGATAACCCGCCAGATCCAAGTGTTCCATACTGAATTTGGCAAGCCTTTTAGCCTATTTTTGTTTAGTCTTTTGTGGTTTCTTCTCTTTTGCAGTTTCGCTGCCAATAGATTTTTTCTACAGCTAAATACTAAATACTAATGTATTTATATCGTTGTTGTAATGCTTAGTCTCCAAGTATCACATCGGTTCGTTTCTGATTCTGATTCTTCAGGTTCTCCTCATTGAATGCAACCGGGGCATTTAGCACCATTTAGTTCCAGTCGCCGTATCGCAACACTTTTGACTCTTTGTGCAATTCGGCGGCAGCATTCGGTACAGACTTTTGTTGTATTTTCGATAAGCGAAAATGATATCTGTAAACAATACAAAAAAAAAAAAAAGATGAAAAAGAAAACAAAACCATTGGCAATGGAAAATTAGTACATATTGATAAGAATGGAGTCGTATAAGTCTATATTAAAGGGGCAGGGAGTGTTTTTTAATTGCTACCTTACAGCTGAAAATGCACTGCAAATGATTTGACAAACATTACTTTATGATTTTCACTCCCAGCACAAATAAAAACATGTTTATTAAAATGCACCTATTTAATTAGAATACTTCACAAGTCAAGTGCTAATATGAAACAGAAACAGAAGCTACTTTCGCTTATTGAGCTATTGTTGGATGACTTAAAAAGTGAATGTTTAACATTTCAGTACATTTTCAACAACCAACTTATATAATCGGATATATGCAATGTGATTGAAGATTGAAGATATAAAAAATTTAATACAAAAGCAAGTTCATTTTTTAAATTAAGATTTAATTAGTATAATCTTTGAATGCTCATATTTATATATTATATATTTTGTATATAAGATATAAAAATGAATACAAAAGCAAGTTGTTTTTTCAATTAAGATTTAATTAGTATAATCTTTGGGGTAATCTCAAATAGAAAACAGATTTTAATGCTCATCTCTTATATATTTTGTATATATATATTAACACATTTTATATTTTATTATAGTCAATATAGCTTTAATATGGCTAATACAATTACAAAGCAAAAATAAATTGAACTAGAATTCAATTTCATATTTTAGAGCATTTGATAGTAAAATAGAAACGACTGCCCCTTTTGTGACTATTGAGTTGGGGGCGCTTTGAGCTGATTCAGCTGAATGCCAATAAGATGTATTTGTGCATGCCTTGCACATGGCAAATGTATAAATATAATAATTCAAAATCGGTGCCCGTGGGCGATCAGCAATCGAGTTGTTTGCTTTGTTTTCAGTTGCATTACACACACACACACACACACACACACACAGACATGATTGGCATTGGCAGCACATATTCCCAATAATATATAGTATAATTTACAGTTTAAAGAAACAAGCGATAACCCAATTCAGCGTCCGCAGTTTTCAATGTCAAAAGGGTTGAGAGGGAGCAGTTCGGATTTAAGTAATATATATATGTATATAGTATTATAGTATTGGCTGGGCATATTTTTTTGCTCCAGCGTCATTGTGGGTCTGTGGACCAGTTGTTTACAATTTCGCAATTCGTGCTATGTAAACTCAAGTTATTTATAAATCGATTGGAAATACATATTGCACAATAAACATGCTACGCATGGAAATACACAAAGCACATGTTTGGCGCAAAAAATCAATTTGTATATAAATATATATATATATATATATATATGTTCGCAATTAAATGCGATCTGTCAAGAAGTATTTGTATTAATTACTGGATATTTGATAATTGATTACAACTATTATATTTGACAGCTTTTGGCACAAGTGTCAAATGGTTTCATTGTATATGCGATAATAGAAACTAAAATATATAATAATCACATTTGAAATCATAATGAAAATATATATATATATATAGATGTTTGTAGTACAGTTTTAATGATTACAACTGGGCTGAACAAGTTTACTAGCTGCCAACAACAAATATCCAGCCTATATAGCACCATTTAGTACATTTTTAGTACACCCATAAATGATTTTAGCTGAACAGCTGAACGATTATTTGGCATGTTCTCGCTTTTTAGAACACATTATTTTATGGTATTTCATCAGACCTTTTGTTTCATGCGACTTTCTTTGCGTTGCCACATGAAATATGAAAGAGCTGTCATAACTGTCATGCACATGCAACAAATCTTTCCCAATTAATCAACCTCAACATTCAAAATGTTTTGGGAGTACAACGCGAACACTTTGACAGCTGTCCAACAGCAGCAGCAACAACAACAACAACAACAGGAGAATATTATTAAAACCAAGACACATGTTTGGTATTAGAAATCAAGAGCATGACATCAATCTTGTATCTCTGGCTTCCTATGCAGCTTATCGCTGAAACCAGACAATATATTTAATGTCTTTTTTTTTAGTACAAATGATAGAGGTTTTTGTTTAAATGATAGTGTTGTTCTCTTTTTTGCCAAAGATAAGATAGAGAAGTGTGTGGAATAATACTGGCCAAAGCAGACACCCTACATATATAATAATTATAAATCGGAAGTTATTTACTTATGGCTTTACCCGCATGCATCCATCAAATTCTGGCCCACTAAGCTCAACTGCGTTGGACCTTGGACAGTGCAAAAAAAAAAGCCCAGAGATACATGAGGAAGGTGTATGATACACACAAACATCAATATATTTACATACATATACATATATGTGTATCTATAATGTGTACCAGGCGATAATGCAATTGTCCAATTGAAAGATTGTCACATGTACTAAAAAAAAGGCGCACTCAAAAGTCATTCACTCGAAATAAAAAACAAAGCACCCAAACAACCAATATATTTATTTATATATATATATATATATAAATATATATATATATATAAATAAATAAGTTCACATGCCAAATTAAACGAAATGCGTCACATTACGTTCGCTTCTAAAAATAAAATGCCTAAAAAAAACCTAAACAACAAAAAAAAAGCAACAAATTTTCAGTTCTTGAGGCTCGGGAAGGGCACAAGAAAAGTTCACAGAAAAGCATAAATTATTTAATTAGACGGTGTGTTTGAGTGTTTTTGCTATCTTGTTATGCATACATACATCATATGTATAAATATATATAGAAAGATGTACATATGAACGTTGATTTGGTCAGGAATTGCGGAAATCTGAAAAATTTTAACAAAAATTCTTGGTAGCCATCTGGCTTCTAGCAGAGATCACGATCCGTCTGCCAGTTGCCTGCCAGCAGCTTTTAATTGCAAAAGTTCAATTGCCCCCTCTTTGTCTCTCTCTCTCTCTCTCTCTCTCTCTCTCTCTCGCCCCTAGGAAAATGTGCGCTTTAAAGTTGTTTAACATTTTCTCTTTGCCGGCATGGCTACACATTGTTTTTTTATAACCTGAACCCATTCAAAATTTCAAATGGCGAAAAGGGGTATGACAAAGTTGTGCAAGTGTATATAGCAGTATATATATATTCTTGATCAGCATTAGCCGAGTCATTGATAGCTTTCGCTGTTTGAATCCATTTTCAATTGCAAATAAAAATCACAATTTTAAAAATATATCGTTCCGGTTAATAAAATAATTTTCCTTGACACAATATTAATCGTCTGTCAAAATTTCATCAAATTGAGTGAATCGAATTTTGAGATTTATACGAAACAAATATGAAAAAAACATTTATACAAAATGAAATTTCCGTGTTTTGGATTGAGTAGCTAAGACTTGTTATGGATAAAAACTTAGGTGCAAGGTATCTCCTAGTCGTGCTCACTCGACAAGTGCATTCTCAGTTTTTTCTTCAGCTTCCTTCAGGGCAGGAATCTCTGTTTATTTTGGTTCATATAAATGTTGTACAATTTCTTGTTGGCCTTTCATAAACAATAATGCTCAAATGAATTATTGGATAAAGGGGATCTCTCTGTTTCTCTGTTTCTCTGTCTCTCTGGCAAACTGAACACGTTTGTTTTTGGGGCGTGTCTCAGTGCTCGCTGTTAACATGACTCACTTGTCTTGTTGGCCAAGTGTCGCGGGACTTTACGTTATTATATCGTTATGAGTATGACCAAAGTGGGAAATAAATACGTGTGCAAATGTGAATCCCAAAGTGTCTTTGGTGGCATTAGCATATTAAAGAGATTTTCGCATTTACTGCACTTTTGCACCAAATGCAAAGTAAACAGTTATTAAGTAGAGCTACATATGTATTTTTAATGTTTTTATTTTTTCCCTTATTTATTTATTTTCTGCAAATTAACACAATGCCTTTATTTTGTAAGCAGATTTAGTATGTGAATCGTGCAATAATAAAATAAAGCCAATTTACATTTTATTTAGTACACTTTTGACATCATTTTGATATAGTATAGATATAAAGCCGGCTTTAGCATATTCAGGTTTAAATTGTTGACATTTGTTCAGACTTCATTTGGTAAACTTTACTACAGTAGGTGTCTATATATACTCTATATATACAAAATGGCTGCTGATCGAAACTTTCTCACCTGTGTTCGTTAAGAATCGGATTGTTCGTTTTGTGTGTAATCCTTAAGCGATGTGCTAAAATCTCAAAAATTTTAACACCAAGGCACTCTGAGTTCATACTTAGCTCATGTCAGAGCAGAGTTAAATGTCGTTTTATATTTGCTATCTTTCACATAGATATATATATATATATATATATATGTATATATTAACCATAACAATTGTGAGCTGCGATAAGCGTTCTATTAACACATGACACACACACGCACATCAATATTTAGATATATATACACAAATGGCAAACAATTTGGTGGAAAGCGTTTCGTTTTGGCAAATTTCGTTGCCAACTTTCGCACAGTTCGATTTAGTACTAAAACCCGCGCTCGTTTAGTACGGGTCTAAAAGGCAAAAGGTGCGCGCAATTCTTAACAAATAGAAAGAGAACTAAAAACAAATACAAATACAAAAACAAAAGTGAGTGCGACGTCAAGCGACATTTCCGACTGCCAAACGCCGACCGCAGCGTTTGAGGTGCGCTTGAGTACTAGGCAGAAAAAATATTATTAAAAAAAGCAACAACAAGCCACACACAATCGCAGCGGCGACGGCGACACACGAACATAATTCTTGTTTGGCTTTTGTTTTTGCTTTTTTAGTATTTATTTACAATTTAATATTTTTCAACGCAGCGAATCGGGCGAATCGTGCGACTGCCGAGCGTTTTACAGCAGTGGAAAAGGCAAACAACACTCATCACAGATAATAAGTGTAAATATTCGTAATCTGCAGCGTCAAACGCCCCCGCAAATAAATCTATTTTGTTTTTTTTATATTTTTTTTATTGCTGTTGATGGCCGCTTACCACATTTTGTGGGGCAGGGCGCGCCTCCATTCCTCGCGAGCTGGCTAACGAAACCAAACTGGTCAGCAATATGGTCAGCACATCGAAATGCAGAACGCTCAATGAGCATACGATTTATTTCTTTTTTTGCGACTCTCCAACAACAACTAAAGGAAAAACAAAAGAAAATCAAAAACACATTCATTGACGCAGATAACACTTATCAGCCAGTTATATCTCATACTGATTGTCTTGGAAACCCGTTAATACCTTTGTATGTACATTGGGCACAAGGTGAATGGCAAAGTTAGCAATCAGCCGGTCGACAACAAGTTCAAAAACTAATCCTTTTCATTTTGTACTAAATTCTAATTAAGAGTTCGATTCAACAAAAAAGAACGCCAAAAAAGATCTACCCATCTAAGAGGATCATCTAAATTTAATCGCCCGATGAAAGCTATGAAAGCAATATAATTTTGTGTGCTGATCAAGAATAAATATATAATAATATATATTATAATAATATATAATATAAACGATTCCTTTGAAATGAAAACGAAGTTATGGAATGGGTAAGTCTTGTACTCAAAAATCAAGAACAAATAACCAATGTTCTTAAAGATTTCCTTTTATTTATGAAACTTTTAACTTTTATTATTCAACTTTTTTTTTGTAACTGTGGTTTTGAGTTTCATTTTTTTCATTTAATAATAAAACATTTTGTTCAAATTCAAACTGTTTAAGTTGTCAAAGATACGATTTTTATAATTAATTTGTTTATATTAGCGTCAATCTTGGTAATAGTATTAAATGAATAATAATTTGATTTTTAAAAAGTAAATAATGATTAATTAATAAGAATTAGGTAAATCAAACTCATTTGAATGTCAAAAATATAGGAAGTAATCCATTAATTCTCGTATTAATGGTAAAAATAAATATATTACCATCAAAACTGACAAACAATTGGCTTTAAAATTCAAGTTAATTATACAATTAGAACAAAATGAATGCTATTTAAGTTTCAAAAACATAAAGCGATCAACTAAAGTAGGTTTAACTAACAAAGATATCAATTAACAATGTTAAGCAACAGCTGTCTGATAATTAATGTAGTAAGTGTTATCAAGAAAATATGTGAATCAATGTTAAAGCATGAGTAAAAAATGCATTATTGCAAAATGAAAAAAACACGTACAGACTTATAAAGCATACAGATAATGTCGATTAAGCTTCTTTTCTGCAGAAGAAAATGTGGCAAAGATGCTGCAAATGCATTGGCCTTATGCGCTGGTTAAGTCTCATTAATATTAAAAAGTATCTACGGTTTTTACTCATAAATATGTGTGTTGTAGATATAAAAAAAGAACAATTTAAATTGTGAATAGCATAGCTGTTTAATGTTTTATGAGCTGTCAGCTGGAGTTAAGCAATAAATCATGCAACAACTGTGATTGGTATTCAAATAGAGAAATAGGTTTATCGCTTTTCTATATTTAAAAAAAAAACAACCAATATTTGACTTTATATGACCAGTTTGGTTTGTGGCAACTCAACTTTAACCTGAACGTAAGCACACTTGTTGCTCTCCTTAATAACTCTTGAACGTTGAACGACCGACGTGTTTTGCACCTTTCGCCAACTCAGACAATGCAATATGCAGTAAACAGTTTGTTAAGATTTGTGGTGAGTTTCGCACAGCCAAAGTTGAAAGTGTAATAAACTTGCGTGTGAAATGCACGAACAGTTTAAACAAAAGGCGCGCTCGCATTTCTATTCATACATTTTGCACACACACACACACTCCACACTCCAAATCGTGCTTTCACTTTCGTCTGGCCACGAATCAAATTAAAAGATTCATTAACATTTTTTTTTTTTGTTTTTGTTTTTTTTTGATTTTTCTTCCCAAAGTGCAAACCATTGTCGAGACTGAAGCTGATGCGACTCAAAGCCAAAAACTCGACTCGACTCAACTTCAACTCCTCCCACACAATACACAGCTTTACACAATTGCCAACTTATTTTAGTTTTTTTTTTTTGTGGCTTCTTCAGGCTGCCTTTTGGCCATTTTGCTGTTGCGGAAAGCTTACGAAATTTTTTAGCTGACATAGTATTGTTTATTGTACCCAGTTGTTGCCGGCCATTCTGCGGAGTTGTGCAATGTTGCTTTTGGGAGGTTTGCAACTGGAACTTTTCACTCGCTGCATAGCGCACACAGCAGGAAGTTTCTTTCGGTATAAAAAGTGAATGCCAGCCAACCCTGGCAATAAGTATGTATACTACTACTACTATATAGTCTATTGGGGGTATGTGAATGTATATGTATATATTGGACTCGGTTGGTATTAATTGATCTCGTGCTTTGTGGCACGCCTTCTGTTTCACTTTTGTTTTTATCTTTTTTTTATGCAAATTCAGGTGAGCTCATTATAAAGCATATTTTCTGCTCTAATGAAATGTTCAAAGCGAATTGCAGCCTTGCGGCCAAATTGTTGCCAGCTTTGTGGTCTAATAATTTGATTTTTGCAGTTTCTTTTCGAATTCATTTGATTCCTGTTTTCGTATCTAGGCCAAATGCTTCAATTTATTTACTTGTCTTTTTCTTTTTTTTCTTCTTTTTTGCCCAGTGTATATGGTGACATTTAATGGCGAGTATCTACAACAATAACAACAAACACATTAAATCGCCAAATCACTCGGGCAAACAACACATACAATAAAAGTTCGTGGGAAAACCGCAAAACTCGTTGCGAATTTTTATTGTGTGGCAATTGATTAAGTTTGCGTCTAGCTCCAAATTATTCGTACTTTTCGAGCTAAAGACGAGTTCATCGTCGTCATCGTCATTATGCAAAAATGCCATTTGCAAGCGCTCTAAAAATACATTATTCCTTATTCTTATTGGCGCTGCTTGAAATGCCAAAAATTGTATAAATCAGCGTTTATCTTGTTTACGATTTTATCATTCAATAAAGCAACCGTAACATGTTCTAAATGCGCCTTAGCAATCGTTGTGGGTGCGTAATGTTAGTATTATTATTATTATTATTATTATTATTATTATTATTATTATTATTATTATTATTATTATTATTATTATTATTAATGAACATTTTGAACGAATATCACCCAGTTTTGATTTGGCTTTGTTTAACAGTTTTTCAATCCCAAAAATATACTTTTTTTAAGTATTTACTAATACCTTAATACATTTTCATTTGCTATAAATTCGCACTTAATTTTATGGTAAAAGGAGAAGTGATTTTAAATCATGTTAGTTAAATGATTAATAGGCGTTTGTCCATATGAACCAGGCTGTCAAACCGAAACGAATTTATGTTCCGATTTTGGTACGTAATGATTGTGGTATTTGCCAAACTAGTTTACAGTTTTTGGTTACTTATTGGTACCTTGATTTCACGGTACGGTCTTGTTTAGGATCAATAGAGACTAGCAGAGAGACACATTCACATTCACCCAAATAACCGGATCGAATGTCCGAGAATGTTTCGCTATTATGTTTTGGTTCCGATAAATTTTGAATTGATGTTCTGATTCCGATTTTGATTCTAAATTTCAACAGGTCAAATGATTATGCATAAGCTTGTTATTATTTATTTATTTCGAATCCAATATAATTTGAGGCTTGGCCTCCTACGTAGTACAAAAAAAAGACTGATTTATAATGCACACTCAGTATGTATATAGAAATGCAGTAGTGCCAAGCCCAAAATAGATATATTTTACTTCCCACTTCAGATATATATATATATAAAGAAAATGTATGCGATGAGTAGCATAATTCAGTCGAGCTGCTCCCTGAGCTGGGGAGGAAGCATTGTGTTCCACTTTAACATTGGGGTCTCAACTTTTACTGCCAAGTTGTGTGACTAAACAAAAATTCCTAACTGCAAAATTTAGCAGCGTAATTTGTAATGCATAAAAATGCCATTAGGCAGATTTTAAACACTTTGAATAGCAGACGGGCAAAGATGAGGCAACCAAACTGGCAGAACGGAATCGCAATGAGGCAATGACGGTGGTGCCGGTCGACTGTGCGTGTGTGTAAGTGTATGTGTATGTGTGTGTGTGTGTGTGTGTGTGTGAGTGTGCCAAATTCGCGTGGAAGTAGCACAAGAGCCGCAAAATTGTTTATTAAGGACGGGAGAGCGAAAGACAAACAACAACAAAAAAAAGAAGTTAAGAGAAACAATGATGAGCATGCAGAGCTCCATAACGTAAGCCAAGCCTGACACGCCTCAGCGCTTGTGCAGCAACAGCAACAGGAGCAGCAGCAGCAGCGGCAAAATGTGGCACTTAAGAATCCAGCATTTGAATGGCCGCCAGTCAGGCAAACCCAAACAAAAACAACGTCAAGCCAATGATAAGCCCAGTTAGACAGACAGATTGGACAGAATGACGACGGGAAAGTAGGTGGGCGGTTAATCAACAGCTACGTATGGAGCGGATCGAGGCGAATCGGTTTGGGCAGCTGGCTAACAACGTGGGTGCAGCAAGCAGCGGCAGCAGCAGCAACAACAACAACAACAACGACAATAGCCAGATTGTTGTATGCTACGTGCAACGCTTGCAGATTCGGTTATCTGGCAAGACCATAAATTAGACTCGACTGTGATTTGAATTTCTCGTGGCTACCTTTTTTCATTTCTTTGTTTTTTTAGCTGTGTATTGCGGTCGCTTGATTAAGTTTTTCCATTTACCTTGTTCGTCTTCCACTTTTGCTGATTGCGAGCGAAGCGAAACAAAATGACAAGAAACCGCAGCACACACAAAAATCGTTGTCAAGTAAATTAAACAGAATGGTGCTAGTTTGGTTAGAGCCAGAATACGGTTCAGTTCTGTGGGAACAAGGTCATCCAAGGTACTCTCCCGTCGAGTTGCGAACGGAGAACTGTTGCCACTGTTCTCACTGGGAAAATGCTGCTACATTTGTACTGAAGCCGGCGGATAACAGAGAAATCCATTGTGCAGCCAATTTTGAATGTGAAAATCCACAGCGAAGTGGATTTTGGCTGATCTTGGTTCAAATTATTATATATACACATATATACAAATATATTTATATTTTGTATATATAATAAGAATAAAAAATAACCAAGAAAGAACGGTTATCTTTCGCAAGCCGATGATTAAATACCCTGGCAGATTTGAGTTGTAATAAATACATGTATGACCAATTTTGTGACATTTGATTAAATCAATATTTTGAGAAAAAACTTCATTTTACACGTAGATTTTTCTATTGATTCCAATTTGAGGTTTGACTTTCTAAAATCTGGCTTGTAGGTCTACGGCTATACACTTATATGTCATAAGTTGTGACCTACAAAAATATAACTCCAGTCTAAATGGGTATATAATCAAAGATAACTTATCTTTCTTGATCAAAATTAGCGTTGACTTACATAAGACTTGAACTCATTGATTGTTCCCATAGCAGCTACATGATATAGTGATCCGATCAGGTGAACTCCGGGCTATGTTCTGCTTCTAAACTGATGGAGTTCTGCACATATAATTATAAAAATTCGGACAAAGGTACATGACTCGACTCGGCTAGTGACGCTGATCAAGAATATATATACCTTATAAAAGTAAAGGCAAAATTCAAATACCCTCTAGGGTATAAAAACTCGTTTCCTATACAAAAAAAAAAAAAAAAAACTTTAGGGAAAAAGAAGTTGGCCACAAATTCTCGGTTCTTCACCGAGCTATCAAAATGTGTGCTCTTGTTAAAAATGTTTTCAATACGCTCTCATAATTTGTCTGTTAACAAGCAAATGTCAAATGGCTAACTATAGCAAATAAATAAGCTAGGCATTAGAGTCAAAAATGTTTTTAAAAAAAGAGAAGAAAAAAAAACAACAAATTCGCCGTTTACACTATGCACAATAGATACTCTGATCGGGAAATTATTTAAGCTTCGGGCTAAATATATATCGTTTTTTGTTTATATTGCGATGAGAGTCAATAAACAAAGAAGACAAAAATTACATAAATTATGCAAATTTAGGCCAAGATAGCCAAAAGCGGTAGTCGAACTATGAAAACAAAAACCAAAATAGAAAACCAAAACAAAAAGAAATCGGACCGTGTCCGAGCAAACACCTACACCAACCTACACCTGAGAGGTGTGTGTGTGTGTGTGTGTGTGTGTGTAACATCATGTTGTGCATGGCCAAATATTTGCTGTGCTTGTCATAGGATTGTGTTATTGTTTCATTGCCTCGGATGAATAGCAACATAAGAGACAGATGGACAGATGGACAGCTGTTGAGTGCAAAGGAGTCAAGTCATTTATGAAATTACTATTTATAATACAGAGATTTGAATGGTGAAAGTTGTGACAGCAACAGTCTCAATCAAAGTGCACTATAATTGCCAACAAATTAACAAAATGAATTTTCAATTAAACCCATTGAACTGCCGCCGTCCGTAAAAGTGTGGCCAATTGCAAGCAATTGGCAGCGGAAGTTTCAACAGCAAAACTGTTAACAAAGCAAACCACTGAAGATTTCAAAAGAATCGACAAAGCCGAGGTTCATTCAACTCCATCAGCTAATCAAGACCTAACCAAAAACAATTACCTACACTGTCCAAAATAAATACAAAAAAAAAAAAATACACACACACACAAATGGTCAAATCGAACGCCATTTGGCCGACTGAGCACCCAGTGCGCAGTTGGTCAGGAAATTAGTTGGAATTACAAATTACGGAACGTGTCGGAATGACCAAAACTCAAAACGTTCATTTAACAATTGACGCGATTTGACGATGTGACGATCTGGTTATTGGCCAAAAATTGATTGGTTAACTTGGTTAAGCGGAGGTCAAAACAATTTCAAAATCAAATTGCAATAGCTGTGTAATGGACCAATGGATCAAGGCTGCACTTTTAGTTGTTTGAGAAATTGTTATTATCTGAATTATTATTATTATATGAAATGAAATCGTTAAACAAACAATGAAATGCATGATTTATGCAAATCCAAAGCACAAATAATTTGGCATGTCGAGTTTGTTTTTTAGATTCTCAGCACAAAATGTCGTCAGAAGACTGCTTTGAGTAATAATGCCATTGTTTGCCTAACAACCTTTGAAATTAGACTCCTTCCCATGCATTCTCAAAATGTGTGTCATTAAACTACCACGCTGCAAAATTATTCAAATTTATAGAATAAGTTAATCACACTCGAGCTAATTTTTTACTGCCAAAATTCATTTAGTCATTAAGAATGATGAATCAAGAATGTATTTTTCGGATCGATAAAACCGATAATTACAATACACAACTATAACTATCTCTATACAATATAAATAGCCATAGTGAGAAATTCTGAGAACCTACAGATTACTATCTCTGTATCATTTATTTACTCATTCAAAAAGCGTTGCTATGCGCTGAAGAAAGACTGCTAAGAAATGCATTCCTGTGCCAAATTAATGGCCTTTATAAGAGATACGTATTGCAAAGAATACGTATCAATTAATTTCTGAAACTGATACGCAGCTCAACTCCAATCTTAGACCGGATCTGGCAACAGCATTTAATAATTGTTTCAACAACAAAAAAAAAGAAGAAAAAACAAATAATAAATGCAATGCAAAGCGTGTGTTTGTGGGTAAAAATACGAAAAACCAGTTTTGCTTACTCTTTCCCAAGAAATTGTTGCTGTTTGATGCTGTTTGTGCTGTTGCTGCCTTGTGGCATGCAAACCGACAGCGTTATTAGTCATTATATGTGGCTACACATATATATATGACTATCCGTGTAAAATGAATATGCTATGCAGTATGCAGTATGCAGTATGCAGTCAAAAGTCATGGAGACCGAATAGCTTGGCTCCACCAAGCGCCGGTGCGGCCTTCACGCTGCCCGCTGGGCCAGCTGCGCAATCTATTTAGCGCGGGTCCGGCCCAAAATGGGGCGTCAAAAATTGTTAGACGATTGAATTTCATGTGCCTACGAGTGGTAGTAGCTTATGCTACCTTTTTTTTTTGGTAAATCCATAATAATTGGCT
This sequence comes from Drosophila macrothrix, assembly GCA_035042055.1. Lineage (NCBI taxonomy): Eukaryota > Metazoa > Arthropoda > Insecta > Diptera > Drosophilidae > Drosophila > Drosophila macrothrix. The sequence goes on from JAWNLX010000604.1 coordinate 11,084,105, forward strand.
GAGACAGCGCTTGTTGAAAGTTCGAAATGGGGAAATGCTGTTTTTAGTCTTGGACCAAATGTAGAGCGCTGAAAATTATAATTGTAAAAAAAACTCTGCTCGATCGAAGAGTACAATTAAGCATTTGTATAAAAAAAAAACTATTCAAGCAACCTTAATTATTTAAAATTGAAGTACATTGGGCTTATATTCAGCTGCTCAAGTAAAATTTTCATTATTTATTTCCACAAAGATAATTGAGCAATCGTCTCCCACTAGATACTCTGCTTAAACAAATAAATATCAGCAACTTCGAGCATTACATTTGTAAATACAAACCAGACATTCAAAACCAAGTGAATACATTTCGTAATACAAATTTGAACAATGCTTAAAGTCTACAATTTTGCTTGCATATTTAAAGATCTAAGTCTTTCATTTGAATCTTCCCATTACTTGAGAGTTCAAAGCATTTGCAGCATTTGGCTTATGAAATCGAGTAAAATTAAGTCTCTAATGAATGCAAGACTTTAATGAAGCTATTTTTTGTTTCTTCATACACAATATCTACATATGATCTTTGGCAGGTTCGTCCACAACAATGGCTTGTAAAAAATTGCCAGCCAAGCAACACAACATAAATGTGAGAAGATTCTCAGCTATAATTTTTTTTCCTCTATGTTTTGTTAACATTTTAATTACAATTTTCAACAGCAAAATGATAAATAAAAAAACGTGGGGAAACATAAAAGTCGAAAATTCTCTGCCGCTTGGTTGTAAATTAACAACAAGCTGAAGTTGAGAGCTTATTTTGGTTGCTCGGCATTGTCAAAATATTTAAAAACCTTTTTACCATTATTTTGATGTTGTTTTATGGCGTTTCAATGAACTTTTGACAAAACCCATTTTGTATGTCAAAGTTGAGAGACAGCTTTGAAAACTGGTTGACTTTTATTATTTTTCAATTAGAGGCAACGTCATGGCTCCCAAAATACAAAGGCCAATTCCAATTCCAAGCCCAAGCCGCAGGCCCAACTTAGATAGTTCAATAAGCCGTCTTGCAACGCGGTCAACAAATGTCAGAAGCTCTTAACGGAAAAGAGAGTGGCGACACTTTCTACCAGAGTCAGTGAGCTCCGCAACTTGGGGACTCAGTGTGCGTGCCTGTCTTTAATCAGGTCAGCATATAAATGAGTAAAGTATACGGAGGTAGTAGAACGCAAAAAAAAAAAAAAATAATAAGAAAGAAATTACAGAAATAGAAGCAAAAAACACTTAATAATAACTTTGGCCAAAGGCTAAGCTTCGTTGATGTCTGTCTTCGCCTGAGTTGGTTGGCTCAAATGAAATTAAATGAATTAAAAGAAATTTCGATGTGTGCAAGTCGATTTATAAAGTTTCTGTTACTTCGTATAATAATAATAATAGAATGATAGGGCGCTCGGGGAAATGGTTCTTCTTCATCTTCTTCTTCTTCTAATGCGAACTGGGTCAACAGCAAACAGCTTAAGAGCCACGTTCATTTGGCCGTTTCCAACTGCGATTGAATTAAGTGTAACGCATCATTATTAAATAGCCAAGCGCAACATCTTTTTGCCACATTTTGTGGCTTCATGTTGCGCTGCGCCGTTGAAACTGCAATTTTCTTCCATTTATTAATGTTTTTAAAACCTTTTTTTTTTGTAAATAAAAGTAAAAGTTAAAGGCGTTTTTTGTTTTATTTGTACACCATATAAATATAAATAAAATATAACCATGCTCTCACTTTTTGAAATAGGCACGAACTAAGAAAGTCGAACTTCAAAATAATACAAAATACATAAATAAATATTTATTTTTTATTATTGATTCCGGGCTGATTTTAGTTTTGGTACAAATATAAAAAAAAAATACGACAAACATTATAAATAAGTAGTTATTTTAATAGTTTTCACGCTATTAAGAAAAAGGGAAACAATCGTTTACCAAAAAATCGTTTACTGATATAAAAAATATATAAATTAAAGATATATTAAAGAGGTTAAAATTCATAAATGAAAACTATTTTTAAAATTTCATAATCGTGAACGACCAATTTCAAACGAACATAGTAAATTGTATATTAAAAAAGAGAAATAAGTGAACAAATATTTAAACAAACAAATTATGTGCGCTAATCAACCTTACTTTTTAAACAAAAGCTTTCAAAATAATTTAAGTACTAGAGCCAGCTTTTTCAGCTAAGTGTAATTCAATGAACCAAGCAAGCAGCGCAGCTATTTCTACAAAGCATATTAAATAACAAAATAAAAACAAAAACAAAAACAAAGAAGAAAAAAACAAGTTCAAACAAATTATATAAATGGTGAAACGGTTTAACAAAGTAATCACCAATCTGACTGATTGCTTACCCAGCTGTCACAGCTGCCATATCATAATAAGCACAGTTATGTTTCAAATGGCTTTAAGCTGCTTTTTGTGTTTGGCTCTTTTAGTTTTTTTTTTTATATTTTGGGTAATTAACATGCAGCAGCAGTTCAGATGCGTCAAGGAACTTGTAAGAGGCACACAAAAATTACGAGCACTTTGGTGCGTACGAATATGGCCAAAACAACTTCTATATAGACAATAAAAAGCAACTTAAAAGGTAGCTGACATTTGATGGGTTGTGGCCCGCGACTGAGCCACAAATATGGACAAGGCACGCGTGATTTATGGTCACGTCGAGTGCGTTGTGCGTTGTACAACAGATCACCATTCCGCATCTCCACTCTTCCCCTCTCTCTCTCTCTCTCCATCTGTCTCTCTATCTGCCTCTCTATCTCTATCACTCTTCCCTGTGGCCATTATACAGCTTCCATTGCGTGCGGTTTTTCGAGATGGCCAAGAATGTGTGGAGAATCATTTTGAAAAGTGTTTGCGGCCAAGCGGCGAGTTCAACGCCGCTCCATTGGGCTGGTTGGTGGTTACGCTTGGCGGCGGCCACAACAATTACAGTGCTGTTGCAGTTGGCTGTTTGCAATTTGCAACATGCAACAGATACAACGGCGGAGCAACTAAAAACAATGCAAACACCACGCATCGCATTGCCAATCAAAATTGTTAACATATTGTTGAAAGCAAAGCCTCAAAACAAACAACTCAAAAGCCTGGTACAAAAACATTAACACACAGACCCAACAACAACAATAGAGAGTATGCGAAATCAAGATACAAATTGGAATTGTGAACATGCTACATCACTATGTTGGCTAACAAAATAGTCTCATCTAAAAGTTAAATAATTCGCAAAAGCCAATAGCACTTAGCATTTAATAGAAAGTATTCTATTCAAGCGAAAACATTAAAGTGTCTTTGTCTCAGTTTTCCACAAAGTAAAAGCCAATTTGGAATGAAATCGCATAATTTATATGATAAATAACATTTCAGGCCATGCAAATTATATTATATTTGATTGCTTTATAATTATACATAATAGTTGAGTATTTAAATTTGAAAGCCCAACAAAATCAATAATTACTATTTATTGTTAGCCATTATGCAGCAAATACGATCTGACTCATTATTGTTTGTTTAAATTAGATTATGTTAGTCATCAAATCTCAATGCTTAAATATTTACACAAATTACTTTAAGGAAAATTCAAACTTATCTACAATGTTACAAATGTTACATAATTTCACTATTACAGTGGCAATTTGAAAAGGCCTTGACTCTAATTAGCTATTGTATTTGGTACATAAACTATGAACTCACGAAATAAATTGACTAATCTTTGAAAAGCAATGCGAAAGATTTGTCATACTCACAAACATAGTATATTTTTATTTTTATATATTTTCCCTTTTATACAAATGAATCAACTGCATTGATTTTCCAGAAATTGGAGTGCAATTTAAAAATTAAACACAGGTCCGTGTCTATAATTATATAGCGCACTGTAGCAATCGAGTGTATTTCAGCCATTTAGCTAGCAATCCGTTTTGAATTTGAGCTACCTGCAACTTGCCACATGACTGAATGCTGTGTGTGGCAGGTTCAATCAACTCGCGGCTCAGCTCGAAGAAATCAGGCTCTAATGGCCTTGGCTTGCGCCCAGACGCCCAAAACACTCATTAGCTTGGTTAAGCGGCTTGACGCGCCCCGCGGATGATCTAATCGACAAACACTTAACACTTAATTTTGTGACGACGACGGCGTTTGTAGTGAAATGCGAGCGTCGATGATAAATCACAAATAAAGCTGCAGCAACGCCAATTTCCACTGTAGAATGGCTTAAAACTACACAACTGAATCAACTAAAATATAGATGAATAATTAATACGAACGAAATTACAGATGACATTTCTTATACAAATTATTCGTCTCTACTAAATTCTATTCACTATCAAAGACTTAGCAACTATTTAGCGTGAATAACGTATGTTCAAAAATTGTTCAAAACTTACTTATTTATCGTTATCGACTGAGGTATAACGTAAAAAATATTCCAAATAATGCAACGCTTGACTCGTAACGATAATCCACATAGAATGATTCCAAAGAATACACGCAGTAGAGGGAAGCTTGGGAGGAGTTGGTTTATAGCTTATAGAGATTGTGGGAGATAGATAGATACACAGGTAGAGAAAGAGACTAAGATCGCGATACGAAGCTTGTGGTTACTCTATAACTTTTTCTTTATAACATATTTTCTTTTCTTTTGCTTTTAGCTTTTGTATTATTGAAAAGCTTATATTTTTTTTTTGTTATTTGCCTAGGCAAGCACTCTTTTTGTTGTTTAGCACTCGCAGCCACTTCTTTGATTATTATTTATGCTTTATTTGCAGAGCCGTTGTCCGAAACGAACGCGCATTTAAGATACAAAAAATAACAAATACAACTACAATCCAACTGGACGGAATGTTTTTTATTGATACTGTTGTTGTAGTTTTTATTGTTGCTGCTGCTGCTGCTTTTGCCAGCTGCGCGATCCGCTTTGGCAACTGGCGACGCTGACGACGTTTTAAAAGTGACTAAAAAGCGTCGAGCGAACGCCAAGCGCAACGAAGCTGCAAACGTGTCTTAAACGGCCGAAAGGTGTACGCGACAAGCAGGTAGACACACATACAAAAACATTGAGAGCGAGAGAGAGAAAGACCGCTCAAAAGAGAGAGAGAGAGAGAGAGAGGGTTGGTGGAGCGCATTGCGATCGGCTTTACAGACCACGGGCAAAGTAAAAGCTAAAGAACGTCAATAAACTGGTTATAGTATGTTTCTCTGCTTCTCATCACTCGGGCCGGCACAATTCTATTTAACTAACTTGGACCTGTCTGGAAGCGCCCCCAAGGAAGCAGCAGGCTCCAAGCAACTGGGCAAGGTTAATAACATCAGCAGCAAGAAAATGAACAACAAAAAATACAAATAAAAAAATGCACAGACTGCAACTGTGCATACAAATTGTATATGAAATGTGAGATAAAACTCAATGCTGGAATTTACAGCTGCAGCGTGCGCTGGGAAATGGAAACTACCAGAAATAGGCATCGTTTAGAAATTAGATCTTATTTACGTATAAAGCTTTTGTGAACTTTTATAAATCAGCTTAGAATATATGGTGATAACCGAGAATTTAAATTATGTTCAATTATTCGCAATTCTTAAACACTTTTTAACATTTTTTAAAGCCCTTTAAGTTCGCCAAGGAAATAGTTTAATTCATAAAATTATCAATTTTATTGGTATGGAAAGATTTAGAAAACCCAATTTATTATTATTACTAACAACTAACGTCCAGGAAGCGACTACTGTATAGATATATAGATAGAGGTATAGATACATAGGCATCAAGCCACATAAAGCTCTTGACTTGTCTGGGTTTGCTGCCTAGGGCGCGCCATTGTTATTTATTCTCAACACTTCCTCGAGCGCAATGCAAACCAGTTTCTGGTATTTTGCAATGCTGCTGTTATGCAAAATGCAAAAAAAAGGTTCCCAAATGCGACAAAAGTGGGCGGGGGAAAAACTGGAAGACTGGAGGAGTCGTCGGCACATAACCAAATTCCTGTTAGACGAGGCGATGTGTGAGCTGTTGACCGCATTACTTGATGTCTGCACATGGCATATTAGGCCGACGACAAAGTCGTCAACTGGATAGGCTGGTTATAAAAATAGTAGTTACCTCAACTAAGCCAAGGCATTGCGGCTAATTGGCTGTACATTGGCCATGGTAACTGGTAACTGATAATTGGCAACAGGTAGCAGTTGTCGTACCATTGGATGCAGGCGGCGCCGGCAATAAAAATAACATCGTAGAAATCAACTTAGCCGAAAAGCCAACATGAAAAACTCCAATCAAATATTCGATTAGATATTAGATTTATTAACCTTAAAATCAAAGTCAAAGCAAAAATACCCAATCCATCTAAGCAAAAATTTCTCATGTAAACAAGCCGCATTTGGCACATATAAAAGTCATAAAAACATTCTTAATGTTTCTTAAATGTACAAAAGACTCAGTCAAAAACCGCGCTGTACAAGTGGTCAGATTGATTTCTGAAACTGCTGTTCACAAGAGCGTTGCCACATTCTGTAAAACCATGTCAACATACATATTAGCATTTTAATTTTAACATATGTAATTTGGCATCATTTTGAATATGAACACGAGCTGAACGCGCTTTAGTTACAAGCATGTGGTCACACTGAAAACGACAACAGCTGTTTCTCACTGAAAGTGCACTGCTTTAATACCACAAAATTAGCGCATGCTTAAGCACTTATTTGACAGAATTTTGATTATAGTATTAAAGATAACGATATGTTCTGAAAAAATAAAATGACTGCAAGTAAAAAATATCAAAGAACAAGATGCAAAAAATTTGTATTCCCATCGAGCGTTGGTAACGAACGCAAAAACAAAGAAATACCAAATAAATAACCTAAAAAATCACAAATGGAAAAACACTAATTCTTGTGAAAGACAACCAAACAAAAAAGAATTGGTTGGCCAGGAATAAGATGCCTTGTTGGTACTATGACAAAAAAGAACTACGTGAGACACCCTCAATCCTGGATGGCGCCACATACGAAACGGAGCGTCGCTATCGCAAGGAAGGCGCACGCTTCATCATGGAGTGCGGCACCAAAATGGGCCTTGGCCACAACACAATGGCCACCGGTGTCGTCTACTTCCATCGCTTCTACATGTTTCACTCGTTCAAGAGCTTTCCACGCTACGTTACTGCGTGCTGTTGCCTGTTCCTCGCCGGAAAAGTGGAGGAGACGCCCAAAAAATGTCGCGACATTATTAAAACGGCACGCGGCATACTCAATGACAATTATTTCTACTCGTTCGGCGATGATCCCAAGGAGGAGGTAATGACACTGGAGCGCATACTGTTGCAAACGATCAAATTTGATCTGCAGGTGGAGCATCCATATACGTTCCTCCTCAAGTATGCCAAGTGCTTCAAGGGCGACCAACAGAAACTGCAGAAGATGGTACAAATGGCGTGGAATTTCGTAAATGATTCCCTCAGCACTGTGGTCTGCCTGCAATGGGAGCCGGAGATCATTGCTGTGGCTCTAATACACTTGGCCAGCAAGCTGAGCAAATTCACAGTACTGGATTGGCTGGGACGGCAGGCGCAGCATCAGCGCTGGTGGGATATGTTCGTGTCGAATGTCACCATGGAGATACTCGAGGATATTTGCCATCAGGTGCTGGACCTGTATCAGTCGACGCAAAAGGAGGGCCAGGAACCGAATAGTCCGCCCCAGAAGCCACCAAGTCGTGCCGACAGTCCAACACCGACAACCAATATTAAATCTCTGACTGCCAACGTCGATTGTCCTCCACCACCAGCAGCATCCCAACAGCCCAGTGGCAACGGTGGCAACATCGAGCTTAATAACATACAGACCATTAAATCGCTGGCGAGCGTAGTGTCAGTTTCTGGGCCTTTGGCGCCGCCCAGTGATTCGCTGCCGCTGGGCATTGGTGTGAATGCTGTGGGTGCACCACTGCCACCACCGCCAACGAGTAACTTGAACAGCAATGCTGCCAACTATCACATGTACCACGCACCACCGCCGCCGCCACCCCCCGTTGTGCCCATGCCGCCATATGCGGGCAATGCGTGGACACAGCAACCGCCACCGCCGACCCATTATGCGGCTGCGGCACTGCCACCATCCATGCCCCCTAACATGGGACCGGGACCAGGAGCGAACAGTGGTGGCGGCGGTGCACCCGGCTACTACAATGCTGGACGCCAACAGCAGCAACAACAACAGCAGCAGCAACAGCAACGCTATCAATAAAAAAACATTATTTTTTTGTTTTTAAATCAATTGGTGGAGTTCAGTTTTAGGGAGATTCACACATGAAATAATATTATAAAGCGTAATTTTATTAAAAACAAAAACATTCTCACCGTTGATGCATTATTTCAGGGGGGGACAGAATTCTAGTCCAAGGAGTTGAGGCTGCGTCTTTTTGTCATGAAATGTGATGAGTATGTGTATTCAAATTTCGATCCCTCAACGCTTACACGCGACTTTAATCGTGCTTCCCCAAGTTGCTTGCAACAAATTCTAAAATAATTAAGGAGTATGTCATTGTGTGTGGAATTTAATAATCTAATTAAATTGCAATCAATCCGAAGTCACGATTAGTGCCACGTATAAACGCCTTATCTGCGTGAGGGTGTGTAGATGTGTGTGCGAGTTTACTTGGCTACTTAATTAGTATACAAGCTAAGCTATATATACTGTATATATATATATATATGTATATATATTTATATATACATATGTATATAAATTTATTTTATGCATGAATGTATCTATATATTTTGATATTGTGATATACGTTAGTGGGCGTGACATGTACTCAAATATGTGGTACTCTATATAAATATTGCAAATCGATTAACGGTTATTGTGAGTAACGTCTATAAACCATACATAAATCCGCACATTACTTTCTCTTATTTTCTTTTCGTTTTGTTTGACTGCCGAGTCGCCGCAATTCCCCCCCTGATGCAGCAGCGGCAACAAAATTATTTCTATCGCTTATGCGTGGCTCTTTGATTTTCTTTTCTTTTAATAGGCAGCATTGGCATTCAAATGCAATTAGAACATAAACAGATCTGTTCCGGTTTATTCCCATGTCTCATTTCGGTAGTTTATAAACTGAGTACTGAGATCGTATCAGCGTAGCAAAATAAATCCCTAATATTTTAACTGATGACAATCGTTTAACAAAGTTTAGCTAATATGACAAATGCGTATCTAGATAAAAGACATAAATCCCATACTCATATAATTCTGATTTTCATTTCGTTGAATAGAATCGTTTCTGAAACAATAAACTATTTGTGTAAAAGATTTTCAAATGCATTTTATGTTTTAACGCACAACAAACAAGTACTCATAGAACCGTATAAAATATATAACAAAACAAAGTCTCGACTGAAAAATAGAAATATATATAATAGTAGCTAAGAATATGTTGACAACTTGCTGATTTCATTTGAGAACTTTAACAGAACTGAACAAATATATATTAGAGACCTGATATGAACCGAGCTCATGTCACCATTATAATATTAATTTGTGTGAAAGTTACTTATAAACCCGATAAGCTCAGAAGTTAACCGGAATAGACCTATATAACTTGCAGCATTGCATTCAAGAATCTCGAAAATTGAAAAATTAACAAGGAGCAACCACGCATAAGCGTATTTTGTGGCGTGTATGTTTGTTTGTGTGTGTTTGTATGGGTGTGTGTGAGTGTGTGGCAGCTTCTAACATTTGCGTGTCAATGTTAATTCACCACAAGCATAATACTGCGGTATCATTAGAAATTCAGGCAGCTCGAGCTGCGTTGACGAGATTGAAGTTAATGCCGCAGCCGATGCGGATGTTGTTGCCGCTGAGCCTGGTGCCGCCGGCGTCTGTTGTGCCTGTCGCACAATGTGGCCAATTTTGCCTGCAATGCGATAATGTTAAAATGGTATTCAAGGGAAATGAATTGACTTAGCTCACCCAGCACATTGGCGCGATGGAAACGCGCATCCAACTGCCGCAGCACATAGAGATCGCGATGGCGCTTCCAGGCCGTCAGAATATCCGTTACCTTTACGGGCACCAGCGCTGTTTGGCTAGCGTTGGTCTACAATTAAATGCGAGCTAATTAATATATATATTCGAAATACGCTTCAAACGTATTTTCTTTCTTACGCGTTTGAATTGTACGTTGAGCTGATGTTGCTGGGGCTGCTGTCGGGTGATCAGCTCGATCAGCTTCTTGAGCTTGCGATGATTGCACTGCTGCTTGGAGGCATGCAGCAGCAGCTGCTTCAGATTGGCTGCGTCGGTGACACGTGGCGACGGCGCCGCAAGCTGCTCAAAGTAGGCATGCAACAGGGATGCATTGTAGGAAATGTGAAGTTTGTCCAGCGCCTGCACCAGATGCTCCTCACTCAGATGCGCCGTGGACAGGCGCTCCACCAGCGGTTCAGTCGAAAAGCTTTGCTTGAGCAGCTGTATAAACATATAAATAAATAACAAAAGCAGGAAATTTTTAAATATATGTTTTACAAATTTAGGATTGTGCTGATAATTAATTAATTTAAAGTTCTTGCAATGTTATTATCATTTTCATATTTTATATGTCTAATTATCCAAGCATTTCTAAGTGTGCTAGAAGTAAAATGAAATTAATTTGTTTTATAGAAAATAAGCTAAGAAATAAATTGGAAAACAGGGCTTGAACCATGTTGCTTTATCTATATATGAGCTGGGAAATAAAGCTTAAATTTAAAGCAAGTTAAAAGTTATGAATGCAGTTGCGTGCTTTTGATTGTGTTGAAGTGTTTACAAAGGTTCATTTGTTATTTAACAAACAAAAAGATAATCAAACAATGCACGAACTTTGTTCCAGAGAGCAATTTAGTCTATAAGATAATTATAGATATGGATTTTCTTGAACATGATTGAACACTTCAACTAAAGCTGAACAAAATAAAAACAAAAATATTGATTTATTTACAAAAACAGAGAAATCTATTTTAGCTCACCTGCATGCCGCCAAAATTATTATCACACGAAATAAACCTTTGGTTGTAATGACCAATGTCGCCGGCGCCACCAGCCGGATTGTGCCAGCTGAAGAGTCCGCCATATTCATCCAGATAGCCCGGTGAGCCGCTCCGACAGCGCGTCTGCTCGGCTCGGGCATAGAGCGAGAGACTGCTGCCCCGACCGCCGCCGCGTCGCCGGCACTTGGCACAGCTGCTCAGATCGAGTGCCTTCCCAATGGTGTTGGCCAGAAACTCCTTCTCCAGGCAGTCCAAACACGTCTCCTCGCCGCTGCCCAAATCGAATTGTGTCGAATTGCTGGCCATGGCGGCACTGGCCGCCACCACAGCTGCCGCAGCGACCAGCATGGGCGCCACATCCTGTTGGTGCTGCTGCTGCTGTTGCTGCTGCAAGGAGACGGCACGAAAATCGGTGCAGCTGTAGCATCGTTCATCGAAGCTGGGCTGCGAACGGCGCGACTTTGACGAGGAGGAGGCACAGCTCTTGCTGGCGGACACCAGTGATGATGAGTTTGAGAGAGTGCTGAGACGTTTGGGCTTGGCGCCCGTTAGCTTGGAATTGCAGGGCTCCTCCGTGGCATGCGAATTTCCACTGGGCACACTGGTGCTGCGACTGAAGCTGCTATACACCAATGTGCTGGGCAGCGAGTGTGCTAGGGTCGTATTTACATCTGCACCAGAAGTGGTTGCACCTAAAAGATCCTCATCATCCTTGCCGCTGCCTATGCCGCCACCACCACCGCCACTGCCGCAGAGCAGCTCATCTGCATCCATATCGGAGCAAGCATCCCCATCATTCTTGATCTGATCGAGATTCAGACTAATGCGTGCAAATTTCTTGCTCAAACGCTGCAATGCCTCCTGTGGCGCCGGCATCGCCAGCTCTTCAATGGGTGAGCTGTAAAGCTGGCGTGACTGTGTGGGCGTGGACAAGTGCCTGCCACTCTGCAACTGACTGTAGTCGCGTGGCATGAGCAGGAGATTTGCATGACCAGCGGCAGCTGCTGCCGCCTCCTGTGCGCTGGCCGCAAACTCCAGCTCCGACGATGGATCCGGCTCAAAGTCCATTTCGAGAAAATCCGTCTCATCATCGCGCACCAGACCAAAATCCAAATTACGTCCGCCACGCCCGGTGCTGGCATCCAGCGCTGCCATATCAAAATCAGCGGCATCGCCACGATACGCATAGACGCAATCATCCGAATTGAGAGATATCTCCTCGGCCTCCACATCATCGTCCTCGTCATCGTCATCATCATCGTCGAGCAGTATGAGATCTTCGGCATAGTAATTGTCGCTGGCATAGCTCAGGTTCTCCGTCGAGTTGTTCATCGAGGTGCGACTCGAGCTGAGTCCCCCAACGGCTGCGTCGGTGGGCGAGAGTGCGGAGGCAGCCAACTCGCAATTGAGCGCAGGCAGCGCACTCAGCGCGTAGGCAGCGCCGATCCCGATACCAATGCCAATGCCCATGCCGAAGCCAATGCCATTCAGCTGGATGAAGCAACAACAATTGCATTATTACAAAAACAATAAACAATGGCCACAAAACACATAAACATGAAAAGAAAAACAATTCTTTTGTTTTTTTGCCTTGCCAAAGATTGAATACCCTTTTGAAAGAAAGCGCCGCCTTGGGAGCTATAAGTTAGGTTCAACGATAGCTTGGGTATGCCGAAGATTAAATTCCCTTCCATTTGCTTATCTCATTAAATATATTTTTTTATAAAATGCACTGATTGTTCCTATGTTAGCTATATGATTATATGTGAAAGTAGTTCGATGCGGCTTATTTCACTTTTCAACAATTTATGAAATACCCGTTGCAAGGGTATTACAACTGAGACTGGTGTGCATAGCAACAGACGAACAGACGGACGGAACCAGATTGACTAATAATAAATGTAATTATTTACTGCCTACAATATCAGAATACCATCGACAAGGGAAGGGTGCCCTTCTCACTGCTGGCAACTTGCCTTATCACTAGTAACTGCAGATGCAGCAGCAGCAGCCGCGGCAGAAGCGCAGTCACCGTCATCGTCATCCGCTGCAGCGCCGTCACTTTCTTCTCCTCCGCCCTCGTCCTCGATGTGTGCGACACAAGTGGGCGTAACAGCAACAGCGCCCATCGTTGTTGTTGTTGTTGTTGTTGCTGCTGCAGTTGTTGTTGTTGTAGCTGTTGGTATTGGTATTGGTATTATTGTTGTTGTAGTTGCTGTGGCAGCTGCTGCTGTTGCTGCTGCGGCGGCGGCGGCTGCTGTTGCTGCTGTTGTTGTCTGTTTCTGTTTCGCTTTTGCCATTGTCCTTTGCAGCGTTGCCTGCTCCTCGCCATCGGGGCTGGTGTAATTGTGTGTTGAGTTGCACGCCACAAGATTGTTGTTGTTGTTATTTAGATTCAATCGCCACAAGCCATCGTGTTTTAACTCATTTATTTCAATCTTATTTTCTTTGCCAAAACCAAAACGATAATCGTTATCGCTCATGTCTAACTTTAAGCCTACACCTTAGAGATGGGCGATGATTGAATGTGTACCCCAGAAACTGCTACTTGTTCAAAAGTAATTCCATTCGAACACGTAGCAGTGACGCAGTCACGATATTAAATGAAACTGTGAAAATGAGGCGTATCACAAAGTGTATTTTCTTTTAAAAAGATCATTTAACAATTTGAACACATAAACAACTTTAACACGTTTTCTCTATGGTAACTTGCCGTACACCTCTATCCTGCATATGGAAAGTAAATCTTTAAATTGTATATTGTTGTTTTTTTTTGGGCCAACAAATAATTACCGATAAATGCAGGTTGAATTTGCGCCATGATTTGAGTTGAATGTAATAACTAAACTTTGAAAGCTGCTTGTATTTTTACAAAGGAAACTCTGTGTCCGTTTTTTGGGCGCATTCTCATAAGTCCACTGGCCCAAGAGTTCCTTTTTGTAGCTGTCTGGCGGCAAACCCTAACAAATCAAATAAAATACAGCAAAATTCGATATGAAATGGCTTTGAGCTTACATAAACCTCAAAATCCTTTGGCGCATTATCGACACATCGACTGGGAGTCATTTCCTTGGGCACATGCGTCAGACTGAATTCCTCGATAATTATAGTTTTGGCCAGGTGTAAGAACACCGTTGCATTCGAGCCTCCAAAGCCAAAACACGAACCAGGCAAGAGATTCGATCTCAGCATATTTACTGGCGGATTGGCCATAAATTCCAAGCCGAGCAGTTTCCTAATGAAGTTAACTTCCCCTATTGGCTTTGCTAACACATTAATAATGCTTGCGCCCAGCTCCTCGGAGGCATAGTTGATCCTCATTGTGGACAGGGCCATTGCTTCATTTTTTGTCTCCGGCAAATTGCCCTGGAAGGCACATCCCGATGTCATCACTTGCTTTTTGAGATTGTAAACATCGTCCATGAGAGTGCCGATTTTGCTTTTGAAGAGCGTTTCCACTTGAGCATTCAATTCGCTCGAATCGCATGCTCCGCCAGCTGAGGGTCCTTTGCTAACCGCATGGTCACCTGTGATGTGGTTGTATCCCTCTCTCTTCTCTGTGCAATGCCGTTGTTGCTGCTGCAATGTTTCCTGTCAAAGCCAAATTTCACAGTTAGAACAACAGAGCAAAATATTCAAAATTTGAATATTTACCGAGAGGAGGGAAATATCTTCTCTCAGTCGCGAAACTTCCAAAGTGGTTTTTCTGCTATTCCACAGCAAATGATAGAAAAAGATCGCAAGAAGTGATAATGTGAATAAATAAGTGAAATAGATGCGCTTTTTACATGCAGGTCTACCTGCATCCATAGTTATACTCAGTTAAAAATTAGATCAAGTTAGAATATTTATGAAACATAAATAGTTTACTTTGTTTTTAAAAAATACCAACTAAAACCGTTTTCGCTCAGTGCTGCTAAACTAACAGTTCCATTTGAAGTTCAACAGCACTTATCGATAATACTGTAAATGGAAGAAACGATATCGATACATTGATATATTGATGTACCAGCTCTAACGAAAACAGTCAAACGCTCGCGAAGTGTACACAAAAAAGGAAAGGCTTTCTTTTCAGCCAGCTGCAGCAGTTGCAAGCACAATAACAAACGCTGGGGCTGCAAAAGAAACACATCGAATTCGACCAAACTTCAACAAAATTAGAATCAAAACAAAAAAAAAAACAACAACAACAAACTGACTTAATTGTAAATAACAACATACAAAATTTGAGTGAGAATTAAAAGGCGCTTTTTGGCGCATTATTGTGCATTGGAACAGAAGCAGTGCAATTGATTAGAAAGTAAAAATTGATTTTTAACCAGTGACCAAGTGCCAACCAGCAAACAACAAAATGGTGCAAAAATTCCAATCGCCTGTGCGCGTCTACAAATATCCCTTTGAGCTCGTTATGAAGGTGTGTATCTTGTTTGCAGTAGGCGTGTCATAAACAGCGCCCCCTCTCTTCCCCCCTCATGACTATGTCTCTCTCTCTCTCTCTGTGTTTGTCTGTTGTGTGTGCATGCGCCAGGCGCGTGGCTGTGTTAAAACCAATCGTATAAAATATAATTCTTACAAGTTATTAATTAAGCACAGCTGCCGTTGTTTCCGTTGTGTTTTCAACCAGCTGTTTGACTCCTTCCGCTAGCATTTATCTGTGGCTGTCGCATCGCATCGCGTGCAGCAGATTAATGAAATTAACCTTGACGTTCTCCATCTCTGTCTATCTCTCCATATTCATCTCGCGCTCTCCCCACGCTCTGTCTCTCTCTCTCTCTCTCTCTCTCTCTCTCTCTCTCTCTCTCTCTTTCTTTGTTTCTCTCTCTCTCTCTCTGTCTCTCTCTCTCTATCTCTCTCTCTCTCTCTGTCTCTCTCTGTCTGTTGCTGTTCGCTTTATTGAATAATCCGCGTCTATAATTTCATGAATGGAGCGTCGCATTTGTCCGCTTTGTCGTTCTGCGGGTCGAGGTGTAAAGAATACCGGGCAGCTGCCCGGTTCGTGATTTGCATTCCATACAGAGACAGAGGCATGCAGGAAGTAAGCGATTATGGCCCATTGTCGACAATGGACAACAATCAACCAAATGGCACTCATAACACACGGCGGCCAATAACTAACAGGAATAATCAGTTGGTTAGCTTGGTGATTGGTGCTCTCCATAATTAAATACCCTTGCATACATATGCTGATAGATTAAAGACAATTATTTTAGAAGTGTACAAAATATCTTTAAGAATTCAAAATAATGCTAATTCTTATCATCATTATTTTTCCAAATTCCATTCCAAATATATTTTTATTTAAATGTTAAATTATTTTATATTGCCCTCTGCTAGGGTATTTGCAGTCGATAACATCGCAATGGCTCATTCCTAATCATATCACGTCAGATACTAATTGACTATCTTTCTGATAAGCAGCTGCAAAGCACATTTTGTTTTAGCTGTGTAACTAGAAGGCTAGCTGGAAATTTGAGTAAATTTCGCATAAAATTATTGCGTCGCAAATACGCTGAGAATTCAGTGACCTGCTGTCGGAAAACAATTTATTATGATTTTAAATAATATAGTTTGAGTTTGCACTTGTGTTGGGTGTAAAAACGCCACCCATCTGAGTGTCATTGACTTTAGAATAAAAAAATAGAAAAAAGAAAGCAGAAAAAACACCAACACCGAGAAATTGCGTAGTCATTGCGCAGTGCTTTTACTCATAGTAAGACTAACTAATTGGCTTAACAGTAAAAATAATCGCTTTAAGCTACACAAAGTCAGCTATCACTTTTATTGACGCATTTTGTCTATATGGACTACAGACCCACACAATCTGGAAAGTGAAGAGCGCGTTTCGGTGATTAAAAAAAGTTAAGAACTTAAGACTTTAATCAAAATACGTAAAACTGATAAGAATAGATAGCTTCTCTAAATTATTGCTGATCAAGAATATATTTCTTTGCGGGGTACTTTTGCACAACTTTTTTTTTACTCACTTTCAATGAGTTCAGGATATAAAAAAGAAAATACATGCTTTGAAATGTTATATATTTAAATATACAATTAATTATAATTTATTGACAGCAAAAGCGCATTTTTGAATAAAACTAACAAATATAAACACTTTATCTCTTAACCATTTTAAAAATAGAAATCATTATCATTTGCAGAGTTCATTCATTTCTTTATTGAAGAATATGCAAACATATTACTATCTCGATTCTTCTTGGTAGTTAGCTGGAAAAGCAAACGCTGCAGAAATGATTCTAGCCACCAGATTTTTGTAAAATATGATTGAGGAAAAGTAAGACATATAATGCCTTAATAAATAATTGCATAGAGCTTTGAACAATATGATGAAATGTAAATACAATTAGATGTAAAACGCTGTCTTACAAAAATAAGATGTAACAATAATAATAATAAAACAGTTGGAACTGATAACACGGGATGTGTTGTATTCAAAAGCTGCTTCTTTATCATTCCAAAGAAAATGTCATCTATTTATAAACGCAGCAGGAGGCGACATAATGAAAGTTGTGAGTTTGTTTACATTGACGTAACAACGAATAGATAGTGGGCTAAATGCATGGTGCTCAAGGCCATTAATATCAATTTGGCATCAGCGTCAAGCCGCCAACGTGACAATCGCTTGTGTTTTATTTCGCATACGTCACATGGGCCGAGAGTATTTGCACACTTTGTCTATATTTAGAGGCGACAAAAAGGTAGACCAAATATCGTGAACTAAACCAACAAGACAACGTTTAATGGGCAATTAGAATTTTATATGACTGCCGACTTTGGTTAACGGCAACAGTGGCAACATTATACGAGGCAGAACTGAGTCTGTGCATCAGTTGAACTTATGCTTCTTTTCACACGGTATGAATAATGGAGAGTTCAACGCGGCATAACTTGAGGGTGTAAACAAAAACAAGTTGTCAAATCGACAACATTTTCCCAGCCGAGTGACAAGGATCACGTGCCGGGCACGTCGTCTGCATGCCTGGCAACTTTTTAAATATTTATGCAGTCGACTTAATTATCCTTGAGCGTGTGAGCCCTTCAAATGTCAGCGACTGCCGCTTACAACTTTAAAGGGCATGTGACTGCGGTTAAAAATTTGTTAAAATATAATAATTATTGATTTATTCTTTAAAATCAATAAAAATGCAGACAATAAAAGAATCGGCAACGCATCGTCGAGAAGACACAACACAGTCAATATACATTAAATAAAATCTTGCCTACAAAAAATAATAACATAGAATAATCATTTAATTCCACATTAGATGTGTATATATAACAAAATATTTGTATGCTGTTGAATAGCAGCCGTATTTGTTTAGATTGCTGCGTAGAAATGTATTTTCCGTATTTGTTTGTTTAGATAATGAGGTCAGCATTAAGCAATAATCATAAAGTACCGAAAAATTGTTTAGCTTAATTCTCTTGCAAAATCTATAACCGATTGCAGCAGTAATTAGAAAGTTATTTTTGAAACGTAAATAAGTCTCTACTTTAAAATCACATTTATTTATTCAACGGCGATCGTAATTCTTATTTAATGTTAACTCTGCCATTTGCCATATATTATATATAATTTACTCGAAACAGGTTCAAGGCTTTATTAAATCCGTTCTAAAATGCCTTCAAAAATACCTTTGCGATGCAGAAAACTTTTATATTTTCACCTTTGGTTCACATAAATAGACAGCTGTTTTTTCTATAATTGGCAATGATTATGCAAATATTTAGCTTACATATGTATACATATTTATATTTATATCTGTATCAATATCTGTTGAGCCCATGGCTATAGGCCAAGTTCAAGTACACTTGCATTTCATAAATTGGCTGCTGTTTAATGGCAATGAGCCATTGGCAGCATGCCGACAAAAGTCGACAAACATGCACACATAATGCAACTACAACAATAGCTGACTTTTCTCATTCTTAGGCTTACGAGCGACGCTTTCCGATATGCCCCCAGATGCCCATTGTGCTGGATTGCGAGGTCATCAAGGACGAGTGCCTGGAGAATGGGGCCAAAAGGAATACAAGTCGTCGCTGCAAGCTGGCCGTCGATGCGCCCTACATCTTCAAGAAACTGATTGGCGTCGACTATGTGTTCTTTCTGCAGCACAACTTCTTGGACATGTCCAATCGAACGCTGAGCATCGAGGCGGTCAACGAGAGCTTCTCGTCGCGCATTGAGATCTTTGAGCGTTGCCGCTACTATGTCCATCCGGACAATGCCGAATGGACATGCTTCGATCAGACCGCAACGCTCGATATTAAGAATTTTTTCGGTTTCGAGCATTCCATGGAGAAAATGGGCATGAAACAATACACACAAACGACGCTCAAGGGCAAGGAGATCATTGAATTTTTCATCCGGCAGCTGGAGGATGAGGGCGTTACGCATGTGGAACGCTGGATGCCGCCACTGGATGCACCCAAATCGCCTACCACAGAACAACATCATGATATACTGCTTGATGGTGATTTTATAGCACGCAATTTGGGTCAACTATCGCCCA
Organism: Drosophila macrothrix; assembly: GCA_035042055.1. Lineage (NCBI taxonomy): Eukaryota > Metazoa > Arthropoda > Insecta > Diptera > Drosophilidae > Drosophila > Drosophila macrothrix. Next base: position 11,103,684 of record JAWNLX010000604.1, read on the forward strand.
TGCAGGAGTCCAAGCTGTTGGAGCTGCGAAAAATGCTCGATGGTGTCGATGATCTGGAGCGTATGCCCAGTTATCAGACCATCTTGCGTTTCTTGTCAGCACGCGATTGGCACGTCAGCCAGGCCTATTCAATGCTCTGTGATTCGCTCAAATGGCGCCGTGAACATCGCATCGATTCACTGCTCAAGGAATACAGTAAGCCAGCCGTTGTTGTCGAACATTTTCCGGGTGGCTGGCATCATCATGACAAGGATGGGCGACCCATCTATATACTGCGACTGGGTCACATGGATGTCAAGGGTCTGCTCAAGTCCCTCGGCATGGAGGACTTACTCAGATTGGTCAGTTGCCTAATCAATTTTAACTCCATTCATTTTTAAAACCATTTTTCCCTCAGGCTTTGCATATTTGTGAGGAGGGCATACAGAAGATTAATGAGTCTGCCGAGCGTTTGGATAAGCCAGTGCTAAACTGGTCGCTTCTGGTCGATCTGGAGGGTCTATCCATGCGACACTTATGGCGTCCCGGCATTAAGGCCTTGCTCTACATCACCGAAACCGTTGAGCGCAACTATCCGGAGACAATGGGTCGTGTTTTGGTCGTACGTGCTCCACGAGTATTTCCTATTGCCTGGACAATTGTTAGCGCTTTCATAGGTGAGCTGACTATCTTTGACTATTTGTCTTTAATTTAATGCTTAAACGAATTTATGCCATTATTTGCAGATGAGCATACACGCTCCAAGTTTTTGTTCTATGGCCCAGACTGTGAGCACATGCGGGACGGACTCGCTCAGTACATTGATGAGGAAATTGTGCCAGATTTTCTTGGTGGCCCATGCAAGGTACATTTTGGTGGTGGGGAATCATTGTAAATCTCAAGAACTGTCTCAAAATTTTCATTTATTTCTTGTGTATATATTGATGCAGTGGTCGCTCGCAAGTTAAAATGCCTCGATTCCAAAACTGATTATAACTCGTCTATAATTCTTATAATTATTCAAGTAGTTTTTAACAATGCTCTTGAAAATTATCATGGCAATTTCTAATTGATGAGCGACCGCTATTTAGAGATACATACAATATAATATTTGATTGTTATTTTCGTTACTTTGTTTATCCAATTCTGTTTTCAACTGTTTGGGCGCTCCTTAGACGCATTTAACGCATGTGGAACAAGTCAATCATAGATACCTAACGCATTGTTATTTAGCTGAATGCGATTGTGTAAGCAGCTTTCAAAAATCTCCTAAGACAACAAAATCACTTTGTGCCGTTAATTATGATTTTTGTTTTTCTAATTGTTCATATTGTTATTCTGTCCTATGCCTTTGTGTTGCGAACTATGTCAAGTCCATACATATTTAAATATATATATTTATATATATATATATGCGTTTTATTGCTGCGCTGCGTACGCTCTTCATTGTGCCCATTGTCCGTGTGGTCCTTCAACTGTGTACACATACACACCCCCCCACACACACACACACTTTGTACCTTGAAAACAACAATTAAAAAAAGCTTAGCATAGCAAATGCCAATCACTTAATGATTGTTACTAAATGTTGTGCCTTCTTTCCACCACAGACCATGATACACGAAGGAGGCCTTGTGCCCAAATCACTGTATAAGATGAACTCACTGGAGGATCATGATGATGAGACGCCCGTTGCGTCACGTGCTGCCTCCGCCTGCGTTGTCGATGCGAGCAACGAGGGCAAACGATTATCTGCTGCACATCAGCATAATCATAAGAATCTCTACAAGACCATTGAGCTAAAGCCTGGTTTTACACACGAGCTCCTCATACGCAATACGGATCCAAAGAGTGTGCTCACCTGGGACTTTGATGTTATGCGCAATGATATGCACTTTACGCTCTATCGCTTCACCGAAGATCTGCCAGAGAAAAGTGGTGCGTAAATGAATACACTTCAGTGTTCATCATTAAAGCTAAACAATTTCCAATTCTCTCGCAGATGCGGCCGTTTCCTATTTTGATCTGCAGGACTTTGTGGAGGGCGCCAATTATTTCAGAGAGGAACCAACGCTCATTTGCCGACACAAGGAGAGTGTTCAGGGATCGCATGTTATGCATCACAACGACAGCTATTTAATGCACTGGTTCAGTCCTTCGGGTGCGCATTTAAATATATTCTACGAAGTGCTCAGCTCGGTTAACTACAAGGGCTCGATGACCAGCCTACAGTCGGCCTTCTCATCGAACTCATCGGCGGCCAGCTCCTGCCAGAGTCGATGATATGAGTCGAATAAGCAGAGCGACGTTGAGAGGCAGGCCACAACGTCGCCCTGCGCACACGGCGTGGATATGGATCAGGTTGGGTTGGATTTGCTGTCAGGCACACTGATGGAGAAGAGCTTGAATCTATTCGATACACCGGATATATTTCTTTAAGCTCGTTATTTGCAATCTCGTTTAGTAAAAAGTATAGTTCGATTTTTATTTTATTTTGTTTAGCACAATTTTGCCGTTAATTTTTGTTGAATTATCGGTTTATTTATAGCATATCAATATATCTATATATATATATATCTATATATATATATATATATATATATATATATATATATATATATATATATATATATATAAATTTGTAACAACATTAAGCCAAAAATGAAATTTGTGAATTAGGACTTTTACATATACACACGGTTGTATCAAACAAATTCAAATATCACGCAATTCTCACATTAATTTCAAAAAGCGTCAATTAGTCCATTTTAGCAAGTATTAGCTTTTGCACATACATACATACACACATACAAACACACAAATACAGACAGACATCCAAGGAAACAGACATAGAAACATACATACATTAGTATATACAACGTAATATTAGTAGCGCAGATAATTTTATATGGCTTTTTATAAGAGTAGCAATGAACGTAACGAAATTATGCCACGACATTTTGTGCGCCTTAGACGCTAGAAATCAAATATTTAGAAATTTACATTATGTATGACTAATCAATGACTACATGTTACCTAATTAGTTTAATTCTGGGTCTAAAAATCAAACGATTGAGTCCTTTTAGCCTATTGCAATGATTTCAAAACACATAATGTAAACACACACACACACAAAAAACGTTTGGAACAATATCTAAGCAAAATGCCGTTTAGAAATCGAAATTACTGCTGCAAATTTTAGAGATAAATATTTAAAATTAAGCTCATGATAATGATAATCATAACCAATAATAAAAACAGAAAATATAATTTTATTTAAATAGCCAAGCAAATGGAGTGCATGTTACCTAATTGTATAAGATAAAATAAAAATGCAAGTACATGTGTTTGTCAATATTCATTAATGATATCATCTATGCATTCGTCGACAATTGACTTTTGTTGGGTTAAACCGGTTTATATTTTATATTCTAATTTTAACATGAGCGCCAAATTAGTTGAAATCCCGCGCTGTAATTTGAAATTTGATTTGCAGTGTGACCGTTGCAGAACGTAAGACTTGCTCGCTTTAGAGCACTGCACCTATCAGCTGGCGGAACTTGTATTTATTACTGGCTTTTGAATGAAAGCAAACAAGTTAAAATTGAGTAGTAGAACATAAAATGCTTATCATTTACTAACATGCAAAAACTGTTGAACACAAATTTCTTATCATGCCACTTATCAGTAATGGCTGAGTGAACAGCCCGCGCCTTGTGTACTCGATTCAGTCAATACGAATTCTTTTTTAGCTTAATGACCATAAAAAACGGATAAACACCTGCGCCGCGAAACTATTGTAAAAGGCGTAGATTTGCAACATTTGAAAACAGTTTAAACGTAGCGCTGACCGTCAACACAGCAAAATTATTCGCAAGCAAATGGCTCCAGCTGCAAACATGGTTGCATTTCAAAGTGCCAAGTAAGTGAATACACTTTCATTCATATAATTTTTGCTGCTGGCGTCGTGCAGTATTTGTTGTCTACGTGACTGACGATGGTCAATGAACGCAGCGATAGCGATGAGAACGCAAATCACTTGAGTGACTTACTCGAATCTATAACGGATTATTACAGGGGTGGGCAGGATGTCGAGGCGAAGAACATATACGAGGACACGAAGATATTTCCAGCCTTTCGCGGAGGTCCTTTGGCAGAGTATCGCGAAAAGGCGAGCTTCTGTTACAAGCGCATGAATGTTCTGCTGGAGGGCGAGGAGCACATTCGTCTAAAGGTTAGATTTATTATCGATGTCATTGACCACATTAATATACATATAATTAAAACTGCATGCAAGCGTGGTGCAAAGTTCAATTTTTATAGAAACAACCCGAGACGGCAAAAACCTGTTAATCACATAATTTTTTTCTAGATCAGTGCTTGAAAAAATCATCTAATCGTCTTGCTTTATTGATCTTAGTTACACTATCTTTATAAGTACACGTAGCTATTTTAAGAACTGATCGCAAGTGGTGCAAAAAAGGTTGTGTATTTATCTTTATTATTTTGCTTAATGAACATGGGTAAAAGTTCAATTTTGATTCAATCGACTTAGTTTTAGCGTAATATGCACAACTACATAGAGAATAATCAGTTTTCACTATAAGCAATTTCGTTCAGTGATTACGAGTTTGCCTATCTGGAATTGTGTTCAATGGTTCAAACACTTCACAGAATAATAATGTTTATCTGTTACTAGTTACCTTATCTAATCGCTGACTAATCAAAGTTTTGCTCTCCAAAAATAAACAGCACAAAATATGGCAGTGGATGGAAGAACATCCCGATTTTCAGCGGGAACCGGAAGCGCCCAGCCTGGAGCGTACAAGGGAGCTGGCTAACAAGCGGCATCATTTAATTTGGGAGCAAAATTTCTTCGGCGTCAATGAGGTTGGCTTTAATGCAATGCAATCAGTGTTTGTATGCAGTAATTAACTCTGACTTTGTATATTTTTGAATGCAGTATCTAACGACGCCGCATTTGATGTTAGCATTTGGCCAAGCAATCTTCAGCTATGACTTTAGCATGTCGGTCAAATTCGTGCTCTCCAATGGCATGTTTCCCAGCACATTGGTGACCAATGGCACTGGCCGTTTAGGCAAATATGTGGCGAAGATAGCCAATGATCGCATCCTGGGCGCCTATGCTCTAACCGAGGTCTCTCATGGAACGAATGCAAATGGTTCGAATGAATGCATTTATATATTATTTTTGACAAATTCAATCAATTCCATATATTTCATTGAAAAGGCATGCGCACACGCGCCACATATGATGTCAAGACAAAGGAGTTCATTTTGCACACACCGGACTTTGAGGCAGCGAAGTGCTGGGTTGGCAATCTGGGCAAGACTTGCACCCATGCGATTGTCTATGCACAGCTGTATGTGCCGGATGATAAGCATCAGGGCTTGAATGCATTCCTGGTGCCCATTCGCGATGAGTGCACGCTGCTGCCATTGCCTGGTGTCACTGTTGGCGACTTGGGCGAGAAAATTGGCCTCAATGGCATTGACAATGGGTAAAAAGAACAATAATTCGAATATATATATTTCAAGCATAACTGAATGCACACAAAACAAAAATTTCAACCAGAAAAATGTACCTGTTCTCTTCAATGCGAGGCAAACTTCATAAATTAAAGTCAAAATTCGAATTATTTGTTTTTAATCATCAAACATAATTTATAAACTCTTGTTAATTTAACTTAACTTGCTGCTTAATGAAGCTGTGCTTAATATTTTATATATTAATATAAACAATTTTAATTTTTTTTGCAGATTTGTAATGTTCAATCAGTATCGCATACCTAAGGACAATTTACTGTCGAAGACAGGCGACATTGATGCCCAGGGCAATTACAGCAGCCCCATCAAGGATAGTCGTAAGCGATTGGGAGCCTCTCTGGGCGCTCTATCAACGGGACGTGTGAATATCACATTTTTGGCATATGTATCGCTCAGTAAGGCAATTTGCATTGCCACACGATATTCGGCCAGCCGTCGGCAGTTTGGCCCGAACGATAGTAAGGTGGAGTGGCCCGTGCTTGAGTATCAGTCGCAGCAATATCGCATTTTGCCACATCTGGCTACAACGATAGCATTGCGCGTGGCCACGCTCTGGATCTGCAAGATCAATGTGGATATGACCATCAGGGGTATGATGGGCGAAGATACGTCCAAGGAGGGCATGGAAATACATGCAATTTCATCGGCACTCAAGCCATGCGCCACCTGGGCAGCACGCGATGGCATCCAGGAGAGCCGTGAAGCCTGCGGCGGTCATGGCTATCTGCGGGCAACGGGCTTGGGCGATCTGAGAAATGACAATGATGCCAATTGCACTTATGAGGGTGAAAATAACACACTCATTCAGCAGGCATCCAATTGGCTGATCAGCTTGCGTCGCAGCAATACCAATTTTGTAGACGTGTCGCCGTTGGAGACAGTCTCGTTCCTGAATGATATGAATGTAATACTGCAGATCCAGGGACAGGAGCGTACCCCAGCTCAGGCGCTCGATGTGCACAGTGCGTGATTACTATAAATTCATTGTAACGAAGACATTTATACTAATGGAGACTTTGCATATTGCAGATTTACTTAAGGCACTGAACTGGCTGACCGCCTGGCAACTGGATGAAACAGTTAAGCGGTTCGAGAAGCTGCAATTTGCCGGCAAAGATGCATTCGAGACACGCAACAATATTCAAGTGTTTGCCGCACAAAAGCTATCCATTATCTATGCAGAGGTGCGAATTATTATACAAATCTATTGCATCATTTTTGCGTGCTAAAAGTGATTTTGACTTTTTGATTTTCACAGCGCACCACTTACTATGTGTTTTATAAGTTTGTGACCGGTCTGCCCGCCTCGCCCGAGCAGAAGGTGTTGCTTCAGGTGCTGTCATTCTATGGTGCCAATTTGGTTACCAAATACTCTGCTATATTCTATCAAGGAGGTTATTTCCGCAATAGCTCGCACATTGAACTGTATCAGCAGGGCATATTGGAGCTGTTGTCGGTGCTGAAGAATGAAGCCATTGCCTTGGTGGATGCAATTGCACCCACCGATTTCGTTTTGAACTCGCCGCTAGGCATGAGTGATGGCAATGTGAGTAGCTGTTATTTAAGCATTTATGAAAAATATTAAGGCTAAACATTTGCTGCACTCGACAGGTTTATCAGCACTTGCAGCGCGCCATTGTGTCCACGCCCGGTGTATACGAGCGTCCAGCCTGGTGGCGTGATGTTACTTACAAGAATTATTTACAACGCGGCAAGTTGTAAGATTCACAAAAATCAAACTAAAACAAAAAATATCACATTTTATTTTAAGTTTTATGAGTGCCTTTGTCATGAATGTCACTATTATTTGAAACAGTCTTGTACTTTAAAGCTTCGTGATATACCATGTATGTTCATATACATATAAAAATGACAAATAGTGCTAATTATAGTTTACACTTCAATACATCAAGGTTTGCAATAAACTTATCCTGTTGACGTTGCTATTTGCCTTTTTAGCAATTGCAAATTTAATTTACAACTTTGCTTAAAGGTTCAATTTAAGACTGCACTAAACAAATTGAATAAATAACGAAATAAAAAATTAAAAGGCTGTGTAATATTCTCGTTGATTTTATACTTAATACCTTCCTGTTTGCGGACTACACCTGTCGAAAGAAATGTAAATTTCAACATTTTCTAGTCACGTGTGATTTTGTATTGAGCTTTTATTTTGTACATATGGATTTTTGTATTGTATTTACATGTTATGCGCATTCAAAGTGAAATCTTTATTGATACATGATTTCACCAACGGAATCAACTATGATCCCCATTACTGGCCTAATAATGTTATCGGCTGAAATATGGAGATGTTATACGCCCATCTCTGATAACTTATCTGATTTTTCTTAGGAATACGCCTACTGATAGTCTTCGTCAAAATATATTTACTACTTAGAAGTACTTTATTCTTTGTATATTATACAATCATTGCTTTAAAAATAGTTTCGCGCCGATTATTCGTTAAATTTTACTGGCTTATACAGTGCTTTGTGCGTTAGTTATTATGATGCTCTCTATTAAAGCATTATATTTGGTTAGATCTTTTAGCTTAAATACGATCACAGTCTGACAAACGATTTTCTTGATAAATACCTATATTACAAATATACACAAAATTGCCGCTAAACCACGCAATATACAACATACAATTTGCTAATAAAGTTGAGCAACCATTGGGCTATTTTATGCATTGGGGGTCAGGGCATCCCATTGACACCTGAATCAATTCCTGAACCCGACTCATATGGCTCTGGGGCGCTTTGCGCAATGTGCGACTGCAGCTGGGCCAATACGCCACCTTCGCTTTCCGTTTGGATGAGCATTGGAATTTGCTGGGGAAGGTCGCTGGTAGCCCACAAATACAAGTCCAGTGTCTTCTCCGTGCAATCGGCAATGAAACGCACAAAGGGCCTAATGTCGCCCTCGTTGGCCAGCTTAAGGAAATGATAGTACTGACTGCGCTGCTGTTTGGGTATAATAACTGGCGGATAACCAGCGCGCATAAGGAGCGTGTTCATCAGCAGACGCGAAGTCCGGCCGTTGCCATCAATAAATGGATGGATATGCACCAGTTTATAGTGAGCAAGAGCCGCATAGCTGTGTAGGGTAGAACAAAAACTTGAGTGCTACTCGAGATTAACTTGGGTAAGCATTGTGTGAACTCACTTGACCGGATGCAGGGAGTTGCTTTGCTCGGAGTTTAGCCAGTGCTCGAAACGTTGCATTAACAGGGCCAAATCTCCGGGGCCTGGCGGCACATGACCGCCCACATATACCTGAGTGCGTCGAAACTCACCACCCTCTATGGGATCCACGTGGCCCAGCACGCGGCGATGCAGCTCTAAAATGTCTTTCAGCGTGATTTCTAATCTATAGCAGAACGTTGTTTTTAAGTTTTATCTGCAACGCATAACAGAGGCTTAAGGCATTACTTACTTTTGCACAAGACTGGCATTAATGTACTTCATGGCCAAGTCCATGCCAAGAATTTCGTTGTGTTCATCTATGGACTTGCCATCCACGGCCATACGGGTTTCCAGCACGGAGCGTGTCTGTGCCAGCGTCATAGTATTGCCCTCAATGCCCACCGAATGGTAGATGTGCTGAAAGTAGGCTTCTTTCTTGGCACGACGCAGTGCCGCGTTCGCCTCATGGATGGCAGACAGGGCATCCCGTTTCTCATCCAGCGATACCAGACGACGTTCGTCTAGGGTCTGGACAACATTCGCTGTACGCTGGCGATTGGCGAACGCTTCCGAATTGCTGGGACTGATGCTGAGGGCTTGGAAATAGTACTGATCCGCCAGCACAATATTACGCTGATTATGCTCGAGAAATTCACCGTAACGGAGTAGCACCTCCGGATGTTTTGGCGCCAGGGCTAGAGCGTGCTCAAACAACCGTGCTGCCTTGTCATCCTTGCCAGAGATATGCATGTCCAGGGCGAGACGCATGGCACCCAATGCCTCCTTAATGTTGGTCTGCTCCGCCTCGGTATAGCTGGCACCAACGCTATCGCTGACACTTTTGTCATAGAACTCCTTAAATGCATTTAACTCATCCACCGAATAAACGGCAAACTCGTCGCGTGTCTGCAAATAGTGGGCAGTGGGCAGATGATGCAACTGACGCAGCTGCAGCCTCCATCCAAACAGAGACACCGACGACGACGACGTCAGCGCATGGAAGACAAATGCTGCCAAGCTGCCAGCTATGAAGAAAAAGGCGAAACGATAGGTGAACTTCATCTGTTTTGGTTCCTGAGTCACCTTGCCCGTTTCCATAGCCTATAACTGAGAATTGTACATTCTTTATTCTGTTATTATTAGTTATGTATCTCGTGCCACGTACCTTTTTATTTTGGGCCTTTTATGTTAGTTATGGGCCTGTTTCTGTTTCACATTAGATTTGCACAGCTGATACATTTTAGTCAGATTTATCAAACAAATCAACCACGTATTTATTTAATACCATGGCATGTGCTAGAGATGGTCGCGTGTGCGATATGTGACTCGCAGAGCATGCACGATGAAGAGGCACTAGCTGTAATTGTCTAGAAAGGAACTCCTTGATCAATTCAAAACATATATATTAATATTCTTCTCAATGATGATATTTGCTGCAATGTTTGTTCATATGTATACATTTCTATATAAAACAAATTTTCATGAAATATGTCTCATCGGCAGTCCAACTCTGTTGTGATGCGTTTTTGGGATGACACTAGATGGCGCTAATAGAGTTTTAGTTTTGCCACTAGGTTGCGCTTTGCGCAAGGACACTAGATGGCGCCAACAGATCTTTAGTTAGTCACCTCGTATCTCGTTTATGCCAAGAATACCGGCTGTCATTCATAAAATTTAAGATCTATTAATTTAATTACCAATTTAGTTCTAAGAATTAAAATCGTTAATGACTAATTCCGCATTTAATTATTTGTGTCATTTTGTAATTGTCTTCTGAGTTGGTCTCGCTCTAACACATTTTTTTTATTGCCAAACATATATTTTATGACTTGTGAAAATTATTTGGTGTTTAAAATTATTTTTGATTACATTTTAGATTATTTTCTTGTGACTTTTGGCCTATTGTGTATAACTTTGTGGTTGCTAATAAAGAGAACGTGTTATAAATTGAAATTTAAATATCAACAGGATGCGAAATCTGTGGTTTTCCCCTTTGTGGTTTGTTGTGCTTTCAAATAATTCGTTTAAAGTGGCCAAATTTTCTAGTTCTGCAAGGCCAGTCAAATTTGCATTGTTGCAAGTGTTTTCATCTTAATTGTTTTGAATCACTTTTTAAATACCGATGCCCACGCAAATGACGTGCCCCCCCCACCCCCGACACTCAGCACAGACAGACAGTTAAACAGACAGAAATGCAAGCGAATGTGTTCTCCAAACAACTCATGAGCTTATATGAGATCATATACTTGAATGAATTCGCAATAAATATATTTTTTTTTGATCTATTGTCATTGGGTGTAAACAAAATCAAATCGGTCAGACGGCTACCGGCTTGTGATTCACATATATGAGCCAAATATATGAGCTCATTAGAAGAATCCCAATACCGGTTTTTTGTTGTTGAACTATGACGTCCACCAAATATGATCTTACATTTATAATTAGTAATATTTTCGTTGTTTTTCCAAAAGACATCTCTTGAATTGATAACGGCATTGCGCTCTTTCAGAGCATCTTCTCAACGCACACTTTTTTCTAATAAAAGCTTTACGCCATGCGCTCCACTGTCAGTTGCTGTTCGGCAGCGCATCGCAGCGCAACGGTATTTGAATCGACTAAAAATCCACAGTGAAATCGGTAAAATTGTGAAAGTGAATATAAGTGCTGGCTGATCCTGCGAACTGAAATCGTGTGTGTGTATGTGTGTGTGTGTGTGTTGATCTCCAAAAACAATAATAGAGAGCAATTATAGTGCTCGCAGTGGGAACGCAAGTGAGAGTGAGTAAGAGACATATGCACATAAATGTATGTGCGAGTTTATATTAAAAATGCAGTTATATTAGTTTATTGTGCTGCGAACAGCATCTAAAAATAATCAGCGCCTGCACTCAAGCCAGAAATAAAATTGAGTTCGGGACGCGCATAGGCAAATGTGACCCAAATGGAAGCATTTGTTTATACATCGACAGCATTGATTTATGGGCCAATGCTGCTGAAGAAACACATATTGTGCACACACAATTAATTCAAAAATTCGATTTGAAAATTACGACGCAGACATTTTAAGACCTATCAACAAAGACACCGGATGAATGATGGAATCCAGCTTGGTGACAAAAAATAATAATAATGAAAAAATGAAAAAAATAACATTAATAACAAATTGTATGCTAAGTAATATTAACATTATCGCCTGGTTAACCTCTGCTGGCCTTCAGTGGGCTGATAATCCCCGGCTATAGACTGAACTAGATTTCAGTTTCAAGCGCTTATCATCCAAAACACAAATAAGCACCAAAAATCTTTTCAATTTGAGGCGAGCTTATTAGCCTACTACGACGTTATATAAGCACAAATAGTACTCAATGCATTTAATATTTATGAATGACATCGTTTTTCTTTCTGATCTAGTTTGCTCAGAATGAGAGCTGTAGGCGTTTGTGCGTTGCTCTTGGCAATCTGTAGCTGCCAGGGCTATAACAGCTTCAGATCCAGCTACAGTTCCAGTTCGTCATCATCGTTTGGAGGCGGCAACGGACAATCGCAATCGATGCAGTTGCAAATGCCATCCCAGCTGACCAGCTGGGCATATAGTCATTTGAGGGAGGTGCGCGAATTTGGCATACGACTCACGAATGAATTCAACTCAATGTCCACAGGCGGCCGCGGCAATATGGGATATGCCTTGAAATGGAGTGGTAAGTCATGGCTAAAGATCTCAACTGATTATCAGTAGTATTTTCGGGTTTTGCGCCAATGCCAAAGCATATTTTCTTAGCAATATATACAATCAGAGGGATCTGAACCACAAGTCAAGAAATATATACGCACATATGGGTCTATCTTTAAATAAAATGTAATATTTATTAAAATGCAAAAAAAGAATATTATATATCATTATATTTCTAGCACTGACCGTTAAGTATAATTGGTATAAAGTCTATGGGACCTAGAAATGAAATGAACAACAAAAAATTTTGCTAAAAAATTTATTTAAGCCAGTTCTGATGTTTTAACACTTAATTGAAAAAAAATATTTACAACACATACATATATTAAATAGGTTTTTACAATTTGGCATGACAAATATTATTAAAATATATATAAATTATAAATTTTTTGTTACGGTTTTAACAATTTATTAATATAAATTGGCGTGATTTCAAAATAAAATAAAGTTCAGGCTTTAATTTAACTTGGAAATCTCAAGACACTTACTTATGCCTATGTGTTGCTTAGAGTATTCAAACAATTTTATTATCAATTTTTTGGTTGGTAGCTTTTTAATACGGCAACACCAAAAAAAAGAAAGGTCGGCGGGATTATTATATTTTATTTGGTGCGCCCCATCCATATCTAAGGTCAGATTTGTACCTTAATCGGTCCACTTGGAGATTGAGTTATTAATACATGGTGATTAACTAATCAGCTGGGCAAGAGGCATACTTCAATATGACTTTTAGAGATAACTTTTGATTTCGAAATAATAAGTGACATAGTTATTTAAAATTATAATTCAATTTGTGACGTGTAATTAAACATTTGTGGAAACAGAGGAAAGGAGAGATAGAAAAATAGAAAGTGTGCGAGAGGTAGAGGAATGGGAAGGGAGAGAGTGAGACGGAGAGAGAAAAATAGAGAGGAGAACAAGAACAAGCAATAGCGAGAGATGGAGATTAACAGAGAGAGAGAAAGATAGGAAGAAAGAGCGAGAGAGGGGACAGACAGTGAGAACAAAAGAGATAAGGAGAGGAAATAGACAAACAGACAGAGAGAGATAGAGAGGCTGAGAGAAATAGACAGCGCGAGAGATTCGAAGTAAAAGGAGAGAGATAGCCGATATTTAAGAAATATCTGAAGAGAGAGAGAGAGAGAGAGAGAGTTGGGGAAGAAAATATTGCAAGAGAGTCAGAGAGGGATAGAGAGAGAGAGAGAGGGAGAGCGAGAGAAAGATCACTAAAGTGAGAATCTCAGTTATGTCAGCTGCTAAGACTTCTATTTAAATAAAAATAAATGTATAAAATATGGAAAGAAAGAGAAGGCAAATGAATAATTTTAAGTTCTCATCATATACATAACTTAGCATATTAAGGAAGATAATTTATTTACTCTTTAAACTCTTATTCATATTGCTTTTTTTCTTCTTGTTTTCTAGACAACATATTGCAGCTGACTGGGAAGAGTGCCAGCGAATTGGATACTTTGTGTAAGCAGATCAGCCAGCAGCTGGTTAATGATATGCGACAGGAGCTAATTAGCTACAGCCAGATCGCTCAGGCAGGATTTTTCGATGCCAAGGCGGGAGAGGTGCTGGAGAAATATGCCATGGGCGGCGTTCAGCAGCAAACTGTGGATTTGAATCAATTTCAACCGGTCGATTTGAGCGGCTTCGATGAGGTGAAGAATTATGCGTCTCCCGCTGAGGTGAAAGTCATCGATGGCAAGACCTATGTGGTGCATTGCAATTGCACCGAGGCCACCAAACTGTCCTCTACCTTTGGCAGCAATACTGCAGCTCAATTGAATCAGGGCTACTTTGCGCCCAGTTCGAGAATTTCGAGCACAACCGTTAATCGACAGTCCTCGTTACAGGATTATATTGGACAGCGTTTGGAGCCAACAGTGGTCGATTACAGATCAGTGGTTAGCATCGGTGGTAACAGAGGCGTTGCTCCCATTCCCACATACTCAAGCCAACCGCTTGCGATGCCCTCCTTCAGCCAGATGGGTGGACCTAGTTCCACAGTGACAGTTCGACGGTTCAATAAGACCATAACAACACATGCCGATGGCACCAGCTCCGTAGATGGCAGCGAGTCGCAGCAGCGCTGGCAGGATGGCAAACTGGTCTACAATAGCAGGCAACCGTTTGGTCAAACCTCCGTTTCCGGGGACGATCAATGGAAGCGCGAGGAGCGTGAGCATTTCTTTTGGTATCTAACGACGCCACAGCGTCTAGAGGATTGGCAGCATCAGCATGAGGATCGTCTGCTGGCCGTTGCACAACGCTATCACACCACATTGCCCATACTGCAGGAGTTCCATCGCAGGGAGCTTGCACGCTATCAGGCACTGTTGGGTCAGTATCAGGCCCAGGTGCAGGATGCGACCGCGTGGCAGCGACAGGAGCGTGGTCGTCTCGATTGGCTCATCCATCAGAATAGTTTGAGCTCGCAGGAATTTGAGCGTTGGCAGCAGGAAAATAACGCAAAGTTGCGCATGACGGCCCAAAGGAACGGCATATCGCAGGACCAACTGCAGCAATGGCAGCGCCAGGAAGTACAGCGTCTCCATACCCACTACAATCACATCAACGATTCACTAGCCTCACACGTCATCCAAGTCCCTCAGGTGACCATTCACGACTCCAGCTCACTGGTTGTGGACAATGCCCAGGAGCAGCAGCGTATGGAAGAGCTCATTCGCCAGCACAATGCGACAATTGCACAGCTGCAGAACTCGATACTGACGGATCAGCAACGCTTGAAGGATTTGTCCTTGAAATATCAGGGCGATAGACAGAGTCAGACACAGTGGCTGCGAAATGAAGTGGCACGCATTGGTGATCTCATCAAGGAGCAGAACGAGCAGGTGAAGCAGATTAGTGCCTGGCAGAGTTCGGAGCGTATCCGTTTGGAAACGATGGTCAAGCAGCATCGTGGCAGTCTGAGTGAGTTGCAACAGCAAATAGCTCAGGATCGCAGCTATGTGCAGAATCTGGCTGCCAAATATCGTGTTGGAGTCGATGAGCTGGAGAGGTGGCAGCGGGATGAGCTGCAACGTTTGCAGATGGTTGGACAACAGCAGATGGAGAGTCACATCAAGGATTGGCAGGTGCAAGTCAGTGCCCGATTGCGCAATATTATCGGACAAAATCAATTAACCATCGACGAGTTCCAAAGCTCCATTATCAATGATCGGGCACGCCTCGAGCAATTTGCACGCACCTACAAAGTGCGCGTGGAGGAGATTGAAATGTGGATTAAGAGTGAACTCCAGAAATTCAAATCGGAGGGTCTGCTCAAGGATGTGAAACAAGAGTTGGCCTCGTGGCAGCAACGGGAACGCGAGCGACTTCAGACTCTGGTGCAGCACAATTCCTTCACCGTGGAGCAACTGGAGGCGAAGATTAAGCAGGATCAATCGCACTTCTTTGACTTGGCCAATACGTATCAGGTACGTGTCGAGGATATACAGGAATGGCTCAAGAAGGAGCTAATGCGTCTGCAGAGCGAGGGTCTCCTCAAGGCGGAAGCACTAAAGGATTGGCAACAAGCGGAACGTCTACAAATCTCCAAGTTGGTGCAACAGAACAAATATTCCACAGATGAGTTCGAGCGGAAACTGCTCGCTGATCGTGCTCGTCTCAATGAGCTATCGAAGACCTACAATGTTCAAGTGTCCGAGATCGAGCACTGGATTCAGTCGGAAGGGGAGCGACTGCAGCGTGAGGGACAACTGCATATGGAAGCACAGTTGAACAATTGGCAGAAGATTGAACGACAGCGTCTGCTCAATCTGATCAACAAGAACGATCTATCCATTGAGGAGCTGGAGACAAAGATTACCAAGGATCAGACACATCTGTATAGCCTCGCCCAGCAGAATCAGGTGCGCGTCGAGGAGATCGAACAGTGGATCCAGCAACAAATCAAGAAGCTCCAAAGCGAAGGCCTCATCGAGATGCAGCGTTTGCAGGACTGGCAGCAGGAATGGCGCGGCAATCTAACCAATATGGTGCAGGAGCGAGACTACACCGTCGAGGAGTTCCACAAGTGGCTGCTCGAGGATCGTGCACGCCTCCAGAGTCTGGCAATGCAACATAACGTTCAGATCGAGGAGATTGAACAGTTTGTCAAGAAGGAGGAGCAACGTTTCATTGGCATGGGTCTGCTCAAGCCCAGCGAGAAGCTTACCAACTGGCAGGAAGTGGAGCGTCTGCATCTCAAGAATCTCGCCCAGCAGCAATACAAATCAACGGAGCAATTGGAGGCGCGTCTGCGTCAGGATCGTGAGCTGCTAGAGAAACTGGCACGCCAATACAGCGTTCAGGTTGAGGAGATCGAGAGCTGGATGAAACAGGAACTCGCCCGTATGCGTGACGAGGGTCAGCTCCAGATCGATAATCTAACCAGCTGGCAGCTGGCGGAACGCGAACGCCTCGAAGCGTTGATCAAACAGAACAAACAGTGGAGCGCCGAGGATCTTCAAGCTGAGCTGCGCAAGGATCGTGAGCACATGCAGACAATGGCCTTCCAGTACCACACCTCCGTGGAGGAAATCGAACGTTGGGTCCAATCGGAGATCGAGCGACTCCAGCAGCAGGGCAAACTCAACATTGAGCAGCTCACCGCTTGGCAGCAGGCTGAGCAGCAGCGTATTTTGTTGCTCCTTCAATCACAATCTAACATTACAATGGAACAGTTCGTGACCAAGGTGCGTATGTCTCAGCAATATATATCTCAATATCCAAATATAAATATATAAACTGAATATGAAGTTCTAAAAAAAAAAAAGAAATATCTGAAATGATTACGATTTGGTATCCCATACACAGGTGCAAAACGATCGCAGTTTCCTGCAGAGATTGGCGGATCAACATCATGTGAGCATCGTGGAAATTGAGACGTACATCAAACAGGTTATTGAGGATCTGGCCAAGAAGGGACAATTTGAGATTGAGCAGCTGCAAACGTGGCAACTGGTGGAACGCGATTATATCAAGGCCCTGATAGCTGAATATAAGAATGGATTGTCCACGGCCGAATATGAGCAGAAATTGCTGTCGGATCGGGCACATTTGAATCAACTGGCCGCTCAGTATCGCCTTAATGTGGAGCAAATTGAGACATGGATGATATCGGAGCTGAAGCGCTTGCGGGGCAATACGGAGAACTCTCTGAAAACGCTCAGTGCCTGGCAGGTGTCCGAGCTGGCGCGTCTGCAGAATCTGGTTAAAGAACAAACGCACATCAGCTATGTGGAGTTCGAAATGGAGCTGCAAAAGGAGCGGGATCGCCTACAAAAGCTGGGCAATCAGTACTCGGTGAATGTGGAGGAGATCGAGCAGTGGCTGCGACAGCAATTGATTAATCTAAGGACCACTGGCAATGCCAAAGTGGAGAATCTAACCAAATGGCAGATCGCCGAACAGGAGCGCTTAATTGAGTTGCTGTTGAAGCATCAGCAGGATCTCAACTATGAGGGTGTGGAGAATGAGCTGCGCAAGGATCACGCTCGCCTGCAGAGTCTATCGCAAACGAATCACGTGAGTATCGATCAGGTGGACAATTGGCTGCGCGATGAACTGCAGCGATTGCAGGACTCGGGATTGGTGCAATTCGAGCAGCAGACGCAATGGCAAAAACAAATTAGCCATGGCATTGATAATTGGCTGAAACAGCAACAGGACTCAACGACCTATCAACAGTTTGTGGATTTCCTGAAACGTGACAAGGCTCGTCTCAATGGCATTGCCATGGACTATCATTTGACTGTGGACCAAGTCGAACAGTGGGTGCAAAAGGAGACGGCCAGACTATCGCTAATTGGTGTCATCGAGAAACCGCTGGATAATTTCAAAACTGGTGAGTCGCAGTCGTGGAGGGAATACTTGAGCGCCGGTTTGCGCAGCGAGACACGTGTGAAGCCCATGTCGTGGCAGGAGTTTAACCTGTATGTGGAGAGACATCGGCCGAACTTTGAGCGATTGGCGCAACAATATCACATTACCATCGAGGATATTCATCTGTGGCTGGACCAATCCGCAAAGCAGCTGGCCAATGAGGGACTCATCACTGGCTCTCACACCCTAACGCAATGGCAGCTTCAGGAGCAACAATATATCCAAGATCTAATCAATCAACAGCTTCGCCGTGGCCAAAAATGGAGCATTGAGGAGCTGCAACTGAAGTTGATCAATGATCAAAAACATATACAGGACTTGATGCGTCAATATCAGATCAGAATTGAGGAACTCAAACTATGGTATAAAAACGAACTCAAACGTCTGCTGGATGAGCGTAAAATTAAGAGTGACTTTGGATTGCCATGGCAGACCAAGGAAATGGAACGCATCTATCAGACCGTTTTGCGTCATCCGATCAATCGGACTGAACTGGAGAAACTGCTGATGATTAATGTTAATTATCTAGCGCCACAGTATCAGATCAGCACTGAGGAGCTGCGTATGTTTATCCGGGAGAAACTGCAGCGCTTTGCTGATATGGGACTGATTGTGGATGACCAGGTGGCGGGCATCAAATGGCAGGACCAGGAGCTGCAACGTCTGCAGCAGATTGGCTCCAGTGTCATCATTACGGAGAGGGAGCTACTCGAGCTCATCGAACAGGACGAAAAGTATCAAATGGAACTGGCGCGTCTCTATGGCGTTGGCTTGAATCAATTGGCGCCATTTCAACGGATCTCTGTGAGCGGCATGTCCAACCGGCATCAGTTGGAGCAGCGACGACTCAACGTGCTCACCAAGTGGCAGGAAAAGGAACGTGATCGCTTATACGATTTTATTGGTACACAGAAAATGACGTTGCGACAAATTCGCGACTGGCAGCGACAGGATGAGGCGAAACTACAGAGATTTGCCCAACAATATGGTATCAGTTTGAATGAGCTGAAATCGTGGCAGCTGAAGGAATTCCAACGAATTATGGATGTGGCCGAATACTATGGCATGTCCCTATCTGAGCTCCAACAGTTCCGCGATGAGGAACTGCATTACTTGACCTATCTGAATCATCGGAAACTCTTAGCGGAGTCCGAAGTCCAGACCTGGGAGAGCAAACAGCATTGGCGCCTGCAGAAATTGCAGACAAAGTACAAAAAGTCTGGCGAGGAGTTGAGCATCTGGCGACGCACTTTGTATCTGTTGAGTCAGGGTTTGATCGATCTGCCCGCTGGCAATGCTGGCTTTGTGGTTGATCCGGGCACCACCAATGCCACCGCTGTGCAGAAAACCATTTTCTCCAAGGATCGTGGTGATCAGCCGCCCCATGTATACGATGAGACATACAGTACGGATGAGGAACCGGGTTTGGAAGGTGAGACGAAGACACCATTGCCATTGCCATTGCCCATGCCAATGGTATCTACCCCGTCGCCATTACCCTATCAGCGTGGCTCATCGAATGGTGCTAATGCTGGCTTCGAATATCGTCGCACAGATTACACATACAATGTGCCTGTTGGTGGCGCTTCGGCTACTGCAAGTGGCGGACTCGGTGGCTCCACGGCCAGTGCCAGTGCCAGTGCCAAGCTGGGCAAATGGAGCCGGGAAGCGGGCGAGGAGCCGGGTCTTGCTGATCTGGGACAGCAGGAGCAGGTGGATTTGGGTCAGCAGCAGCAGGTGGATCTGGGCTGGAATGATGGTGGACAACAGCAGCAACAGGAAGTCGACTGGAATTCCAACTATGATGCTGGCCAACAGCAGCAACAACTGCTGGACGATACACACGATTTCGGACAGGTGCAGGTCGAGGATCTGAATGGCCAGGGATATGCCCAGACCCATGGCTCCAACTACGGACAGCTGAAGCATGCCGAACCAGTTGAAACAACGGTAAGTTAATAATGCTGATAATACGAACATAGAATATAGCTCAAAGCTAAATTTATTTTTTGTGAAGATTCGCGATTGAATATCTTTCAATGTAGAATTCAAATTGATTTATTGTATATTACAATTATTAGAAGATTTTTTTTTTAGAAATAGGTCTTTCGGTATTTACACTTGTGAATATAGATTTAGTTTTAAGTCCGTATGAAATTGTCTTTTAAGAATCATTGAATATAAAATATGATTTGCTTATAAGCAATTACATTTTATGTATCGAAAGTTCTGGAACATTTAATAATTATAATAATTGTGTTTGTTTAATCTTTTGAACATAGTAAATCGAAAACACCATGCAATCAATATAATTTATAACTACTTTAAAATATTCATATAATATTTGAAACTTACTAATATAGTAAACAAAAGGAATATTTATGCAAATTTTAAGTTTTCACGAATTATAAATATTATCTATGCATTATCATCAATCTAAATATTTATCTCTACCTTTCAATTGCAGACGGTCAGCACGATCGACAAAATTAAGAATCAGATAACCGGCCTCTTCGGTTAGAGCTGGAAACGCAACGAGAACCTTTATAAAAACATAAGCGCATTGAAACCCGAAATGAGCCCCAAAAACATGGATCATTAATCAAAACAACGAGCAAACACTTTTCTACAAAAGTTTCTTTAATCAGTTTAGTTTACACTTAAAACGAAAAGATTTTTGTCGGTCGCAGTTGTACCGCAACACCTACTAAATACTTACTTACATATACGTGTAATACTCGCTCTATAAGGACGTACCTTTGTATTTTGTTTGCATTTTGCCTAATAAACTTTGAAAATATATAATTTGCATTTACTGTACTTCATCATCATCATAATCAGATTCTCAACTGCATTGAGCATATATACATATGTATATATATATATCTAGAAACATAACGAAATGGTTTATAATATAATTGCCATATAGTTTAATTACTGTATTCTCAATTCTTTGTAGCGATATGATTTAAAAGGCATTTAAATATATATGTGTGTGTGTGTGTGTGTTGCATAGGATAAATTTTGTTGTTGTTGTTGTGGCATTTCTTTCTTAATTCGGTAGCACCGGAGTTAAAAGAAATTGTTTGTGAGTATTTTGCTAGGCACTTAAATTGCGCAATAGTTTTGTTACAGATTCTTTGAGATAGTACCGACTCTTATATGCAAGAAATAGACATACTTTTATAATCGCACATCATTTTTAAAGGAGGCATTTCTAAACTTAAAATTAGTTTATAATTGGTCTATAGCTACTTATTTCCACTTGCTTGTCAGACTTTCCATATTTTCTTCTGGCCAAACTTGACTTTCAATTCCATTAAATATGGCTGATATTTGAAGTATTTTTCAACCCGAGAGAGAAAGTATTATGAAAATATACCTCTCAGTAATTATGAATTTTATTTTAAATGTTTTTGAATTTTTTGTTAAAAACCTTATCTACACCGGGCCACGGATATCGGAATATTATAGTTTATGCCATATGTCTGCATGGGCTTCTAAGCTTAATTTTGAATTCAACTAATTACTTCAAATTTGACAAAACATTTGCTAAGTGGCTCTTGTCGGGAGTGTATCAAACTTATCAAATAAATAGTTGGTTTTTTAGTAGAGTGTATTTTTCAAATTCTGTCCTAATCACTTCGGTTACTTGTTGTAATTGTCAGCTGTAATAATCATATAATTATAGTATAGATTAATATGCCACACACAGGTCTTTTGTAGGTCTCTTGTACATCATTTATATATTTACAGTGTTATTTGCACTAATCAACTAATATGCACCTCCAATTCAGAGCCGTTTGCCGCACCAAAGTGCGACGCACGAAATTGAAGATCATCGCTGAGCTCCTCCACAGCCACGCCCACACCGACGCCTACGCCCATGCCCAAGCTGAGGCCATCGCCCGTTTCCTGGAGCACATGATGTTTGAGCTGTTCGATTTGATGCAACAGCTTGAGTGTCTCGTCATCCAAATTATCATCCTCTTGCCGCAACTGTTGCTGCTGCTCCTGTTCGGCATCAATGTCCCACTCCAGGGATTCGGGCGTGGAGATGTGTGACCATGAGTTCTGCGTTGACGAGCAGCAGGAGGTGCGCGTAAGGGAGCCACCATAGCGTTGACCACCCAGACGTGCCTGTCGCATAGTCGCATAACGTCCCTGACTGGTGGCTAGTGACGCAGCTGTCGTCAAATGGTCCAATGAAGCATAGCGTGCGTGAGACGACGCCAACCTGGATGGGCTGTCCTGTGGCTGGGATTGCTGCTGACGCTCTTGCTCTAGCGCTTTTTGCTGTCGCTGCTGGTACTGGCGCAGCTGTGAATACTCATGCTCCCACTCCAGATCCAGCGAGGAGCTAGCTCTCGAGCTCGTGAGGCGTGTGTAGTTCTGTAGCTCCGTCTCCTTGCTGGGCGTTGCTGTGGCATTGAGCAGCTTGTGTGCATCCAGATTTTGCAGCTGTATGTCCGCCATGCCACTGCAATAATTAGTAAGTGTTATGCTGTTCGAAGGTGCGTCTTTCTTCTTCTGCCTACCTGTCATTTTGCAGCTTTGCATAGCTTGGCTGTTGCTCCCAGTATCTGTCCAGGAACTGTGGACATTGCTGCTTCCGCTTGTACTTCAGTATGCGATAGACAAGGCCACGTCGCTGACATCGCTCACTGGCAGTTGGTAGCAACTCCACTTCCGGCTCATCGGCAGCTCCGGTGGCTTGGGTGGTCCTCGCTCTGGGACGCCGCCTGTCAATAAAGGGCAATTTGTATCTCATTTTAGCATAATGTAGCGGGTATGTGGCTTTATTCAATCAGTTTGTGTCTCGACTTAAAAATAGAACAAAACGACTTTGTAACACATGAGAATATTTTAAGAGTAACTAATATAGTTGATTATTGTTTGGTGACTTCTTATTATAATTGAAATATGTTTTTCGCTAGCTAAAGACCAAGTTTTTGAATTTTTTATAAATATTTCGACATATTTCGAATCGCAACGGGAGTTGATAACTTGGATATAGCACTAGACTTATGAATATTGCAGTTTCCTATTTTTATATAAATTTTTGCTATTTTCTAATCTCAACTACATTTTCAGTGGAAAGCCTGAAAGTTTCTAAAAATATAAATATTCCAAACCTTAAATTGAAATAATATATAATTTTAAAATAACATTAAAGATGACAAATTAAATTGACATTATTTAAGTCTACAATCTACAGAAAATCTACTTAAAATAGCTAAATTAGCGTTAACGTTTTAAAGCCAATTCAAACAATTTTACCAGCACAGAGTATCAAATTAATGTCACAACAGAAATATGTTGTTCCTTGCCTGTGTTGGTTCTGGTCCGATCATGGGACGAGTGAAGCCTCTGCTGGCCACTGTTTTTGTGACGGCAACACGCACTTGAGCGTTGCATACTTTTAGGCTGTTGACCCTGCAACGCTGGACGGAGCAGAAAAGAACGTTTACCTAGACTGGCATAAAATGTACCCTTTAATGGAGGCGGCAACACAAATTGCGCTAATTAGAGGGAGCTAACGGCAGGGTGAAGTGGTGGCGTGCCCCTTTGGGGTTGTATTGATTGTCATCGGCTCACTTATTGGATTTGCCGTGGCATAGCATACTTTTGTGCGAGTCGCATAGTAAACAAAATGGCAATTTTAATTAAGCCTATGCAACAGTATGTGTGTAATGTGGCAGTAGGTTGCTTAGTGTTTTTTGTTTTATTGGCTTACCAAAGCAGCCAGCTGTTGGCCACGGCCGTAACACAGGTTGTGGAGCTGCTCGAGGAGGAAGACGATGATGAGACTGTGGCGGAGTTTGTGGCAGAGTTGGTGGCGGTGGCGGCAACGCAGCTGCTGAGACATGAACCCATGCTCTACAGGGCTGCCTGCTGCTGCTTGCTGCTGCTGTTGTTGCCACAGTTGATTTGTTTGCTATTGCTGTTGTTGTTGTTGTTACGCTCCTTTTGAGGCGAGTAAAATTTTACGCTAATGTTGCGTGGCTTAATTGACTCGCGGTGGGTGGCATGACGCGCCCACTTTTCACGGCTTTCCTTTTTGTCAGATTGTCTGTGTTATGCTTTTGTTTGTTGTTGTTGTTGTTGGTGTTGGCTGCGCACTTGCATTGCTTGAGGTCAAGGCTCACTTTTCTGCGTTTGCTTGTCTCCTTCTTCTATTTTTGGCTATATTGTCTGTCCCAAGCATTTTTCAATGTTACTCCAAACACACACACTCGCACACTCACACACACACACACTGACTCTGGCACTAAGACAAAGAAAGCCCCGAGACACGCGTAACACTGTTTTGACCATGTGTGAACGTCACTTGGTGACGCACCGCATGATTCCACTAGCTTCCATTCGTGTGTGTAAACTGAAACAGTTGCAAACTTTCTGTTGTACTACACTTTGTTCCAGCTGACGCTGGCAAACTTGCCTGCGCGAGGGGTTGGGGCTGACTTTTGACAATCAGCTGTTATTTCTACCGTTTGCTTTGCAGTTGTCAGTTGCCGCTGAAGTCAATAAGGAAGCGTCAAGTGCTAAAAGCTTTTCTAAACTGCCTAAATTTCGAGAGCTTGAGCAGTTAAAAGCTCAGCGCTGCAACACTGTTAAAGCTCAGTTACAACTTTTGGGGAAATAGTGGTACATTTTCATGACTTAACATACAAGTAAGTAACAGTTATAACT
This sequence comes from Drosophila macrothrix, assembly GCA_035042055.1. Taxonomy (NCBI): domain Eukaryota; kingdom Metazoa; phylum Arthropoda; class Insecta; order Diptera; family Drosophilidae; genus Drosophila; species Drosophila macrothrix. Next base: position 11,128,740 of record JAWNLX010000604.1, read on the forward strand.
TAACATACGTTCATGGGGTGATTACTTTACATACTGCTGCTACTGAAAGATAGATGTTGTTTCATCGCCACTGTTAATGCAGCTTTTCGTAGAGGGGTTAGCATAACAGTGTAAGAGTGTCCTTGCCTGTTATAGAAAACAAGGAATGTTAAGTTATCATGTTAAATCATCACAACTCTTAAATGGATTTCTTGGTGTCGAACTAATGCGTTTTTACCATTCAAAATGGAAGAAATGTGAATTTTTCACAAACAAAATTGAATGCAGTCGGGAAGATATTTTTCTCTTTGAAAATTAATTTGAAACGAACAAGTGATCAAGAGTTTTTCGACTTCAACTTCTTGTACACAGAAATTTCATAAATATTTTTCTTATTGCTTTCCATTAAGCAGTCTCCCTTCAAAATATTCTTTCATTCACACATGTGTGCCATAAAAATTCGACTAGCCAGCAATTTTTAATGCATCTAACACGCACACACGCACAATGCCATTGGATATGTATTTTAAAATACATTAAAAGTACAACGGCTTCAAGCCCCCAGCAACTATTAAAACTTACATGCTCATGCATGTTAAATGCAGAGACTGAAATGTTAAAGTTAAGTAAAAACAGCAACATTTGCTTATGTATCTAATACCATATGCTAGACACATATCCGTACAGCATAAACACATGAAATCTACTTTGTTAATTGGTTGGGAAAATGTTATACACAAGGCGATGCAGGCTTTTAATAATAGGCGTTTCATCATTATGCCCGTTATGTTTTTTATGTGTTATGTATTATTTTAGAAACGAAAAACAACAAAAAATAAAATGAAAAGAGAAAAGACTTTTCAAATTATACTCGAAACACGAACTAGATTCTTAGAATTTATCAGTAAAATTTGTATCTTTAGTTCAAATACTAGATTTTATAAAACACAAATTTATAATTTTTAAAATTGACCTTTGTATTACATACATCTGATAAAATATTTAATATCATGCAATTCGTGTGATAGACAGTAAATTGACTAACATCTCTTGATTTTGAAATTGTTTTACATATTCAGTCATAGCTATGGGCATACTGAACAAAGAAGAAAGAGTCTTTTCTTAAGCGATGTTCATTGATATTACGCGTATTTAAATTGGAGATAATCAAATATGCCCAAAGGATTATTGTGTATTTCACATGTAAAAATGAATATAATGGTCATGGTCATGTTTTTATGGAGGTTAGAAATCGCAGTTGTTAAGCTTGTTATGGCCACAATATTTACGCACTTTTTTGTTAACTGAATTAGCTATCAAATGGAATAATATAATCCAATCGGATTCCCTGAAACTGTATTGGGACTAAGCATTTGCCACGCTTGCCATGCTCCATAACATACAGTTGCCGAAGTCCACGACGACCAACGATGACTTTTGTCTGCATTTCGTCTCGGCTCTGTGTATGTTTGCCACGGACTTCGGGCTCGACATTGGCTGTTGATGCTGCTGCTGCTGCTGCTGCTGTTGCTGTTGCTGCTGCTGCTGCTGCTGCTGCTGCTGCTGCTGCTGCTGCGTTCGTTTCTTGCTTCGTTTCAGTGCCAAATCGGCTGTCGTTGTGCGCGGTTGTTGTTTATTCGCTGTTATAATTCAATCTTCGGGTTGCCTTAGCCTTGCCACAGACGCGTCTTTGGTTTGTTGTTGTTTATGTGAAGCGCTTAGCGAGCATAGTAATCACAATAATCTATTTGCAATTACCAGCTGCTGTCCATCAATTGCATGCAATTGCCAAATATATGTATTAATATACTATGTGTACATGTGTGTGTGTGTTTGTTTGTGCCGGCGTCGGTGTGTCTGCAACTAAATATATATGTCTCTAACTCATCTGCCTAGTTCACTTCTTGTGCTTCAAGTGCTGCTAATAAACCGATCTGCAACAAGCATCAAAATGCGTCGAGCTGTCGTCTCGTTGATCTATTATTAGATTTACAGGCTGCCCAGCTGCACATCCCCCTCGGCAAAAAAATTGACACGGTGAGTTAGCAAGTCGGGGGAACCAAAGTTACAAAGAACTTAAAATTAATCTCTGTGAATTAGATGGTAAGACAAAGAGGAAAATAATGAAAATGAAAATCTCATGAGAAAGCAGACCACAAAAATGCGGGGAAAACTAGTTTCACTAATTAAGGTGTCAGGATAACAAAAGTAAGCTGCTTTCGCTGCAAGAAAAGTAAGTTGCATTTGGAGCAATGGAGATCGCATGCGTTTTCTATTATTTTTATTTAGATGTTTAAAAGGAGTGGCAATTTCAGTTGAATCTTGACTACTTTTAGTAATAATTTCGATGAAGATCATAGAAATATTTTTATTTATTATATTCGAATTTGTTTTTTTTTTTGTTTAGGAATTATGTGTTTATAAACTAAGATCAGAGTAAATAGGTGCTAATAAGATTCAAAGAACTAGTAAGAAAATGCAATTCTTATTTAGCAATAATACCTCAGGAAATAACTTCTCCTTCATAGAATGTGAATAATGTCAATATATATCGAAGCAAATTAGTTTTCGAATCCGTTGTTCGGTTAATTGGCATTGCTCTAAAGTTGCATTTGCATTTGAGCTAAACAAATCAAATGATTTGAGGGAGCAAACAGACGATTCATACTCAAAGTGTGTCTAAATTCGTTCGATACAAATCGAAAGCAAACATATCCAAATATTTGTTGTATATTCTTGGTGAGTAAAAGCAGCTGGCATTGCAGATGCTCATTTCCATCTCAGACGGCCATTTGTAAGGGACTAGCGAGCCCTTGCCCCATGGCCCCCTTTTTGTTAAGGAAAGTATTAAACACTTTTGCTGTCTGCTTTGTTTATTAATGCGTGCAGCTGTAAAGCGCTGCAAAATGTTGCTTTTTGTACTTTTGTTCGCTTTGTTGTTTATGTGCTGCATCCGTTGCAGGCAAATGCCAAATGTGAGCATTCCCCCATTTTCTTATGGGGTGGCCCCAATGGCAATTTCACCGTATGCAACTTCTCAGCAAGTTTTACTACCACGACGAATGCAGGCCTGTTGTACATGAAAAATCAAGCACTGAAAACTTAATCTTAACTTGGCTTAACAAATGTAGCAAATTGAACACAAGAGTAGCCAAGGTGATAAGTGCTTCATGTGTGTAGTCGCATTGGTTTAGTGTGTGTGTGTGTGTGAAGCTCAGAACATTCATTTGTATTGCAATTGTGGCTAAACAGCAATTAAAGTGCGAAAATTCGCTAAAGTCTAGTTATGAAAATTGTGGAAAACCAAAAGCAGCTGAAGTTAGTAGCAAGAGCGCTTTGAATAAATAGACTAATGCCGTGTTTATTGGTGCAACTTATGAGTTATTATTAGGTGGCTATAATTATTTCGCAGATAAGTTTGTAAATTAAATATGTTAGTTGAAGGGTAATTGGATGTCGCTTTAAAGCAATAACAATTATGCTGATTTATTAGAAAATGCAAAATTTTTATCTTTTTATTGTACACAAATCAGATTCGAAATCTAAATCTAAAAGATTATCGGATCGTAACGATATTTACCAATTGCATAAATATTTTGGCGCTTGGGCCAGCTTCGAATTATACGCTAAGCCATTATTGCCAATACAGGGATTGTTTTTGGCCCCATTCCAATGTCTAACAATAATTTAGGGATTTGTTGGCTTGGATAGGTAAGTGATTTTTTTATAGTAGCGAATAATGTGTTAATAAGTTAAATGGATATATAAAATATTATTCAATATTATTACCTGTGCAATGTTACTAAGAATGGATAATCAAAAGAATATATTGAATATAAATATTTTCATAGATATTCTGATTTACGGTTTAAAGAATTGGATAACTAACTTGGCCAAATGTCGTCCCAAATAAAGTGAAATCAAATCGGCTCGATGCTTACACAAATATACAGCACAAAAAATCAACTTCTACTACATTTCCAACTTTCAATATCTCCATTGCAATACATCATCATGATGATGAACACATTATCTGGCGACTGGCAACCGTTGATGTCCATCAACGATTTTGCATAAAACACGAATCGCTTCAGCTCGGAATACAATAACAACAACAGCTGAGTATTTAACATATTTTATGCTCATTAAGTGTCACAATAAGTGCAAACACTTCAACTTTTACCAAATGGCCAACTACCGGCGCCTTCAGCTTCCATGGCAGATTCTTTGCAAAGCATTTGCTATTTGTGCATGTCTACCCTGTACAGCATAAGTGGGCATGATGTCTTGTTCTTCTTCTGTACAAGTACAATACGCTCTTAACACTTGAGTCCATCGGCAAAGTAATTGTTATGACTTCACATCCGCCAATATCAGCTTTAAATATTTTATTTAATTTTTCCGCGGCACTAGTTTGACTGAAAGAGAGAAGATAAAGTTGTACGAAAATGAAGAAACTATTTCTTTATACATCTATAAGACTAGCAATGCTTTTTTGGTGTCTCTGGCAGAGTGGGTATATGGTATAAGCATTGTCGTGCGTATTCAGTATTCGACGAGATACTGACTGGTTCTTATTCCATTGGCGCTTTACATTCAAGGCGATCAATTCTGGTGGCTGTGATTTAAGTGCGCGTAAATCTTTGCGGTGAAAAGTGTTGCCTGCTCCTCAGCCCTTGGCTTTGCCACAGCCACAGCCCCCGTCCCTGTCCCAGGTCTTCTTACATCAGCAGTTGCTTCGGGCTCATACTCTACATACATTTATATATACATATATAAACTGCATCGTTCACGGTTTGTTGGCGTTATTTGCATTTCATTTCTGCGTGTGGCGAGAGAAAACGTAAATTGATTTATTATGCACAAGCGACTGAATGCAGCACTTGGCAGGAGGCGCCGACTGCACACGCACACCCCCGCCACACCCCCGCTGACTCCTTTGTTGTGTGGCCTGGTGGCCAACAAATGCTTAAAAAGAAGCAGGGTGAAAAAATAAAAGACTTAAAAATAAGATGTAGAAAAGTAGGTAAATCTTCAATTGGTGTTGCCTGCCGCGAGTAAGTTTCATTTTTTGTTGGCCTGCATTGTGGGCATAAACATTGCTATTAATATTGATTTAAGTGATATATGAGAGAGAGAGAGAGAGAGAGAGAGAGAGCGAGTGGGCAACTGTTGTCCACATTACGCGCAGTTGCACTCGGTAACGCTGTCTCAGTCCATCATTACTCACTGTCAACGGCCATTGAAAGCCGGCGGTGCAGAGTTGACTTCTCGCTATTAGCCAAATTGCAAAAATTACGCGCTTAAAGTTCTCTTCAAGCAAATAGAAAACCAGTAACAATAACAATATAACAACAACAGCAACAAGATCAGCAACTGGTACAACTCTCAACCAGCCGCAAAGTATGCAGCATAAAGCAAAATTCATGGAATGCCACAGCATAATAACTTTTGGCAATAATACAAAAAGCATGCTGCTTGTCCTGCCCCGACGAGCACGAGGGTGAACTGAGGTGAACTGGGGCTGCTGGAAGGGGGAAAGGGGCACATTGCCTTGTACCAAATCGTTGGGCCGTGAACAACATTTTAAAACATGCATAGCTCTGCATGCTTGAGTGTGTATGTGTGTGTGTGTGTGAGTGTGTGTGTGGTGTGTGAGTGTTTGGCGTCTAATAGACATGTCAAACATGTTTCTCATACATGTGTTGCATACACTCAGGCAAATTGCAATTGGCCAGCTTTTTTGGTGCTTGAACGGCTGCGGCTTAAAGGCATGCTAAAATTCAATTAAGCTAACAAATTGATTTCACTAACTTCGACAAAAGGCAAACAAAACAGAGCGGAACCTAATAAAAACAATACAAATGCAGCGAGAAAACCACAACAGCTGTTGTTAAGAAAGCAACGGCAGCATTTCAATTAAAATGCATTCATATTGCAATAGAGCGCATAGTTTGAGGGCCAAATTGTGGACAGAAGTGGTGTGGTTTGGATTGGTGTGTTGTGAAAAGGGTGGAGTGGAGTTGACTGACATAGTGGTGAAGTGGAACAGAGCGGAGTCTGTGCATAGATCTACAGCTGACAGAGCAAATTGCTTTGCGCTTATGACATGACCAGGCTAAAAGAAAATGTCAAATATGGAGACAGCGTTGCAAGTTGATTGACGTGCAAATACCTTAAGAAAAAAGAAAAGATAAAATAATTATTTATTGTTCAAATTTAAATGATAGACAAAATACATATATTAAAATAATTAGAATTTATAGATTATCTGCAGTTTATCTACTTCATTAAAACTGTAACTCAACTAAACTTTCTTCCACTTTGACTACTTTGTATGAATTCTTAAATTCTACTCTTATTTTTTAAAATTCTTCTTTGTGTTGTTTTCTGTACCGTTTTAATGGCAGCGCTGCTTTTGCTATCGTATACTTTGTAAAATAAAACAAAGGTATCTGAAAAACAATATATTAAAGTCAGTAATTATTTTTAAAAATTTATAACTACTAAATTTAGTACGAGAAAGTTTTAACTTCATCTTTGTTTTAAACTACAGCTTATCTGCTTTATAATCGGTATGGGCCTTACATAAATATGGGGAAATACAGTCAATAATCATATCTATAAAATATATAATAATTACTGTTAAATAGTTTAAGTGAGTAATTTCATTTATCTTGCAATTTATTGTGAATTATATAATTTATTAAGATAATTTTATTATCGTGCAACTCTTTTTAGTATTGAACCACAAATTATAAAACGAAAGCCAGTTAACAATAATATTTATTCATTAAGTTATTACTATTAAATATTTCCAGTAGTATTTTTAGCCTTTTTATATTTCTTTACAGTCAGAAAGTATTGTAGGAATTTTAGTCCAGGGTATTTGTGAAACTAAGGGCAACATGTCTGTACATTCGTCTTGTCATATATGCAAACGCAAACCAAAAGCCGAGCAAACGATGATGCCAAGAGACTAAGAGACTGACGAGGGATTTGATGATGAGGGTAATGATGATGATGATGATGATGGCCATGGCTACAGCAATAGGGTAAGCTGTTAAGCGCTTTTCAAGTGCTAGACCACTGGCAGAGTTATTGGCAATAGTGTCGATTTTGGGTAGTTCATAATGTGCAGTCGATGCGTCATTTATGAACATTTTATAGAGTGAACACGATAGCAAACCGATAAGCTGCCGCATGTGGCAAAAGTCATATGAAAAGGTAGACAAGTAAACGATAATAACCCTGAGACAATATCAAATATGTACAAAATGAATATAAATTTAATAGCTACATGCTAATTGTCTCTCCACGTGCGGATGCCTCAGTTAGTTATAGTTATTGTGGAGACATCCTGTAGTCAGTGGATACGTGTCGGAAGTTGCCCATTGAAAATCCTTTGGCTGGTGTCCTTTTTTGTATGCTGCTGATTGCCCCTGCCAAGCACGCAGCTCTCATTTGTCTGTTGCGTTTTTATGACTTGACCGTTATGCTTTGGTTTGTTTTATACTTTGGTTTATTATTATTTTGGTTTGCTGTGTGTATGTGTGTTTTTTATATCTTTATTTAATTTTTTTTGTTTTGTTCTCATAGAATTTCTTTTTAATCCGCTTACGTCAGGCGAAATTCAATCAAGAATTTTCACTGCTTTTTTACCACCGCCGTCCCGCATGCTGATGGTGCTGTTATTGTTGGTTCTTGACCGCGCTGTTTGGCTAGCAAATAAATCAGAAAAGTCGGCTTTCGGGCTCTGTATTAAATATACACAAATGTATCAGCAAATTGAAGCGTGTCTCTTAATTTAACAGCAAATTTATGACCGCCATTGACAAAATATTTCATGATATTTCATAATTTCTTTTTTCCCTCTATTTGCAGTACAAAAGACCAAAAAAAAGAAGCAACAAAGAAATTGAGAATTAATTAAATGTGCAACATTTAAATCAACTCAAACGTTGCACAACAAGCTACAAACTCCATAACACGCAAAGGCCATAAATAAAACGTGATTTTCGCGATGATAAAAAGTTTGCGTTAATTGAAAGAGTTCAAAAATATAAAGTACATTTAGTGCATTATATCATACAATTGGAAAACACTTTGGTATCAATTACTTGGCCAAAATGTGCAACCTACTCTTCGTCATGCTGACAGCTCTGCTGATATTCGAGACCTTGACAACCCTGGCGCTGAGCAGCGACGGAAACGTCGGCGGCAGCGTTGGCGGCTCCACAGTTAACAATGGTGAGTCTACTAATTGTTCCATAATTTGATTACGTAATTACATTGTGACAGCCCAGTATGGCTTCCTCATAAATATTTCCTGCAGCGCAATATGTTTAATTTATTTATTTAATTATATTGCACAATTATATTGTCAAGAGCGCCCAAAAACCGCGCTGCACAAATGCGACTCACTTGTTATTTAGCATGTAACATTAGATTTCTAGTTGGTTACAATAACTAAATTAACAACGCTACAAGCTCAAAAACAGTGGCAGCGCCATGAAAATTAAAATGTGATGTGTTTATATTTGAATAGTTAATTAGGCGTGCATTAAAGCGATTAACTGCTAAATTTAAAATTGGCTGTGTTTCGCCAGTTTACTTGGTAACTTTTTCTTGTTGCTATCTTTTTGAATGATGTTAATTCATCTAAGCTTGAATTTTGCGTATTTTAAGTATTTAATAATAGGCAAGCCTTTTACAAACCAGTATTTTAAATACTATTATTTATTTATCCCAGTTCTACAGGTTAGAGACTTATACAAAATATGGCTCCAAGGGTATCTTATTATTCAGAAATCACTTACTTATTCAGTGATTACTTTACGTTAACGTCGGCTGTATTTTATCCAGTTATGAACCCTCAGGTTAAATATTTTAAATGCTTGATTGGCTAAATGGTTAATATTGCTTAGACTGTAAATGTAAATCCAGATATTCTGCTAAAGGCCACCCCTTTATTTATGGCTTTATTTTGTAGATGACACAGCTTTGAGCAACAAAATATACCATTTCATAAACTAGAACTAAAATATGATTTGAAGCTAATTATCAACTCAAAGCTATAACTATTTTACCACAAACTTTTTGTAATCGCAGTATGCATCTATGAAATAAGTTTCAAACAGCACACAAAATGTAATAAATCTGACATTTTCCACAAAACAACATTTAGCTTGGCCAACGTGATCCTAGTTATTTTAATTGCGCATTTAATTGGATAGCTGAGCTTTCTGTTCCCCCAATTATTGTCCCTTATCAAAATGCAAGTCGTATTTGTTTATGAGGTCAATTTGCGATTGATAAGTTTACCTGATTGCAGTAATTAATATAATCAGGTATAACTTTGCAAAATGCTCACTATTACAAAGCGAGTAAAGATAAATATAGCGTTCATAACTCAAATGTCAAGTTTTTGCCCCTTATTCAACACGCTCTCAATTGTTTTGCAAAGTTGAGTTAACTCAACTGCTTGGCCATTGAAAAGTTCATTAGGCAACTGCTGTTGTTATTGTTGCTCCTGCCAGTGCTGTTGATGCCACTGCCGCTGCTGTTGGTGCTGCCACTTAGCAGTATTTGGCTCGAAGCTAAATCAAAATCACACCCGCAAAACTTTCAAGCTAATAAATGGCACGAAAACTTTTTGGCCGCTCGTTTGTCATTTTGGGGCTGGCCAACGAGCGAAATAATTGTCAATTTGTTTGTAGGCGGCCCAGGACAATGCCTGAAGGCAATAAAATTTATTTAAGTGGCCTCATAATTGTTTACAACAACGACAACAAACCAAACAAAAGGCAGCTGCAGTTCAAATGAGCAATTATTAAGCCATGAAAAATGTAAAACACAAAAAGCAAACAACAACAAACAAAACAGCACCAACAAAAACGTGAGCCAAGTCGACGTCATAATCAAGTTATTACTTTGGCATATATATATATATATATGTGTATATATGTATGTAGCAAACTACGAGGCAGCTGGAAGGCATGCAAAATGCTCAACAATGAAAATATTAATAACGTTAATGAAATTCTCATTTGCGAGGGCAGAAAAGAAAACGAGAAAGACAAGCAAACAGTGAAGTCGGAGGCAATAATGCTAATGAGCAAATGTGTTGCCGCCACAACAAGGGGCAAGAAGGGGAGTGGCCCTTTAGGAGTATGTTGGCTGGAGACACCATAAGTGATATGCTGGGGTTAAGTTAAATCCATGCCATGTATGTACATATATTTAAATATATATATTTATATATACATGTGCAGACTTCTGGCCCGACATCCCAAATATTTGCACCGCTAAATATGCAACAAAGGCTGACGGCGTGCGAAATGTGCGTGTGTGCGTAAATAAGTGTGTGTGTGTGTGTGTGGGCATTTTTGTGTGTTTATTTGTGGTCAGCGTCAATTATGATAAGAACTTTTGTGTTTGTTTTTCTTTTTTGACATACCTAACGAATTAGCTGTGTGACTTTGATGGCTTTTTAGTGGCTTGCTTCAAATATGGCTGTGTGTGTGGCCTTTTGGGACTGTGTATTGTATATCAAGTGGCTAATGTAAAGTTCGCAAGTGGCATCCACTTGTAGTTGCTGAAAATGCGCATAAAAGCAGAATAGGCTATTTAACTTTGGCTTTGACATTGACTTTGATACTGATGTTTGTCGCGCTGCAACTGAGAACTGGCTTTTTATACATGCTGACAAATAATTGGCTAGAATTCCGGACCCAACATTCTTGTGGGTTTACACAGCCATGGCTCTGGAAAGTTATGAACCATTTCTACTTGAACTTTTTCAGGGAATTTTTACAAGAATTTACAGCTGAAATCGCGTTTCCAACTTCAAGTGCAATATTTATCTAGCGGTCAAATCATGATGAAAAATACCTGGTTTTTGAAAATCGATTCACTTTTGACAAAGTTGTGGCTCTGAAAAAATTTGACTACGACTTTTAGAGGATATAATTCTCGCATGAGTTTGGAGCTGAAATCCAGTTTTCAATTTTAAAAGTTGTATTAAGGAAGGGATAAAACAATTCTCAAACGACCTGGTTTTTGAAAATCCTTTCACTTTTGGGAAAGTTATGTCTCTGGAAAGACTACCAGAACCTCTTGAATTACAGTTAAAAAAATAAAATGAGCTTACTTCTGTATTGATCCTTTGGGGGGAATACATATTCATATATATGTGTTAATTGAGCCACTTCTATCTAAATGCGGTTACCTAATTCATTTATAAAGTTTTTCTCGAGTTTCAGCAATCTGAATTTGACAGTTGAATTGTTGACAATCTACTAAATATATCACGCATCAAATTTCCTTGCACAACTTGCAACTTCATATCCACCTCCTAAGTCGCATTACTTTATGCTTTGGTGGGGATGTGAGTTTAACAGTTAATTGCTTTCAATTTGGCTAACATGATTTGACAAATCACATTTGCCTATTAGTCATAATTTCATTTGCGATTTGAAAGCAAGTCATTTATAAACATTTGCACACCGCCGTCAAGGTGCTTCAGCAACGTTTTGATTTCATTTCGTCAAAATGTTGGCCATAAATGTTGTCGTCATTTCTATTTAAGCATATCACTCGCAACTAGCAGCAATTAGCCGGCAGTTGAAATTAGTTAACCCAGCAGACAGCACTCGCTCTTTCCTGCTCAATCTCATGTCGCTTGTCGGGGCGTCTGTCTCTTCCTGGCACACATGTGCATAACAATTACATCAACAATTAGAAGTCAAGACAACAAACGACAGTCAAGTGATGACAAGGGGCGGCTCGTAACGGAAAGTAACAAAGTCAGTCAGGAAAAATCAAATTTGTCAAGTGCTGAAATTGTTGTTGTTGCTGGTTGGTGTTGGTGTTGTTGTGGCGCTGTAAACACAATAAAAATTACACTTAATTTGGCATTTAAGTGGCGACAACGAAGACAACGTCGAAAATGTTTTTCCTTTTGTTAGCGCGCCAGCCATAAAAAGGACACACTCCCCCACCATCCCTAATGTAGCACCCCCCACCCCCCCTACAAACCCCAACGTCTGTGCTATGTGTTAAGTATCATTATGTAATGTGACATTTAAACAAAGGAGCGCGTGTGAAATGTGTTGATGGCTTTGTTGACATGTGAAAAGAAATGAAACTGAAAGAGTGCCCTCGAAAAGTCAAGTGGTTATAACTATAACAAGTGAAAGAATAGCAAGAGTATTAACTTCAGTATGTGGAATATCAAATACCCTTTTAGACCTTTATTAAATAGGCATGGAAGGCGATTTTAAAATAATAAATAAAAGTGGTTACGTTAAGCACAAAAAAAAAACATTTAGTTTCTTATTTCATTTTATGTTTTCAATAAAATGTCTCAGTCAAATCTTAGGTTTGAGCATTGATCCTAAGCAATGTGATTCAATAAGCTATTTTTAGGCCTACGTATCACAATATCACATTTTGTGTTGTTGTTTTTATTTAGCTAAGATGTTTGTGATCCTCGACACCATCTATCATTTAGCACCTTAAATTTGATCATTTTTGACACGACAGTCAAGAAAGTTGTTGACATATGAATATATTTCTTGTTATGCTCTTTCAATGCGTTACAAATTTCAACACCAAATAAAAATACTCTCACCAAGGGCATACAAAGAGAGAGCGAGAGGGAGTGAGTGAGATTGAAAGTAGGGTGCAGCATTCTAATACCAGATGACAGACACAATGTGAGTTATTTCCATAAGCAAAGATCATTTGTCAGTTTCCCCAACACACCCCCCTCCCACCATAAAAACACACACGCACAAATACACCCAAAGAAAGGGGGACAAAATCTGTGCTTTCCATTATGAAAAACTCGAGAACGACAGCTGTATGCGATAAGCAATGCAACCAAATGGTTGAAGCATTTTAAGGAAGTGCCTCAATGGCCATTAAAAATAAAATGCCTTTCGCTTCACAGCATCGTTTAATGGCGGTAGGGAGTGTGAGGAGTCCCCCAGCGTGGTGGGGGAGGGGGGGGGGGGGAGTGAAAGGGCGGTTCGTTGTCTTATCTGTTCTGATTAGCAATTAGCACGTGTCTTTGTTGCTGTGCTAACAAAATCCGTCCAGCAGCACTAACATTGAATTATTATGCTGAAGGTCAGCCACGTGGCTGCCACACACATCCATTCACAGACACAGACACACACACACACACACACACACATTCAGCTGGACAGCTAGCCCAAGTGCCATGTGGCCAAGTCGGCCACGTCCCGCATGAGCCCGAGATTAATGATGTGCCCGGCACGCCACAGGCGGCAGGGCATTATTAGCGTTGTCTGTGTGCCCCAGTGTAGCCGCATAAATCAAGTAGATTATCAGGTAGCGATAGTCAGGGCCAAGGATTTGCATATGAAATTTAGTTGACAGCCACAAGCAGTTGCGGATTTTCGTGTTTCAGCGTCCCCTTTGCTGCTGGTGCTGCAGCATTACAATAGAGACACCGCCAATCTGCGACTGGGACAGTGAAAGTCTGTTCATTTTTAAGAGCATTTTATGTCTCGGACGTGTTATCCTGACTGGCCAATTAGTCTTCAGTTTAATGAGCATCATAAGGGTTACGAGCTGGAAAGGTGTGAATGGCAAGGGTGTTTTTTTTTCGTTACATTTGCAGTTTTTTCTTCTGCACTTAATTCTTGTCTAAATAAGGTCATTGGTTCTACATTTTATTCTAATCTAAATAAGATCTTTCTTAAATAAATGTATTTATATTTAATTGTCAATTACGTTAAAGCTACTGAAACTTAATATTTTTTAAAATGTTTTTAAAACCATTAATTCCAAATGGTCTTCTAAATTTTGAAGATCTCGTGTTGCAATGCCACATATACAGCTTATTTAATTAGATTCTTAATTTGTAGTATTAATAAAAAACTGAATACCCTCAATGTAATTTAAACTTAAGCAAAAAGACCGCCAATAAGGGTTGTGAGCAACTATTCAGTCGGAACCGATAAACGCCCGCCAAAAAATGATCGGATTCAAACGATCGGACTGAAAAGAACTGAGCGAAGCGTTATCGGAACCAAAAACGAGCGATCGAACTAAATGAACGTTCGTTCAGTTTCTCTATCTCTGTAAATATGTGCAGTAACTAGTGTCTGCACACCGACTCATCTATTTTGGCGCGAACAATAAATAAATAAATAATATGCGTTAAATAGTTTAATTTAAGTATATTGGTAAAAGCAAACAGCTATGAATGTGGCTAAGCGAGTGCTATCGCCCAGCAAGGTCGACAATCTGCCGGCGCAAGGCAAAAGGTACAAAAAGCAAATCGATCTCGATATTCAAACGCCGCCGCAGCCACAAGAACGGGAAAATTATGATTTTCTGCTGGACGACGACGAGGATTTCGATGTGAGTGCCTTGGATGCAGCTGTGAGCGCAAATCCTCGCCTAGAGCTGAGCGGCTGGCAACGCTGTGTGGTGCGCCATGTGGAGCGTTTGCCCAAAACGCATGATTTGCTCCTGGAACTAAGCGGCGAGGAGGAGGAAGCTGGAAAAGCTGTTTGCCATTTGCACGCACCCTGGAACCAGACACCCATCCAGACTGGAGATTTGCTCTCGCTACAGGCGCACTGGCAGCCCACACTGGCTGCCTATGTAATTAACAAGGAGCACGGCTATTGTGTGATACATCCGGATCTTTTGATTTCCAGCACTTCAGTCACCGGCTCTCTTTTCTGCCGGCGCAAAGCGGTGCTCCAGGATCGTTTTCGCGGCGTTGACTCGGCTAATGCGGTCGTAAGTGGTAGTCCCCGATCATGTGTATAATATATATAGAATAAGCATACCATTTGCAGATGATCATTGGCACCCTGGTGCATGAGCTGCTGCAAACGGTGCTCGCACAGCGATTACGTCGCAAGCCACAGATTGAGGATGCACTGCGGCGAATGCTGCACAGCGCTCAGCTCGCTCAGCAGTTGTATGCCGCACAGCTGAGTCATGCCGAGATCGAGCTGCAATTGCATAAATTTGTGGAACCCATTGTTGCCTTTGTTGCACAGTATTTGGAGGGTGAATCTCCAGCCGTTCAGCTGCCGGAAACGTTCGCTGGTCGCATTGAGCAGATACAGGATATTGAGGAGAATCTGTGGGTGCCGAAAATGGGGCTCAAGGGCAAAGTGGATGTGTCTGTACGTGTGCGCAACAAGAAGCATCCAATTCCGCTCGAGTTGAAAACAGGACGCGCCAGCTTCTCCATGGAGCACAAGGGCCAATTGTTGCTGTATCAGTTGATGCACTCGGCCCTTGGCCAGGAGACAAGAAGCGGCCTGCTGCTCTATCTGCGTGAGGGCATCATGCGTGAGGTGCGCGAGGGTCGCAACGAGCAGCGTGATCTCATCCTGCTGCGCAACGATCTGGCGCATTATCTAACACGCGACGCTCAGCTGCCAGCGACTGGACAAGAATCGGTGTTACTTTCACTGCCCGAGCAGCCTGGGAAACTGCTGCAGCCGTTTGAACTGCCTGAACCCATCTCACATCACAGTGCGTGCGGCAATTGTGCCTATGCCACACTCTGTTGCAGCTTTGCCAGCACCGATCCTCAGCTGGAGCTAAGTGAATCGCATCCGTTGCGCCGCCTAATGCCGCAGGTCTTATCCCATCTTGGCCAGCCAGACTATGAGTATGTGCTGCACTGGTGCGGCCTTCTAGCTCTCGAAGAGCAACAGGCGCGTCAGTCGCATCAGCTGCGTTCGCTTTGGACTGAAACGCCTGCGAGGCGCCAGCAGCAGGGACGCGCCATTCATCAGCTGGAGCTGCCCCCGGGGCATAAGGCCCGCTCCCAGGATGGACGCTTCGAGCACAAGTTGGTGCTATCAGCGCAGGCGGATAAGGATTTCAATCTAAATCTCAGCGGCGTGAGTTCACAAAATGTCTGCAATGCGTTTAATTATGGTAATTTTTTATGTAATTGCCCCTAATATATTTATATATATTTGATTCAGCCTGATTAAGAGACTTATCTTTAGCAGCTACAAATCTCATTTTTCACAGCTTTGAATTTATCGAACATATTTTTGGTTCAACCTTGTAGACCAATTTAATAAGGTCTCTCAAATTATTTTAATGATAAATAATTACTCAAGCATTCCATTGAAAATGTGGGCAATTACATAACAAATATCCAAGTGGGCAATCCTAGTTAGACGCATTGTATTTATCCCAGTGCCGAATCAAGTCAAAAATTTATTTACAGTTTGAGCTAGGAGAATATGTAATCGTTAGCTGCACTTCACGTCTGGCCATTGCCGCTGGCTACATAACGGGATTGGAGACGCGCAGCTTGTGCGTGCAGCTGGAACGTGATCTTGCCCAGCGTTATGCACAGGAGAGCTTCATTGTGGACAAGCACGAGTCGCAAAGCTTTGCCAGCTTTAATTACACCAATCTGGCGCTGCTGCTAGAGGCCAGTGAAAAAGCCGCTGAGTTGCGATCCATCGTGGTGGCAAGGACACCGCCGAAGCAGCACAAAGTTGTGCCACGCATTATTGGAAGCAAGGGCGGACCCATGCTGCGTCCGCTGAACAAGGTGCAACAGCTGGCCGCTTTGCGAGCGCTCACCACCAGCACACATCTCTTGATTAAGGGTCTGCCGGGAACAGGCAAAACCCAAACACTGGTGGCCATTGTGCGACTGCTGCATTTGATGGAGCGCAGTGTTTTAATCACAGCGCAAACGCATTCTGCAGTGGATAATCTACTGTTGCGACTGCTGCCACATAATCTACCTATGCTGCGACTGGGCAACAGTGCACGGATTCATCCGCAGTTGCTGGCAATTAGCGAGGCCGAGCTTACCTCCAATTGCGAAACGGTGGACCAATTAACGCAGGTCCTGCACAAGCCCAGCATTGTGGGCGTCACGTGTCTGGGCGCCGGACACGCTGTCTTCCAGCAGCGTCACTTCGACTATTGCATTGTGGACGAGGCGACACAGGTGCTGCAGCCGACAGTGTTGCGTGCGCTGAGTCACTGCACCCGCTTCATACTCGTCGGCGATCCGGAGCAGTTGCCGCCGTTGGTGCGCAGTCGTGAGGCACGTCAGCGTGGCGCCGATGAGACACTGTTCCAGCGTCTCGACTGTGAGGAGGCGACGGCGGTGCTAACACTCCAGTATCGCATGAATCGCAGCATCACTCGACTGGCCAATGAGTTGACCTACGGCCAGGCGCTGCAGTGTGCCAGCGAGCAGGTGGAGAATGCCAGGCTGCAATTGGAACCGATTAGCAATGGCAATAGCGCCTGGGTGCAGCGTGCGCTGCAAACACATCTGGAGCAGGCTGTGCTGCTGCTGGACACTTCGGATTGCTCACAGCGCTGCCTAGACTATGCTGCAGCCAGCAAGCAGTTGGGCCAGACGGGCGACTCCATTGAACAGCACTACGGTGAGGATCGAGTAGTGCCGACCACTGCTCGCTCGCGTCGTCCGCCCAAATATACCAACTATTGTGAGGCGGCGATTGTTATGCATCTGCTGCATCAATTACTCGCTGCTGGCTATGATGCAACGCGCATTGGCGTCATTGCACCATATCGCGCTCAAGTGGAGCTGTTGCGTCAGCTGGGCAAAGAGCTAAACGATGTCGAGTTCAACACGGTTGATCAGTATCAGGGTCGTGATAAGAATCTAATCATCTACAGCTGCACAAAAACGGGCAGCTCAACCGACTCCGTGGAACGGTCACGTGAGGCCGAAATCCTCGAGGATCAGCGTCGTCTCACGGTTGCCATTACGCGTGCCAAACACAAGCTAATTCTTCTAGGCGATGTCAGCTGCTTGCAACGCTACACGCCCTTCCAGCGTCTCTTCAAACATATTCCCGATCGCTGTCGCTTGCATTTGGCCGACGGTCGCATGGGTTTTAGCTGGCAGACGCTGCTCGACGAACTCAACCATCCTAAGAGAGGCGACTAAGTGAAAGAAGTGAACTTTTTGGCATGCCTCATTATCGCACTTTAAAATATATACTTGTTTTTATTTATAATTATATCAATTTTGTATTATTGTATACCCTGAACACATGCAAAATAGATTAAAGGATTAATGGTCTTGTAACAGGCAGAATGAAGTATCTCCGACCCCATAAGGTATATAAATATATATATATTTATTCTTATGCATGATCGAAAACCAAATCTGTATGTATGAACACGCAGATTTCTCAGAGTGTAAGTTGACTTAGCAAGTTTGTTTCCAGTGATCGATAATCGCGAATGTTTCGCGTTTTATTCAACAACTGCACAAACTTCATGAAGACAAGATAAGAGGTAATTCATTACTATCAGCAGGTGCAATCATTTTTTGAAAAGGAACATTTGGTAATAAAACCAGAATGATTAATTTAATAGCTGGACTAGCAGCTAGCTCAAATGCAGATTTCTTCCTTAAAAGCAATTTAGTATGCTCTATGCTCTGTAAAATGGAAAAACTCTTCCATTTTTTTTTGTAAGTTGCACAAATGAAAGCATTCTTGATACTTGAGATAATTGCAATCGGCTGAGAGTAGAATCGATATTTCATAGTCATATTAGTTAAGTGTAACTGGTAAATGGCTGCAGCTCTTCACTTCAATCGACGAATGTGCATTTACAAATCACGCACACAATGAGTTGGTTGAGTGTGCTTCAGTCGAGAGTGCTCGAAATATTTGAATGTAGTTTTTTATATTTACATGGCTTTCAGCTCGTGCTAAGCAAGGTGTTCTTTAATATCTGGCCCAATTCCAATACATATATAATCATATATTGTAGCTATTGTAGCAAGTAAATTGTCTCCTGTGTGCTGTGTGCTTGTTCATTTACCAATAAACAAACCAATTTATAGGCAACTATTATTGTAACATAGTGAACCACTTAAGTGGAGACTCTGGAAATGTCGCCACACGCATATACATATACATGCATTATGCGTGTACACTGACAACTGGTACACACACAAACACACACACACACACACACACAAACAAGCACATACACACAATCGCACTCTAATCACACCCACTTCAATTCACTGCCAAACTGCCGCCTGCCGCCTGCCGTCTGCCACATGCCCCTCCCATATGCATGCATTCATGCATTCAACTTAGTCACTTCGTTGCACGCGCCGTCAATGCGCACAATGGAGCACCATGTGGGCGTTGTGTGTGTGTGTGGGCGTGGCACTAAATGACGTTGAGTGCACATTGCCACAATTCTTGGGCACTGAGTTTCGTTGTTGCTGCAGTTGTTGCTATTCTTGTAGTTGTTGGTGGCATACTTTACATAGCAGCAACACTTGAAACAAACCCGTTGCGTGCTTGCAGGCGCACAGAGGCCACCAACTAAAAGTTGTGCTCGGCTTATGTGTGTGTGTGTGTGTGTGTTAGTGTGTGTGTGAGTGTGTGTGCATGTTTTATGATTAGCGCAATTTAGTGAACTTCAAGATGTTTAACCATGGCGTATACGTAATGCCTAATTAGCGCCAGAGAAAAAGTTTTTGCCTTGCAATTGCTAACCGCAGGTCATACAAAACCCAAAGATACACAAATAGACAGACAGACAGACAGACAGACAGATAGACAGGCAAACGGTGGAAAGGATGAAGGAAGCTGAAGCAGTACAACAGCCAACTTGAAGCTACAAATTTGTTTGGCTTTCGGTTTAGCCACAGACGCCAACGGCAACCACCAACCACCAGGAGGTGGCGAGAGGAGAGCTGCAGGTGGCAGGGGGAGGTAGGGAGGGGTTAAGCTGAACTGCTCGCGGCATGCAAAGCGCGATAATTGACCTGCAGCGGGCGACAGCTAGAATATCTATGTGGATGTGTGTGTATGACTGTGTGTGTGTGTGTGTTGGCCATGCAACTGTGCAACAACTTTCGCTTTGATAAAAGACCTTGGCGTCAAGT
This sequence comes from Drosophila macrothrix, assembly GCA_035042055.1. Lineage (NCBI taxonomy): Eukaryota > Metazoa > Arthropoda > Insecta > Diptera > Drosophilidae > Drosophila > Drosophila macrothrix. Next base: position 11,148,655 of record JAWNLX010000604.1, read on the forward strand.
CGAGTCCTTTCGGCGGCAGCGAGGCGTGACCGCAGCCACTGTATGCCATCAAAAGGGATAGGAAGGAGGCGCCCGCATTGCACTTGGCACATTGCAAACTTTTACCCGCTTTAAATTTGCAATATATTTTGTTTTGCATTTAAAATAGGGCTCTGAAAGTGTTTTCTAAGTTTTGGAAAACAAACTTAAATTATGATATTTGCCAAAACAAGAAATATATTCAATTAAACACTTAACCCGAAAAATAACACAATTCATTAATATTTATTAAAAAAAACCCATCTTAAATTTGAACTTAAATTCAAACATAATTCTTTTCACGTTGCACATTTCGCAACGAATAAAAAAAGAGTTAGACAAAGCAAGTGCGCACAAAGCTAAGCTGAAGGCATTTTTGGCTAAGGGGATATCGGAAACAAAATAACCTGCCAGATGCTTAGTAAAGCAATATCTAAGAAGCAAACAAAAATGTTAAAACAATAAAGAAAGAAAAGCCAAAAAACAACATTTGCAACGCACAATTCATTCAAGCGCATTAAGCGAAAATAAAGTTTCCTTTTCTCAAAAATAAGAAAGAAAACAACAACTCTTACTGCTGTATATACGAATGTGTGTGTGTGTGTGTCTGTGTGTGTGTGTGTATGTGTGTGTGTTTGTGTGCTTATAAATTCCAAAAGGAAAAGCGAACTAGATAAACTTGCTAGCCAGGGAAAAGGTTCACTAAGCGACTGAAGCTACAGGATTATTGTTGCGAGTCCTTACAAAATTAGTCAGCCAATTTGCATAAGCAATAAAACAAAACATCATTTCGAAATAAAATACACAAAAGAAACAGAAACAAAACCCAAAAAGCTGCTCTAATTCTTTTGAAAATACACAAATGCTTCAATAGTAATAAATAAATTGGTCAGCATTTTATAATCGAATAATGCAGACTTTGCAGAGAGTGCAAATAAACAATGCTCTAAATTATTGTTATTTAATATACTTGAAAAGTTACTTCAAGTTGTTCAAATAGTAAACAAAATAGAAAATATACACAGTGAAAATAGTGAACGATATTCACTCACATCTAAGTACATGTCTCAAGATGGTTGAGATCAGTTGAGAAATGATTTTCACTCCGTCTGATGCGCTTTGCTTCAAAATTTATAAATGAGCAGCAAAGCGTATCGCTTACTCTTTATTCACTGGTTAATAACAAAACATTTGAAAAACTTTTATATTTTAATACTTTTGCCTTGTTTTTATAGAGCCATTTTATGAGGCGTAAAAATAACATTTAAATGTTAACACGCAATTTAAAGGCAAATTTACACAACGCTTGCCTACGTTCAGGCGCCGCAGAAAGAGCAGCAAAAAAATGCGTGAAATCTGTGGCATGCCAACAGGCGCCCAGCATGTGGTTTCCTATTTTTTTTCGGTGGACCAACTAACCTTCTGCCCAACTTCGAATTGGCAGCTGAGCCGGCGCAAAGGGGCAAAAGGAAACAAAAAAAACAAAAATGTGAAAAAAAAAATATAAAAACTTGCCCCAAATTTATTGACGAAAACAAAGTCAAGTGGCGAGCAAACCCAAACTCGAGACTACAGCTGAGATTGCAGCAGAATCTGTGGGTACTCCATGTGTTTACGAGCTATGATAAGGCTAAGCAGGCAACTGCGGCTGTGGCAACAAGAAGACGAGCGCCATTAAGTATGCCGCACGTTGCGCTCACTGTTCACTGCTGCAATGTTGTCGCCGGCTACCACAGAAAGCAGAGCCAACTAAATCTATCATGTTTACGCTGAGCTTGACGAGCTTGCTCCCTCACTTTACGCAGATGCCCGGAGAGACAACAACTGAGATATGTTATCCTGTTACCCGCAACCCGGAAAGCAGCATTTACAGCACTTGGGCACAATTTGTTTATGCAAGTCGAGGCAGCGAGGCTGCGAGTAAAATGTTGCTTGAGTTATGGCTTTGTTTATCCCAAGTCGCACACAAAGAAGAGGAAGAAAAATAAAAATGCCACACCCACACTTACTCGCACACACACACACACACACACACACAATCTCATGCTGACATACTCAAAGGGGCTCTGAAGTTTTCGCCAACGCAAACGAAAAACTTTGCCGCACATTGCAACGGCGTGACTATCTCCATCTCTAAAGATGGGGCATGTGATATGTTATGGCATCATAACAATTGATTTTATTTGCCGCGCTTATTGATATCGTGTGTTATTCCAATTTTTCTACTTGTACGCGTATGATCAGCCGAAAGCTAACACAATGTACGTTTTATCGCAAACAGTACAAAGTTTTTTTTTGGTTTTTTTTATGAGTGGACGTCGCAAAGAGTGTCCCAAAACAGTTTCCTCAATTGCCATGATATAAATTTATATTTACAGTTGAAAACGAGTGTGTGCTTTAAATAATCAAATCTATATGTATATTCTCTGAACTCACCGACCCATCGCTTCAAAGAGCGACAGAATTATTGAATATAAGTTGAGTATTTTCCAGTTAGAGCAGACGTCAAATGATTAATACAAATTAAAAAAAATTATATGGACTGATTTTCGATCTTGGTTTGTTAAATAAATATTTAGTTATCAATCGGCGATACAAGTAGTGAATAAACTATTAAAAACTTCTTATGCCATTAAATTTGTATTAGCTGTCTAACACGTTTATTGGCATACTATATTTATTTATAGACTTGTTGAATGAAATAAATTATCTTGGGCATAATAAGAACACTTGTCGATATTTTTCGTCCTTAAAAAAAGAATTGCCAGCTTATTGATTTCGTATCCTTTCCACGAATACTTTGACACTTGGAACTGGCACTTTGACAAGCCACAAAAAGTTTACTTGATATATTTATGAAAATGTTTTTGACACGTTTTTAATAAGGTTGCTCCACGATGTTATACTTGTTGTTTATTTTGATTTTATTTTTGCTCTATGCATACCTGAGGTTCGTGTAACATTTGCAACGCCTGCTTCTGACAATTTGTGTTGTTAATTTAATTAAAAGCGGCGCTCATCGGCGCAACGATTGGCGTTCACTTCTCTGTGTTTGTAGTTGTGTGTATCTCTGTGTGTGTATCAGTGTGTGTGCGGCTGGCAGTTGCCTGAGTTGAGATCTGGGAGTTTTTTTAAAAAGTTTTTAAACTCCGAAGCGCAGTCAAATGAAGAGCAATCAGTGGGGCTTCAAAAACAACGAAAACAAGTGGATTGTTAATTACGAACAAAGCTGAACAAATGTAAATAATAGTAAAAAAGTTAAAGAAAAGATTGTGGTAATCAAAGGCTGAGCAATTTTAAACTTAAGCAGTTGCAGCCCACCTAAATCTATTTACATTTTGTATCAAGCAATACAAATAGTCTTCAGCCGATGGACAGCTCTATTTTTATTTGAATCGACTTTCCTTCCGAACTGTTTAACCCAATTTGCAAAATCAGGTTAGTTATTTACAAGTGATGCAACTGTCAAGTGGCTGTATTCCGCTATCCACATAAACATTAATCAAAATTGTTGCAACAATTTTTGAGCAGAGGGGTCCGGAGGGGCACAGACTATACCCAAATGACCTGCACAGCCAATCAATATAAATAAACTTTGAACTTAGCGTGTGCTTAAAAAGACTTTTGGCCTGGCAGAAAACAATGGCAAACAAAAACTGTCTGCTAAATCAACTCGAACGTAAAGCAAGCTGGCAAAATGGCATTCGAATAAAATCAAATAAACTGAAATAAAAGTTAAAATAAAATGTGATTATCCGAATAGTCGAGGTCTGGCGCACAGTTACATGAGTAAACTAGAGAGGAAATCTCAAACTGGTCGTTGCATTCAATCTCGAACAACAAACAGCACAAATGGACACTGTGAAGAGTAGAAAAATTCATTTTCACTGGCACAAAAAATAACGCATATGAACAGGAAAAAATAGCGATAACTCAAATTGAATGCCAATAAAGTAACATATGCGCCCGTCCAACAAGCTCACACTCTCCAACAGACACACACAAACATGTACACATGGACAGACATACATATGTATACGTAAAAGTAACTAGCAAGGCGTTGGCTGAAGGACACGCCATAAGCAACGTAACGCGCCCCGCCGGAAGTTGGCAACGCATCGCAAAAAAGAAAAATATATATATATATATATAAAAATACAAATAAAACGAAAAACTGAATCCAAATGCCGAGAGCAAAACTAACGAGCTTCGTTGTATTTAGCACAGGCATCTCCAATGGCCCCAAAAGTAATGCCAATCTAAAATAATACAATGTGTAGCATGTGTTAGCCTTGCGGGGGCGCCACGCCCCGTCAGAGCAAACTAGATGGGCGTAGATGGCGATAACGAAGTGCCACAAAACAAATGTACGACACACAAAAAAAAAAAATAAATAAAAAAATAAGAAAATAATAAAATAAAAAAAAAACGAAAAACACAATCACTGTGAGTGGGTAGTACTTTTCTTCTTCTTTTTTTTGGGAGGCATCAGCTTAGCAGATGGGGTCTGTCAACAACGTTTCGTTGACAACTATTGACACTAACATGATATTACTTATGCATAAAGCCGTAAAGCATGGGCATGCAGCATGAGTGATGATGTGATAGGCGAGGTTCGCGCGAAAAGTTTGCGATGAGTTCTATTTGGACTAGCAAGAACCATGACGTAATTGGGTTGCAGCCTAATTAAGATTATTTGCCAATGATTCAATTATTTTTAGACGAGCTAAGAATTCGATTTCGATTCAACAATAATTATATTCGAGTTTTTTTACAATAATAATCAAAACAGTTTGGTACGGCATCTACAACTTTTTTTTACACCTTATTAAAGCTCATAATTACAGCTTAGCCATAAAATAGATTAAGATATTAAATAATACAAAGTATTCCACTATAAATCAAATATATTCTTAATCTGAGAAATTACTTAGTTCTTGCGTACTTATTTAATTTAAAATAAATGCTTTTGCTGCATTTGATTACAAGCATTTCAATGCATAAAATTAATTTTTGCTCTGCTGGTTGGCAAGACTTTATTGAAGCGAATTGAGAGTCAGTTCTTCAGCAAGTTTTACTTATGTGCGAGACACATACATAATTGAGGCTATTTCATACATTATCGCCTCGAACCAATCTAACCGCACCACTGCACCACTCTGCCCCACACACATGGCATGTTTATGCCGTTGGCTTTGCTGTCTATTCGCCTTTTGTTATTTTTGCATACGTTATGTATATTTTTGCACAATTTTTCATTTTGTATTTTTTGAAGAAATTGAAAATTTTGCCGGACTACTAAAAAAGCAAACGTTGCAATAGTTGTAGACAGCCCTGATCTTTTGTTGCCCTGCCCTAAGGGCTGTGATTGCGAATGGGGCTAAGGTTTTATATTAGCACTTGGCCATTTTGGGCATTATCATAAGCTTAGCATACCGAAGTGCGACACATACGTATGTGATGTGTGTGACGGCTCTTTGAGCATTTATTGTTTAATTTGCTTTTTGTCAGGGCAATTTTTGTGAAAAGTTGTTGAAAATTCAATCACATATTTGAAATTTCGCTTCGATTGCATTTCTCTCTCACCTGCAGGCAATTCTAAATATGTATTTTCTGTATGCTTTTGTGCAAACTCTTCATCAAATATTTTATGTTTATTTTATGGGCAATGTCTGCTCTGCAAAAATCCTCATGAAATATTTTATGCCGTTTAAGTTATTCAAAAGATTGAATTGAACAATTTCATGATAATGTTGACCTAAAGTGTATATATGTGTTACAGAATGCATTTCAATTAAAAAATTGAAATGTTTTCATTTGTCACAAGAAATTTCTTGAATGTCAATGCAATAATATTGGAATATAATTCCTTCGATTTTTCGGCAGTTGGCATCGAATTTATTTCCTCTTCAGAAACTTCTTTTTTTTGTTCACAATTAAGAAACTAATCTTTATTGTTTTATCTTTTCAGATTTGTTCACACTGACATATTAGTTTTTTTTTTTCTTATCAAGTTATTTTTGATGTTTGAATTGTTTTGCTTTACGCTGGGCATAAGCTCACTTTTTACCACAGTTTTTATTGTGCTTAAAATATTGCCATCACATTACATTTTTATTTTAATTGTTTGTGATGTGCGCCGCTTGTAATACGTTTTTAATTTATTTGTATTTATTGAGGCATGCGGCACACACAAACACCTCTTTACAAGCCCAACACCCATTTGCAACTTCATTAATATGCAATAATATTTAAGTACTGAGTCTGCTGAGTTTACATCGGTGTTGGAGTATTGAAGTCCATTTCCTGTACCAGACCCATTCAATTTAAGCACCACGAATGCAAAACATGAGACAGAAATCGTGGCTTTCACTTTTGCTTCGGGGCGTAAACAAATATGCGACTGCCACGCGTCAGTCATTAAATTTCGTGCCCTGGAACACTCTCAACCCCATCGTGCCTTTTGAACTTTACAAGCAGCATGTATTTGTTTTGTTTCCTTTTTTTTTATTTGGGTTTTTTATTCGCTGAACTCGCAACTGGTGGAGAGTGATGGTTAGCAACTTCAACTCCAACCATAGCTTTGCCAGTTAGATCAGCAACATTTGCTAATGAGAATGCCGACTAATTAATATAAAATCTACACTCGTTTATTCCGGAAAATGGTAATTAAGCAGCAGAAATCTAGCTAAAAGTTACTTTGAAGGCGAAAGCTTCGCTCGTTTTCATATCATTCATATCAGAGGCATACACCATAGCCGGCTTCAGATGCTTCACTTTGTGGTAATTCCTAGCCAATACAGACATGCAACTTGATTTGCCAGGCTTAAGTCCTACCAGATTTACAAAGAGTTTCGTTTGTTCATCGAATTCATTGGCTTGCTATAATATGAACGATAAAATATATTAGTTTCAGAGTTCATAATTCGGATGATATATGTATTGTAAATAATAAGTTGAATAGTCCTGCAGGGCAAAAGCAGTGTAGTTAATAATAAATTAAAAACTTCGATTATTTCTAACTTTCATTAAGGTTGGAGAATGTAAGTTACTACAAGCGAATAGAGTATTTATTTGAAAGCACTACTTTCCTCTTAGTATTGTCTCCAGATTAAACCTGGTTAATGAAATATAATCTGTTTAAAATACATAATATTTGGATGTAACTTACATGCACTTTTTGAGTAGACAGCAACTTCTGTACACTTTTGTTGTCCAGTATATGGCCCGACGGCAGGTGCAACTCTATGTTGCTGCCCACGTAGCCTCCCAAATCAAAATGATTGCGTGTCACACAAAACGTAATATTAAGCAGATTACCCTTGGAGGCTTGGACGGATATTTGGTAAAGTTTGTTCGGGGCGTGTACCTCTTTTGGCTCGTATTGGTAGGTGCAGCGTATAAGTAGTTGACCTATGCCCTCTGCTTTTATGTTAATGATTGGGGTTTGTGTAGCGATCAGCACTTCTTGCTGCAGCCATAGATTTTTGTCATTGATCGAAATCTGCGTTTTGTTTTTTCTATTCTTTTTCCCCCAAAGCGATACGGTTAATCTTGGTACATTAGTCACGTCGTTTTGCAGATATTCGTAAAAAGCCTGCTTGGCCACAGAGCATTCATAGCATTCGACATTCTTATCAACCTCATAAAGTTGCACCGTAAGCCAATTAAAGATTTCAGGCTGTTGTTCGACGTGTACTCGACCCATATTCCTGGATAATATACGACCAGCGGTTTCCAGATTACGACGCTGTTCCATCCAGCTGACATTTGAATGATTCTCCGGTCGTTTCCATTCGATTGCATCTAGTCCACGTTTGGCCAGCAAATGGTAATCCTTTTCGGCATTCATCTGGTCGTTCGTCCATTTCTGGGGCCCTTGCAGAGGCAGTATTCGTTTTGAATACTGCAACACCTTGAGCACCTCGATGTTCAACTCCAATGTCTCGATGTTACGCCGACCTGGAGTCTCACAGCGCTCCTCAAAGTGTCCAGCGCTGACAATGCGGTTAATCAGAAATTTCTCTGCTTGCTTTTCGAGACTATGATCAAAATTGATGGGCGTGTTTCTTAGCAACTGTATCAGCTGCAGGGCAAATGTAGTCAACCATGTTGAACTGCAGACAGATTCTGATTTAGCTGCATTATACGTAAATCCTCCATTGCGTGTACGTAAACGCATCAAGGATTGAAAGCCATCGCTCAGTTGATCCTCGAGAAACTTTTTATATCGATTCGATAGCCATTTCTTATCATTCACATAATTCCACAAATGGTAAATGGACATCAACTTACTGATCAACTCTTCGCCATTGTCTGATAGCTTAATAAGGTTTAAGTTGTGCAGTTTACTGCTAATTACATGGGAACTCACAAAACACTTGACGCCATCGTCTGATGGTTGATGTGGTAAATGCAGTTTGAATTTAGTTTTTGGATTGCCCATTGTAAGTTTTTGATAGAACACTACCTGGCTGGTCGACAGTTGGGGGCTGTTTAAGACTACAACTTCCCGGTTTAGGATATCCCATTCAATATCAGATGTTGCGTTAAAAGTTAGATTCAATGTGCCCGCCTTTAGGGCGTGTAGATTAAAAGTAACTGCATTCGTTCGATGGCTCATTATTTTCATGCTTTGTTTAGCGAAATCCGAGGCAGGCAAAGGTGTGCCATCATTCTTGAGCAGTTGATACCGATTGATATCTTGATTCAGTTTGATTTCGACTTCAACCTCCATATCGTGTTGATTTGAACATATCAAAACCAGTTTTAGAACTTCGCCTGACAGACAGGAAGAGAAAATCGTTATAAAAGCTGTCCGCTCATTATGTTCAATACCAACGCACCGACTTTAATGCTATAAGGCAACTCTATGGACATAAAGACGAGCTTGCTGCTCTTGATATCTATAAAGGGTTCTGGGGAGAGAAGTGTTAATCCCACCGCGGAATTCACTGAAAACGCGCTCAGTCGCCAGTTGGTGATGGTATCGGGAACCCGTGTCTTCCAATTTGTCCAGCCAGCTTTGGTACTGTAGGTGTAAAGATAAGTTAATCAAATATATGGAAAATAATACTTTTAAATGTTTAAACATTGCTAAAATGTTTGCAAAATTCACTTACTGCTTTATGCTGTCGTATATCCAAATATCGTTGTACTGTTCTCTAACTTTTGGTAATGTACAACAGATTGCCTCCTGCCCTGAGCTCACTTGTTTGCGTATATCAGTTAAATTATCTGCAGAACGCTTATTACGCCGTAATTCTGATCGTGTGGATCGCGATTGTGTGCCTTTTGTTATATCCAAAACATTACCCGTATTCGACAATATAATTAAGCCGGAAGTTTGATGCGATGGCTTTTCATTATGTACGAAATCAGAAGCAGTTGCTCTCATCGAATACTTGATATCATTAAAATAGTCTGGATTGAAGTCATTAGCTGAATCGCCGGCGATGCGAACTAAGCGATTATCAATTGCAATGAGGCCCACATAAGAATCGGTCAACGTCTTAATACGAAATTGTATCTCCTCGCCAGGCTTTACCTGCGTCGGTGCCTCTATATAAATCTATATGGATACAGAACTTTATTGATTAACTTTGCTTTTGCATAAGGTAGAAACCTTTTTGGATACTCACATGTTCATGATCAATTCGCGATACTGTAATTATCTGGCTAGATACGATTAAAACGTCGGAGTCCGCTTCCATGCTGTACAGAACTACATCCACAGATGGCCAAATTTTCGTGGTAAATTGTATTTTTATATCAAAATTATTGGTATTTTTTTCGGGAAAGACCTCTCCGGAGCCCACGACTCGACCGAAAAACAAGACGACGCATATGGCATTTGTAAGCTTATGGCTAACCTCAAAACGTACCTTCTTTGGGATTTTTAATGGTGTACCAAATTTTATAATTTTTATTCTACATTTAAAATTTTGGATATGTTGCTAATCAGGGGAATTTATATATTTTGTCAGCAGATACTTACAAATTGGCACGTTCAGCGGGCGCGGGCTGCAGTCTTACCACGTTTACATGGGGATTTTTCAAAGATTCCTTAGAATCACCCCTTAGAGTCACAACTTTGGTTCTAGTTTCTTGTTTATCTGTGAATTTCTCCTGAACCAATACCCTTAATCTGATTGGCAGCGATATTCGGAAGGGTATACTTGATGTGAAATGTGATAGTGGCAACAGGATCGAAACTTGGCCATTTATAAGCGTGGCCGACCGCCTGAGCAGCACAGGCTTATGCGGTGTCTCACTCTCCCCGAGGGTTCGAATGTACAGGGTCAGGTTACCATCGATGGGTCTATTGATCCCGTATTTGGCCTCGATCTTTACCTTAAGCGATTTCTCCGTTGACTTAACTTCAGCTGGCGCATCAATGCTAACTTCAAACGGAGGTAGCTCATAATGGTCAACCCTTATTTTAATGCACTCCTCAACGGAATAAATTCCGTTTTTGGAGCAGATGCGCCATTTTCCTAGATTCGGTTGTCGGCTCAGATGCAGTTCCGATTGAAATATACCTTTGATTACGGTGAAGTTTCTGTAAACTCGGACACGATTTCCTTTGGAGTCCTCAATCCAGATGACCGCACTGGTATGTGGGATAACACCTTGCATTGTCTCATTATGGTAGAACACAGTGAACTGCATTAATTGTCCGGGTCGGTAAAGCATTTTAGCCGTTTGTAATTTAATGAAACTCATAAAATAACGCCACATCAATTGCGTTGAGCTGCTTGCTTTTAAGCCTTGCAGACTTTTCACTCGGAGCCAATAAGTACCATTTACTAGTTGCGGTACAGTAAATACATGCGAGCTGTACGGGTGCATCGGTGATGTATTTAATTGCACGCTCACGCTGATACTGGGTCCACTAATAGACACCTCAAAACTGGTCTTGACATTGCAGTTGAAGGTGGTCAAAACAACGCCATACGGTCGACCCGAATAGATGGTGCTTGCGGCAGATAGGGTGTAGTAGCTATCCACATGGAATATATTTGTTAAATTATGATTTCAGTTTCAGTATAAAAAATATTAATAATTTTTAAATTTGTTCTGCTTGCCAATCAGCTTCTTGACTTATCGTAATACGAGACGGGCCTATATATTTTAAAATGTACAATATTTAGTAAAGTAAAGTTTTAAAATAATAATATATCTTTTGATATTGAATTTTGTGGATTGCTATATAAGTTAATTTCTATTGATTGTGTTAAAAAATATGTAGCTCTATGTGATACAGGGATTAATGAATATATATATATATATATATAATGAAAAATATATATAGTATAGACATTTATCCAATTGAGATGCTAAATTTTTCCTGGAGTAACAATCTAATTTGTAGTCAAAAATTTTTTTAAATGTATATCTTTCGTATATTTTACTAGGCTATGCTTATAAGCCACATTTATGTAGTTGAATAACTTGCCCCGTGACACTTTGTGAGTCTCGAGCAATTGCCACATTTGCTTGCAGCAACAGAAGTAATAATTTGAACACAATAATATATCCGTAGCAGGCGCCTTTGGCTCTATACCAGTTCATGGCGAAGATTAAACTGATCGCGACTGATGAATATAATGTAATTGGCATTGCATTTGGTGTCAGTTGCAACCGTGTAATCTGCTACCAGCCAGATAATGTAATTCCGATCTAGTTATAATTCAATTGGACGCAGTAGCTGCAGCAGCAGCAGCAAATAAAGTGCATAATTGAGGCAGCAGCTTGAATGTTCTGGGACAATCTCAAGTTCCGTTGGTGGCTTTAGCTGCTGACGCTGCTCTTTGGCTGTGTTTTATTTTTACTTGTTTAGTCGTTTGTTGTTTGTCGCCAACGTGCAACATCAAAGCACTCGATGGTGAGTCGCCATCGTGGTCGTTGTCCTTGTTGTCTCCTGGTTAATAAAGCAGCACTTAGCATTTGATAGAGGAGAACTAAGGCAAAAGTAAAGGCAATGGACGCTTCCATTGCCATTGCCGATGACCGAACGGTTACTTAAGCTCTGAGCGTATTTCTGTGTGTACTTGTATGTGTCTGTGCGTGTCTGTGGCTGTGTGTGTGTGTATCTTTGTGTCGTGGATGTGATGCAGTTATGCGCATTTCCGCCTGAGTAGCTTCCATTCCTGACTTGCTTTGCTTACACTTAAGTGCATAAAATACACATGCGTGTGCGTACTTGTGTGTGTGTGTATGTGTGTGTGTGTGTGCGTTTGTGTGTGTGTGTTTTTAGTTGTTTGAGCAGATACATAGATATATATATTCGAGGGCTGAGCAAATAAGTAGCTTTATTCAGCACTCATTGTTGTTTTTAATAAAATAGTTTTTGAGAAATTGGTATTGTTCAGAAGTAGATTTAAAATTGTCTTAAAAATTTAAAAAAAATGTAATTTTTAAATATCCAAAAGTTAGTCTATGGAAATTATTTAAAATTAAATAAATATATATGTATATATATATGTTTAATTGATTTTTAGAATTCTAAAACCAGTTTTAGTTGAGCTATAAATTTGCAAAACTAATAGATATTTGGTAGTTTTTTAGTCAACATCCCAATTGCATTCATAATTGCCTGGACAGCAGCAAAAATAATAGCAACAGCAGCAAGAGCATGACATTTTCACAACCAGACAAACACACACACACATATACACTATTACCATGTCACTCATTCATTCAGTCAAACTGTCAATGCGAGTTTCGATCTTTGTATTATACACATTCGACTGCAATTGGCAGACGAAGCAGCATTACATTTGCTTGATTGAACTTATGCCCTATCGCCACACGCTCCGCAGCATGCCCCTCCCATCCGCATAGGAGCTGTTTGTGGTTGTATGTGATTTTGCATTTGAATTTTTGGGATCGTAGCAGCTTCTCGACAGCAGCCAAAGAGTCTGGCAGCCTCCTGGATTTGGCCAAAAACCAGAAACCAGTGGCAAAGCCAGTGAGCCACCTAAGTGGAAGAGACACGATGTTAAAGGCATAGGCAAGCAACCCTGACACACATTCGAGGCCAGTCCGAACAGAAAATATAGCCCTAGACACTTCAGCTATATTTGTAGCATACTTTATGCCGCATACAATTTAAAGAGCACTTTTCATCAGCTGAAGCGGCAGACAACTCCAACTAAACTAGAAAAATATATGACTATTTTTTTGGGATGTTTATTTGCCGCTTCCCAACTCATCACTTTATCCGCCAACTAGAAACAATGATAGAGAGAGGGAGAGAGAGAGAGATACAGGAAGCATCGAGTGCGAACTTAGAGAAGACCAACTTTCAATACACTCGCTAAGTTTAAGTTCATATCATTTGCTTTCTCAATTTGTAACTTACCTTTGTACAAGTTAATAAAGAATAAATTAACAAAATTGAGTTATATTTCAAAGCTGATAGTATTTAGTAATTGATGATTTGAATTTAAATTGTAAGTAAAATTGGAATTAAATTAATAATGTGTGTGTTGCCATAAAATGCGTTTAATTACTATAAATACAACAAAAGTTTTTATTTTTTAATAATATAATCTACAAAGAATAAAATATAATTTGATTTTATTAATATAATTTAATTTTAAAGAGTGTCTCAGAATTCGACACTCAACAATTTGGGCTGTTAGTCTTTTGGCTCTTGCGATTTTCCGTTGCATTTATATGGCCCATAGATCTCAATTTGTGCGACTTGCGAACTGGGTTACTGCATGGAGACGGTGTCTGTGCTAAGCAATATGTAGACTGGGACAGCGATAAAGGAGAAGCGTTGGCGTTAAGGGGTGTGGCAGGACGTTGCAATGTTTGCTAAGCTCAAGTTTCAGTGACTGTCACTGGTTCTGTTTTTCTTGCGAAGCATATCAATTAAGTTGGCACTGGCTTCCGGCAGTGGTAACCGAAGAGTCAGCTTATCATTTGCATGGAAATTACCCTATCCACACACAAAGATACCACTCAATCCGATTCTTAATAGCGACCCCAAAACCGTCAACTTTATACAACTTTAAACAAAATCACAACATGGCAAAAACAATGTGAAACTCACAAAAGCAGAAATGTTTCACCAAAGAGTTGAGGATTTGTTGTATTTTTTTCTCAGCTTTTTGTTGGAAAAACAAAAGTTTTGCTGTTTTAAATTCATTTAAACGCTTTTAGCGCTTTTCACACCAGCCAACCGGGATGTCTCCTACTCGTCTGAAGTTTTATGGATGGCCCCGAGTCGACATCGTTGTCCCTTTGCCTCATGATTGCCAGCCATAGAGCAACAAAGTTTTGTTTCGGTTTTGTAAAAAATGTCTGGCACTGTTGCTGAAGGGGAAAAATGGCAAAGTGCTGTGACTTACGTAGTGAAACTATCAGAATTATACGAATGTGCGAAATCAGGCTAACTAGCGTAAAAATCTTCTTACACAATGTGGGCAATAGGGCGCGTATTATGTCGGGTTAACTAATTTTAAAAGTTTCATTTCGTTAACTTCTTAATCAAACAATTAATTTATTCACAATAATGAAAGTCAGACTAAAGTTTCTAAATTATCTTAAAATTCATCTTTCAAGCTATTTAATAATAAATTAATTTTAAAAGAGCATGTGTGAATATTTCTTAATATAATATAATAATAAAGTAGTTGGCACGTGAATCTACGTAATTCCGAAATACATTGAGAATCTTTGCTATGAGTTCTTTAACTTTTTGAAAGCATAATTTCCTTTAAAGCATTTCAATTAATTAAATGGAATGGTAACTTTTAAATAAAGCCTTTAAATTTTTGACCTGACCAGGTCGGCTGTCCTTTCCAAGGAAGTTGGTTGTTTTGAACCTCGCACAGGACACACAGTTTGGCTTTGTTGTTGAGCAAACTCCGTCTTCGTGTCCTAACAGCAGCCCATTCATCCGCATGCGTAGCGCATGCCAATTGTGCAATTGTTGGAAAATTTCTTTAGCTAAAAACTTGTACGTTGCGACTTTTTCTATCTTTTTATTTCCTATTTTTTTTTCTTTTTCCACTTTTTTCGCCCGTCAGCTTGGTTTGTTGTTGCGGCTGCCAGCGCCAGTCGGAGCCTACTTGTGGGCTGCCTCCTTGATAGGTGTTGGCAATAATGAAGATTCTTGCGGCTGCAGGACGCGAATTGGGACAACAACTAGTAAGAAACAGAGGATAACTTTTTAGTTCTATTGGTTGTACTGTGTTCTTGTGTGTGTGTGTATGTCTTTGGCCATTAGTCGCTTTGATCAAATATTTAAAGCTAATGAAGAAAATGGGCTCGTTGCCAACTTCCAATAAATAAACGAAGAAAATTGAAATAAAAGAATAACCTAAGCTGCAACTAAACTCGTTTGGCATTTGGCAATGATTTAAAGCGGCAAAAAGGTATCCACAAATAAAACAGACTCTCATCAACTGGGCTGCCCAAAACGAGTTCAATCAACCTGACAAATTTCAATCAGGTTGCGGTGAAAGCTACCTCACAACTCTCAGTTAGATGGATAGAAAGCGTCCAGGTTCAACCAGGTATATCCCTAGTCACGCCATGGCACAATTAGGATGCCGTTGAAGTTTTGTCAATGAATGAAAAGCGTCTGCAACTTTTATTTAACTTGCGAGAGGGCCACAGTTACACACACAAACACACACACACACACACAGCATACACTCAGAGAGCAACCGTGCTTGGTCAACAATTGCCGCCTAGAACCTGCACTCACGTAGAGTCACATACAAACACACAAACACACGCAAGTACACACACACACACACACACAAAAACACATACAGCACACAGTGTGCATGGCATGGTAAAGGGTAAATGGGTATACCAATGTCTAGAGGATAGTTGGTTTTTAGCCATTTGCAGCAGTTGCTGCTCGAGTCCCCACTAAGTCCTGATGACTTCGACTTTCCAATGCAGCTTTGCACTTGCTGCAATCAAAATATCTCTTTAGTCATTTTGCTTAAATAAATATATCAATATGCTTAAAGTTGCTGCATTTGCTTTGATTACAAGTAATTAAGGTTAAAGCATAAGCAAATACACAAATCAAATCTAATCTAATCGAATCACAAGTCTATCTGTTAGCACCTATATATTTTTCTAATTTGGCTTTTGTTTTTGCTATTGAACATTACTTTATTATTCCGATTAAGAAGAGTATTCAAGTTGCCGCTAATCAATATAAATCTTTAGCTTACCTTAAATGTGCCCAATTGACTGAAACAAAAAAATGTTGGGCGACTTAACATAAATTGGCTTTGGCTTGTGGCTTAGTCGCGTGCCAAAGTTAAATGCTGCTGTGTTCGTGGCTGACCACAGCATTTCGCTCAGTGTAGATGTAGTCTGTGTTGCGTCGTCGTCTTAGCGATAAGGCCGTTCATTCAGCAGCAGCTGTCGCTTGCAATCGACAAACCGACTGACCCAGCGCTGAACCACAACACCGCCGCCGCCCCCTTCCTCTGCTCTTTTCCCGCTCCCCATCGTAATCAGACAGCTGTTACAAAAGCTGTTTACATTGCGACTGCTCTGAAACTGACCCACGCTGAGTGGCGAGTTAGTTGGCAAACCAAAGTATTCGCGAGATGTTTAATTTGCCGCTACTCTTTTGCTGTCCGCTGTTGTGGCTGGTGAGTGCAGCTGCAGCACTTTCTGTGGAATCCCAGCTAAACGCCAAGGACTATCAGCTGGATTTTTTGCACACCTTGGCCGAGTTTGCCGAGCAGCGTGCCGAGCTGAGCCTCAACGATTACCTGCAACAATTGCAGCGCAATGCCATCTATGCCAATTATTCTGAACAATTGAACAATGCACGCACATCCCAGAAGCTGCAGCCGAAGGTTTTGCTGATTAAGCAGCTGCTGGATGCGCAACAACACATCAAATTGGACATGGAGCACACATGTGTGCTGCGCAATCTATTGTTCATAAGTCGCCTCAAGCAGCAGCTGCGTGCTGCCCGAGATGCCAGCAGCCAGGAGATACGTCAGCTGCGAGTGCTTCGCCTCTGTCAGCAATTCGAGCGACCTCGTCCGACTAGCGTACATCGCCTGATCAACGATCGAACTGTGGGCGCAGCGCTGGAGCACCTAAATCTCACGCAGAGTGCCACTAATGAGACCCGACTGGATCTGAGTCAATTTGGAAAGCAGCTTTACGAGCGTGTTAAACTCTCCGGTGCCGAGATTATCGATAGCTATGTGCACATATTGCGAGGACTACTGCAGGACATTCTCGATGGCGAGCATGCCGATCTATCGGAGAAGACCATACAGCTGGAGCGACTGCTGCAACAGCTGGACGAAATGCTGGCCATACCGGACTTCTTTGACAAGCGGCAGAGTCTTTATGCATTTCTGGAACGATATCTTAGTCCAAGACCCGAGCAAGTGATCCAGGGTGACATCGAGCAACATTTTACCGAACAGCTAATGGAGCAATTGAAGACCAAAGGCTTGGATCTGTTTGTCATCTTTCTGTTTAGCAACTTTGAGTTTCTGGAGCAGGTCCACGAGCATTGGTTGCAGCTGCTGCCGCAGACGCCCAGCTTGCTGTACGACGAGACTAGCCGGCAGCTGTATGACATACAACAGCTCTACGAAAGCTTCAAACTGGACACCGAAAGCGCACCCAAATATGAGGCATACACTGCGGCATTGCGACGCCTGCACGAGCGCACTGTCCATGAGGGACAGGAGAATCATCATATCTTCGAGATGCTCAACAACGCGGCACAGAATGTGGGTAGCGTTACATTCAATATGATTAAGGCCAAATGCAAGGAACTTCTCTAGGGATACTTTAAAATACAAAGCGATAAATACAGAATTAATTGAGTTCATTTTGAGTGTACAATATTATTATTGTAGATATTATTATTATAATGGCTAACTGTGTGCTTACTGATAGTGAAGTTGAGCACGTGCCGAATTTCGCTTCATGCGCTGGCTGCAACCATTAAGCAATGACCGAATGTATCGATGCCTTTCAGTTATCGATACTTTATTGATATCGCTACTGATTGCGTTACCTGCTCTCAATAGTATCGGGGCAATGGTAACAAGGTTGCCAGATAGCTTTGACCGCTTCTTGTTTGTTTTAATTTCATTACTAAAAACCGATTCAAATCAACTTAAATCAAATTTTTCAAATGCATTTATTGTAAATAAAAGATTGTATAAAATAAACATAATTATTTAACAAAATATATAAAAATATACTCATAGAGTTGGAGAATTCTTTTTTGATTCCATATTAAGAATGCGACACTGTGTAATGTTTATATAAGTTAAATTTGTTAGCGGCTGATCATAGATAGAATTGACCTAGTTGCCAAGCAACCACGTAATTTTGGGAATAAGAAACTTAATACAATTTTAGGCCCCAATGATGAGTTCCGTTTTGAATATTATGAGGTTTAGTATTCAAAGGGCAAAGGCGAGCCTAAGAAGCGTTGATTTTCAGCGCTGTCAAATAAAAGCACAGCTTAATTATATTTCGTATTGCAATGTTGTTGTGTTTGCTGTTGCTGTACTTTGTAATATCCGTCACGGTTCGCCTGGGTGCTGCATCGGATGTCGCTTTAATAGCACTCGGGGCACTCGCAACTCTGCTCCTCTCTCGCTCGGTCTCGTCGCATGCAACCATCCTGGTTGTGCTTTGCCGCATTATGCTGATGCTGATGTGGTTGTTTATCTGATGCTGCCATCAGGCTAGTCCAGGTTGCTTCTAGTTGACTGCTTGGGGCAGCCCGGCTGCCAAACTAATGACTGTTGCTGCCGTTGTCGTTAGCCCAAGCCAGCTAATTAATTGCCGCAGTTTCAGGTAATTAGAACTTAAATGAGTTGCAGCAGCGGCGGTCAGCCCATCATCAGTGTACCTGAAACTAACGTTAAGCGATCCTAAAATGTAACCATAACGTTTGCAAAATATGTTCTGTAGTCGACACAGTTTGTCTGCATGACTGTGTCCAAAACGACATTTGTGGCTAGTAATCCAATATGTTTGAGTTGTTGTCTTTTGACTGTATCACATATTGGCAAACATCATTGAGCTCGGCGTATCTATGCTCAAATACTGTAAACGCATTGCACAAGGACATGACATGATATTTACATAATCGACATTTCAATTTCACTTATTTGTCCGAATTTCGTTTAAATTTTCTCTGACACCATTTATGCAAACTTTAACATTAAACAATATAGAAGTTTTTGACAGCAGACTAATGTGGGAAATTCTTCTAGCTTGTATATTTTGACTAGTTTTCTCAGTTAAAGTTGTACTTTAAATGAAAATAATTGAATACAATTTTATTTCAAAATATTTAAATAAAAACTAAGTTTTGATTTGATATTATTTCTATCTTGACACAGATGTGAGACTTTTAGAAAAAATGTTTGAATAATTATTGTCAACAATGTAATTTGCACATGAGACACAACTAACAGAAAACAGCAGAATAAGCTCTATTTCAGTGTTGCCTGAATTGTACAGGTGGCACATGTAAATAAAATGAATTTATTCAACTAAATAATATTGCTACATCATAATATTGTTGATAAAACGGAGAGCATTAAAACGATTACATAAAGTGCAAACAAGCCAATCGCACAACTGAATTGTTTGCCCAAAAACCTTTACAGAGAGAATAAAACTATTGATTCAGCCCTAAGCAAACCATATCCACCATGCTGAGCTGCCAAACTGCCAAACGTTTACACAACATTTATCACCTTAAATGCAGCAACACAACCAGCAACAACAGCGCAACTCGCTTGGGTGTGGTTGGTTGGTGGGTTTGCTGATGGGGCCCGCTGGCAAGGCAAAGGCTATAACAAGTATCCTTTACTGTGAGAATGGTAACAACAACCAAGAGCATAGGGTGGGCTGGGGGGGAGGAGGGTTGACACAACAATGCCACGAAATGCAATTTCACACTAGGCTAAACTGCAGCAGCGGTTCGCAATTCGCCCGACACTCGGTTTCGAGCTTTATAGCATTGGCGATCAAAAGGCGCATGGCGTGAAATTCAATTATGAATTATGGTTTTGCTAGCCTAATCGATTGTGTGCAAATAATTGTGAGTGCTTGTATTAGGTTCGACCAGCGCCTCAAATCAACCTCTTCAAATTTTATGAGCTAGTATTGCTTAATGCATATTTTATTGACAGTTTCTTTCTGTTTTCTTTCGTTTCTCTGTCAAAACTTTTGAAAGCTGAGCCATTAATGGGCTAATCACTTTGGCTTGCGTCTTTGCAGCTATTAATACTTTCAAATGCCTTCATAAAACTGTCTGCCTCCTTCAGCGAAAATTAACGACAGCCCAAAACTATTTTTGATTGTAGGTTGGGAGCGCAGCTAATTATAGATAGGGCAACTCTACGTATATGGAAATATGAAAGTTAACTATAATTGTATGTGTCGCTGGGGGAAATGAATTTGAGTTGCTGTCTTAATTGGTTATGTCACAATAACTTGTGCTCTATTTCATTGCAGTCATACAGGAGGATCCCGAATTCACGGACGTCATTGATAACATAACAGTACCAGCGGGACGCAATGTCAAATTGGCCTGTTCGGTCAAGAATCTCGGCTCGTATAAGGTAAGGTAAACACACCAAAGCCATATTGCAATTGTTGATATATTAGAAACACGTAAATAGGATCTAGCAAATGACAGTGTGATATGTGATTGCAAATACCCAGCATATTTTCAAGAATTCATTTTACAGCTCTTTTAACAACTCACAAAATTTAATCTGCGGCATAGAGTCAACTTTATTTGAATGCAAATTAACTTTAACCAACTTGAAGTTAACTGAGCTTTCTAGACTTTGTGAGTGTGTTTAACTGACAGACACGAAAGCCTGCAGCGAACTAACAAGCCGCTGTCTTAGACAAACATGTCTATGGGGCATTTCAACAACAACAACAACAACAACAAACCAAACCAAGTCAAGGTCCACAGAAGCAAAGCCAACAACAACAACAACAACAACAACAATAACAATAGATATAGCAACAGGCGCCCCCCGGCGACTGGACACGGAGGGCAACACATTGAACTTGTTGACTTGCTTGGCTCTGCTCCTCACATGAGTTGTACTCATAGTTGTTGTTAGTTGTTTTTGTTAGTTGTTTTTGCTTTTGTTTTTGTTTTTGTTTCTGTTTATGTGTAATATTGTGCCAGTCATGTTTGCCTTTTGCTCAGCGCTTGTCAGCACTGCCAAACATTGTGGCACATTTGCCAACTGTATAGAGAGCTGTGTCTTTAATTAAGTAATTTGTGCTCAAGTTTCCCCAGATGCAACACTCAAATGGCCATATCGAGGCACGTTAATCAGGTGGATGGTCTGTCCAATCCATTTGGAGAGATACTGTTCAATATTCATTGTGCACTGCATACTTTTGGGCTGCACTTGATATGCATAGCTCTCGAACGCTTTGAGCTCCATTGGCTTTTGTGTGTGTGTGTGTGTGTGTGTGTGCGTGAGTGTGTTTGTGTTTGTTTGTGTGGTGTGTGTATGAGTGCCCGGCAATTTAAATTTGCATCCAATTGAATTTCCATAATATGCGTCGGCCAAAACGTGCATAAATTCCATTTGACACGAGAGACACAACGAGATATTCGCTTCATCTTTTATCAGCGAGCGCATGTTATGTGCTCGTAATAATTTTTATGGCCCTTAAGTTTGGCATGCAATAGCAATCATCCTGCCAGCCCAACCGACCCAAACTAACAATGCGCAGAAGCCCAAGCGACCAGTTTCGCTGCCGCAGTTGCCGCAGGTATGCTCAAAAGTTAACCAGCAAAAAAAAAAAACAAAAACCAGCAAAGAGAGCAAGAACAACGCGTAGCTGCAATAAAACGTGACTTTGCATGCAAAATAGTTGCGTAGCCGGCAGCAAGCAGCAGGCGGCAGGGTACATTGGAATTGATTTTTATATCCTGGCCGTGGGTACAAAAACTTTCTTATAAAGTTGGCCAAAGTGCATTTTCTGGTGACTTCTATATGGCCATAGAAGCTCTCTATGTTCATATTTGGGCTATATGCAGTTGATCTTTTGAGTTATTTAACTCGTGCATTTATAATATGTGACTTGATTTATATTTGAATAATTTCATGTTAAAGCATAGTTTTAAGCAATTGATATTTAAATGCTTAACCAACGAAAATACGCTTGAATTTTTAATAAATATTGGCTTAGTAAACTTAAAAGAACAAGTTTGACAAATGTGTTTTTGGATCGTAGTCAAATGTTTTCTATATAGGAAGGTGTTTTCTTAGACATCACTTTTGTGTTCAATTTATTAAGCAATTTTGCTTGAAATGCTGATTAAAATTCAAATAGATATTTGCTGATTTATTACTCTTAATGGTTTACCAGTTGGCTTAGCTGCGTCTGCCAGAGTATTTCAGGTTCGGTATGCGAATGGTTAATTTCGTATCTTAATTCTTTTTAACTGCTGCTATTCTTGGTGTGCAAATATTTGAGTTGCGTGTAAATTAACTCGCGTAGGTCTTCGACGCCCCTTTAACACGTTTACGCTTAAATTGTTAATATTTCGAGCGTTGCTCTGCAATTTACCATTAACCATTCGCCTGAGTTGGCGAGTAGTAGCCAAACTTCATGCCAAAACTGTCGGCTCTTATGCTGTCATGTTCTTGTTTGTATTTCAATTTTCAACGCCTACGCAAACAACCAGACATAACAACAAGGCTAGCAAGAGCATAAGTTTAGTTGTGTTGTTGTTGCGCCGATGCTGCCTGCCATCGTTGTACGCCGGAGTCAACCATAAACATTTTCAGGCATAATAAAGTGTGTTTATTTTTGTTCTGACTGAAAGTTTCTTGTAGTTTTTCTTCTTCTTTTTTTCTCTTCATCTGCTTGTAGTTTTTGTTTAAATTTTTATGACTTCATTTAGTATGTCGTGTGTATAGTGTAGTCTCTGGCCAAGTGAGAACAAAAGACATCAAGTTATGCCATTACGCAAATTGCAAATTGGCCATTCTATGTCTCGTCTATCGATTTTCGCCTTCAGCATATGCTTGAGTTCCGACAGCATCCATGTAATTCTGGAAATATATGCATGGATTTAAAGCACACTAAACAAAAAAAATTCGAAGTCCAGTAATGGTCTGATCAGACAATGAGCGCCAAGCTTAAAGTTTCATTCCCAATACCAGAAGAAGAATATATTTTTGGTCATAGCTATTCAGAAGAGCAGACAGAAATAAAATATTTAAGCAATAAATTTGCTGGGATTTTCTATTCGTTGCCTTTACTAATATCGACAAATATAATCAGATTTCAGTTACAGTTTTATTTTAACAAACTGGGACATTGTTTATTAAAATTAAAATTCTACATATAAATATATGAATCTATTTGTAACTTACTTAATTATACATGGAATTTATGCTAAGTTCATGCATTTAATTGTTTTTGGCGCTCCTATGTCTACCTCCCATATTGTCTAGTGGTTAGGATATCCGGCTCTCACCCGGAAGGCCCGGGTTCAATTCCCGGTATGGGAAATAGTATTAAAATAGAGTGTATTTTTGGCATTTTAAATTATAATTTTCAAACTTGTACATATTATTTTTTTGCAACAAATGTTACTTTCATACTTATATTTTTTGTTTAGTCTAAACAGAGTAGAATGATTAATATATTTGAATTGTTATGATAATTATAAATCATTTGGCTACAGAGTATCCATAAGTTGCGAAACTCTCCACAGCGGGTACGTAAGTTGAGTTATTTGCTTTTGACATCTCTAATCAGCTTGAGCCTAATGGAAAAATGCTTTTATATAACGAGCTGCGCTTGGCGATGGTATAAAAGGGCCTTATTATGGAGCTGACTCTTCAGTCGAGCTTGGCAAAATTGAAGGTATCATAAATATGATCGGGCACTGGAGTTTATTTACATGCGCTGTGGCGCTGCTGCCAATAATTATAATCGGAGAATTCGAAAAGAAAAGAGTAAATGGTGGTCAAAGTTTAGGAAATACAACGGCATCAACTGGTGGTACAAGTAATACAGAGGACGATACAAGTGTTGACGAAAATCCTACTACATCTACCACAACAACAGAAGTGAAATAATGTTTTTTTTTTAATTTGGAGCAATTATAACCGAAGGTTCATTTACAGAGCATAATCAAACTTCTAGATAATCATTTAACAGAGAAACTGATAAGGGTTATCAATTCCAAAGAAGGATACTTTCGCGGCAATGAAGAATATGAAAATCACATCGACGATGTAATTCGAGTCAGCAAATTGTCGGAACAATTTTATTCAGAGAAGTATTTCGTTTATAAGACATTTGTATCTTATAACCAGCGACGAATAGAGCTCGAGGAAAAAATTAGTGAACGTATTCATGAGCTTTGGAACCTTTTAGAAAAGGGAAGTGAATGTTTTGATTTTTATAAAAAACAGTTGTTTGTCCTCAACAAATCCTTAACAAAATCAAATGCACAGAAAGCAAACATATTAATGGAAAATAAAGATACCTGTTCATCAGAAGACAATAAAAATGATCAAACTGATTATTTCGATAACGATAATGACTATATGTACAATAATGAATATTATGATTACTAATTACTGAATAATATGATAACTGGTGGCATCATATCTAATGCATTCAAATTTGATATATGACGAAAATAAAATAAAATAAAAAGTATCAGAGTGTATTGATTTATCGACTCAGACCTCGTGTAAAATTAACAACTTTATGAAATTTTAGTTATGTGTTCCAATTTTAGGTACACATTTCTCAGACACTTCACAAGTAATTTAAGTTAAGGTATGCACGATAGGTATTTCAATTTGCGTTTATATTTTTAAATACCTTTTATCTCTGTTTACGTTTGTGCTTATTTACAAAATATCTGTAAAAATGCATTGAATATTGATAGAATACACTCTTACTGCTGACTTTTTTCGATCTTACGCGTTTACAATTTGTATATTCGGTTTGTATTTGCATTTCAGACATGTCTATTTGCTATATACATTTTTAATATGAAAAACAAACAAATTATAATTGATGGCCTCCGCGAATTGTTTACAATGCGCTTTGCTGATCTAAGCTTACATTTCTGTATGTTTATATATTTTACATTTTGTGACATTTAAAATTAGTTTGAGCGTAATAGAAATTGAAATAAAATTGATAAGAAATACTGCAAACTTATGACTGTTTTGGGAGGTACAAAAATCAACTAAAGAGGTGAAAAAAACTTGCTCCAAGTCAAGTATAATATCTAATAATATAATATTCTTAAGTTTGCGATAATTGTTATTAATACAAACGATGTGAGTAATTTGAAGAATCATCATAAGTGCTCTTAAACATGTTTGTAATAAAACGATGATGCACTTAATATTTCATAAATTTAGTTTTTCTGACGCACTAGCTCTACACAATACAAGATTTTGCAGGTAATATTTACTAATTAAAAATAAATGAACAAAAGTTAATAGCAGCATTACCTCTTATTTTTGTGTGAGTTTGCTTTAAATATTACTATTTTCCAGCTAAATGGCTTGACAAGCCTTATTGCAGAAAGTGCTTTCTATTCATTAGTTATACATGAACTTCAAGTAACGTTTGCTTTCGCCAAGTTCTGTCCACTTAGCAAACGAGCAATTTGTATCCACAACTGTGTGCCCATGTAGTCCATTGGCATAAGTTAAATTAGGCAAAGTCTAAATTGAGATTCATGCAGACTGTGCCAGCCGAGTCGTCCGCGAGACGAGCACAAATGTCAGGCTGAATGTGGAGATCTCATCTGTTACGCTTAGCCAGGCGCCCTATAATCCTTGGGAAGGACGTTGCAACTGCAAATGGGCTTAAATATGCGTAAAATTTTAATGGCAGATGGAAAGCCTATTAAAAAGTCACAGCCTCCCACAACGGAGTCAACTTTGCCTTGACTTTCGCTGACATTTTCCAACCGAATATTATTAAGCCAAATATCACATACTCAAACCGCCAGCAACGCTTTCATGTCCCAAAATCTGCACAGCATTTTTGGGCTCTGCCAAAGGAGGTGATGTGGATTTGGTGTAGGGGTGCTAGTGTCCATTTTGTTTGGCTTTTCAACTTTTTCGCTGGCGTTACATGAGCCTAATTAATTTCATTCAAATGACCTCAAAAACTAACAAAATGTGAAATGCAAATGCAGCGAATTTTCAGCAAATTTTGTGCGCAACACTTTAAAATGTAGGACCTTCTGTGTGTGTGTGTGGGTCTGCATGCATTTTTGGCATCTGACGCTTTAAAAGCTTTGCCAAGTTAAGCGCTAATGCAGTTTTATTGATTTTGCATATGGCTCGTCCTGGTTGGCGCTTGGAGCTCTTTACCCTCACTCGGTTGATAAACGTAGCATCATTAATATTTGACTTTGTTTTCAGTGAAAGGAGGGGTGCGTTAGCTGAGAACTACTTAAGCAAACTACAGATGCTTGATTTTTATTCAAGTCGAGATGCCAAAGAGTCAGACGGCGAAACAATGTAAATAGACGGCAAGAAAGTCCTTTATTTTGTTAGCTTGTCGCACGTTTTCATTGCAGACATTGAAAAATTAACCGATATCTGTCTATGCTGCCTGACACTATGCCGGCAATACTATAAGCAGCTCCCCCTGGATCAGTTTCCGCCTCGCTCCACATTCCCCAACCATGTCGAAGGGCGCGCCACAACAGAGGTGGCCTCGAAGAGGAGCATAGCGAAAGCAGACACTAGGTGAAAGCTTGTAGTGAAAGTTTCTGCCATTCCAACATGGACTGAGAGCTATCAAGTTAAGTGCAGTCTGATGTCGAGTGGGTCCCTTGTGAGTGATAACCGCGGCATATCGATCATTACGGTTGATGCTTAGTCTATGACCAAATAAATAATTAGTAATGTCTTGCTTTCCACTGCTTTAAGGGTAATTCATATTATGCTCTCCTCTGGAAGCAGTTTTCATTCATTTTCGTTTTGCAATTCATTGTTAAATATGCTTTGCCAAAATATCAGATGAAAATTAGATAATAAAAAACATATATTTATAGAATAAGTAGATGTGATCAATATACAAGAATTATTTAATAATACGTTATAAATGTTCATTTTCTGTTTGCCAACAAGACAACTCTAGAAACGTTCTAAATATTATATCTGTAAAATTGAATGACTACAACAGAAATGTTGCAAACACAAATTATGTTTGCCTTATATTTGTTTTTATTCGTATTATATAACTATTAAAAGTAAGTTATAGTTCGAAATAATTCATTCCAAATTACAAAATATACTCTGCACCTTTTCCTACGCCTCTGCCATGTATGCAGAGCCAACATTAGCGCCTTCTACTCGCCAGCTTGATCGGCACTACCCCCTTTATTTACTTCCTTTGAATGTTGTTGCTTTTTTGTTGTTGCTGTTGAGTTGCCGCTGCTGTCTCTTTTGTGTGTGTGCTTGAATTTATTATTGAAATGGCATCGACGCGACGGAAGAGTAGACAATGGTGGGTTGCTTGTATTTTTTATTTTTACATTTAGCACGTCTTACCAATGTTCTCTGTTCGCTTAAATTTGCATAAATTGCTGGTTGCTCTGTGTAAAACTATTGCATAAGCGACAGAAAGGGAGCGGTTGGTGTCGTCCAGGATGCGCATCCTGATGACGCACGAAGGCAGTAAAGTTTGCGACAGCAGCTGTTGTCACATGTGACGCGAACTTTGGCAATTTGACCAACGGACCCGGACGACATCGTTTGTCGTTAATCCTTCATAAAAATTGATGATGATGGCAGCCGAAGTTTGCCAATAACGAATGCTGACATTTTTGTCAGCTGCTTATAAATTAACATTTGATACTTTTGGCGTGATAAACGGCCTTAAGCGTAACTTAAAAATAGATTTATAAATTGTTTCTGTTGCAGGTGGCGTGGATGCACTTCGAGCAGTCGGCCATTTTGACGGTGCACAATCATGTGATAACACGTAATCCGAGGATTAGCGTGACGCACGATAAGCACGACAAACATCGCACCTGGTTTCTGCACATCAACAACGTGCAGGAGGAGGACATGGGACGCTACATGTGCCAAATCAACACGGTGACGGCCAAAACCCAATATGGCTTTGTCAAAGTTGTCGGTAAGTGAGATCGTGTGTATGCCTCTGTGTGTGTGCTTGTGTGTGTGTGTGTGTGCCTGTGTGTGTGAGTACACTATGTCAGCATGGCTGACATTGAATTATTTGTTCTGGCGTGTGCCTCTAGTTACATGAACAACTCGTCGCAACTTGGACACATGTCCCTTGCATATTTCATTTCATTTGCCAGACAAACTATTGCCAGGTATTAGTTAACGTACAACTTCCCATCCCTATCCATCCCAGGAACACGCAGTCGGAATCAAATCTGCTTAGGCCTTGTTTTAGTCAAGTCAAACAAGCCAACATACAATTAAATTCCATATTAAGCACTTTATTACGGCAAACAAACATTGGACTTTCACTCAGGTCTGTGTTGTCCACTCTGCCCACAGAAGTATGCTTTAAAAATTGCACTTCATCTCCTGCTGCTCATATTCACACCTCTGATAGCCACACTCAAACAAATACACATACTCAAAGACATGTGACATTTTAGAATGAACTATTGCATTTGTGTGCGTATGTGTGTGCCCCATGGGCTGCCCGCAGCATGCGCCTGGCCAACTGGGAAATGGACGACAATGCAATTGTCATTGGCTCTCTCCTGGAATTTCTGTCAGCGATATGTGGCCAGCACAATCTTTGTGACAAGTCCAGGCAGCAGACAGTAAATAAATATTATCACATATCAGTATGAGAATGAACATCAAACGATAGAAAATATTCTTTGATTGCTGATTTTGCAATTCAAACAGTTTACTTTCTTGTATTTACATATAAATGTAAAGATTTCTTTTTGACTTTTCAAAGTTTGTTTTTCCTTTTCGTATGAGACTTCTATAGACTTTTCAAAATATATAAAATTCGTGAATATCATAAGAAAGAATTTTTTCTAACAGTATTAAGATTTCAGCGCCTCATAAATATTTAAATATGTCACATTTTATAGCTACGAGACTGTAAACCTTTTATATTCTGATAGAGGACATTAATTGTTTTTCTAGTAATGTGATGTTTTGAGTTGAACTTAAGAATTGAATATTGACTAAAACGTAAAAAAAACTGTGTCAAAGTTGGCATTTGCATATGCACAATTTGCATAACTGGCCCACCTGCCTCTTGTTTCATATATAATACTCATAGTTTCCATTCCATGGCATAGTGCAAACTTAAGTGCATAAGTATGTAAAGCTGAGCGTTTCACGTTTGCGCATCGTTGCAATATGCCTGACTACACAGTTTTATGTATATACATTTTGGTCGTATTTTTGTGCAACATTTTTTTGTTTGAGCTTCGCTCCCTGATGGCACTTTCAAAAAGCCGTTAAGCACGCTTGAGTGTTGTAAAATGCTCAAATAACACGCCTCACACGCACCACATGCGTGTTCGGGCAATTCGATGTGGCGTGACCAAAACGGCGGCAACAGCTTCACAAAATTTTCTGCAATCTCGGTGTCTGATTTTTTTTGTGCAATTTTTTGTTCGCACACAAACATACTGACGATGGTTACACTTATCTCCCATATACACATACACACATGCTGATGTGGCAAAAGTCTTGTTAAGGCAAATTTACCGGAAAAAAATAGGACAACTTTGGTCGCTGGTCAGCTGGCAAAAAAGCAAAAATCACAAAAAATATCAACGAAAAAAAAAACAATTTAAATATGCCACAGCCATTTTTATACTCGCACTCATGCTAAGGTAGGGGTATATTAGCTGTTTTTTAAATATTGTAACACACTGAGAAATATACAAAGACTCAAAACATAATAAGTTAGCTCGTAAATCAAACCAAATCGACTACATATTATTCAAAATTATTATTTTAAAACCATTTCCTTGGGATTTCTGTTGTGACAAGTCTAAACTGAAATCCTGCCGCGTACAGCATATGTCTCTTGTCCGTATGTTGTCGCACATTTGCATGTGAACGACGCAGGCCCCTCTCTGTTCCAGGCGCTGTCCGTGCCACTGGTCCATGTCCAAACTGTTGCATGGTGCAGTTTTCAGTTTTGCAGCCAGCTACGCTTGGATGCCATTTGTTTGCGCACATATTTTTTAAGTTTTGCCACAAAAACTGATTTATGTGACTGCCGCAAAACGTCTGTTGCCTACATCCACAACTACATCCACACCCACGCTCTGCTGTCCAGTGTGCTCCATGTTTGTCCGCCGGATGATGTTGATTTGTCAACTTGAAAAGCGGATCTCGGGCGAAATTCTTGCATTTCCCACGACATTGAAAACTTGGTTGCATTTTTATTAGATTTATAGGCCAACTTTCCGATTGCCCCCGGGGCTCCAATCCGTTGAAAATGGCTTTATGCAAAAAAATAAACGATGAATAGCCAACTATTAACAATGCATACTGAAAATTGCCCAACCTCCAAGCGTATGCCTCGACTTTGGTATTGCTCAATTGCTGCAGTTAAACATTCCATTTATTGTGTTTTTATTGGATATGGCAACTTTGTTAACCGCAAGCCCCGTGCGCCATTTAATCTTTTTCATATTTTCATTTTCGGTTTTATTGAAATACAAGCGCTCCAATCATTTGGATCTGTCTGTAGCCTTTGTCGTTATACTTACATGCTTGCCGTCAAAAGTGAGATACAATTAAAATATTTCAATTCAAAATTTAATTATTGTTTACGGAATATTTGGTAATAATTCCAAAAGAGAGAAACACTAAAATTTAAGCTTAAGGGAGAGACAATCTCATGTTTTTTATTATAAGAATGTATATATAAGATAAAACAAATTGAATTTCTGTGGCGAAGATCCCTCAATAATTCTTATGATATATTTGTGCAGCTCTCTCTTAATGATATTATGAAAGTCCAATTGTTGCATTTCTTTAATTCCCTAGAAACTTATGGAAAATTGGCTTTGGTTTAGAATTGCATCTGCTTTATACCTCGACACAAAATTCACATGGAAATTTGTGTTCATTTTAAAACTTGTTGTGTAAATAAGTTAAACCAGTTTAAAAATCAAATGCCAGCTTGTATTTTAAATCTACACGCGGGAATTAAAAAGAAATAATTAGGCTCGATTACTAGATACCCTATAGTCAGAATTTAACTACATCTCAAAAAACATCAATCAATTAAAATAGACCTAATCTGGTATACATACTACAAAAGGACTTTGACTCAGCTTAAGAATATAAGTACACTTTATAGTATTAAATTAAATTTAAAATTTAATATCCTGTTTACTCCATTAAATAGGATATAAATTAACAACCGACTATAAACACAAATTTAAAATTGATAAACGTAGCAAAACGGAATCAAATGAAATGCATTTAATTTACATAGCAAATCCAATTAGAGGCAACAAAATTAAATGACGCACAATGTTTACCAAAGCATTCAAAACAAAAACAAAAAATAGGATAAACAATTGTTGGGAAGAGTTCTACTAAACGCCCCTTACAGTGACACTCAATTGAACAATTTAAGTGGTAAAAAAAAATTATAATTACATTGTGTAGCAAATATAATGAAATTAAATCGTTGCATTTGCCGTCTAAATAGAGATAGAGGAAAAAAGCATATTTGGAATGCTGTGGGGCACACGAGTAAATAAATAAATACATTTTGAAGCCACGTTTGTGTATTTAATTTGCTGAGCCAAACAGAAAACGCCAAATTCGAAACGAGGCAAACGAAATAAAATATACACGAGCCCAAAAGCACGAAATATTAAAATGGCGGGACGGTAAAAACAAACATTAAATGCGTTTGAATTTATGAGCCAGGCACACAAAATGCATTTAAATGCGGCTCCAACTGGCAACAGCAGTTGTGTTGCATGCTTTGCGGCGCCCCAGGGAATGGAGCGTGCGCAATTGGAGGGAAATCCCCACCTCAAAAGTCGGCCAAATGACCGCACAAAATGCAAAACAAATGCAACAACATGTAACATCAACCAACAACAATAACGAGCTCTGCACAATGTTGACTCTGTTGGCGCATAATTTTTAATTTCTACTCACATAATGAGGCAATTTATTAAATTCAATTACAACGTTGACATTCCCAAGGCAAGGGGCGAACAGTGGTGCGTCTGAGTTATGTGCAAGACTGCATCTATGCGCAGGGACTAAACTCAAAATACGCTCACATGCTCGTACATTTTTTACTTTGAATGGTAAGCTCTAAATGATAAAAGGAATGCACAATTTGCAGCTAACCTCAGTCGAAGAACATTTTGGCTTGAACGAAGTGTTTTTTTTAAAGTATATTAATCTCACGTGTTTATAAAAAAATTAGTATATGTAAACATTTCCATAATGCTTACCATCTGGATAATAAGTTTTGAATACAGGATTAGAGTCTCTACAGTGTTAAAGTAATATAAAGAATAGTTATGCCTGTGGTATATCAAAAGACAGACAAATTATATATATAAATTATATATATTACAAGCTAATTACTGGAGCGTGCGAAAAACGCATTTCAAATTCACATTTACTATATAACTTCCAAAATTGTTGGTCAACAAAAATGTATGCATCGCATGATAAACTCGCCTGCTGTCTGCTTATATATGTGTATCTGTGCTTTAAGGATATGAAGACTAATTGCAGCTCGTTAAATAGTTAGGCGGCTAGGTGGTCACGTTGTTATCGGGACACTGTAAAACTTTGCAAACGGAGATGGCAATTAAATAATTTGCCACATTGTGTTGCCTCGGTTAATACTCTTTGTGAACTGTGAACTGTAATTATAAATTGAATAAACGTTGTTTGGCTGGCTTATGAGGCACACAAGTTGTGACAATCCTCAAAATCAAACTTTGTACATCGGATTTCGTTTGGCTAATTAAATTTCCAGCATGTATGTGAAAAGTTTACCACGAAAAACAATATACGAGCCATCACGTCTGTGGTAAAGAAAACTTTTCTGGCGTTTCTTATGTCGCCAGCTGCTAAATATCAATAAAGAAACTAATATGTCAAATAGGGAGGACAACAGCTGTCCGAGGAGCAATTCGCTGCGCTTATGTCCAGCTCGGCGATTAGCACATCAAGCGTTTATTAATAGCACAGCAAACGGTTGGAGCAAACTTTTTTATTCTCTCACTTTTGGCTCATAAAGGTTCTGGCCATTATGGGGCAGGCGAATCGAAGGAGCTAAAAGACAAAAGTTTACAGCTCATAGAAAAAGTTCAAGTAATTGGAACTTTTAATTACAGTTTGGTTTTATGCGCCATGTCCCCAACGGCTATGTGACCGAAAGGTAAAGATTTAACCAACTTAAATGCGCCTAAAGCAGCCTTAGGCGGGGTTACACAAATTTTTCAAGATTTAATTGAGATTTAATGAATCTGGTATACATTTTAAGAGATTTTCTCGATTCTTATTTGGTTCACTTGCAAAAATATTAAGCACAATCCATTTAAATTAAAATACGAAGTTCTTACTAAAAAATAGAAACTATGCACGAGGAAGTTAAGTTGCACAATATTGTTGATTCAGCAGAATACAGAACAATCGATGATTCTATATTTAATAAAGGCTGAATTAAAAATTACGCTGTAAATTTAAATAAGTTTTCCCTGTTATGTATTTTGAATAATCAGCGATGCAATGATATGCTTAAGCTTCCGCGCTATATTTTGCGCTTAAGTATTGAAATTCTCTTGAAGCATTGAATATTGGAGGTCAGGCAACGAGATAACAGCTAAGACGTCAAACGTCAGACAACAACTAAACGCGTCGGGCACGTGACTCACAGGCCTGTCCAGGCCTTAACACAAATGAAAAAAATTGCATGCGATATCTTTTGATTACAGGCGCCGTTCGGAATATGAAATGAGACGAACTGCAGCGTCTGTCAGCGGCAACGACAGATCAGGTCCATATGTCCAGCTAGCCTGTCTGTCTGCCTGTCTGTCTGTTTGCCTGTCTGCCCGTTTATGTCTGTCCGCTCGTCTGACTCTGGGTCTGGTCCAAATCTGTGGCCTCTGGCTTTCTGCGCTTTGATTTGCATAGATTTTTCATTACAGATTTTCAACTTGAAGGGCAAAGCACTGGATGGTCAAAAAGAAATTTAAGAAAAAAAGGGGTTTGACAGAAACGTTTCAGCCAGCAATTGAAAGCCAGAGCGCAACGGTGTCCCCCAAGGCTGATGACAATTTGATGAAGGTTGCTGCATCGATTTTTAAATTAACAGACTTGCCCAAAAAGTTAGCCGGGCCAAAGTCTTGTCGCAAAGCTAATTAGGCTTAAACTAAAATATCTCTTGGGACAAAGTTGAATCAGCGCGTCAAAGTCAACAATGCGTGAAATGCTTTTTTCTACACTTCCCCAAAGTTCAACCGAACTTTGTCGTATTGTTTGCCATGATTGTTGTTTCCCTTTACTTAGCTGCTTATTCGTTTGCGAATTGTTCCTAAAAGAGTTTGGCATTGAGATTCGCAAAACATGTTGCATATTTGCAACAACAACAATATTAAAAAGTTAATTGGTTATTCTTGTTTTATAGAAAAAAGACAACAAATATTTCTCTAAAGGTACAGTCATAGCTCTTTAAGAGCTTTGTAGGTGATTATATTTTTATACAGTTCATAAATTAGTGAAGGCTTTATTCAACATGAAATGGTTGTGATTAAACAGAAATTTAAATATAATTGCTTTCCAAATATTTATAATTTATTTTTCTGTTTTTCTATAAAACAAATTTATATGGAGTGATTTTATAGAATCGAAAAGTGTATATTTGATTCGTGGGTTGCGTGCCTTGTTTGACTTCTTCAGCTTTAGCCGTCTCCACTTTCTTGGCAACGCTATTTGCCAAAATGCAAAAGTTTTTGCATTTAAATCAAGCACTGCTCGCTTTGAGTTTATGTTTAACCTTGCAGAAATAACAATACCAATTTCCTTACCCCACAATCGTTTTTCTTTTTTCATTTTTTGTTTATACAGTGCCACCAAACATTGACGATGCGCTGACCTCCAGTGATGTCATTGTGCGCGAGGGCGATAATGTCACCCTCCGATGCAAGGCGAAAGGCAGCCCTGAGCCGTCCATCAAATGGAAACGAGATGACAACCATAAAATTGTCATCAACAAGACGCTCGAAGGTGAGTCCAACTGCAACTGCGATTCGCATAAAATCTTTGACTCCATTGCATTGCTGGTTGTTGCAGTGAATGACCTGGAAACAGATTCATTGGAACTCGAGCGCATCTCCCGCTTGCACATGGGTGCTTATCTCTGTATTGCCTCAAATGGTGTGCCGCCCAGCGTCTCCAAGCGCATCAAAGTCAGCGTTGACTGTAAGTTGGGAAATTATTATTATTCAATCGATACGTAAACACATCATCTAATGCTCGAAATTGCATTATAGTTTCGCCAATGGTCTGGATACCCCATCAGCTTGTTGGCATTCCTATGGGCTTCAATGTCACGCTTGAATGCTTCATCGAGGCAAATCCCACATCGCTCAATTATTGGACGCGCGAGAATGAACAAATGATTACCGAGTCATCAAAGTACAAGTAAGTTATATTATACATATACGTATATATATGTACAGATAAGTGTATATGTTTGTAAATAAGGTTGACGTGTAGCCAGCTAGCAATTGTAAATATATTAAATTCGTCCCATCTTTTATTTGTGAAATTTACATGTGGCAATTTTGATTGCATTGATAATATATTGTTTTTCTGCGGGCATTGAAAAATATTCATGACTTATACTTGATTAAAGAAAGAAAAAATAAATGAGACAGAGAAAGAGAGAGCCAACAAGAGAGAGAGAGAGAGAGAAAGAGTGACTGTGAAAGAGAGGCAGAGCGATATTGACAAATAGCCAACAACTAAAACTATGCAAAGCTTTTTAATAATTTGCAATTTAAATATATATATAATTAAGATAGTGATACAGAGAGAGAGAGAGTGAGAGTGACAGAAAGAGAGAGAACAGCAATAAGAGGTTGAGAACGACGAACGAAAGAAGAGCCGAAAATATTTGAATACAATACTTAAATCAACTGGCAGGACAAAAAGTTATACACTTTATCTGTTGCATGTCACATTTGAGGTTTCTGTAGTTTCTAAAATATCCAAACAATTTTAGATTCGCTTGTATTTTTATAATTATAATTTTCAATAATACTCTTAATTATTTTGTGTACTTAAAAAATAATAGTAATAAATGTGAAAATACTTTTATATACGATTTTACTTTCAGAACAATAGCCTAAGGGGCTTGTTAAGTTATATTTAAGATCAATATTTGTTCGATATCGCCCAAGAAATTTCGCTGAGGAACTAATTACACAAATTCACCAATGTGCTGTTTTTCTGATTCACAATTGAATACTCTAAAATGCTTGCTTTATTTAAAAGATCACATATATTAATATTATTAAGGAAGTGGTAATCAATGAGATAAGACTAATATTACATTGAATACCATTTCGCACGACTTTTGACCTATATATTTTGGTGCTTATCTGTGAATTTACCTTATGGGTTTTACCAACAAAACATGTTGTTTTGTTATGTTGTTCTAACTGCACTCTCTACGAAAATAAACTGAGACAATCTTTATTACATAGTATACATATTTGCTGATTGTAGATCAGCTGCTCAGCTCAAATCGAAAAAATGCCTGGCGGAGCAGACAGTTCGTTAATGACAATGTCGACACCAACATCAAGTTGTCGCAATTTTCGATTTATATTAATACTATTATTGTGTCTGTCAGGTGGTAGTCAGGCAAAATATCGTCGCACAACTACTTCCAATACAAAGCTACTGAATCAGATACTTAGCTATGTGAACGAGAGTGTCCCAGTGTGCGATGATTACTATAAATACGCGTGTGGCAAGTGGGGAGAGGTGCATGAGAATGATGACTTTATGGAGATAACTGGCCTTATTGATCACAAGGTTAATAACAATTTGGTTACTCTTATGACCAAACTGCACCAGAAGAAGCAGGATCGTTCATTCCCACCAAACA
The DNA here is from genome assembly GCA_035042055.1 of Drosophila macrothrix. Classification (NCBI taxonomy): domain Eukaryota; kingdom Metazoa; phylum Arthropoda; class Insecta; order Diptera; family Drosophilidae; genus Drosophila; species Drosophila macrothrix. Next base: position 11,185,840 of record JAWNLX010000604.1, read on the forward strand.
GTGTGGAGGCCAAGGTCTTGAATTTCTATCAGACCTGCCGCCAGGCCGAGCAATCAACGCGCTCAAGCAAACATTATCTGGAGCTAGTGCCACCGAACGAGCAAATACCCTGGCCGCAGTTCAAGCGCCGATCGGAGGCCTGGGGTAGCAGCAAATTCCATTGGATGGAAACGTTGGCACGTCTGCAACGCTACGGACTGAAGAATGTGCTCTTCCAGCTGGATGTGCGGCCCGATCTGTTCAACAGCAGCAAATACGCAGTATACGTTGATATGCCCTACTTCGAGCAGAAGTCACAGCGCCTGAGGAAATTTCTGCTCTGGGTTACGCTACGCATGCTGGGCGTTCACAACAGTAGAGCATGGTCTCTGGCGAAACAAGTCAAGCAGTTGGAGTTCGCTGTGCGCGAGTTGGCCGAAATGGATTACGAGAGTTTGTATGATGAGTTGAGTCTGCGGCAGCTGGAGCTACAGTCTGGCGGACAATGGCGAAAGTATTTGCAAATCCTGCTTGGTCACAGCGTACCCGCCGATCTTGTATTGCATGTGGAAAATGCGGAATATTTATTGAAATTAAACCAGCTAGTCGCCAATTTTGATCGTGAGGTATTAGCCAGCTACATTATGCTGCGCTTTGTTTCGCATCTGCAGGCGGAGACTATGGATAGCAATGAGGCCATCGCATGCGTTCAGGATGTGCGACGCAACATGGAGCTGGCGACGAATTTCATCTATGAGCAGCGTTTAATTGGGTCGGAGAAGGCGCGACAGCATCAAACGGATGTCCTGGAGCTCTTTGAGCTGCTGCGCAAGCAATTCCTTAAGAAGTTAGATGTGAATCATCTGCGCTTGGCGCCCGCTCAGGTGGCATTGCTGCGAGCCAAGATGCGCAGCATGACCATCAACATTGGCAATATGCCAATGAATGCAAATCATTCCAGCTTTGTTAAGCGCTTCTATTCAGACTTGCAGTTGGCTGATAATCATGACTATGCTTTGAATCATTTGCGTTTGCTGGAGTTCCGCACTCGCCGCTGGCTAGAGCAGCTGGACAGTCCGCTTAATGCGAGCGCTTACTTCTTCATGGCGGACTCGGACACTGGCATGAGCTCGGCTCCTTACTATATGGTCCGCCAGAATATCATCATTGTGCCCTTTGGCATGCTGCAGGACCCCGTTTTCCAGCACGACGCCCACGATATATTCAAGATTAGTTTGTTGGGTTTCATACTCGGCCATGAGCTTATCCACGGTTTCGAATCTGCGGGATTGGTGATGGATGCCCACGGCAACTTTGATGAGCGGGGTGAGCAGATCACAAATACAAGTCGGTATAAGGCGGGAATACGTTGCCTCAATCAAAACAGAACCGATTTTCTGAGTGAACGCGAAGCGGACATTGCTGGCATCCGTCTTGCCTATGATGTTTACTTTGATCCTGACTCAAAGTTCAACCAGTCGCAGCCCAGTTTTACAAATCTGACACTGAAGGAGCTCTTTTTCCTGAACGCGGCACAATTCTTTTGTGGCAATGCTGCGCCAATTAATTTTGAGGACCACGATCCGGATGAGATGCGTCTGAAGCAGCTGTTGATCAACTTCTCAGCCTTTGCGGAGACACACGGTTGCGGCCAAGGTCTCGACAATATGCATCCGGCTCAAAAGTGTCGACTGTGGTAAAAAATACTGCAGAAATTGAAGCAATTCTTCATAAAGAAACAAACAATTTAAATACATTTTCACGAGTCTAATGGCAAATATTTTTCTAATATTCTAATATTGTTCACATTTTATATTTCTTCTTCTTGCATTGTTAAATATATATTACTTGAACCATAGCCAAATACGAATGTGAGATATCTTTTATATAACAAAAGGAACCATTTTACGTAAAATACATTATTTTTAACAATATTTTATAATTTCTGAACTTTACTGATAGTATTATCTTTGTCATTAATTTCACCGTATCTTTAGATAGCCTCACACACTCTTCTTAATTAAATACTAGATTATTTTACATCATATTTTATTTTTCTTAGCTTATTGCTTGGTCTGACAGCTTACCACACTCTGCATTTTTGTTTTGCTTGCATCTTGTTGCGTCTCTCGCAACCAAATTCTCGGGCGAACTCCTCATAGTTGGCGAGGGTTTGCAGCACCCGTAACTCATCGACAGCATGCTCCAGATGCTGGGCATGTAAGCTGAGACTCTGCAACTTGCCACAGAAGAACTGCGCAAAGCTGATGAAGAAACGCTGGCGTTGGCTGAACTGTGGCAGCAGAGGATCGCGTGGCTCTCGCCGCTCAATTAGCATATCCTCGCCAAAAAATGTTTCATAAACCAGACGCAGAGCCTCATAGTCGGCCAGCTTCTCGTTGAGGGATCTGGAGCCGGTAGCCAGCTGCTGTTGCATGCAGTTGAGACCCTGAACAAAGCGTGCATTAGCCGTTATCTCTTCGCTGGGACCCATAACATTACCAACGCTGTCGTAATCAATGCCCGAGCTATCGAATCCATGGATTAGCTCATGGGCCAATGCAAATCCCAGCGTCGCATGCTGCTGCAATTCGCTCATGTTGCGATGCCAAATGGGTAGCTGCAGTAGGCCATAGGGCACCACTACCAGATTCCTTGGCTTCACATAGAACGGCGATGAGCTGCTGCTCAACCAATGCTCCATCAGGTAGCTCACATTATTCGCATCCGACTGGCCGCCTTCGAGCAGCAGCTGATGATTCCGTTCGACGCGCTGTCGCAGCAGCGCCAGCTGATTCCCATAGAAGCTATGCGCATTTAACTGTATTCCCTCATAGTAATCCTCAACATAGCTGGAGTCATTCAGCTGAACGTAGCCCAACTGCAAACGCATTGCTTGCAACTTCTCGCGCAAAACCTGCACAATGGGCTGCTGCAATTGCAGTCGATTCGCCCTGAGCAGCTCATCAAAATGCTGCTTGAGCCGATTAAACAAATCATTCACCAGCGGCTCAAAGCTGGACTCATGGAATCGCTGGCCAATTACCCAACTCGCAGCGAGGGGCATGGCACGCCTCAGGCTGGCCATGCACTCAACTCGGGATATTTCCGCTGGACCCTGCTGTTTGAGAAAGGCAAGCAACTTGAGCATTATATAATTGCAAATTGCTTCCGGTTTGTGGCGCTGCAGCAGCTCATCCAAGGCGCGCATATAGGGTACATTTTGGATGATGAGCGTGGAGAGGAGATCCAGTTCGTTGCCGTTTGTTGCTGTGGCGTGCAACTGTTGCATGTATGTCAGCCATTGCAGTTGCGGCATAAACTCTGCCAAATAGCCCAATTGCATCTCTTTGGGACCCTCGTCATCCTCCAGCTCGTGCAGTCGATGCAACTGCCGCTCAAAGCTATCCACTTGCCGGGCCAGCTCATTGGCCACACGTTTCGTCTGTCCAATGTCCAGCAGTAGCTCTATCATGGCACCTTCGCCCATTGGCGCCGTCTCCATCAGGCTGGGCTTATCCAGATAAAGGCTATAGCTACTGGAGTCATCCCAACGCGGCAGCACCTGCTCTTTGAGCAGCACCCCATTGAGACCGTACAAGCGCAAGCGTCCAATTGTCGCCAGCCAGTTGAACTTCTCCGGCTGCCAACTGCGACTAAGCAGTGGCCAGTTTGTCCCGTTACCCGGTTGCAGCAGTTGCAAATACTTTTTCAGATTGTACGGCTTCAGGCGCTTGCAGGCGCGATAATAGTTGCGCATTTGCTCCTGGACCGCCAGCTGAGGCAGCTGCTGCTGCTCCTCCGCACTGCTCTCATTGCTAACCGCACGTCGTAGCAGTTGCTCCAGCTGACGATTCAGCGCATAATCTAGCACAGCCAATGTATCGCTTGGCTGTATCTGCTCCTGTTGTTCCCTGTGCTGCTGTTGCTGTCGCTGTTGGTGTTGCTGCTGCTGTTGCTGCTGTTGTTGTTGTTGTTGTTGCTGATGTGGTGTGTGCTCCTCCTGATGCAACTGCCAATTACCGCAGGCATACTGATAAAAATTTTCGCACGGACGCGCCTTGGTGTCCATGTAGCTCTGTAGTTGATTAGCCAGCAACTCCTGTATGCTGGGCGCTGTCCGCGTCTGACGACAGCTGGTGGGCGTTGTGCGCCATGCTAGCGAGCACAACAGCCAGGCAATCAGGCTGAGCTTCAGCATGTTGCTTTGTTGAACTATAACTGGCCAGAGCAAAAGCCGACACGCTGGCTCTGGCTACCTAGACGGCGGCGAGCAGCGCTGTCTGCCTGTCAGTCTTCATCGCAATACACGCCACACTGTTACAGATGTGCGAAAACTAAAACAAAAAATCCCCGTTTTTTTGTGTGTTTGGCCAGAGTTGAAATATCTTCCATAATTTGTGTAATTCACTTTCCCTTATGTAGTTTATAATACTATTACTGCCTATCTAGCTATTTTCAAAATTATGTTTATAATAATAGTTTTTTAAAAGCACCAAATGCACTGTGTAAAATGTTGGAATTGTGAAAGAGAAACGAAAAGCAATAAATGTAAATCACCCTGTTTTATTATCGCTTTGTGACCACTGTGCGCATGGTGCCGGGTCGCATTCTGATTAGACCTAATTGGTCACAGACAACGCTTATCAGTTTCACCTTGGCCTTGATTCCCCTGATTGACTCTCATTGAATCTACGCCACTCGCCACTGACCTATACCGAGGCACGGCGCAATTGCTGTCATTGAACTTGCTCAAATTATGCTACTGTTGCAAGCGATTTGTGTACACAACAATCTATTGTTTATATTTATGTTATTACTACAATGCTCTTTGTTGTTTATTTCATTCATTGTAGAACCGAAACGATTCCGGGCCATCCATCGTACAAGGCGACAATGCGCCTGACGATTACCAATGTGGAGGGCAGCGATTATGGCAACTACAAATGTGTCGCCAAAAATCCTCGTGGCGACATGGATGGCAACATAAAACTCTACAGTAAGTGCCCGCAATGTGTTATTTATACTTTTCCATATTGGCCCATAATGCGTGAACAGTGCGGCATGGCGCAAACGCACATAAGTGCAATAAATAACTAGTGTTACTCGCACTGATATGTAGCTCAAACATTTTTGTATCTTATAAATTCATTTTTTTAAAGACAGTTTTGTGTCTTTTTTTGTCATTCAGATACCTAGTCTGAACATTTTAGAACATTTTACAACCAGATGCTTTTGTATCTCACTTATACTTTAGAATTTAATGGAATTTATTTAAGTCCTATTAAATCTTTAGTATCTCACAGTTGCTTTTCTATCTTCTAGATATGTTTGTGCATGTTGTACATAATAGAAACTACAAACCTGTAGTTAATTTTGCACAATATTTTGAGGTAGACAATATTTGTAGCCTTAAATGCATATATTTGGATGTCCATACGTGCCACTTATGAAAGCTGATTGTAAATCGATATGACAGTTTGTCAAGTAATACAAAGTGATATAGGCAGCTAGCACGGCGTATACGCGACAATTAAACTGCTTCCATTGTTGTGTTGGGCATTCGGCCAATAAAATGCCAATAATCTGTCAATTTGCTAAATCAGTCCCAGTTGGTGGCCCATTAAAGCAGCCGGCTGCAAAATATATATATATATATATATATATATATATATATATATATGTGTAAGTATCAGCAAGTACGTAACTCGAATTCCGGTCACAAAAGTTCATAAAACAATATAAAATATCCATTCGTTCGTTTCGTTCATTGCGCTACAATAAAAAGAGGGCGCCGGCAAAAGGCCATGGCCAATAGCGGCCAGAAATTGTCAATGTGGAAATGCGACAAGTCAATTTATTTTTTTTTTGGGCGCGCAGACGATAAAAACGCAGCCAGCATCGAGGCTGACGCTACGTCAACAGCAACAACAATACAGTGAATTGGTCTGCTGCTCTGTCATTGAGAGTGTAGGTGGGAATAGGGTGGTAACGATCTACCAATTAAAGGTAACAAAGAGCAGCCACAGCAACTGATAATAAGAGGGCGGCAATAATGGCACCACACAATACAATGAGAACAATGAACCTGTGACAATGTTATTAAGTGGTCAGCATTGCTAGGAAAGTTTGGAGCATCCTTTGGCATTGCCACCGATAAGGAGTCATGGCATGACAAGGCCAAGCACCAAGCGCCCAGCCTCATAAATTTACCCAACAAATTGCCGTCAATAATGATATGGCACCAGAGAACATCCACAGGGAGAGAAATTGAAAACGAAGGGCAAGCCAATATCGAAAAATTTACGAGGGGTACAATTGGATAAATGAAAGACTTAAAGAAGTGTAAATATACTCGAAATTGCATTGAGCTAGAAATGAAATAATAGACTACGAGTATTTTAACAGATTGCTCTTATGATAATATGTTTATATTATTTACTTAAGCTGTTTGTTTTATATGTCCATTATCTTAATCATGCGTAAATCTCTTTAGAGAAAGTTGAAAATAGCTGCCTAAGTCTTACACAAGCTCGCTTTAAATATTCGTACCCTTAAAACGCGCTCAAATTGAAAAGCACAATAATATAATAAGTATCATTTCATTCTAAACTATATCATATTCGGCATTCCCTTAATTAATAAGTTAACAATTTATTGAAAGAACTCAATAGTAATTTAACATTAATCTTTAGAGTTTTTAAGTCTACTAACTGATTTAATTCGCATTGAGATGTGTGTTCTAAACGGAGACCCACAAATATGTTTCCACTTTGTTTGCAGTGTCCAGTCCACCAACCACACAACCACCGCCCACAACCACAACATTGCGCACCACAACAATAACAATGAATTTGCCCTATGACTCGAATACGCCCTTCAATGGCTTCGGCGGGGATGTGCCCACGAACTCGGTGATTGTGATTGACAAATGTAAGTTGCTAAAAGCATTAAACTGTTCATTTTGTTACATTTATGGTTTATTCTTCACTGATATTTACTAACAGTGGGCATTAAATACCAATCGAATTTAAATGAGATCGGCAAATCCGAACAGAAACTTATGGGTAGCAATCCGGAAGGCTATGACTGGTCCAAGGGCAAAAGTGGCGCTGGAAAATCACCAGGCTTTGTCTGTTTGCTGTTAACGTTTCTCTCGCTGCTAGCAACGTATTCGCATCATTAAAAAATAAGCGGAAACTGTATTAATAAAGTGCCATTACAAAATAAAAATAAAAAAAACAACTAAAAATTGACACACAAAAAACAAAAACAGCGCAAGCAAGACAACAAAACATATAAAATTAAAAAGCCAAAAAGAAGCAACACAAACATTAAATTGAGCAATTTGCCAATTGCATCGCGATTACATTTTTTTTTAGATTTTTATTCCATCCACATTAAAGTAGAAAAAAAACCAATTGTTTTGGGCAAACAGACCACAGTAAATTAGGCAACTCCACGAGAAGAGAGCAGAGCCGACAAGAATTTTTCTTATTCCTATTAATAAAAAACGATATTTCAATTTTGAGCTGCTTTTGGTCATATTCATGTTATTTCTTATATTTATACATGTTGTATGTTACGCTTGCATCTTCAATATTTTATTGTAAACAATGAAAAGGTACTTAAATCAATATATAAATATACATGTATTTAGTTTCCAAGAATTTCAACAGTGTATATCGGATTTTATTTATGATTTTGACTTTCTATATCTATTCCGTGGACTATTTTCTCAATTATGTATTCATTTTTACTATTAGAAATTTATTTGTTCAGTGTCTTACAGTATGTAAAGAGACCTTGCCTTGCAGGAAGACCACATAAATTCAGTTTTCAATTAGATAAATAAATATATTGAAATTTTAATCAATGCAAATGAGCAAGCAAAATATTATTTAATATACGCATTTAACATATTGTTACCAAATTATTAAGCGATAAAAATCACACACGAAAACAAACACAGCATCAAGAAAAGAAATGCAGACAAACATACATATGTAAATAATTAGACACACATAAACAATTGTAAATTATGTACTCGTTATAAGCATTACAATAAATTGCGCTTTAATTTGTATGAAATTAGGCAACACTCTATTTACGAAGCCATATAATTACTCGTTGGAGTGACGTTAATCAAAACGAAGAGAACAATTCAAGTTTCTTTTTATACATAGCAATTAAACTATTAATTAACGAACAACTCTATTCGAATGATATGAAATACATATTTAAATATCCTGATCTATGCTCACATACATAAATGGCAGCCTAATTAAGAACTAAAATACATATATAAATACATAAATATATCATAGGCTTTAGTTTGTGTTTCTAATTGATAAGAGTGATAATGTACATTTAATGAAATTAATCCCCCAAGAACAACAGGAGGTAGCGGAATAAACCACATTATAAGATTGCTTCGTATGCAAAAAATAAATAAATAAAAAATATAAATAATTTGCTTTTTAAATTTATGTACTGAATATAGGATGTACCTTGGTAAGTATGAGTGAATAATTGACAATATCCACAGAAGTATTTAACAATATCCAATGTTAAATGTAAACCTTGTTTATATATTTCCCATTTCTGAAAGAAACTCAAATCGCCGACAGTTCCGAATGCAATCGGAGTCCAGCTTGCCCCGGCTAAATTAAAACTACATTAAACTGGAAGCCTGACAAGCCGGTGGCATGAATAACAGTATAAATGTCATGAGTATCTCTGTATAGTGGGCAGGACGAGGGAAACTGGGTCATTGGTATCGATGAGCTTTCTAATAATATCAAGCGTTCTGAATTTGCATAGTCCAGATGTGTTGTCATCATAATTGGTCTATATGTATTTGTTGACAATTTCATACAGCTCAATTCAACTAATTTTTTAATCTGCAATTTTTAAGCGAAATAAAAATATGCTACGTAAGATACTTTTTACAAAATTCATATTACACCTGGAAATTTAAGAAGGTGCTCTATTGCCAACGAATTTAAGTTTACCATCACAATCAACTATAAATATTGACACATCCCAATTCCCCAATTGCAGTCGTATATACTTATAGGTGATATATACAGTATAAAGAGTACATTATAATGCACAGTATATATGCATAGAATTATATATCATTATAATTAAATTAATATATAGAATTCAAACTACAATGACAACATATTCTTGCTTAGCGGAGTTAGTTATAAAGTACATAATTTATACAACATACGTTTGCACCTGTTTGGACCCGTTTGCACGATCAATAATGATCACAATATAACATTAACATAATAAAATATAAAAAATAAAATAAATAAATTAGTATAGATAAATTAAAAATAAGTTTCTATTTGATATCGATTTATAAAAAAATATGCATAATAATAATAATAATAATAATACATATCATTAACATTTCTATAGTCACGAGCGGATTTACCAAAATACCGCACATCTCAGATTTTATTTGATTTCGTGTTTGCTCAGCATTTTGAATACTAGGACGTGAAATTGTTATTGATTCCGGGGGCGTTACCCACTTGGCTGCCAACTGACATTGCACATTGCATATCGGTAACTGCTTACGGCAAGTAGGAGATTTTGTTGCTGCATAGCTAAGACCTTCACATGACTGGTTTGTTGGCCACAAAAACTCAAGGCAAATATTGTGCAAAGCAACTGCAATAGCAACGTGACGCTACTTGTCCTACGTGGCGTATGCGCAGTGTAAACACATAGGAGGCCTCCTCCACCCGCAGGGGGATCGATTGTGCTAAAGATGCTGAGAATGCATTCAACATTCTGCTTGGCAACTAAAGCTGAATGGGTCAATTCCACAAGTTGTAGCTTTTTCACTGGCTACACGTTAGCTGACCAACCAATCCGGCCAAAAGGTTCAATACCAGTAAAAGAAAAATAATTCAGGGAAGTCCATTTAATACACAAGTTATGGTATTTGTGTCGTAAGACTTAATAGTTTTATTTTTTCTTTAAATAAAGGTTTTGGATGTCCATGAATTTAATTTATTATCGATTAACAATAGGATCTATATGGCACAAATAGCATATTGTGTTCTAGTGAAATGTTCCGCGAAATTATTTTTAAAAAACCATAGTTTCTGGATACCATATACATATCTATATAAAAAAAATATAGTTATTATAGAGAGAATAAAAAATAATAATCTAGAGATATTTTACAAAAGAATGTCGAAAAAATATATAAATTTAATTTAATTTTGTTAAATCTGGATAACTGTGGAATTTGAATTTTTGTATATCCACAGCATTTATACTAAATTCATACAAATTTTAATTTATTTTACAAGCTATACATATTTTAACTTTAAGCCACTAATTGATGTTTAAGGGCAATGTAAATTAATCAAGCCTAATTTTTATAAAAGATTATTGGTAATGAAATATTTATAACATTATATGTTTAATGGATATAATATACTGATTGCACTGATATTAAATAGTGCTTATTGGCAATTCTTTGAATTAAACGGCGACTGAGCGTCGGTCCAGAAGCGTGTCGACAATCTGCTCGATGTGTTCACTGCAGCTGCCCAGACAAATGTCCGCATACTCGATAAGGAACTGCATATAGCTCTCCAGCTCCTCCATGGAGCAAGCGCGAAATCCACTGCTGCGTGCAATACTATCAATGGCACGCAGCTTGTTGGCAATTTCCGGCCTGGTGCGGCACTCTTTCAAAGCGGCCTCGTTCAGATTAGGAGGCAACTCGTAATTTCGAATGCGCTGCTCCACGCTCTTTAGTTTACTATGCTGCTGTTGAAGGGTGCGTAGCATTTGGGGCATGCTCATCGGCTTTGAGCGGATAAGGGGTAGTGTTTTATCAAAGAGCTCATCCAGCGGCACCGCCTCATACTCCTGGCTAAAGAGATCCGGCGAAAAGGAAAGTCGACCGCTATTGTTGCTGAAGCTATCCGACTCGAATTCGGTTTGGTCCAGATCGCTGGTCTTGATCGCATTGCTGGAGCTATTGTTGTAAGTGTTGTTGGGCCAGGCATACTTGCTCCGTCCCTCAAGCCCGTTGCTATTACCCGTCTGCAGCCCAACCAGCATGCTGTAGCTGCTCTCTATGGAGAACTTGGGCGATGTGTGCCAAAACTCTGGCACGCAGCTAAATTCAAAATGATCGACGCCAAAACGCAGTTCTTGACCTACGTCAGTGCCTAGCTCTGCATCAAGGAACTGGAACAGACGCTCAATCTTCTCGCTGGGCATGTGCTTGCCACTGAAGGGCACAGCCAGGTCACCGCTGGCAAACCAATAGTGTGAGAATCCTTTCACATTCGGTGGTCGCTCGGGCAGACCACCTTTTGCCTCCTGGACGCCAGCTGCCGATTGGCAAAACTTGTGTCCATCGATGCCAAAGGTCAGTTCACGGGTTTCCCACGTCTTTTGCGTAAAGATCTCGTACAGCAAACGCAAACGATCCGGTGTATTGTGCATAATTTCCATTGCGACTGTAAAATCACCGGCGCTAATCCAAAACTTTGACTGCGGCTTGCTTGGCGGCAGCTCCTCCAGCTGTGAAGAGCTCATTTCCACAGTTGGTGCATTGGCAAAGAATTCGCGCTCACTGCACGTAGGTGTTGTTGGTGCATCCGATGTGTTGGCCAAATCCAACGGGTGATCCTCCCGTATCACTTGCATGGCCAACGAGCTGCGACGTGACTTGTCCACTTGTCCGGCTGCACCAATGGGACTGAAGAGCTGCTGCTGTGCAACACTACCACAATTGCGTCCCTTGACCGGCGTGGAGAAGCCTGAGGGCTTCGATTGGCCCACGCCCAGCGAGGAGCGACGTAACGGGCTGTTGTCCATGTCATTGGAGCACGTTTCAAAGCCCTGATCAACGGAACTATCGCGCAAGTGCTGATCTAGTGACTGACGCGGCGTCTGTGAGGGTGACTGATCGCTGTCGGCATTCGGCGATGGCGAGGACATCACTGTCAACGTATACGCAGACTTGATCTTTCTGGGCGAGTTCACTTGACGCATCAGCGACCTGTCCAGCTCAATGTAGCTTTGCTCGGGCAATGGCAGTGGCTGCGTTGAAGTTGCAGCTGTACTTGGACTAGTTGTACTTGTTGACTTTTTCTTGTTTGGCTTGTAATCGGGCTCAGAGTCGGTGCTGGTTACAGCATTAGCAGTGGCCTCCACAATGGAGTTCTCCTTTTTCCAGGTTAGAGTGCGACGCATTTTCTTTTTACGCGGCGGTCGCACGGGCTTCGTAAAATCAAATTCGGTTGCTTCATTTGGTGTTGCAGGCATTTCTGGCTGAGATTCATCGCTGGTTATCTACGGGAAAGAGAATAAACATTTGGTTAATATGTTGTGCCAAAGTAATAATGGGAAATTCTGATGTTAACCATTTGGAAACTTTAATGGCATTTTTAAAGTTAAAATGATGTTTTTGGCATCATTTTTAAAAAAGCGTCTAGAAACGGTGACGCACTCACCTTAGGTAATGTAGACAAGCCGGATTCACTTTCCTCAGCATCAGATTGCTTGCAACTCGAAGAGCTGCTCGATGTCGTGCAGCCGGACTGCGGCTGCACCAGACTTGGACGTGGAGCAGGAACTGGAGGCGCTGGTCTTTTGATTTTACGTGGCGTGGGCGTGACTGGTGCAGCAGTTGGCGTTTGGATAAGCGTTGCTGCCGTATCCACATCCTTTTCCTCCACATAGCTGGACTCCTTAGATTTGCTCTCCAGCTCCAGTTTGGCAATGGCCTCCTCGAGCAGTCGCTCAACGGCAGACTTTTGGCTCATATCGCCCATGGAGCTGACTGTGTTCTGGGCGGGTTTCTCATCCTCATCCTCACCGCTGGCAATCTCAATTGTCTGTTCGCTGTGCGAAGCACTTGTTATGTCAAAGAGCACGCCATTCTCAGTGCTTAGCCAGCTGTAGAAGAGACTCTCCAACGGTTCGTTTTGAAAAAAAAGATGGCTCTCACTGCAAGCATTGCGCTCCTGTTGAGTGCGTCGTATCTTTTTGGGTGGTGCATACGGCTCTGTCGGCAGCACTCGCCGTATAGCTGACAAATTGCGCTTCTGCGATGGCACTACACGATCGCTGGAGGTTCGCAGTTCAATTACATTCCGCTCTGGACTCGGCTTCAGCACCACAGTCAGTGTGCTTACATGAAGAGATGGTGTTGATAACTTTGCTGGCATTGCTGTTGTTCCTGTTGTTGTTTTCGTTAGTCGTGGCGGTGTTGACTGCAACACACACTTGGCCTCCAGTTCCTGCGCGAGATGCTTGACACTGGCCTGCTGCTCGGCAATAACTTCACCGCGTGCCATTTGCTTTGTGGCCTGCGCTTTAAGATCGGCAGCATGCTCATTGAATTTGGGATGCTTGGCGGCAATGTCGCTGACAAACTTATTGAACAGCAACACCTTATCCTTGACACTCAGCTCACGAAAGACGTCCTCGGCCACCAGACAGGGTCCCTGAACTGAGGACTGCTCTGGTTGCCTCTGCCTGGGCTGTGCTTTAACTGGTTCTGGTGATAGTGATAGATCATTGTGCAGCATGGCATATTGCGGCTGCTCGACTCGTCCTAGTACCTGATTGAACTTCGAGTTGAACAGCTGTGCCATCTCCCTGACCTTCATGGGCAGCTTGCCGCTTGCCGACTTGGGCGCAGGGGCGCCACGAGCTGCTTGGGGAGTTGCCAGCTGGCACTGCTGATCCGGTTGCTCGTACTTTTGTTTCAACTCGGTGATCTTCACCTTGCCACTGTCGACTTTAGGCTTCGACAATGTCACTGACACTGGATGGCTGGCTAATTTGGCAATGACGCTGGCCACTTTACCCGTGCAGTTAGCAGCAGCCGCAGCAGCAGTTGCAGTTGCAGATGCTATTGATGTTGTGTGCTTGCTGGGTGTAGTGGGGACCTCTTCATCAAAGTACTTCATGAGATTCTCAATGCTGGACAGATCCAGGTCGGTGATTTGTACGTGTGAAGGGCTTACATATGAGTTTTGATGCTCCAAGGCTGTCAGGAAACGATCATCATCCAGTGAGGAGACCTCAAAGAGCTCCTCCCGCGTCATCGTTGCTCGGAGCAGTCCCCGAGCGTCGCTGTTACCATCGCAGTGGGAGTGTCGGGAGCGTCTCTCCTCAATTTCCGCATTCAATTGCAGAAGCTCACTGAGATCGGCGCTGTTCATTGCCGCCGTGTCGACGACAAGTTCGTATTGCTTTTGATTATTGGGTGTGGAATTGCTTAGCACCATATTGAGATCTTGTTGTTGGCGTTGTTCACGTTAGACGTTGCAGTTTGTAACTGTGATCGGCAACGGTTGTGCAGCGCCTTTTTAAACGCCGCAGGTAAATACTATGCAAATTTTATGGCACCCGCTAATCTGTCTAACATAAGGTCAGGTAATCGTAATCGAAACGCAGCTGCATTTCTGGGTTTTCGCAGCATTTAATTAGCAGTCCAGCGTACCTTCCAGGAAGCCTCCAATTTAATGACCTGCGCAAGTAAAAAAAGGTAACAGGTAAGAGAAAAGTAACGAAATTTTCATAGGTAAGTTAACGAATTGCGCTCGTTGACTTCACATATGAGAACTAGACTTTGGGCAACATTGAAACGTTGCTAATAAAATTTGACACTAGCTTAAGGACGAACAAAGGTGTTGGTAATTTCTGATGATTTCAAGCTCTGGATTAAGACAAGCAAGCAAGGACACTAGGATTATCAAGCTAGAACATTACTATAGATACCAAAATTAACAACTGGTGTACATATATTATAAATGAAATACATTCAAAAGTTTATTAAATTAATACAATTTAAGTTGTAAATAAAGAGTTTTGACCAAAATGAATGAGAAGTATATAAAGTTAGATGATTTTTGAAAGCATCAACATACAATTTAAAGTTCGTTGAGTGTGGTGTGAAAATGTTTTAATGAAAATACTCATAGAAAATCCTATTAAATGTCTTAACACCAAAGTATGCAATAAAATGCTTGAAATGCTAGTACCAAAGAGCTTACAAAAAGATGGCAGAGTAACCACAAAATTCGAGTACTAACTAGACCCCAGAGGGTTGTGTGTGCCACAATAAAAATCACACACGAAAATTTCACCTTGTCGTTTGGTATGTGCTTTGATTTCATTGGATTTGAGGCAGCTGGCAACTCGTCGCCAGAGCTGAAACTTTGTTGTCATCGCCACTTGGCGCCTTATGCAAATCAACGCCAAAGCTGTAAGCGAGAGGTATTCGCCAGCCAGGTGCTAAGCTGGAATTGATGCTGAATACTGATGATGACATTTGTGAGTAAGGTAGCGAACTTTATTGCATTATTATCAACATCATCGACGACAGAGTTCGAGCCCTAAAATCGACCATTTCAATTTACTAATAGCCACGTGGCATATTTCCACGCATGGAATATTCCATCCAGTGAATCTAGTCTAGACAACAAATTTACCAAACAAAACCAAATGGGTAAAAGGTTTTTCACATTTCGTCGAATTTTCGTCTTTTTTTCTGCTCTATCTGTTTGTCTGACTGTTTGTTTGTTTGCTGTTCGCTTTCAATAACTTTAATATTATTTCTATAGCTCACAGACGCCGGAAATTGAATTACTTGAGTAACTTGAGAGCAACTGAAAAAAAAACAAAAAATAAAATATAAACTTGAAAATAGAAAGGGAGATTTATGTATGAGCGCATCTAACCATTGACTTTAAGATGCAGAGCCAACCGCAATTATTTAGTGCACTTCTCTTAGAGCAAATCGCAAAAGTGCAAGGAGATCGCATGCAGCATGCTATTGGTATTGCTATTGGAAGCTTTAGCTGTTATTTTTCTATACTTTCAATACAAAATAAATCTGTTGAATGCAGATATTTCTTAACAATAATTTTGTTTATTATCCGACTTGCTGGATATGACAGGCAACGATTGCAATTCGGAAAGAGCATACGGACGGGGCTGTCTGGATGCGCATCGCCATCATTTTCATGACTTGCCAGGCGTAATTGAATTATGAAATTCATGCCTCGACAAGGCGGCGCTGCCAATGCATTGATGCAGGCAACTCACCAAGGACATGAGCAGGGACATGGCATCTAGGGGGATGGGCAAGTGTTGCCATTGTTGCCATTGAACCGTTAACGGCAACAACTTTCAACATGCTTGCACTTTCTGTGCGGACACACACACACTCACACACACACACACACACACTACGCACACACACAATTGTGCGAGCAGATTAATTTTCGCGTTTTTCTCATGTTAATAAATAAAAATTAAAAGGAAATTTTGCTTTATGGCTATCAAAATCCCTTTGCTCTGTGCTTTAATGAAATATGTAACGAAAAAGTGAAAATTTTAATATAAATAACTTTCGTAAAGCTTTCACTTTGTGATTTGGTACCTAGCATACAGATGTAGTTTTGTATATATATATATAAATAAGTATATATATATATACATATATATAATTTCCACCCAACGCTCATCCTTTCTGCCGCTTATCAAATATTTTAAAAATAGTTAAAAATATTCTGCATAGCTTTGAGGAATTATCTGCCTTTGACAAGGAAAATTATGCGCGTTTCAAGTTTGGCATGTTTAAAAAATAATTATTAATTCATGTGTTGTCAATTTTGCTGACTTTGCAAATGAATCTGTGGGTATGTTTGCTTGTGTGCGAAAGCCACAAATTGCTATTTAATTAAAACGTAATCAATTAAAAGCAAATGAAGCTTTCGCTTTATTGATTCCGTTTTAAATAAGTTCGCAAAATACCCAAAACCAACTATTCAAATGTTCGCGAGGTAATTGCAATTTGATAGCTTTTATACCATGTAATATCTGGTCTTAAAATTTTCTGTGATTATTAATATACTTAATAATTGGTAAACTAATAATATTTGCATGGTGATAATTGATCAGAAAGCTACTGTGACCGGTGTCACCATTCGTTACTCTGTATGGGATTATAATTCTGAAAAGTGTGCTTTAAGTTTCCAACTTATTTGGTTTTGGCGTAGTAGTATCGCTCATTATTGTATTTTAAGTGAATAAATACCAGCAATCAAAGCACACTTAAGTGCTGGAACAATCAGTCAATGGCAAATTGTGCTATATGGGATCACTTACGTCACAGACGACGCCGGCGGCACAATGGAAACGGTTGCGATTAAACACATCCCCCTTGCTCTTGCTCTCTCTCTCTCTCTCCCGCTCATCTAGTGACCTTTCGCAGCTGTCGGTCGGGAGCCAAAAGTCCAGTGCACGGTCAGCACAGGCCAAGCCTCCTCTCCACGACCAAAAGAATCGAGTTGAATTGATGCATAAGCGATGGCCAAGCATATCGGAGCGGTAGCCGCTCTCTGATTCCAGAGCGAACCTCTCGTGCTTAAAGTTACTCATTAATTGCAGCGCCAAATTGCGTCATTCGTTAATTCAATGCCTTATCAGTCGGCAGTTGAACACGATGTCGACGCGATGATAATTAATAACTAAAACATGAATTGAAACAATTTTCTTTTTATACCCTTGCAGAGGGTCGACTTCGACCCTGTATACCTGATCTTTGTCACTAGCCGAATCGATATAGCCATATTTGTCTTAATTATGCTAACCAGTCCGTCAGCTTTTCAAAAGCAGACAGTAAATATATCGGAGTTGGTCAGATCATCAGATCATCTTATCACTATATCATAAAGTTGCCATAGATACAATCAGCCGACAGATGATATAAAAATTCCTGTTTGACAAAGCCATCATCTTCCTAAAACTTGGACAGTAAAATGATCAACATCAGACAATTATGACTTTTCAGAGAACAATCGGTCGCTTTATTAATCAAGACTCAAATTTAGATGTCGGCAGATTAAGTACGGTCTACAAGGGTATGTAATCGCCGGTGTGCCTAATATGGCCGTTCTTTCTTGTTGTAATATAAGCTGAGTCCAGTTACACTGACCGAAATTAAACGTAATCAATTTGAACTGATAATTTAATTGAAAATCAATGCGTATATTTAGAAATAAAAATGCGTTTTATTTATCATTTTATTTATAATAATCGAAATTTTTTTTAAATTCAAGGCCAGATCAGCACTAGTCCAACAAAAAGGACTTAAAACCAAAACAAATCAACTACAATGACGAGTTTATCATTATCATGAAATTATATCTGTTTTTAAGTTATGCGAAAGATATAAGATTTGAGGCAGTAATTCACTTGCTTAATTGCAAATAATGAAGATATTATTTAATAAAGCATTTAACATGCTGTCGGCCTTTCTACGTGCATTTCGTTCAGTGTATCATAGATAAGCCCGCCGCACACGAACTAAAAGAAAAGACGTATTTAAAAGGTTGATAAGCAAGCCAAGCAAAAAAGAAATAAATGTAAAAAGCGCGCTGCAAGAATTTAACACATGTGAACAGTAGCGCGAGCACAAACACACACACACACACACACACACACACACACACACACATGTTAATACATAAATGTGTATGTGTAGAGTGAATTGAATACGAATACATAAAAATTGAAATCGCGTGAAACGAGTTTTAGTTGATTTTTAGCAAGCGGCGAACGCGCAACAAAAACCTTCTGCAAATCAAAGCGGCAATTAAAACACAAAAAAAAAACATAAATAAAAATACATTATTTAAAATCGCTAGTTGACATGTGTGCGCCCGAAAGAAACCACCAAAAACAACAACAGCAATTGCCGCACCAAACTGCTGGATAAAATTAAATTAAAAAATCAATAAATAAAATAAATTCAACTTTGTAAGAAAACAAAAATAAATTGAAAGTGTTCAAAGTAAGGCAAAGCAGCAAGTCTTAACAATGCGACGCCTTTGGGCGATTTGTTTGCTACTGGCTAGCGCCAAGGCCCTGCCCACCAATCAACTGAATCAAAGTTGCCGCCTCACAACAGCTTGCAGCTCGGCCATCAATTTGCGGCACATCCAACGGCTGGAGCGTTACATGCGACCAGAGCTGTCTCCGTGCGAGGACTTTCATGCGTATGCCTGCGGCAATTGGCGATCGGTGCATGAAGCCGGCGTATCTGCGATGTCGCTGAGCGGGACACGCGTCGATCAACGCTACGTGGACCTCTTCGAGCGGCTGTTGAGGGAGCCATACGCCCCGGAGCATCGGCTGCCCATGCATGCGAAATTGTTGCGCTACTATCAGAGCTGTCGGGCATTGGGTAAGCCGCGATTGCGCCGCTATTTGGAGCAGCTGCCACAAGCAGCCAGCAATCATTGGACGGAGCTGTTGGCGCTACTCGGTCGCTATGGCTATCACGAGCACTATGTGAAGATCGAGGTGAGCCAGCACAATGCCACAAGACATATGGTGGTCGTACAGGCGCACAACTACAATCACAGCCTGAACCTCACCACGGCCATCTACGGTGCCCTGCGGCGGCACACACACGCCCAACTGCCGCATTTGGGGCAGTTGCGTTTACAATTCGGAGAACTTGACGCGAAGCTGCAGCAGCTGTCGAGGCCAACAAACGGCAGCAGCGATGACGAGACGCTACATTTTTACACACTGGAGCAGCTGCAGCGAGAGCTGCCCGATCTGAATTGGACACATGTACTGCAGCTGCAATTGGGTGCCACATATACAAGTGGGCATCAGCTGTTGGTGGATGAGCCTCCGGTTCTGAAACAGTTGATAACATATCTCAATCAGGCCGATGAACGTCTGCTGCAGCTGTACAGCTGGGCTCGGTTCCTGCAGCATCTGCAAAAGCTACCCCACAATCCACTGATGCACAATCACTTCACGGCCAGCGCCAGTTCAGCAATTGGATGTGTGCAGCATATGCGTAAAACGCTTTATCTGCCCATGAATTATGCCTACGAGCACAATTATTATGGGAAGCAGCGTGAGGCAGATGAACGGGTCATATTTGGCGTCTTTGAGGAGCTGAAGTCTCAGTTTGCCCAGCAGCTGCGACGCAATGAGTTTGGCTTGGATGCAACGCTGTTGCAAGCGCTGTTGAATAAAGTCTACGGTTTGCGACTCAACATCGGCAACATGCCACGCAATGTGAGCGAACAGTTTTTTGTGGACTGCGCCCAGCATTGGCGTGTTGGCAGTGATTTTTATGAGAATCACTTGGAGAGCCTGCTGCATTATTATGCACATCTGGCGGAGCTGGAAAGGAGTATGGATGCCAGCATGCGACAGCTGTGGTACAGTTTCAATCATCATGGACCCGAGCTGCTGGATAACATCGATGCAACGCCATATTTTTATTGCCTCGGCAGCATCATCATAATGCCCTATGCCTATGTCCAGTTGCCGTTCTACAATGCTGAGTTTTGGCCAGCGTTACTTTATGGCGATTTGGCCAACACTTTGGGGCACGAAATGTTGCACGCCTTCGACACCTATTTTGTGGACTATGATGCACAGGGTGCGATGCGCGACTACAGCGAGCAGCTGCTGCTTAATGCGCACTATGTGAGTGGGGTGAATTGTCTTAATGACAGCGAAGTCATCATGCTAAATGAACGTGCCGCAGATATCAGTGGCACACGGCTGGCCCTGCAAACCTATATGCAACAGCCGGCGGAGAAGCGCAACAATGGTCGCTTGTATTTTCTTCAATTTGCACAATTCTTTTGTGGCGAGGAGGCGGACAAATACCATGACACGGGCAGCAAGCGCTTAAATTATGTCCTAGCCCAGATGCCCGAATTCTCTGAGGTATTTCAGTGTGATCCCGGTTTGCCCATGAATCCCGTCGAGCGCTGCAAATTTTGGTAGTATCGCGTTTCTAGTATAAATGGCTTTGTATACTTTCGCAGCTGGTGTATAGCTTTAACTAGTTAAGCCAACAAGTATTGTAAATAAAAGTATGTTTAAGTAACTGCTCTCTCATTCTCTCTGAATCTCTCTTCTCTGTCTCATCAATATGCGGCACGCAATATGCCCTCAGAAATCATTGACAGCCTAGCAGCAAAGCTCAAGCACCGGGCATGAGGAAAAAAAGGTAACTAGCAGCTAGCGAGACAAGTTAATTTTCAATTACGTGCACAACGTGCGAGACGGCCAAAAGTCGGATGCGAAAAGCATACGCGACTCCGCCTACAAATGGGGCCAACACAAAACACTAGGCTACATGAATTTGCAAACGTACTGCAAAGAAAATTCAAGTTGTAATTAAATAGGCATACAGATTCCTGTTTCGCTCTTTGATAGTTTTAAAGACTTTTTTCTTAATATTAAATACAATTAAATAAATAGGTTGAAGCATAGATATTAGAGTTGCGAAATGCATCCTGCTGTTAACCATTAATTTCTGAGAATAAAAATATGTGTTATTTCCTTAACTGTTTCATCATAGTTTATAGTATTTAGATGTGCTTTTCTGCACGAGAAAATGTAATTTTAATGAGATTAGTGCACTTTTTATATGTGTATGCATAATTTCAATATGTCATGGCCTAATAGATTTATTAAAATTGATTTTCATTAATTACTCGATTACATATTAATAATGCAATGCAATTTAATTAAATAAGTTATTAAATATAAATTGAAATGTACCTTAATAGCCAATACAAAAAAAAAAAAAAACGTATACTATGCAACACATTTCAACAGCCAATGTGTATAGGACACTAACTGAAGGTAACTTGCAGCACATTCGAAAAACTACAAATGGGAAATCTGAAATGCAGAGGCAGCATAAAGAAATTTCTCGTTGGCATCGTCATGCATGGAAATCAGCAGCTTGTGGTACGGCCACAGCAGCAGCAGCGGCAGCAGAAGCGATACTCAAATAGAGGCGCAAATACAGCAGTCACTGACATATATATATATATATACACATACATCTGTATATATCAACACCCCTACACACGCACTTCCCCGTAAATTCACATACATATGCGCACTGTGATTGTCTTGTTTGCCGGCACGCATTTTTTTTTTTTGCGATTTATTTGCTAATTAACGCGCTTCCTGTGCAAGCCAAGTAATAGCTGAACGGCAGCAGCAGCCGTCGTTGATTTTCACTTGACAACTTGTTGAAGGTCGCTCTGGCATATTACTCATACGCAGCATAGATCCCAACCTACCTGGCAACCGCAATTGGTGGCCACATTAATAGACCATTAACAAGGCACCAATTCCAGGATCCTTGCACGTGATCTACATGTCAAATGGCCGAATGTGTCACTAACTCATGTAACACATGCTCTTTGTACACAAAATAGAGAAATTAATGTTATAGTATAGAATACCAAAAGTACATGGTATGTTTGTAAATATCGACATAGCAATATTATTAATTTTTTAGCTACAGTAACTTAATTAACGAGCCCTCAATTTTTAAGTGGTTGAAGTTATGAAATTCGGTTTTGTTATTTAAGCGTATTTGAGGAATGATGAAATTCGGGTTTGTAATTTAAGCAGATAAAACATGCTTGAATTCAAATTGGAAGAAATTCAATTAAATAATCCAATGTCCAACAGAATTTTTAACACTGAATTCACTTTAGCAAAGAACGCAAATAATTAAACAGTTTCGAAATCAGTCTAAATATATTTCACTTATTATTTAAATACAGTAATGTTGTCAAACAATTAATTATATGTAGTTTTACTGTATACTGATAATAAAACATGACAATTCCATATTTTCGCAATATTTTTGGTATGAATATAATTGTCATCCAAAGAAGAAAAATGCATAGTACATTTTAAACATTATTTATAAAATGTATATAATATTAATAATAATAATAATAATTATTTGCATATAAAAAATCATTGTTATATTAATAAACAATCATTTACAATCATTTTAATGCATCGCAAAGTAGATTATATAATGCATATACCCACTTATAGAAGGTAACGCTTGTCTTATGCGCACTTCTGCGATTGTCTCGCATTGTCTGGCTGACAACTTTTACATATATGTATATATATGTATGTATATATATTTATATGTACGTGTACATACATATGTGTGCTTATTCGGCAGTTTGTACGGTCCCCGGATCGAATACTCAGCGTGCTGAACTTGCGGTTTCCTGAACTCGCCGCCGACTCGCGCGACCACACAAATTGATATTCAATGTGCGGCTTGCTAGCTGCCCCCGGGTGTGGTTGTGTGTGGCTGCGCTGCTTGTGTTGTGCTTCCGTTTGTATTTGTGCGACTTATCAGTGAGAAATTTCATTCATTCATGTAAGTCAAATTAGTTTCGTTGCGGTTTCGAATCGTTTAATAATTAAGTTTAATTTTAAACTGCTTAGCTCGCATTTCACGTGTTCGAGTGACGCAATAATGGGAACAATTGCATATAGCCATGTTGCCATTCAGTGGGTGCTGCCCAGTATTAACCGATGATCCATTTGCTGAAAATGCCCAGTTCAATCCTGAGCTGTACAGCTCGTCACGTGTGGCTATTACTGTTGCTGTCCGGACCCCAATCGGGTTGTTTGGCCAGCGATGCACGTGTTCCATTATAGTTTTGCTTTGCAATAACTCGATTTATTGATTGGCTCAACTCCATCTGTAGTAGAGAACAAATATATATCTACACGTCTACACGAATATGGCAACAAACACAAAAACTTATCATATGATTTTCATACATAATATGAATGATTCTTTTATTGCGCTTCTTTTTGCAGAGTTGATAAGTAATGGGCAAAGAGAGATGCGCTTGTGAACTACTGAAAATCGACTATTGAATATATGTCTAAGTAAAATAAGTCTGGGAAAAGAATGATATTACAAATAAATACGTTGAAAATACATTGAACTGTATGGGCTGTCGAATCTGTCCAGTCATATTCGCTTGTTCTTCCGCAATCTGACGACAATCAATATTCTGTGATCTGTTTTCTGCTTCATTTGATAGTATTTAATTATATTTTGTACCGACTAAGGCTGAAAAACTATATATTTACTGTTTCATGAAGATAGTTTTAGAACTGAGTCTTCTGCGCAGAAAGCCACAGACTGAGGCGAATCAAAAATGTACACACTTGACGACAAAATTATAATAAAGGTTATGAAAGAGAACATCTCTGGAAATTGTAGATTTTCGAATAATCTGTTATCAATATTTGACTGCAAATATATTTGTGTCTCTCCTATCTATGCATGTAGTCAAATTATTTCATAATTTGTGAAATCCTTCCAATAAATTCTATCATTGTGCACTGCGATAGCATACGTAGTCCCAGCATTTAGACATTGAATCACCATTCACCGCACTCATTTGCCTCAAATTTAAAAATAAAAACCGGCCAGCAGTATAAAAAACCAAAAACAACATTAGCAACAAGAAAACAGAATCTGTGGCTAAATTCGCACGTTCCGAGTGTCTGTGGCATCAACGACATTGTCCGCTGTCCGAGTGTTTGACACTGTTGTCCCATTTGCCACAGCGTTGCCGCCAACCATCTGCAGCTGCAGCTCCAAATAGGAGCAAATTGTGTGTTTATTAAATGGCACTTTCGCAATTGCCGAAATCTGCGGCACAGCAGGAATGTCAAAAGTAAAAACACATTTTGTGGTTTGCCACAGTGTTTGTAAATGTTTTGGTGTTTGCAGCGATTGTAATTGTTGTTGTTTTGGTTGCTGTTGATTTGTTTACCCAACTGACAGCAGCTGTCCGAGTGCTTATATGTTATTGTTAGCGACTTCATTGTTATGGCTTTAAAAGAAAGACCTCACACACACACACACACACACACACACACACACACAAACAAATACTCGTATTCATATTTGTTTAGATTCCCATAGATAAACAGAAAAACCAAAACACGTGCCAAATTTCCCAGGCCACTTGAAAAGTTGTTGTGCGAATAAACATAAAGTGAACACATTAAATTTACCATACATATGTAAAGCAACAATAATAAATACATCTATTTTATATTTATAATTACTGAACATCACGGTGAATCTTAACAATAATAGCTTTGTATTTATGTATATCTGTATATATAAAAATCACGTGACTGAAAGATTAAAGCTCAGCAAAAAATATACAATCTTTATCTCGATTCGGTTCTAAGCTGAATAATTACACTAGATGACAAAGATTTGAAAATCTCAACTTAAATGTAGTAGTAATTCTACATACAAGAATAATCTTAAAGAGCGAGAAGATATTTAACTATTTTAGCTAAACGCTCAATACAATGCAGCTGCATGAAGTAAATATAAAACAATTAAAGTCTTAAGCCAGTTATTATATATATATAAAGTGCAATTAAATGATTATTTTTACCAAATCTTAGAACTTTTTTGATTAAAAATGAATAAATGTGATTTATGATTTATGTCATAAAGAGTGCTTCAAAATGAGCAGCTGCGGCCAATAAAAAAAGGCACAGCAAAAAGACAAGGGCACAACAAACACACATATACAAATATTTCCCAACGTCCGCAAATATTAAAAAATATGCAATATGTTATTGAATTATCAGTAGTGGAATAAGCAACCGCATATGTGTACGGGTGTGATTGGATGGGTTTGCAATTAAATAAGAGTCAAACGGCAGGCAGGATATTCAATAACGATGCCGACATATTTATATATATATATATATATATATATATATATACACGCAGTTTGGATGACTTTACAATCGCCAGTCAGTTGATGTTGTCAGTGATGCCAAATTGTGGAACACATATCAATGTGCATATGTATGTGCCCATAGATGTGTATGTGTGTGTGTGTGCGTGTGTGTGTATGCCTGTGTTGACATAATTGCAGTATATGAGCAAACAACGGCCACACGCAATAAGTAATGAGCTTTTGCAGCCCGAAACGTGCCCGAGTGTATAAGTTGAAATGCCTTCTGTGCCATCTTTAAGTGCAATTTGCAAACTGCGCCCAAAAGCAGGCAACGGCAGTTTTTTTTAGCTTCGCAGATTAACAGTGTCCTCAAAAAGTATTGTCCGCCATACAATTTTAATTAGTTTTTGACAATACGCCCCTCCACACTGAAGCATCGAATTGAAAATCTGACAGCTCAACGTCAAGTCACGAAAACGGGTTGAGCATGATGATAATAATGAAATGACGTCGTCAGCTGATTTTTAAGTCAATTTAAGGCAACAACGTTCAAGAATAAATATGTGCGCGGATATAACATAAAGTATATCAGTGATGGCCGCTCCTGTTGGCAAGCACATAAAATGCGACATCAGAGTCGGCCTTGATTATTGTCAAACAGACAACGATGAAAGCAGATGGCAGACCATAGAGAAACAGCTGTTGTTGTTGTTGTTGTTGTTGCCACTGCTGTTGCAGTCGTTGCAATAACAACGATCGTTGAGTGGAAGCAAAAATTAAGTAAGTCAAGCAAACAAAAAAACCAGCAAAACTATTTCAGTAGACAGTAAGTCGACGTTCGTATATGCTAGTTTAATTTTAATTTTAATAAATTTAATACACACTATCATGATTTTAGTTTAAATAAGCTTCCATGCTAGAATACATAGTATTCTTCAATAATCTTCAGCTGGTTGTAGGCGATAGATTTTGTACATTATGTTCATAATTTTACAACTTTTTTATATAGCGGAATTTGCTTAACTTAATAATTTTAGGCTATTCAATGAAAGAGACACAACATTAGAAGGTAGCTTAAGCTTAATTCTAGAATGCCCAAGGGCTACAGGGTGTGAACAGGGAGTCAGACAGACAAGATGGTCAGGACTTATCCACTAAGTTCGGCTCGTAAAGTCAAACGATGCGAAGAAGCTGCTCGACAAACACATAAACACACATCCGTTCACACAGAAAGACACACACACTCAGACACACAGGCACACAGACACCCCGAAACATATTCACACCTACACATGTGGCTTTATGTGACTGTCAGTTAAACAGGCATTCGCCAGCCAACTGCTGCTCGACTGCCATGCTGCCCCTTGCAACCAACTGGGCGCAATCTACAAAATTTTATCGCCAAAGCTCTCACTGCGGCTTTTATTTGTCAAACAAAGTATTTTTATTGGCTTTTTTAGCAGCTCGACTGGCTGACAGTGGAACCGGTATAGGGATGAGCTGGGCGCGTGTTTCTTGTCTGCTAAATACTCGACACTTGGTATGTGATTGAAATAATGCCAGGCGATAATCCGTGTCTTATTAAAACGACTCCGGCAAGCGCGTCAGCCCAATGCGGATTTGGGTCTGGCAGGTGCGCCCCTCAAGCATATGGCACAACTCACATATCCACACGATATCCATATGTATATATGTATGTGTATATGTATATGTACATACATGTGTTCCAAATTGACCCAAAACCAAATGAAAATCACTTGCTGTGACATTTTGACAGCCGTTTGAATCCCTTGCTGCATTTGCCCTTTTTCAGTTTATTAATTGAACAGACTATTTCTGATGTATTCTAGAAGATATAAGCATACAGCATTTGCAACATTTCAACCCATCGAATATTCAACACACTTATAATTTTTTAAAACTCTATTATTGTAATTTAAAAAACCCAATTATTTTCTTCATAATTTCAATCGAAATAACAACATTGATCAACATTGTTCATATGTGCTTAATGCGATTGAAAATGTCTCGTTCTTTTTTCTTTCTTCTTTTATTTTTTCATATCCACTGCATGACAAAAAATAATAATAACATATGCATTATTTGTTAATATAATCTTAGTTGTATTGAAATATTGAAATGTATACAATTTGTGTACAATTATTGCTCACGATCTTTTCTAGAATTTAGTAAGGTTCACAAGTTTGATTAAAAGTGTACTATGCTTGATTGTTATACGCTCGCCAAGATTATAGGTGACTCAAATATTGATAAGGGTCACCGAATAAGCCTATTGAACTATTAAACTCCGCTATCAATGCACACAACTGACCGTTAAATGTACATGGAAAACGTTGATAAGCCGGCGGGCTATCTGCCAAATCCCATCACCGTTCCCAGCCATGACAACCTAACACCACAAATCGCAATTTTCGCTGGCAGGGAGGCAAACACAAAAAAAAAAGAAAAGTAATGTAATGATACGCAAACAAGTTGAAAGCCTCAAAGGAGCATCATTAACAAATGTGAAGCGGCTGCTGCGGTGCCGCCCATAAAATGCATAATGAAAACTTGCGTACTCAAAGCGAAGCGTTGTCAAATTTTGTCAAACTTGCGTTGATAATAGAAGAGGGGGCAGGCAAACACAGAAGCCGGCAATATTTGATATTTAGCTGTGTTAACATACTGAAAGACGCATTCGATTAAATCGCATGTTTTGCGTAAGAGTCGCAGAAGCAAATTCGGAAATCCAATCAGCTCTATCGGCGGCAGCCAGCAACAAAGTGGATGTGGGCGTAACGCCCGAAATTAGGTAAATTACCGCATGTGTCGGTTACCGGCTGCGGGCAGACGCCGTCTACACCAGCTTTCATCCAAATTCTCGCGCCCAACATACCCGACTTTTTTACCCGGTGTCTGTTTGTGTGTGTGCGTGTGTGTGTGTGTGCCAAAAACAGTGCCAGCGATATTGGTAGAGACCACAAATTTCGACGGCGCCGACAACCCGATGGGGGCGTCTGAGTAATGTGGCCCATTTTGGTCCTGTGCAAACATTGCGGGCGTGGCATTAAAATTTCGATTATCTAACGCAAAATGGCTGCACAATTTAATGACTGATTTGTGTATTGTTTTCGCTGCTATCAATTCTAAAAAGAACGCTTTAAATTTGGACATTTTTCGTGTTCATTTTGTCGAGAAACAACAGAAAAAACAAACAAAATAATTTCGACGTCAAGTTTACTTTTCATTTCGGCGTTTGCAAGTCTATATATATATATATATATATATATATATATATAAATCTATATGCTTGCGGCCATAAACTTAATTTGCTGATTACGAAGTAACCTCATCATCATAATTTATGAACCTAGGTGATAAGGGCCAAAAGGTTACTTGACCAGAACATAACGCTCACTCAATGCTCTAACAAAAGTAATGCGAGGCATGAAACAAGATTATGAACCCAACTATATGTTCACGAAGGAACAATAAATAAAGAATCAATAAATAGAAAAGGAATATATTCTTAACATCAAATGGAATTCTTATTACTAATGCACAAAGATTCTATCTGATCACACATCAAATATCCCCGCTTTTGGATATGAATATATTTTTTAATAATATTTTGACGTATGTGGTTTATTTGAAGAGTTGAACATTATAAACATATAGCTACATATTGAATTGCATACGTCCGGCAAACGTTATGCTACAGCTGAAATACCCAATTTTTTTAAATGCTTACCTATATAAACAATAAAAATTATTTTAAAAAAACCCAAAGAATTCGGGGATCTGACTGCCACATACTCTACTCCTTTAGCGTTGCACTTACAGCAGCAAGAAACAGCTTTATTCAACCAAAAGGAGTAAGCCTTTTCTACTTACAACTACTGATATATATAAGAAAATCTTCTGGGCTGATAATCTGCTTTAGTTGCATTCTTTTTCATTGCAAATTGTGGCAATTATATGCAAAATTTAAATGTCTAAAGATGTCTGAAATGGACGGCGAGCAGATAATCACTATAATATATAACTTAGAGCATCTAGAGAAACGCATATTCAAACGATATCACTATTACCACGTTCATTCCATAAGTAAGGGCTATAGAAAAAATGAAAACGACAACATCAGCAGCCCGAGCGGCTCTGCGCCATTGTCTTTGGCTGGAGGGCATGTGGCGGCAAAGGACAACAGAGACATCTAATTACCCCGAAACGGGTCGCAGCTTTTCTGTTTAGATATTGTGAAGTCTAGAGAGCATTTCACGCACACATGGCCCACAAAAAAAAAAAAAAAAAAAAGAAAAACCCATACAGCTTACATGACTGGACGCTATGCATTTTAAACTACCAAATTAGCGAGGCGTCCAAATATGTCACACGAGTATGCGTATGCATGGAAAATGTTTGTGTATATATATGGATGTGGTCTTACGTGTATTCACAACACTATTTATATGCTGTGCTTGAACGGGCGCCCCATTACAGTTTTCAATTAAAAGAGCCAACGCAATTTTGAAAAAGCGCACGCGCCATTTGTATTCTTATGCCCTTTGTCAGGGCATACAAACTGTGTGGCATTGCTCGCAATCCTGGATCCTCAATATTGCTTATGAATTGCGATTGTAATTACCTCTTCAAATTTATTTTAAAACCTCAATTTTTAGTTTAGAAATGAATAATAACTAAATAGAGTACACACGCATTTTGGAAATTATTGTAATTAAAGCATTATTATTCTTTACTTTTTATGAATTCTTTGCATAAATCTAAAATTTATTTAGCTCTAAAAGCTCGTGAATTTTCATACATGAAAGGTCATTCAACAAATCTATTTTTTAATTATAAATAACTCGATCTCTCTCTCTCTCTTTCTCTTCCTCTCTCTACCAATTTCTCTCTGTCTCTCGCTCTGTCTTTAAGAAATAATTTGTCAAGTGTATGTCCGAATCGACGCTTTGATATTAGTTTTTGGTCTTTGTTTTGCTTTTTGTTTATTTACGCTAGATCCCTGGCGACCGCTGGCTTCACCTGAACCTGGCCATAACCCCAGCTGGCGTTGCTTTTTTATTTTAGATAAAAACGTAGGACTTGCCAACAGGGACAACAACAAGCGGAACAACAACAACTGCCACTAAACTGCTAAAAAATGCAAGTACAAATATTTGTTTCTTGCTTTGTTTGTTTGCTTGTTTGTAAAACTAATGAAATTTTTGCAATATTATCCAACCGGCTGCTGACCCCGAAAGACAACAAGAAACCAAAGAGAAGTTGACCCCGCAATGCCAACAACAGCAAAAATTAAAAGAAAAATACAAAAAGAGGCAGCGAGAAAAATTAACGCCACCTAACCAAAAAAAATAAAATATATATATATATATATATATATATAGATATGTATATATGTATGTATGTCTGTCTGTACAGGAGCAGCAAGTGCTGAAGCCAAAAGACAAAGCCAGCGGCTGCACTCAGAGAGCCAGTCAGAGATTATTATTATGTCAAGTCACGTTTATGAGCGTAATTTCGGCAAGACGCCCAACCACAAACCAGCTATAGCTATTTGTGTATGTGTATGTGTATGGAACACCCAAGCAGGAGAGCAGGACCCACGTAACTGTGCCCGGATGCTGTTTGTTAGGACGACATTGCAGCAGTTAAGTCGCAGCCCGCGGCCAGTCAATAAACCGTTAAAAAATAACTTGAGCGACGGTAAGGATTTCCATGTATATTTGAGCAGCCATCGCTAATCGACTACACAGTATATATTCGGCATTAACTGTACAAGACGACCAGTATATATCAGTAACAGTCGAAGTCTTTTCATAACCAACGCTTACGGGTAAGATATACATACATATTTCGAATGTGTCTTGGCTATATACTAAAAAAATGTATTGTGTACAAAAAATATTGTAATCTTCAACTATTCGAATTTCAAAACAAACTATGTTTCTTGAAAAGTCATTTGGTTTCCATTTTGGAGCAACTACCGACAGTTATCTATAAGCAAAATACTATCTATTTCAGGTGGCTGCAAAGGACAACAGAGACAACTAATTACCACGAAATGGGTCGCTTATTTTTGCTTAGATATTTTGAAGTCAAGAGAGCATTTCGTAATGCATTAATGCAACGTATTTTTATATTTCAGTTATGCTTGGCTACATTCAAGCAATTTTGTGCTAACTTTTGAGCTAAAACCACTCGGCTTATCAGTGAGTTATGTAATCGAAAACATATAAAAAGGGACGAGTTCAGCAGACAACACTCAGTACACTCGAACTGAAGCAACATATTTGGAAGTTATTAATAAAGTCATTTAATTGCATCTCTCATTTTCCGATTATTTATGCAGACCAACTAACGGACAGACAGATACACTGATATGAATTAATCCTGATCAACAATATATATGTACTTTATGGAGTCGGAGATGCTTCCTTTTGAAATCTTTTTACCCATTTTTAGTAGGTTCAGGATATAACAAGAACCAAGTCAACAATCTGAGCAACAACAATTACAACTCAACAAAGCAAAAATGCAAGCACAAATATTTGTTTGTTGCTTTGCTCGTTAAACTATTCGTAAAAGTAATTAAATTTATTTCATGTAAGCCAAACTCAAGATTAGAACAAGAAAACTTAAAAAGAGGCTTGAATATTTGGCAAAATTTTTATGCATGCTTTAGACCAGTTTATCAACCAGTTTATAAATACCGGCTGCCAATAAACATTGCCTCATTTTGCACCGACAGACATAAATGCGTTCGTGATAGGCTCTGGGTAGGAAAATATGAATCCAAATACGAGTGATAAGGCAGCAAACAAGAATTTTTACTACATTTACTACATCACATTGTAACCATAAAAACAGTCGGTGTACATTTTATATATAATGTTTTTCTTAGTTTTCTAAAGATATTGCCAAGTCGCCAATGGAAAAGTTTTTGTTTTGGGAGCAATTTGTCGAAATCTAAATGATATTTGTGACTTAAATTGGAATATTGCAAATAACATTGTACAAATGTATCAAACATATGTCATATATATGACAGTACATTCCATTACGTTCAGAAAACCACTCTTTGTTTTATAAATATTAAATTCGCTTTTAGCGGTCAGTAGAGTAACTAAGGCATAGAAATTGGACTGCTTTTGTTGAATCCAAGTTCTATGTTCTTGCTATAATTGGAGATGCGCAGTATTCCATGCGCAATGTTTCTGAATTCTATATTCTATATTCAGTGTTCCATATTCGATTTTCTATATTCCACGTACTATGTTCTATGTTCTAAACGTACGTTTTGTGTTTTGGAACGAAGTAGTTTCATGTTCTATGTGTTTGCTTTCGATGTAGCTTGTCATTGCACTGCTTACAATGCGCACTGCTTGTGTGGCCTTCACGCTTAGAGCTTTTGAAGGTTTTTACAAAGCTTTGACAAAGCTTTTACGTTAATACTTGGTTTTCGTACCCCATTTTGAAAATATAAAATCTTAAGCAAACTCAAATATCGCCCAACTGAATAAGTATGCATAAGGGACATTTGCCAGCAAATGCTTAGCATATGCAAGCCAAGTCAAACAACAAACAAAAATAAGAAACATAGCATAAGATCACCAAATGGCATTTTTATTGGATAGATTTACAGAGTCAACTCGACACGTAATGTGAGCAGCAAAAGCGAGGCACGTCGACAAGAACAAAATAGCAGAGCTCAAGGATACTAATAATGGAGCAGCCTAAGCACAGCTGGCAAATAGCGCCAAAAGAAACTGCAAGTAAGAGTTAAAGGTAAAGCTTAATAAATATTCAACGAATGTTGAAATTATTAGTTATACAAAAATCTACAAATTATAAACATATTTCTTACAATTGTGCTAAGATATTTTGCAAGTTGTTGTGAATAGATGTTCTTAAAATTATTATTTTTCTTACATCAAGAATTTAGAATACACAATTTAAAAAAATTACAGGAAGGCCATAAGCATTTTATAAAGTTTAACTTAAAACAAAGTCGAAACTTTTAAATTAAAATATTTAATTAATAGCAGCAAAATCACCTACCAATCAAGTCCATCCAGCTATATATTAGGCTAGTCCTGTACACAAGAATAATGTCTTGATTATAGTAAAAATTGAGCAATATGGATCGGTTAGTTATGCGCACGGATCCATTGTCCACTTGCCATTGTCCACTAAAAACTTGACGCTCATCGGTTATCAGCGTGAGTGACTTGCAGTTGTACACGCAATCGCAAATGATACCGGTTCCATTCTGGATAACATACGACTCCTCTCCGGTCTGCCCCACATTTTGAAAGAAATGATTGTGTGCCGCCAGGCAAAGCACATCCTTCAGTTGGCATGCGACATGATCGGAAGGTGGATAAAACAGGTCCAAGGTGCAATTGCAGTAGCGCAGCATGTGAAGCTGCTGACACTCGGCCAGGCAGTTCTCCATCCTATACTTGTAGCCC
Source organism: Drosophila macrothrix (assembly GCA_035042055.1). Classification (NCBI taxonomy): domain Eukaryota; kingdom Metazoa; phylum Arthropoda; class Insecta; order Diptera; family Drosophilidae; genus Drosophila; species Drosophila macrothrix. The sequence continues at coordinate 11,219,930 of JAWNLX010000604.1, forward strand.
TTTAACGTCTGGAAGTGGTGACCTGCATGCTCGTAATCCAGCAGGCATTGACGTTGCTGGCTGTTCATCGAAAAGGTGTCCTCATCGTAGAAATGATAGACGGCACTTAGGCCAATGTCCGTGTCCGTATAAGGCATCAAATTAATGGGGAAACTGTACCAATTACCTGGCTCCACAATATCGACCTAGATCATTTGATATAACACATTTTAATATATAATATAGAGGAATATTTTTTTAATTTGATATTTTTAGCACGTAGAACAAAAAATAGTATAAAATATAATAGTCTGTCTTTTCCCACGAAATCATTAACTATTTTTTTAGTAATTTCTTCCTACTTGAAACAATTTGATACAAAATATCAAAGTCGTAATGGAAGGATTTGAATCTTATTCTTTTTGTTCTGTATATCGTCCAGGACTCAAGCGACTAGTCGGTCAATCTCAACTAGAAAATATGTCATCAGTCCAGTCAGTCAGGTAAATGCATACAAGGTGCAACACTTATACGCACCACAAAACCCTTGGTCTCTCGATTGCCAGGCGCATGCCGCTCTTCATTAAGCAGTAGGCGAACAATTAGGCCCGTACTCCTTCCCGTCTCCGCACTGGCACGTTGCTCCTCCTCGTTGAAGGCCAGACAGGGCCCTTGGGGCAGACGACGTGGCCGAAAGAGCTCACAACAATTACGATACTGCGTATGCCAGCTGCAATCTCTGAGCATTTCATCACAGCGCCAGCTCAACTCGCTTACAATCTGCGTAAAATTTAGATGATTGACGGTTTCCAGAGGCTGGTCATGAAGAGTCTCAAATACATCGAAACGTGTTGTGGTCAGAGCATCATAGGCGGTCAGCACGCGTTCAAACAGTGGCTGCTGTGCAGCACTTATGTTATAGCGTCGACTAACCTCGGGCAAACGAGACCAGTTTAAGCGATTCTTGTTACACACGATTAGCACGGGAAAGGCAATGTTCTGAATAGGCCAATGCGAGTCCGCAATTAGTGTGTGGAACTGCTTGAGTTGATATCGCTCCCCAAGCAGATAGCTAATATAGATGAGTACAGTGAAGGCAGAGAGTAGCGCCAAAGTCCAGAGTAAACTGCAGATCAGTTGATCAGTTGATCAGTTGACCCAATCATAAATAAAACTTCTTCTTACTCGTTTCACTCACCGCATACGACGTCTCATTTTGGGCCAGAAAAGCTGATAGAATCCATGTATGTGTGATCCATTGTAGGGACGGAGCAACTGAATCAGGGCTGCTTCATTGCTCGGCTGCTGGTATTCCTGCCATACCCGGATTGGCAGTCGATTTCGTTTCACTTTTCTCACTTGACGAATATGCATTTTGTGTTCACTCTTTTGTAGGTCACGCCTTTTATACCTTTCGCGATTATAGCTACATACCCTTAACAAAGAGGGTGTTTGACAAAAATTGGTAAATACATTTTAGGTTTGCTTCCCTACTTCAAAAAGTTCGGAATAAATTCGCGAATAAGGCTGATCATTTAAAAAACATCCTGAAGTGATTTTTTCAATAGGATGCTAGAATAGAAATTTAATGAAATAGTATTTGGTTGATCGTAGATTTTAGCTAAACTTACGCAAGCATTTAAGCCAGTCTGAAGTTTCTCAGAAAGAGCATTTGGTTTTAGTCAAATTTTTGTTAGTTTCTCTAATCTCTGTTTGCAAATCATTGAAAGCATTTAATTGAATTGACAAACAGTTTGTCCAATTAGCTTGACATATATAGATACAAATAGTTGTATAGTGTACAAATCACGAATGTAAATGTTGTCAAGCTTGTCCCCTGGGCAGGCGTCAAGCGCTTTGTCATCGATTGGGTCCAACTTGACCTTTGTGGCAATGGTTGCCGCCAACGATTTTAATAGGCGTTAAGCACGTTAGCGCCCAGGACATGGTTAAGTATCTAATTATCACACACAAAACATTCCAACACGCAGACCCCAAAGAAATCGCACCATATAAAAGACCATAAATGAGCTTGCAACGGATTTAGTTGTTGATCAGCCATGACGCTGGCCTATTATCCGGCGGCACGTTCACTGCACCTGCAGTCCCGTTCATTACCGCGTCGCTATGCCCTGCTGCGTCGGTTGGGTGAAGCCGCCTGGCAGCTGGCGGTGACCTTTGGCAAACGGACAACGATCCATGGCCTGGATAAGTTACTCGCAGCGCGGGCAAGTCGCTGGGAACGCTTCGTCTGGCTGTGCACGTTTGTGTGCGCCTTCTTGGGCGCCGTCTATGTGTGTCTGATACTCTCGCAAAGGTTTAGCGACGGCAAATTCCAAACTGTGGTGGATAGCACTCGTTACCCGGTTTATCGCATACCGTTTCCGGTCATCACCATTTGCAATCACAATCGCCTCAATTGGCAGCGTTTCGACCGGGCCAAGAGCCGATTCATGGCCAATGTCAGCGATGCCGTGCAATTAAAGTTGTTTGAGCGCATTGTCAGCAGCTACGATGATATGTCCTTCGGCCATTTTGAGTCATTTGGCCAGTTGCGCACTGAGCCCACACAACAACTCAGCCACATCAATTTCAGTTTGGTCATTGACTTTATGTCCTGGACGTGTGATGAGCTTCTCACCGATTGCAAGTGGCGACATTTTCCGTACAATTGCTGTGAGATCTTCTCGATGCGACGCAGCAAGAATGGCTTATGCTGGGCCTTTAATTCTCTGGAAACCGTTGAGGGCAAACGCATGCAGCTGCTGGATCCACTATGGCCCTGGCGCACTGGTTCCGCCGGACCAATGAGTGCGCTTTTCGTGCGGGCTCTCATACAGCCGGATAAACACTGGCCGGGACGGCGCAATGAGAAGGGTATCGATGTAATGGTCACGGAACAGCATGTCTGGCACAAGGATCCGTTTAGCATACCAGCCGACACTAAAGTCGACATCGAGCTTGACCCCACAATTTACTTTTACGACAACGACACACGTTCCGTGAGCTCTGATCAGCGTCAATGTGTGTTTGATGTTAGTTTTCTTTCTGTTTTCCTCTTCACTGTTTGTAACTAAAGTGCGATCCGATCCTCAAAATTTCACTTGAATAATCAATATTTAACTTTAGCTCTATTCTGCCATTTTATATGCATTACATCTGCTCGTGCTTTTGTATAGCTCGTTTTTCGAGGCCCTATATCGGTCAATACTTTTTTCAATTTATTTTTTCGCGTAGCACTTTTAAAAATGACCAAAAGTATTAATTTAATTAACTATTCATTTAAATGCCAACTGATAGCAAAACTATTTGTTATATAAGAGGTAATATTTCGGCATATCATTTTTAATACATATGTACACAGCTTTATCAATTTTTAATAAGACGCACTATTCAATTAAATGTTCAGTAAAAATTGACGGATGCTCAACTTGAAAATCAACTTATTTGTATTGCATTTTATAAGCTATTTAATCTGTTTGCAGGACGAGCACAATAGTCGCGACTTCAAATCGTTGGTGGGGTACATTTACATGATTGAGAATTGCCAATCGGAGTGTCATCAGGAGTACTTGATGCGCTACTGTAATTGTACAATGGACTTGCTTTTTCCGCCGGGTAAGCACGTTCCGTTTAACCGCAATACAAGACTTGAAACTCTGTCCTTGCACTTGCAGGCCAGTTTCGGTCGTGCCGCTCTCAGGACTTGTACTGCCTGGCCCAACACAATGGTGCGTAGTAGCAAACTGTGACTTACTATCATCCCAGAGTGGTCAAGTCCCCTTCTGAATGCACATTTTCACAGAGAGGTTGCTATACTCCCATCAACCGGGCGAGGAGCGTTTAGTGCGCAACAATTATGAGGGTATGGAATGTAAATGCTTTCGCAACTGTTACTCGCTCAACTACATCAACAATGTGCGTCCATCTTTTCTGTCGCCGGAAGTGGTCGGCAATTCATCATATGTGGACTTGGATGTGCACTTCCGCTTTGAGACCATGATGGTCTATCGCACCAGTTTGGTCTTTGGCTGGGTCGATTTAATGGGTTAGTAGTTGCCAATGAAAAAAAATCAAAGTATAAGGAAAAGTCAGTGATTGAGTTAACCACTTCGTAATACTCTTTCACTGGCAATCACTCACAATTCAATTTATATTTGCTTCTTATTGTGGTTTAAATTATTACTTTTGAACTATTTTAGTGACTTAAATTATCCGCACATTTAATTTGTAGCAAAAGCACTGATAACAATGCAAATAAAAAATATATTTTCTTTCTATACTTAACTCTCAAATTAAATTGTATTCTTTTCTGTTTCAATTTAAAATTATGCTTTTTATAATTTATTTTTTATATGTAAAATTTAGAATATTAATTCTTATCAATTTTATATTTAAAATGTATTTTGTAAAAGTATTTAAGTTTTCATATTCATTTCGACATGTGGAATTGACAGTTAATTAATGACTGCCTGGTATAAAATACTATTTTTTTAACAGTTAGTTTTGGTGGCATTGCCGGACTCTTTTTGGGCTGCTCGCTCATTAGCGGCATGGAGCTGGCCTATTTTGTGTGCATCGAAGTGCCCGTTGTTGGCCTTCTGGGCTTGCGTCAACGTTTCCTAGCCAAGCGACGCATGGATATGTCAGTGAACACGCCCACATTGAAACTACGATCGGGTGTGCCCAACCAGCTGGAGCATTACATAATGCAGCTAAAGACGGAGCAGGCGCCACAGAAATCGACAGCCAATTTTCAAAACTGGCAACGCCATACGTTCGCCCGTAAACATGTTATTAGCAAATGAATAATGTTCACAAATAAAACAAATATTTGCGTTAAATTGGTGCGAGCTTGAGGTCTAAACAAGTGGCTGCCAGCCAGCAGCCGCAGCTGGCAAGCCAACAAACAAATTGTGCTCATTATTCAGGCTCTCACAGCCAGGACGGCCACCAAAGACGACCTGGTCTGGGGGAGGCCTGTTTTAGAGCTTGGGGTTGTGGGTTCGTTCGTTCTGGCCGCACGTTGACAGCTTCATTGCCAGACATTGTTAATCAAAATTGAGGTTAAGTCGTGCTCCCAAGCGCAACTTTTCCAGTTTATTGAGACATGCACTTGACTTTCTAAGAGGCGAGTCGGGCCGAACCAGGAGCCGTGGTTGCCTCAGAACCCCTTTGCAATTAAGCATAGTTTGTTTGCTTGTGGCTGTTGTGCTTGTTGTCTGCGGTGCTTGTGGTAGGTCAGGCTGTCATGATAGCCGGGTCCCAATTGGGGCCCTTTGCGATACCCGCTTGGCTTTAAGTTCACATAATTTACCCTTTGCTATGTCAGCGGAGGCGTATGTGTAATTTTATTTACACAAAAAAGGCAGCAGCGCGCACTTTAAATGCATAAGCCACATGAATTGTGAGTTGCACGACCAAAAAGGCACAGCAGGCAATAATTTTTCATTTCAATGTCGCGACAGCATTTATATATGTGGCACGGGGCGTTTCTGGGTTGCATGTGGGGAATGTGAGTGTGACGCATACCTGCCACAAAACGAGCCTCAGACTGTTGACAACATGTAAATGTTTGATTAGGGCTATAAGTTGCTTGAATGCGCTGCAAGTGAAATACGAAATATAATGCTGAGTTCGACGATAACAAAATCTAAGTTAAACAAAATACAACAATTTATATGTTGATAGCAATTAAATGTAATCGGACAACTGAACTGTAAGTGACACTTTGAAAAGTCTTAATGTTTGTATAATTTTAATAATAACGTTACAAATGCGACATTCTCCTTTGGACGCTGCAATAATGTAAACAGCAACTCACTGGTCGAAATTCAAAGTAATATTTTGTGTAACCCAATCAGATAGAGATAAAAAGAGATAGAGATAAGAATTATATATAAACTATCGCAATCACATTTATTTATCATCTGTTATAAAATTGATTTATTTATTACTATCCCGAGTATTGAAAGGTCGGGAATGCTATAAAGCACACAAATATATATGCCACACACGCCTTGCCTCCATATCCAACTGGCAGGCCACAACATTTTTGCTGTGCAGCCAAGCAAAAAAAAAAGAGATTTTTTAAAAATGTACCCACATTGAACTTATTGAAATTCAATGGCTGCATGCACGAAAATAACTGTAATTGATTACCAAATTAGTTGCACACGAGCAGTCATAAGTCAAGAACAAATATGGCCAACGACTTTTGACTATGTGGTACTATAAAATATTATCACAATTGATTTATGTCAAGCGAGGAAAATGTACTCAATGCCAACAAAGGGAAAATAACTGAGTTGGCTGCCAGGCAGGTAAGCCATCACACATTCACTCTGTCATTCAGTCAGTTAGTCAGTCAGTTGGCGAGGTAATTCGAAGTTGTTAAAATATTTGCGCTGTCAGTCGTTATTTGGCGTAGTTGCGCTCAACTTGTCACATTGTGTTGGCTGCAATTGAAGGCAAATGCAACGCGGCAACGCAAGAAGAAAAAGTTTACCAAAGGAAGTCTAATAAATGTCAAAAGCGCCTTTCAAGTTGGCTCAACGCCAAACGGCGGCTGTCAAAATGGCGACCGCTTAACATATTCATGACATAATCTGACATGGCGGCAACACATGGGTCACAAAACATGACACAGATGTCGACTGCAGAACTTTTGACAGTTCGCGCTTGACGAATGGGCTTTCATTTTATTAAAATGTTCGCTAATGTTAAGTAATTAGAGAAATTAAAATATGAAATTTAATATGCAAATGATGTACAGTTGACGTGCCAGTCAAGAGTTGGTAAGTTTGTAATTTATGCCAACTACAGTTGCCCCCAAGCACATTTATGCCTAATTGATTTACGGATAACAGCCGCCAGAATGGGATACACATCTGTTATTATACACATGCGTTTGAATATGGCTGCTCTGGACTTGGCCGTCCATAATTGCAAGCACTTGTTAGTTAATTAAAAATGCAAATAAGACTGCTGCTTGTCCATTGAAACTTTGGCATCCACTGGCTCATATGTGTCCCTGTCGGAACGTTAATCGAGCGCGTCAGATTTCGCAATTTAAACTTTGCCCATTGCCAGACAACATGAAAGTTGTATCCCGGAACCCCCAAATACACAAGCAAAACATGCAATATATTGTTGCATACAATCAGGCGCCAGTTCTGGGCACAATGGAGGACTTAATGCTGTTGTAAATTTTAGCTTTAAAAGTTCAAGTTTAAAGACTGATTGAAAATATTAATAAATGTGAAAGAATCATAGAGAAAGAATTATTATTATGAAGTAACAATATACGAGTATATGTAAATAATATAAAGAATAATTTTTAATTCATTATCCTTACATATGAAAATCAGTATTTTAGGAACGGATAATAAACAAGATTCCTATTTAATCTTTTTTCAAGTATTTAATATATGCTTACTGCGTTTGTGTACAGAGTATGAACTATAATTAAAAATATTACCACGTTTATTATCAGTGATAAAAACAACAATTTTCAACGACGTATACGAAAAAAAAAATTAAAAAACTTTAAAACAAAGCACCAAATCTGGACACCTGCAGTTCATTGTTGTTGGGGGCCACAACAATTAAACACGGGTTTCAGCTACCAGGTGACGCTGTAAAATGGCCACCTTACGGTCCTTTGTTGGCCAGCACCCATTTTGGATAGTCGAAACTCGCCAACTGTTGACCAAAAGTAGTCGGAAAAAGCGTTGACGTGCACCGGGTCGATGTTAATGGTGTGTGTTTTGTAGCAGATAAATGGCAGTTAATTACCTTGGTTAAATAAAGTAAAAGACTAAACTCGCCAAAAAGTAAATGCTTAAATTCCTGCTGACTCATGACGCGCAACATATAATGCCCGAATTTTGTTAAGTATTTTGACAAAGTCATCTGCAAAAAACTTTTAATTAAAAATGTCCCCAAAAATGTGTATGTTAGGTGGATTCGGAGAATCCCTTGAGGTAATGACAAGCCAAAATCAATAGCCTTAAGGCACACTAACAAGACGACAATAAGTCTTTCGAATTGCGACTAACAAGCAAAAGACACAGGGCATACCGACAAGTATTTGACCTTATGATAACGTCGATAAGTTCCACATCTTACCTGGGCAACATGGCCCAATTATTTTGCTTCAGTGGAGCTGAAAATACGACACACGCCCAGCCACAGGATTTAATAAGCTACCCGACACTAGACACTGGGGGTATCTATGGCAACACACAAGTCGTGCGTCATGCTCCGAGTGTCATGAATAATTATGCAACCAGAAAGATGGAATATATGTATATATATACATATGTGTGTAAAAAAAAAACCGAAATAAATATACCTTTCAGTGCCGTTGACAGTATTTATTTGCAACTGGCCTTCAATAAATAAAATTAATTAAACCTAAATATATTTTCGTACTTTGAATTATTGGCGGATACTTGGTATTTAATTAAAAGAAGTGAAGAAGAGAATAGAACAAATATGCTATGCTCATGGTGAAATCAAGGCTCATGCAACAGCTGATGTACCCGTTGGCAACAATATCATAGCAAGCACACATGATTTATGATATGTAAGCTGGACGAAAACAACTTCGCTTATGCTTACGTACTTCAATTGCCATCCATCAAAAAGTCTCGAGCTGCTCGAGAACCTGAGCGAACACAGCGACATCAAAAGCAACCACCGACCGCAAAAGTAGAAACCACACAAAAATGTGCGCCTTGCTGTTTCTATTAAAATATTATTAAAAGCTGAAAAGAAGGGCGTGCTGTCGCGTTGACAATTCGATTGTTCCATTATTATTGCATACTTTGTGGCATATTTTGAGCTTATGAGCAGGCACTTTCGGCAACCTTATCGGCTTTGTGCTGACGGATTTAGTTGATGAAGCCCGGCTGCACTTTGATGTCGCACAAAAGAGAATTGCAGCCAAATCTAAAGCAGACGACTTTTGCCTTTGAAATATCGCAAGCAATGCTCCCGTCCAATGAAATATCAAGGACATCTGTTACAGTAAGAAAAGAAATGCTGGCGACCCAGCATCGTATCTGCTAGTGTGTGTGTGTGTGTGTGTGTGTGTCCCAATGGACGCTAGATTAACTCTTATTTCATGCAGACACACTCAGAAGCAAAGAAAATAGAAGAGACTGCTAAGAGGATGGGAGGCAGAAGCAGCTAGGAAATTGCACAATAAGCCAAAGAGCGGAAAGTTGGAGTTGTAATGCCCGGCGTTCAACAATAAAATGCAAATGTCACTTTGAATGTTTCCTTAGGCAATAAATACAGGGTTATCAATTTGACTGTGTGCCCAACAAAATTGAATCTAGTTTTAAAACTGCAAATCTAACCATATTTTTACAATTTGTGTTCAACTAGTTAAAAAATGTCTATGTTATAATTAAATATATTCGGTTTCATGAAACCTTAGATTATTGTTTTCACTTATTTTCTTTAGATTTGAATCTTTTATATCATCAGTTATATCACCCTGTAAATTGTAAAGCATACGGAAAACTGTTCACCAGCAATTTCCTGCAACAATTTTTCTCAACTTTTTTAGCCGGCCAAAGATTAAAGGCTTAGAGCACTTCAATTCGAATACGATTGCCTTCGCATAAATCACACACCTACGTCAGCAAAAGTTTTTACTACTACTATGCGTAAACGGTGCCCTTGACATTTTTGCTAAATGATGATGATGTTGAAATTGCGAGTGTGAGTTTTGAAGACAGTCGCTGACATTCTGACATTCTGAGCGTGCCTGGCAGCCAGACAAACTTTGATCCACTCAGTAGTTGAAGGACTCGAATGCAACAGCTATTAATTTTGCATTGCTGCATTCGTGCGGATTTTGTGGCATTTGTGACTGCCATGAAATGAAGTTATGCGCTGGCTACCTGTACCCCTGTTCCCCTGTTCCCCTGTTCCTCTCTCTCCGTGATCCACTGCTGCCCCCCTTTCACTCCAGTCGCAAATATCAGCTGAATGTGTGCTTTGTCTAGACAATGTCTGGCTGGCATTATCAACATATTTATATGAAATTTAATCTAATAAAATTGTCAAATATACACGCACCGTTTTCCCTCTTGTTATGGTGCTTCCTTAAAGTGGTCTTCTTTATTGACCTTAAACTTACTCGCACCAAGGCAAAGCTTTTGAATAATTCACAAATATATTCAGCCAAATAAAAAAAAATACTGTCAACGTCACCGCTAACGGCACCACCAACATTAATACATAATACAATTTATGATTTTTATAGCTGGCGCACTGAGATTTCGCCTGCCTCACTTCATCTCTTCTCCCCTCTTCCTCACGCAACATCAGAACGGGCATGCCTGTCAACTTAACGCGTGTGTTGACAGTTTCTTCTTGGCTTTCCCTCCCTCTATTTAATTTTCCAGCCATTTTTTGTTTGCTTGTGGCACCTTAAAAGCAAAAACCGTAACCAAAACCAAAACCAACGTTGCACGCTTTCAACTTTCAATGTGCTTTGCATTTCTAAATAGTTGACGCCAGTCCAGGTAAAAAGCCGAAAAAGGAATCAAATAAGATTCTTAAAGCTGCCACCTAGCGACTGTGTTATACTCTGTTCTTAGTTGAGGCAATATTTTTCAGTTTTGCACAAATTTATCAGCAGTATTAAAAGTAGGTGACTGAACGCTGCGAATCTACATCTGAAGAAAGAGGTAAACAATTATTGACAAACATTATATTTGTAATTTAATACAAATATCTTTATAGGAAAAAAAAAACAATAATAATTTGGTAATAGTGACGATTCCCTCATCAAACAGAGTATAAAAAAGTATAAAAAATAACTGTCCCTTAGTGTTGGTTTTTTTGTCTAGTCGGTGAGGGCTACAGAACCGGCAGGCACGTGGAGCACGACTGTCGCCGGAAAGTTAATTTCGCGCTGTATTTATTATTTATGTGCATTACTTGGGCGCTCTTAAAAGATTTTCACTTAGCGCCACCGGCTGTGGCAGCTTTTAGAGCAGCAAATGATTTATGGACGGTTCTGAATAGATTTGAATACAAAGATTAGTTAACAGCTGAAAAGTCTAAAATAGTATTCCTAATCAAAACGATCGTGTCGGCCTTATCAAGGCAAGGCATAAATCCATAATCTTTTTTCGCATAATAAAGTAATCAGATTAAAATTTAGTCATCATTAAATTTCCATTTGTTCTGACGTAGCTTCAGAAAAGATAAGCAAAAATGTTATATAACATTTATAATAATCTAAACGGGCTTGCTCTGTTATAACATTACTTAGTGTATTGACTTAATAATGTTATTTTACGTTAGAATGATCTAATAGTGTTATTGTTTAGTAGCATTATAAAACTAAGAGATAAGAACACAAGCAAAATCCACTTTTCTTGATACTTGCAAATCTGTGTTCCTGTGCTCCTAAAACACAATTAAAATCAAATTTAATTAATGCTAGATGCAGGCACACTCGAATTTCAATTTGCCAATGTGCGGCTTAAAATTTTGTTTAACGTCTTTGCCTAATTGGATTTGCACCTTAAATGGGTTAATGATGGCTGTCAGGCGAATGAATTTTCTGAAGCCTGCGAACCGATTGTCTGCTGCTTAAATTCGCATTAATTAACACTCATTTGGCTGCTGCTGAGCGAAGTGCTTTCCAATCAAAGGCAAATGGCGATGGCAAAGGCAAAGCCAAAGCCAAAGCCAAAGCCAAAGCCAAAGCCAATGTCTACGTAGGTCATACGCCCCATCGGATCGGATTGCGATCCAGTTGGAAGCTCAATCATTTAGCAAATTTCGTGCGTCTGTCTTTGGGCGACTGGTCTGCAGTTGGAGTTTGAGTCCAAGTATGCTTGAATTTGCTTTTAATTAGTGCTCAATTTTGGGAAGGGAAGCCAGTGGGCACAGCTTGTGCTTCCATCTGTCTCGCTGGATGGTGGGCGAACAATGCGTCAAAGTGTTGTATGCAAATAAGCAACCAGTCGGCAATTGTGAAAGGCAACGTTGGCGTCTACTGCGTCTCAAGCAACAGCCCCCCACAGCTCCTAAAAGCTCCGCACACCGAATGTTGCAAAATGACGCTCTCTGGGCGGACATGTTTGATTGCGAGTGCATGTTGTGCATGCAACATGGCAAGTGACCGACCACAAATGCAGCTGGAGCTGGTTTTGTTGTTGTAGCTGGAGCTCGGGTAAAGCCTGTCAGAACATGCGCTGCATATTAAATGTACATATTCACAGATGACTGATGGGTGATGGCAAACGGCAACCGGCAAACGCAACTCAAGTGCAGCTCAAAGTGCGGTCAGAATACGAAATGTTTGAGATTTGTTTAATACTTGCAAAGCCTCGCATATCCTTCTCACATAGGATCTACAAGAACTGCTAATGCATTCATAAGTTAGCTAAGTCTACATTGATTATACGATTGAAAAATGAACCTGTTGCACTTATGTAGAAATACATGTACACGATCCGCATGAGAGCCACACATTTAAATTTATTAAAAATCTCAATGACAATCTACATATAGTGTGATTGCAGCATCTCTGTCTGAAAGTAATATGATATAAATCTCATACAAAGGACATTTATGCCAACACATTAGTAGCCCGTCTTACCCCATAGACCAATTTCATTTAATGTCGTCCATTTACAATGACATTCAAAGCAAGTTAAAATGTATAAAAACTGTAATTAAACTGCAATTTCACAGCGACGACTCCGTTGACATTTGCGGAAATGAACTCCACAAAAGCGACAAGAGAAGTTTACGTTGATGTCTACGACGACCTCAAAAGCAGCAAAGTCACAAAAACATAGAGTGAGTCCACCGAGGGGAAACTTCACTGAAGTTTGTCAATTTTCAAACAAAATTATTTAAAAACTACTTGCGAATGAAAACTAATATTTTTTAAACTTTACTCCAAATGAAAGTAACAAACATCGCACTGATTAAATGTTATCATCGAGCTCGATTTTGATGCCATGAGACTTATCAAATGCATTCTTATCAAAAAACATAAAATCATGGAATGAGGAATTTTAATAGTACGGTTAGATAGTAAAAGACTTCAAGCATGGTTCGCGTATCATTGGCAGTGTTCACATCCTTAATAACAATTCGTATATAACTTGTGCGTAAAGGGCATAGGAGACATAAGGCGAGCGCGTGCGCCTTTTTTTTTCATTAAAATCAAAAGTATAATTAAATTCTTGGAGCTCAGAAGAGCTGACCAAGCGAATGTCCGCCCCCGGGACCTGCCTCCACACACCGCACACATGCTGGGAATTTGTTTGTTATGACAGCACAAAAACTGTAAATGGGATACGTTGTTCTCAGCACTGCGTACATGTCAAGGGACATGGGAAAAAGGACTGAGGGATGCTCAGTGACTCTGACCATTAGACAAGTACTACATGGCATATGTTTTTAATTTGTTGTTTTTAGTTCAAATAACTGCTAAATGTCGTATGCTTTTAATGAAGTGAACTGTACATATAACGGACACCAGTGGTATACGGAAATACAAACATCCGCTTTTGGCAACGCGAATTTAGTCGCAGTTGAATTGTGGCCAAGTTTCACAATAATCAATAATTTAAGTAACTTCACTAGAGCAGAAGAATATACAATATACATATACATATACATATAGACATAATATGGCAGTCAGTCAACGGCACTCGTATAGATTTATGAGCCAAGTCAACAGCAGAAATATAAAAATCAAAAGCAGAATTCAGTTCAGTCAATGACATTGTTTAAACTTCACAAATGCCATTTTTTATCAGGTACACAATTACACACATATATATATGCATACAGATAAACTTTATATATTCATATGTATATACATATATTATTTCCCTTATGTTTTATATTCAAATAATATTATGCATATTAAAATCGTTATAAAATATTTGAAAATTCATATAAATAATAGCTAAAAATAAAAAAGGGAATTCATAATTAATTTTTTTAAAAAATAACAATATATTATTTTTCACAAAATGTCAATAGGAAGGTAAAACAATAATAAAAAACATTATGAATGATATAATAATAATTAGTTGACGTGAAGTAGAAAATGTTTTCTATGTGTACATATACATATATAATATAACGAATAACTATTTATATACCAGACAACCATCGCTTATCTGACAATTGATAATTGTTTGTGTTTGCTTCGTATTGTTTTATTTGTGCTTCAAATGTTAAAAAACGGACACACTTAATATTGTTTGCCAAGTGAGGCATTGCCCTGTTGCCCCCAAACCTCTGTGTCTGTGTTGCACTTTACCAGCCGTTTGAGTTGATCTGATGTCCTGTGCAGCTACAGCAACCACATGTCCTGCAGGGCAATTTCTGTTTCCATTGTATTGCATTTTCCTAACTGTATTGGGCTTATCTGCAGCCTTACACAAGCCCCAACCAAAACAAGACAAGATTTATTTACTGTTGCCGAGCAGAACTACTATTAGAAAACAGCATGCCCATCTATTTAAACATATCTACAAACATACACAAAACACTCGCACACACACAGCATTTAGGAGATGCCAAAATAAAAGGCTTTAGAAAGGGAGCTGCCAACAAATGTATTTCACGTTAAATTTGAATATATTGCCACAATAACCACAAATATTTCGCTCAAGCATTTAATTTAATTTCATTTCCATTGTCAGTTGTGTTTAGTTTTGATGCGATTTCAAACGCTGGGCAGCTATGGGGCATTGTAAATCTGAGCAACGCAAATAAATCAGCTTTATTACGGGGCCCGCCATATTTACAGCTGAGCAGAGCAGTTCATTTGACTTATTGTTGACAAGCTTTTAAATAAATTGAATTTACTGACATCAACGTAGCAGCAAACCTGCCAGCGAGAACTGCCAACATGGCCCGCATGGACAACTCGTGCTAGGACTGAACATTGAGCGCTCACACTTGGCAAACATTTGCCAAGGATTTACGACTGTGGCCTGCCCGACTGGCACTTGGCGCTAGCTGCTCCACTCACCTGGTCGTGTGTAATGCCAACAAACTGCAAATTGCTACAAAATCACTTAACTGTAAATTTTTATAGCATCTCTTACGCCATGTGAAAATCCAAAAGAAAACAATGCCAATGGGTATGTGAAAAAAAAATGTTATCTGCGAAACGCTTTTTGCACAATATCGCGAGTTGTCATTTTTAAATAAGGGAATCGGACTCAAAATGTATTTTCGTCTATATTTATACGCATGCATTTCCTATAACAATTCAGTAATATTTATTTCTAAATATTTTAAACTTTTAATATTTAAATATTTTAAACTGTAAGTTAAAACAAAAAACCATTTAATTTATAATACAATTGTTATTTAAGTTGCATTTTAGGTATTCAAAATATTTACATGAGCATTTTCTAACCAAGGGACACAATATTTTTGTATTTTTTTGAGAGAGACCTACAAGTAGAAATAATATCTGGAATGTACTTGAACAAAAATAACTTGCTCGTGGCGCATATCTACCTCTCTCTCTCTTTCTCTGCCCCTCTTCTTTAAACGATTCACTCTGTAGGGCAAGCAGAAACAATTGTCAGGGCCATCGTCACTCAGCGCAGCCATTTTGTTGTTGCCAGTTGCCAGTTACCAGTTGCCAGTTAAGGGCTCCATTGCGTTTTATGATATTGTGAGCATTGCAAAGCGTTTGACTGTTTCGCTCGCTTGTTTCCAGGTCGCTTACTTGGCCTTTCTGTGGCTTTACGGCTATTTTACATTAAATTGCAAATGAAATGGGCAAAAGGAACCCCCAAATATGGGAGAATGGGTGTCATCTCCATTGTGCATTGTTAAGCTGGAATTTTAATTGAAGTTTTTCAACACATATGTACATATGTATGTGCGCATGTGAAGGGTTCTGCGTATGCATCTGTCTGTTTGGTTGTGTGCCATATTAAAGTGTTAAATAGCACATGTCTGTTTGTTTGCTTTTCGTTTTTTTTTTTTTGTTTGTTCTTCTTTTCTGGTCGTCATGCTATGCATATCAAATGAATGAGGCCACCCTCTCATTTAAGGGTCTACATCATTACATCTGGAAAATGACACCTGAGATTGCACGAAATGAGCGGCAAATATAATGGGTCAAGCAAATGGACTTGCGCAATGGAATGTGGCTTTAATAGTTAACAAAGGCAGCTGTTGTTTCAAAAGTGGCTGGTTGAGACTGCTTGCCTTAGATATCTGCAGGTTATTTGAAAGAATGCCATTTCAGAGGAATGTCAAATTGTCTTTAAAACAATACGCCTAATATGTCTACATTTCAATAAGACAGCTCAATGCAGTCCAATTCTCTTTAAAACTTAATGTATACCTTTAAGTTCATCAAGTGAACTCAATTGAATAAAAAAAATCAATCAACCACTAAATATCTATTATAATAAAAAAGTATAACCACATTACTTAAAACTATCTTCAATAAAATGAAATAAAGTGTTTAAGATAAAATATAGTTCAATTTATTTATTTATAGAGTAAAGTATAATTATTTTACTTAACTCAAAATTTAAGGCTTCAAATTTTCGGAAACAAGTATAAAAGCCAGAGACTTACTTACTTACTTCGGGCGCCTCGATTGCCCAGTTTATAAATAAACGATTAGGCACCACGCGGCGTGGAACATTTGTGTGGGTTCACAGGCAGCTATTAAGAGCCACTTACTGCTCCTTTGGCTAATCGTCAAAGCGTGTATAGGTCCATGGGACCTTTTTACTTGTGTCTAATCTTTTATTATGCTCTTTTTGCGTTGGTGAACCTTTTCCACCTGACCACAAAATAAGCATTTAATAACCACATGGAACTGAGAATTGTCTGCCTACCTATTTGGGGCTTAGGGCGCTTGTCCTTCCACATGCTTAACTAATGTATCAAATTTGCCAAATTACAAAAGAGTTTCCGTTTCCGGCAATTTTGCCGGCGCCCAAACTAAATATATGTAAGGCTTGTAGCTTTGGTTTGGTCCAGAAACTTACGTACGATTGTTACAGGTTGCCAACTTGGCCTTAACCCTTGTGTCACTTAATCTCTTTCCCTGTCTGTCTGTCTGTCTGTCAGTGTTTCTGCCTGTGTGTTTGTATCAAGGGCCGCGGGCGCGTTTGTCTGCAAAGTTTGGCTTGCAAATATCATTGCCTACCTAGCGGCGACGCTGAGGCAGCTTAATCAAATATGCATGCAACGGCATTTCTTTTTGTTTACCACCGCACACAGCTGTGTGTGTAATAAGTGTCATATTTTTCGCTTATCCGGAGCCACCGACTTGCCCCGTAGCAACAACAACAACTACTTCAAATGTCAGTTAATAAATTGCAAAACGTTTTTCTGCGAATCGACAAACCGACAACTTAACAACCCAGCAACCAACTGCACTTAATGTCAGTGACACACACATAACTCCCCCTCTTACCACAAACAAGCGCAACTGAGGCGCTGAGTTGGGAGCTCGAGCCCAGGGCAGACAATGAAGTTGCCGCTGTTGACATGAAGCGTGACGAGAACAAGTCCTGCGACCCCTGCAACTTGATCCTGTTCTGTGTGCCACAGACATTTACAAATAAACAGCGCTAAATTATAGGTGCCTGGTGGGCGAATGTCGAGAACTGCTGCACCTTTCTGCTCTCTCCACTTGTAAATAATATGGAGAGCTACACCTGCTGACGATGTCGTCGCCATAGTCTAACTTTTAACTACAACAACAGTAGTCACTCGCATACCAATTACAGCAGCAACAAGCAGACGAAAAACTTATCTATATAACATCGAAACTTGTATGATCTAAGCGAAAAAAATATCTATAGCAAATTATGACGACAAATTATAGCATAAGTAAGTATTGTATGAGTTAAATGTCATTAAGAGCATTCGATAAAAAGTAGAAGCATATCACTCATAAAAGATTAAGCTGAAGATTTAAAAAAAAAAAATTATATACACATTGAATCTGTATTTTAAAACGTTTTGTTTTAAAAAAAAAGTTAATATTAACTTTAATTAATTATAAGACATTATTAACTATAAGACATTTACAAAAGACTTCAGATTTTTTAATAAATTCAACATAATATTTATTTAGATTGATCCAAGTGTATCATAACACATGACTTAGTCAGGTGTTACACTCTCCAGGAGTCTAACAAAGTTCGAAGCACGTTACAAAGCACAAAGTTCAAGTTGACGACGCTGAATTGCATTTTGGCAGGAAGTACAGGTAAAGTTAGGTGCAACTCCAGCGCAGGGTTCGCAACAGTTTGCAGGTTGGAAAATGTTAGGCTGACATTGTTGCAATTTTTATTGATGATGCCACTGTCAAGGCCAACAATAAGACAGTATACAAGTACAACTGATGTTAATTGCAATACACGTTAATTGCAAACGCATTTCGATCTTTGGCAAAAGTTTTTCAATTAAATTTATGCTGCAATCAATGCCGAAGCCGTAAATACTTTGAAGATGCGTTGACAATTAATTGCATTGCATTGCATTCAATTCACTCACATAATAAGTGGGCGTACTATTGAGGACATGGAGACGTAGCATGCTACCTGAAAACTTCTTTTCGCCAAGTTTTCTTTGCCTGACACGTTGTGCGAAAACTTTTCACAAAAACTTGTTTCTCTTTATGCTTAGTTGCGAAATTATCTCTTTGTATTGGGCTTCTCGGTTTTGGATGCATTTAGATTTGGTCAGTTTTTCCTCCAGCCAGGTTAGCACAGAATGCTATAAATTTAAACTTTACCGACAAGGTGTTATTTTTTTTTTATTTTTTACTGCAAACGTCAAGCTGTTAGTGCAAAACAATGAACTATCTTTAATGCATAACATTGTAAAGAGACATTAATGGAGCTTGGATATAATGCACATATATGGGAACTGCATTTATGACACGAGTGATAGTTGAAGTTAGTTTGAATCTGAAGTTTGCTAAATATTATTTTAAATCCATTAAAAAAATATATATATATTTATCATTCATTGCTATATTTTGTGACATAATTCAGTCTTTGCAGAATATGAACTACCAGTTTAAAACTATGCAACAAAGTATCCAGCTGCAAGCTATTTAGCCATAAGCTCCTCATTAAAAAAAAAAAACATTATTTCTGTTTCTTGATTCGGTACTGATCAGTTCTGAGAGTAGCAGTTGCAGGCTCAACTTGGACGCCCTTTAGACGTTGTCACATTGCATGTCACGATGCCAGTAGCAGTTGGAATCGTTGCATGCGTCTGGCTGGAAATCCCTGATTTAATGGCGTGGAAAATTAGAAAACGTTTGCATTGGCGTCATGGACTGACCTCAGTCGGGGTGTAATCGTGTAATCGTCTGGCAGCTGTCAAACCGGCTGGCCTCGATTTCCAAGGATCGCAGTCACAGCTTAAATGCGTGGCATTTGGGACAATCGCAGCAATTTTGAACGGATGCCAAATTGCCTGCTTGGCAAGCGTTTGCTCAGGTGCTTGAAAAGTGCATCTAATGACTTCATAAATTAAAGCCGGAAACCTCACACACATACATACATACTAAAACTTTGTGTGTGTAAGGTTGTTGAAACTTTATCCAAATGAAGTTGAGAGGCTTTTTAGCAGCTTCGTGTGCATTTTTAATGAAGTTTGCCGCTGCGGTTTTTTGTTTCTACACGCCCACAGACACGCCCACATCTTTAGCGGTAGGTATTTACCAAAAGGCTCAAGTTTCGCAGCACGCTCCGCTTTATAAAAGACTTTGCAGCTGCGTCTCACTAATAAATGTGTCTGCTGGCAAGTCTACAAAGTGCTTTTAATTAGTTGTGTTGGCTTTCTGCAATAAGAATGTGTGCAAAAAAAAAACCAAAGTTAAGAAAAAAACATGAAAAACATGACACCGAAGATTACATACCCTTGTTGCATAGAGACAACTTGCCGACATCTTAATTTCTTTCACAGGTAGAAAGAGAGACTGACTAAATATATCTATGGTTGCATAGACTGAGCTAGAATCCCTGATACCTTAAGTGGTGTTTTTCAGTTGGTTACAAACTTTTACACAACATTTGAATACCCTCTGCAAGGGTATACGAACGGAAACAGGGGTTTTCGCTACTATTGTTTAACAAGTTGGGTGTGCATTTTTATTGAAAGACTGCTTGCAACTCCCTGTCTTCAAAAATGTTTCACAAATTAAAATGGCTTAAGTTTAGGTAACAGAAATTGAACGCAATTTCAAGTTTCCTATGCATTTAATTTGTATAATAAATAAATTATTAAGCATTAGTATATTTTTGTCACAAAATACTGTTGAAACTGTAAGCAATCCAAGTAGACAAAACACTAGAATAAGAAGTGATAACGTTGAAGTCGGGCATAACTGAATAAGTAATACCATCACAAGTGATACAGAACATGGTGGATGTAGCCAAGAAATATGAATCTTTGTAGAAGATTCCTAGGAATCTGCCATCGAAGTTTGGTTTTAAAATTGCAGTAGATATAGGCTTTTGGGGGTGTGATTGAGCATGGCCGAAAGATATTGAGTAGGAGTTTCCTAGAAGTCTACCTTCCTAGTTTGGTATCCTAAACTCTAAAATTGCGGAATATATATCAGAGGAGGTGGAATGTAATCTACCTTCCAAGTTTGGTAGAATTAGCTTTTAAATTGCAAACGGGTCTAAGCGTGGTCCAAAAACTAAATTTCTGGTTTCTTAAGAAACCGATCTTTGGAGAACATCGCCGACAACCTGCCAATCGAATTTGGTGACTTTGAATTGTGGTAAAATTTGCCCTCGTATGAACAGACAGCCAGCATGACAGACTTTGCGCACAAATCAATATACTCTTGATACTTTTGGTATCAGAGTATAACTAGTATCTGCTAATATTTTATTTGCCATTAATCGCCAGTTTTAAATGAAAGACTAGTATCGACTTTATCCGAAAACCTTAGAGAACATTTTTATTATTTTCAATATATATTCGTCTATTAAAATGATCTGTATTCATATCTCAAAGCACAACAATCTGTTGATCATTGTTAATTGACGCTTATCAATTTATTTGATTATCGAAATGTACACAATCTGCCGGTTTTTGTTTTCGAACCAGCACCTCGTATTTTTCATACATTTTCGGGGGAATAGACTCATAACGGATGTTACACTTTCTTTGCGCTAGATACAGGGTACCGATGAACACTGCGTCGTAGGTTCTTGCCCGGCAGATATAAACGCGATCGTTGGTAGAGCTCGTTCCAACAGAGACGGCATTATCCTCCATGAATCCATCAAAACTGCGCACCCATTGATAGCTGAGGGTTTCATTGGAAACCAGTACTTCGTAGGAGGTCGCTGTACTAGCGACTGCGTCGGTGTTAAATGTGACATATGCAGTTTCGGCTCTAATACGTGCTGGCACAACAGAGGCGGCATACAAGACGCGTCCCACGAAACTTCTATAGCCATCCGGATCAAAGCCGCCGAGAACAGCGTTTTCGGGGAAATTCTTTGACTTATTGGATTTGACCCAATTATCTGTATTATCGTACACTCCACAATGTATTGCGCCTAACAACTGGGCAAAAATCAGCGCAAGAGCCGTAAGTTTCACGGGAGAATACATTGTTTAAACTGTCCGGTAGTCGATTCAAAACTGTTGTGTAGACTGGACTCGAGTCTAGCATTTATATACGAATTTAATAAGTGCTGCAGGGAGTCACCTGCTGATAAGAGCAAGTGTTGTAAATCTATGAGTACAAGGGGGTTTTAAGATGTTGATGGAAGTATTGATTAGATTTTCGAAAATTTTGTAAAGATACTTCACTAAGCTTTTGTTAAGAATGTGTCACGTTTCGCTGATAAGCAGTACTGATAACTAATAACTAACTGGTAATCAATATATAGTCCCTATCTACAAAACTCAATTTATTGTTATAGGGAGTACCCTGATGACATTTTGACAAAAAATACTACTGGGTGTTTCTAATCTGATAGGATCTCAATTTGTTTTCAATTATTGAGGGTAGAACATATGCATCCGTAGAAAAAGGCATCGGCATCAATAGCACAATCGATTTAGCATTTATTTAATTTTGCTCTCATCTCAAAAATTAAGTTAACATACCTATTTACTTGTCTAACTCTAGTTTTTCATAAGAAAATTAAATTCTACTTGAATAGTTTGATGTTCAATTTTTAAAGGTTATTTGAAATATAAAATATGCAACATTTAACTAAATCAGTTGTAAAATTGCCTACAAATTAATTTCACATGAAAATAATGATCATTATGCATTTAGGCTGTTTAGAAAGCGCATCGTCTGAAGATCTGCAGTTCATGGGGCATGTACTGTAATTTCAAGATTCCGATAAATATAATTACTATGCTTAAATTATATAATGAATAAAATGATAAAAATAATATAGTTTCTACATAAAAGACTATTGAAAGTGTAAGTAAGTCAGTGGACAAAAACAATCAAATAACTAGTATCTCATTCTCTTTTATTAACCAATTATCGAAAGTTCTAAATGAAACCCAAGTAACCAATATTTCCAGACACCGAACAATTGCAGATAGCTAAAAACAATATATTTAAAATACTACTACACATTCTATTCTTTCATGCAACTTCTCGATTACTCAATCTCTCTGGAAGACAACCGTCAAATTGTTTTCCAAAAATAAATTGCATCAACCTTGATCATATTTTGAATAGATTTATTTATTCGTTTCTTTGAATTATCAGTATTTATATTTGTATACCGATTTAGGATTATTTATGATGCCCTTAGACAAATTAAACAAAATAATCTGTTGATTAATGTTCATTGAAGCTCATTCAAGCATTTAATAAGTTAATCTTATCAATTAATTTGATTATCGAATGGTATCCAGTCTATGTTATGTTTATGTTTTCGAACCAGCACCTCGTATTTATCAAACATTCTCAGGGGCAAATTCTCGTAACGGATGATGCATGTCCTTTGTGCTAGATACAATGTGCCAATAAACAATCCACCATCAGCTTTGGCCCGGCAGATATAAACGCGTTCGTCGGTAGAGCTCGTTCCAACACAGACGGCATTATCCACCCAGAATCCATCAAAACTGCGCACCCATTGATAGCTGAGGGTTGCATTGGAAACTAGTATTCCGTAGGCGGTCGCTGAACTAGCGACTGATTCGGTGTTAAATGTGACATATGCAGTTTCGACTCTAATACGTGCTGGCACAACAGAGGTGAGATACAAGACGCGTCCCACGTAATTTCTATAGCCTTGTGGATCAAAGCCGCCGAAAACAGCGTTTTCCGGGAAATTCTTCGATTTGTCGGACATGACCCAATTATCTGTATTATCGTACACTCCACAATGTATTGCGCCTAACAACTGGGCAAAAATCAGCGCAAGAGCCGTAAGTTTCACGGGAGAATACATTGTTTAAACTGTCCGGTAGTCGATTCAAAACTGTTGTGTAGACTGGACACGAGTCTAGCATTTATATACGAATTTAATAAGTGCTGCTGGGAGTCACCTGCTGATAAGAGCAAGTGTTGTAAATCTATGAGTAGAAGGGGGTTTAGGTCCTTGAAGAAAGTATTGATTAGATTTTCGAAAATTTTGTAAAGATACTTCACTAAGCTTTTGTTAAGAATGTGTCACGTTTCGCTGATAAGCAGTACTGATAACTAATAACTAACTGGTAATCAATATATAGTCCATATCTACAAAACTCAATTTATTGTTATAGGGAGTACCCAAATGGCATTAAATGATGACAAAAAATTCTACTGGGTGTTTCTAATCTGATAGGATCTCAATTTGTTTTCAATTATTGAGGGTAGAACATATGCATCCGTAGAAAAAGGCATCGGCATCAATAGCACAATCGATTTAGCATTTATTTAATTTTGCTCTCATCTCAAAAATTAAGTTAACATACCTATTTACTTGTCTAACTCTAGTTTTTCATAAGAAAATTAAATTCTACTTGAATAGTTTGATGTTCAATTTTTAAAGGTTATTTGAAATATAAAATATGCAACATTTAACTAAATCAGTTGTAAAATTGCCTACAAATTAATTTCACATGAAAATAATTATCATTATGCATTGAGGCTGTTTAGAAAGCGCATCGTCTGAGGATCTGCAGTTCATGGGGCATGTACTGTAATTTCAAGATTCCGATAAATATAATTACTATGCTTAAATTATATAATGAATAAAATGATAAAAATAATATAGTTTCTACATAAAAGACTATTGAAAGTGTAAGTAAGCCAGTGGACAAAAACAATCAAATAACTAGTATCTCATTCTCTTTTATTAACCAATTATCGAAAGTTCTAAATGAAACCCAAGTAACCAATATTTCCAGACACCGAACAATTGCAGATAGCAAAAAACAATATATTTAAAATAATAATACGCATTATATTCTTTCAAGCAAATTCTCGATTAATCAATCATATTACTGGAAGACAAAAGTCAAAATGTTTTCCAAAAATAAATTTTAAAAAATAAATTGCATCAACCTTGATCATATTTTGAATAGATTTGTTTATTCGTTTCTTTGAATTATCAGTATTTATATTTGTATACCGATTTAGGATTATTTATGATGCCCTTAGACAAATTAAACAAAATAATCTGTTGATTAATGTTCATTGAAGCTCATTCAAACATTTAATAAGGCAATCTTATCAATTAATTTGATTATCAAATGGTATCCAGTCTATGTTATGTTTATGTTTTCGAACCAGCACCTCGTATTTATCAAACTTTCTCAGGGGCAAATTCTCGTAACGGATGATGCATGTCCTTTGTGCTAGATACAATGTGCCAATTAACAATCCACCATCAGTTTTGGCCCGGCAGATATAAACGCGTTCGTCGGTAGAGCTCGTTCCAACACAGACGGCATTATCCACCCAGAATCCATCAAAACTGCGCACCCATTGATAGCTGAGGGTTGCATTGGAAACTAGTATTCCGTAGGCGGTCGCTGAACTAGCGACTGATTCGGTGTTAAATGTGACATATGCAGTTTCGACTCTAATACGTGCTGGCACAACAGAGGTGAGATACAAGACGCGTCCCACGTAACTTCTATAGCCTTCCGCATCAAAGCCGCCGAGAACAGCGTTTTCGGGGAAATTCTTCGATTTGTCGGATATGACCCAATTATCTGTATTATCGTACACTCCACAATGTATTGCGCCTAACAACTGGGCAAAAATCAGCGCAAGAGCCGTAAGTTTCACGGGAGAATACATTGTTTAAACTGTCCGGTAGTCGATTCAAAACTGTTGTGTAGACTGGACTCGAGTCTAGCATTTATATACGAATTTAATAAGTGCTGCAGGGAGTCACCTGCTGATAAGAGCAAGTGTTGTAAATCTATGAGTACAAGGGGGTTTTAAGATGTTGATGGAAGTATTGATTAGATTTTCGAAAATTTTGTAAAGATACTTCACTAAGCTTTTGTTAAGAATGTGTCACGTTTCGCTGATAAGCAGTACTGATAACTAATAACTAACTGGTAATCAATATATAGTCCCTATCTACAAAACTCAATTTATTGTTATAGGGAGTACCCTGATGACATTTTGACAAAAAATACTACTGGGTGTTTCTAATCTGATAGGATCTCAATTTGTTTTCAATTATTGAGGGTAGAACATATGCATCCGTAGAAAAAGGCATCGGCATCAATAGCACAATCGATTTAGCATTTATTTAATTTTGCTCTCATCTCAAAAATTAAGTTAACATACCTATTTACTTGTCTAACTCTAGTTTTTCATAAGAAAATTAAATTCTACTTGAATAGTTTGATGTTCAATTTTTAAAGGTTATTTGAAATATAAAATATGCAACATTTAACTAAATCAGTTGTAAAATTGCCTACAAATTAATTTCACATGAAAATAATTATCATTATGCATTAAGGCTGTTTAGAAAGCGCATCGTCTGAGGATCTGCAGTTCATGGGGCATGTACTGTAATTTCAAGATTCCGATAAATATAATTACTATGCTTAAATTATATAATGAATAAAATGATAAAAATAATATAGTTTCTACATAAAAGACTATTGAAAGTGTAAGTAAGCCAGTGGACAAAAACAATCAAATAACTAGTATCTCATTCTCTTTTATTAACCAATTATCGAAAGTTCTAAATGAAACCCAAGTAACCAATATTTCCAGACACCGAACAATTGCAGATAGCAAAAAACAATATATTTAAAATAATAATACGCATTATATTCTTTCAAGCAAATTCTCGATTAATCAATCATATTACTGGAAGACAAAAGTCAAAATGTTTTCCAAAATTATATTTGAAAAAATAAATTTGAAAAAATAAATTGCATCAATCGTATTCATATTTTGAATAGATGTATTTATTCGTTTATTTAAATTATCAGTATTTATATTTGTATACCGATTTAGGATTATTTATGATGCCCTTAGACAAATTAAACAAAATAATCTGTTGATTAATGTTCATTGAAGCTCATTCAAGCATTTAATAAGGCAATCTTATCAATTAATTTGATTATCGAATGGTATCCAGTCTATGTTATGTTTATGTTTTCGAACCAGCACCTCGTATTTTTCGAACTTTCTCAGGGGCAAATTCTCATAACCGATGATGCATGTCCTTTTTGATAGATACAACGTGCCAATTAACAATCCACCATCAGTTTTTGCCCGGCAGATATAAACGCGTTCGTCGGAAGAGCTTGTTCCAACAGAGACGGCATTATCCTCCCAGAATCCATCAAAACTGCGCACCCATTGATAGCTGAGGGTTGCATTGGAAACCAGTACTCCAAAGGAGGTCGCTGTATTAGCGACTGAGTCGGTGTTAAATGTGACATATGCAGTTTCGGCTCTAATACGTGCTGGCACAAGAGAGAAGGAATACACAACGCGTCCCACGTAACTTTTATAGCCTGCCGGATCAAAGCCGCCGAGAACAGCGTTTTCGGGGAAATTCTTCGATTTGTCGGATATGACCCAATTATCTGTATTATCGTACACTCCACAATGTATTGCGCCTAACAACTGGGCAAAAATCAGCGCAAGAGCCGTACATTTCACGGGGGAATACATTGTTTAAACTGTCCGGTAGTCGATTCAAAACTGTTGTGTAGACTGGAGACGAGTCTAGCATTTATATATGAATTTAATAAGTGCTGCTGGGAGTCACCTGCTGATAAGCGCCCTTGTTGTAAATTATTAAGTACAACGGGGGTTTAGGTCCTTGAAGGATGTATTGATTAGATTTCTCTTTAGAATACGTCACGCTTAGCTGATAAGCATTAATAATATTTATATGACAAGCTTTGAATATTGTACATGATTGTTCTGATTAACTGATTGGTTATCTACAATATGTAATAAAATATGCCGGTATTTTGACTTGAAGAAATACCACATGGGTGTTACTCATCAGAGCGGATTTAAATTTGTTTTAAAAAATGGAGGGTGAAATATTTGCGTCGGTAGATGAAGACATCGTAGTTGTATTTATTCGCTTATCTTAAAAATTAAACTAAGATTTACGTGAATAACTCTAGTTTCTTATTGGGCACGCACAGATAAAGTTAATAAAATGTAACTCATATATTAGTTGTGGCATTCCAAAAGTGCCTTTAATAAGTTATTTGAAATATAAAATGTGAAAGATTGTACAAAATGAAAACGGAATCAGTTGTAAAATTGCCTTGCAATTACTTTCGCATAACCAAAATGATTAATATGCATTATACGCATAAACGCATCCGCTGAGGTCCCGTAATCCTTGCCGCAGCTCTTTGTGCTTGCCTAACCACATAAGTAAAATGTGTCATAAAGGTTTGCTATGTGTGCTGCGATGCATGATCAAAATAGTTGCAAATTCCCACACAAAACCAGGTGCCTGCTGCTGGGACAGATGCGAAGGTGAAAACATTGTAGCTGGAAAAATCTGTCAAGCAAAAGTCAAACCCATAGGTCAAACCACAACACACCCGGCTTAGCCGGTTACATCTCTCTCACATACTCGCTCCTAGTTTTTGTGGCTTGCAAGCCGCATGAATATGCCATAACGGCTCTGAAGCATTTCAATCAAGATAACTTTAAACTACTTGAAGTGTGACAGACTTTTTTGTGTAGTACCAACTTACTGGCTGACGTCTCGACCATTTAATTTATGCAAAAATTAGATGGCCCAATGCTTCGTTGTCTTTGATCTCATGTCTTAAACTAAGTGAGAGAAACCTGGGGGCAGTCGGATGAGGTGCCTGGATAGACTATCTAGCTTGTTGACGTATCAACAATCACGTTTAAGTTCCAGCTAGGCGACATTTTTATTATTGTGTATTTTTGTTCCTTTTTGTATTGCGTTTTCTTTTTAGGCAGGCCATCAAAATCAGAGATTTCATTATACACGCACGCGTCACGCCGGAAACGGAAATGGCAAGCTGCAGACGGAAGTGTTTCTATCTGTGTTTGCTTAGTGTTTGTTTCTATTTATGTGTTTGTTGCTGACAATTCAATTTGAATGCCTCCTCGCGTGAATTTAAAGCCCTTTTACTGCATTATGCTCTAACCAGATTTGTGGCCATAGCCTAAGCCTGCTTAATCATAATTCAATTCACCCCTTCTCTCACACACAATTAGTGTACTATTTATGTGTGAAGGGCTGTCAATTTTGTTTTTGCGTATCAGCATTGTCACAATATTTATCAGAGATACTTACTTAATTTACGACTTTATTTATTTAATTTAATGTCACATTGCAAATTAGTGATTTCACGAGAATTCGCAAATTAGAAATATAGAAGATAGTAGCGTAAATAAAGATAAGTTAAGTTTCAGTAATTCACACTAGAGAGAACAGTGTAAAGTATGAAATTACAATAAGAATAAATAAAAATGATTTAAAGTGCTGCAGATTACAGAAAAGACAATCATTTCAAATACCATACGGCCTGGGCTTATTGTTTGATTTTGATTTTGCAAAAATAACCAGGGTGTTACAGCTTCGACATGGCAAAGATAACGATTCCTGGGTACCAAAATAATGCTTCCAGAAAATCAAGCTTACACAATCTTTATCAGAGATACTTACTTAATTTACGACTTTATTTATTTAATTTAATGTCACATTGCAAATTAGTGATTTCACGAGAATTCGCAAATTAGAAATATAGAAGATAGTAGCGTAAATAAAGATAAGTTAAGTTTCAGTAATTCACACTAGAGAGAACAGTGTAAAGTATGAAATTACAATAAGAATAAATAAAAATGATTTAAAGTGCTGCAGATTACAGAAAAGACAATCATTTCAAATAGCATACGGCCTGGGCTTATTATTTGATTTTGATTTTGCAAAAATAACCAGGGTGTTACAGCTTCGACATGGCAAATATAACGATTCCTGGGTACCAAAATAATGCTTCCAGAAAATCAAGGGTAAATTGTGATTTTTAATGAAGAGTTTACCGGCAGTAAACGCCCTTATCCAGCTGAAGCAGTTAACTAGGGGGTGCACATCCCTTTTTCACAGTCATAGACCAAACAATGCACTGATTTATGACACCTTGAAGTGCAGAAGGAAAATCGCATGTTAATTACGATTTGCCTCCATCTGTGGCACACACACTCACTCACACACGCAACTCAAAGCAACAGGAGGCAGAAAAAAAACGGTGCTCTATTTTAAAGTGCACAACAAGGAGATACTATATGTATATATTTAATGGATACGGCTTTTTGCACACAGTTCAACAACTTTGCTGTGCGCTTTTTAACACTTAGGGTATAGAAAAAGTGCAGCAACGGAATGTTGCATCTAGTGCTCTTGTATGGAGTTACACATTAATATTGGCTTGTCAAAACTCTTGGCCATAAGAAACTAGAAACCGTTTGCAAAGCTCACAAGCGCCACTCTCTACCTCTACCTCTCTCTATCTCTCTTTTCTCTGTATCGTGTCGTGTTTGCCACAGAAACCACATGCAATATACTCGCTGCCAAAAGGCAATGGCAACAGACCAAGCTGAAATGCAACACCGCCAGGCAATCAACTGGTGTTTCAGTTTCCATTAAGTCGACGCCACACACACAACTATTCGCATTACCCTTACCACACATACACACCCACACACACACTGACACACCCACCTGACAACGTCTCGAGTATTAGTGCTAACCAGAAGCAAAAGCAAACCACAGTAGACTGGACTGGACCAACTCCACAAGATTTGCCGCCAAAGCGCAACAAAAAATATCCCAAAACAAATGGAAAGTATTCGAGAGAGCAATGACTGCCGCTCACTGGAAATGTAACTGGAATGCATGGAAAGCTAAACAAATGTAAGCACCCCTCAAAACGGTGATGTCATTTGGGACCTTTTCACTACCCCTACTTATGTCAGGGGGTTGCTCTTGTGTACCATGCGCATACCTTGGCTTAATTGCTGTCTGACATTTATTGCTGCCCGGCGTGTCATTTCAGGGACAGCATCATGCACTCCTCGCCAGGATATCAGGCACACACTGTCCGCGCATATATCACAAACAGTCAAAACGGTGAGTTGGTAGTCCTTACAGTGATATGAAGCACAAAACGGACCAGTCCCGATAACTTGCGTGTCACTGACAGAAGCACGCGAATTGAGATTGAAAGGCCATAAAGATTGGTGATCCAATAGTCGGAGATTTATTGTTTAGAAGTGGAGAGGATAAAAGCCAGAAATATTGTGACATCCAATATTGGCCTTACAGACAGCTTATTCTAGTGAGACTTAATGGTTTTGGACATGAATTTTGTGCACTTGTGGTAATAAGTATGTTATAAGAAACATTTCAAGGCAAATAAGCAATAAAAACATTAAAAACTAAATATCTTAAGGGATTTTTATAAATTATTTGTTATTGCTAAATTCAATTAATAAACTAAAATATATTTAATTGCATTTAATATCATACTTTCAATATACAAAATTATAGTTTTCAGCAGAATTTGTAAAAATAAATGCTTATAAAATGGAGTTCTTTATGAATATGCAAACACAACGATGTTTTTTTTTTATATAAAATTGAAATAATAGTTATTTTCCAGATTTATTCGAACAAAAACATTATTAAATTTGATTCATAATAGATGTGCAAGCATATTGATGCATTTTTTATAAAACTTATTTTATTACCGATTGATCTTCCGGTTTTAATTTATTAGTGAGCCTTAAATAATATCAATTCAAATTGGGGAAAAAAAAATTAAATTAAATTACATTTTAAGTTGAACTACTGGGGAGAACTGGACATGCCAGGCAGTATTGGACAAACTGTAAGCCCAAAAAGAAATACATATCTCAATTTAAAAGAAACCTGAAAAAAACCTGAAAACTGTTAAATTGCCATTATTGAATTGGCACTGATAATTTTTGAGTGGTTCTAATGACGTTAGTCTCAACCATTGCATGCATTATTCGCTAGTTTGAAGAAAACTTTGTAAAAACTATTTAAAATGCGGCCAGCAATCAGGTTTTGCGAAATGAGCTGGTTGGAAAAGTAGATGCTAATATTGAGCAGGGCAAGATATAACAGTTGTACACAAATATATTCAGCGCAATTACAACTCAAATAGACAGCACGAATAGAATTAATAACACACTGCAAAAGCCAACCATTTGCATTATAAACATTTTTATATATGTATATATAAGCTTGTATGTTTTCATCCGCATATAAAAATGTTTATAATGTAAATGGTTGGCATAGAAAATAAGCTGCGATTGAATTGCCTGCTAGCGACCAAAAATGTTAGCCATAAGTGAGCAAAAATGTTGTGGGCTCGAGTTAAGCCAGAACATCGAAGCTATGGCAACGTAATGCGTTGGCTGGGATTAAAGCCAAACACGCGACCAGTCCAAAACATATGCCAATAATATGTGTATGTGTGTGTGGATGAGGGGTAGGCGGCAGCGACGGATCAGCGACAGTAGCACGCAAATGGTATGAACAAAAATAAACTGATAAGCGACAGCCTGAAAAAACAATAGCGCTCGGGGTGGGTGAGCTAAGTCTGAGGCCGGTGGACACTGGCAAATTATGCAAGGGCCGAGCCAAAAATATATGTTGCATGTGACGACAGCGACAAACAAATAAACAACCACAACGACGAGCCAACAACAACAACAACGGCCAACAAACAAACAAACAGACAAATAAACTGTCGCTCATTTTTGAGTCGATGGGCGAGGAACTCTATGGACAAATGAATGCGACACGTCGTCGGAGAGAAAGGGCTAGCGACAATGCGAAAATAGCTAAAGAGTGAGTGAGATAGAGCGCAGCATTCAGGCAATGGAAATCAATTATTCATGCGCTTGGCCACGCAGCTAAAAAGTATGCTAGGCATGCGACAATCCAATCCAATCCTGCCTCTCAATGGTATGCAACAGTTTTTGCAGCTGCCCAACAGACAAACGAAAACCAGCACCAAACCAATCCAAGGCTCCACTCCGACTACCCCTTTGCCTAGGATGATGATGACGATGGGCATTTGTTTGTGTTTGATTTGCGCCAACTGTGATTAAAGGGCAACCAGTTTGGCAGTCGACAGCGGAAGCGAGCTGCAACCCACGCGCTACGTGCAAATTAAGTTTAATTTAACAGTAGCCAAAACAACATGTACATCTTAAGGGGAGGACACATCGAAAATGTAATACCCTAATGAGAAAATAGGTTTAGTAGTAAGAGTCCCATTCAACATATACACAGCTGGTTGAAGCTTAAAATGAATCAGTGTTAAGTTCTATACATTTAATTAATACACTTTATGTCGAATAAATTAGCTTTATGCCTGATTTCATCAGGCTTAAGGTCATAAAGCAAAACGATTTGTTTTATAAATTTCTACTTTAATTTCCGGTTTCCTTCGCAGCTAGTTTGATAACTCTGATAACAGTGTAAAAAATAGCTGTTTTCTTTTGCTTATGAACATCTCTTTATAAATCTTTTTGTCTTTTCTTTTCCCCTTATAAAATAAAAAATATAAATAAATCTGTTTATTAATGTTCATATGCAATTCCACTCGCAATTTTATCAATTTATTTGATTATCGAAATGTACACAATCTGCCGGTTTTTGTTTTCGAACCAGCACCTCGTATTTTTCATACATTTTCGGGGGAATAGACTCATAACGGATGTTACACTTTCTTTGCGCTAGATACAGGGTACCGATGAACACTGCGTCGTAGGTTCTTGCCCGGCAGATATAAACGCGATCGTTGGTAGAGCTCGTTCCAACAGAGACGGCATTATCCTCCATGAATCCATCAAAACTGCGCACCCATTGATAGCTGAGGGTTTCATTGGAAACCAGTACTTCGTAGGAGGTCGCTGTACTAGCGACTGCGTCGGTGTTAAATGTCACATATGCAGTTTCGGCTCTAATACGTGCTGGCACAACAGAGGCGGCATACAAGACGCGTCCCACGAAACTTCTATAGCCATCCGGATCAAAGCCGCCGAGAACAGCGTTTTCGGGAAAACTCTTTGACTTACTGGATGAGACCCAATTATCTGTATTATCGTACACTCCACAATGTATTGCGCCTAACAACTGGGCAAAAATCAGCGCAAGAGCCGTAAGTTTCACGGGAGAATACATTGCTTAAAGTGTCCGGTAGTCGATTCAAAACTGTTGTGTAGACTGGACTCGAGTCTAGCATTTATATACGAATTTAATAAGTGCTGCAGGGAGTCACCTGCTGATAAGAGCAAGTGTTGTAAATCAATAAGTACAAGGGGGTTTTAGGTCCTTGAAGAAAGTATTGATTAGTTTTCCGAAAATTTTTGTAAAGATACTTCACTAAGCTTTTGTTAAGAATGTGTCACGTTTCGCTGATAAGCAGTACTAACTAACTGGTTATCAATATATAGTCCCTATCTACAAAACTCAATTTATTGTTATAGGGAGTACCCTGATGACATTTTGACAAAAAATACTACTGGGTGTTTCTAATCTGATAGGATCTCAATTTGTTTTCAATTATTGAGGGTAGAACATATGCATCCGTAGAAAAAGGCATCGGCATCAATAGCACAATCGATTTAGCATTTATTTAATTTTGCTCTCATCTCAAAAATTAAGTTAACATACCTATTTACTTGTCTAACTCTAGTTCTTCATAAGAAAATTAAATTCTACTTAAATAGTTTGATTTTAAATTTTTATAAGTTATTTGAAACATAAAATATGCAAAATGTAACTAAATCAGTTGTAAAATTGCCTACAAATTAATTTCATATGAAAATAATGATCATTATGCATTGAGGCTGTTTAGAAAGCGCATCGTCTGAAGATCTGCAGTTCATGGGGCATGTACTGTAATTTCAAGATTCCGATAAATATAATTACTATGCTTAAAATATATAATGAATAAAATTATAAAAATAATATAGTTTCTACATAAAAGACTATTGAAAGTGTAAGTAAGCCAGTGGACAAAAACAATCAAATAACTAGTATCTCATTCTCTTTTATTAACCAATTATCGAAAGTTCTAAATGAAACCCAAGTAACCAATATTTCCAGACACCGAACAATTGCAGATAGCTAAAAACAATATATTTAAAATACTACTACACATTCTATTCTTTCATGCAAATTCTCGATTACTCAATCATATTACTAGAAGACAACCGTCAAAATGTTTTCCAAAAATAAATTTTAAAAAATAAATTGCATCAACCTTGATCATATTTTGAATAGATTTATTTATTCGTTTCTTTGAATTATCAGTATTTATATTTGTATACCGATTTAGGATTATTTATGATGCCCTTAGACAAATTAAACAAAATAATCTGTTGATTAATGTTCATTGAAGCTCATTCAAGCATTTAATAAGTTAATCTTATCAATTAATTTGATTATCCAATGGTATCCAGTCTATGTTATGTTTATGTTTTCGAACCAGCACCTCGTATTTATCAAACTTTCTCAGGGGCAAATTCTCGTAACGGATGATGCATGTCCTTTGTGCTAGATACAATGTGCCAATAAACAATCCACCATCAGCTTTGGCCCGGCAGATATAAACGCGTTCGTCGGTAGTGCTCGTTCCAACACAGACGGCATCATCCACCCAGAATCCATCAAAACTGCGCACCCATTGATAGCTGAGGGTTGCATTGGAAACTAGTATTCCGTAGGAGGTCGCTGTACTAGCGACTGATTCGGTGTTAAATGTGACATATGCAGTTTCGGCTCTAATACGTGCTGGCAAAACAGAGGTGAGATACAAGACGCGTCCCACGTAACTTCTATAGCCTTCCGCATCAAAGCCGCCGAGAACAGCGTTTTCGGGGAAATTCTTCGATTTGTCGGATATGACCCAATTATCTGTATTATCGTACACTCCACAATGTATTGCGCCTAACAACTGGGCAAAAATCAGCGCAAGAGCCGTAAGTTTCACGGAAGAATACATTGTTTAAACTGTCCGGTAGTCGATTCAAAACTGTTGTGTAGACTGGACACGAGTCTAGCATTTATATACGAATTTAATAAGTGCTGCTGGGAGTCACCTGCTGATAAGAGCAAGTGTTGTAAATCTATGAGTACAAGGAGGTTTTAAGTTGTTGAAGGAAGTATTGATTAGATTTTCGAAAATTTTGTAAAGATACTTCACTAAGCTTTTGTTAAGAATGTGTCACGTTTCGCTGATAAGCAGTACTGATAACTAATAACTAACTGGTAATCAATATATAGTCCATATCTACAAAACTCAATTTATTGTTATAGGGAGTACCCTGATGACATTTTGACAAAAAATACTACTGGGTGTTTCTAATCTGATAGGATCTCAATTTGTTTTCAATTATTGAGGGTAGAACATATGCATCCGTAGAAAAAGGCATCGGCATCAATAGCACAATCGATTTAGCATTTATTTAATTTTGCTCTCATCTCAAAAATTAAGTTAACATACCTATTTACTTGTCTAACTCTAGTTTTTCATAAGAAAATTAAATTCTACTTGAATTTTAAATTTTTAAATGTTATTTGAAATATAAAATATGCAAAATTTAACTAAATCAGTTGTAAAATTGCCTACAAATTAATTTCACATGAAAATAATGATCATTATGCAATTAGGCTGTTTAGAAAGCGCATCGTCTGAGGATCTGCAGTTCATGGGGCATGTACTGTAATTTCAAGATTCCGATAAATATAATTACTATGCTTAAATTATATAATGAATAAAATGATAAAAATAATATAGTTTCTACATAAAAGACTATTGAAAGTGTAAGTAAGTCAGTGGACAAAAACAATCAAATAACTAGTATCTCATTCTCTTTTATTAACCAATTATCGAAAGTTCTAAATGAAACCCAAGTAACCAATATTTCCAGACACCGAACAATTGCAGATAGCAAAAAACAATATATTTAAAATAATAATACACATTATATTCTTACATGCAAATTATCGATTACTCAATCTCTCTGGAAGACAACCGTCAAATTGTTTTCCAAAAATAAATTGCATCAACCTTGATCATATTTTGAATAGATTTATTTATTCGTTTCTTTGAATTATCAGTATTTATATTTGTATACCGATTTAGGATTATTTATAATGCCTTTAAACAAATTAAACAAAATAATCTGTTGATTAATGTTCATTGAAGCTCATTCAAACATTCAATAAGCCGATTTTATCAATTAATTCGATTTTGGAATGGTATCCACTTTATCGATTTATGTTTTCGAACCAGCACCTCGTATTTATCAAACTTTCTCAGGGGCAAATTCTCGTAACGGATGATGCATGTCCTTTGTGCTAGATACAATATGCCAATGAACAATCCACCATTAGTTTTGGCCCGGCAGATATAATCGCGTTCGTCGGTAGAGCTCGTTCCAACAGAGACGGCATTATCCTCCATGAATCCATCAAAACTGCGCACCCATTGATAGCTGAGGGTTGCATTGGAAACTAGTACTCCAAAGGAGGTCGCTGTATTAGCGACTGAGTCGGTGTTAAATGTGACATATGCAGTTTCGGCTCTAATACGTGCTGGCACAATAGAGGCGGCATATAAAACGCGTCCCACGAAACTTCTATAGCCTTCTGGATCAAAGCCGCCGAAAACAGCATTTTCGGGGAAATTCTTTGACTTATTGGATGAGATCCAATTATCTGTAATATCGTACACTCCACAATGTATTGCGCCTAACAACTGTAAATTTCACGGGAGAATACATTGTTTAAACTGTTTGGTAGCGGCTTGAAAACTGTTATGTGGATTGGAAACGAATCTAGCATTTATAAATGAATTCAATAAGTGTTGCAGAGAAGTACTGGTTGATAAGTATCCTAATCTATGGAATGATTAGATGTGCCAAAATAAGATATAAATTTCGTGTAGAAACCAAAATATATGTGTCTTTAGAATGTAGTACGTTTTGCTGAAACTTAATTTAGTACGATAATTCCCAGTTATGATGGTAATGAGCGATTTGACTATGATAAAAAAATACACAAAAGGAAGTTTTTCAACTGATCATAAAGCGCTTTTGGTTTTTTTCTTTATTATCAATTTTCCTATCATCCGTTTGCTTTCCCATTTTTAGGTTAAGTTAATCCTAATTAACCACCCCACAAAACAAAGTTCAAACGGCAAACTCAATCAGAAAATGGAAACACCGTGTCTAAGTAGGGAACTCTATTGGAGGGTACTAATTAAATTCGGCGCCGGCTACTTTGATGCACACAGATAGGACAACTGAATCTAAAATCCGCTGTATGAAGCTTAGCCAGCTGCTTTCTGCTAGCTGTTTTCTTCATCAACGGCAAGAGAATAGGATGCCTGGCATGCTTTCAGGCGTAAAGTGTTTGATTATGGTCATTTATTCAGTACTGTCTGCCTTCAAATTTTGGGCTGGGTTATTGTCTACTTTTTGGTGTTGTCCCTCTTGCCTGCTCCACTCGCAACGCGCCATCATCGTTTGTCCCTTGTCATTGGGGGTTGCCATGGATTTTGGTTTCTGGCCATTGGGGGATGTGGGACTCGCATCATGTTTGTGTCTGAGCGTACGATTAAAATCGCATACATCAGCGCTGCTCAAAGGACGGCAGACAAGGGGAGGGGGGCTCCTGTGGTTGGATTTGTGACGGGTTAAGTTTTGAGACGGGGAAAGGTTAGCCGTGGCGGGGCGTGGCCAGACAACCGTGGCTTCGTCTCTAATTTCTGTGCAGTCGCGCTTTTAAACGCTTTTGTTTATTAATGCATTTCGTTAAACGTGTGTAATGTAAAATTTATATATGCTGCTGGAAAACTAACACAAAATCCTTCATAGCTTGACAAAAATCTCAGAAGCATAAAAGAAGTGCACAAAAAAATGTATCTAACATGTGAGTTAATTAAGCCGTCATGAACTGCTAAAACACGTGACTTGCACACTGTGTGTCTGTGTGTGTATACATGTTGCCCGTTGGCAGCTCAAAAGCAAATTTGCCAAACATCGCAAACATGGCGAACTGGCCTTTCATGAACCACCCACCCGGCCCCATTTTTTAGCCCAACCGAATGGCAACGGAAAAAAGCAACTGGTGATGCATATCGCAAGGCTCAGTAGCAGCAGCAATGGGCGAGAAAAGGCGGCAGAAGTTCGTTTATTTTGTTGGTGTTATTGTTGTTGCTGCGGTTTCTTTATTTAGCAAAAAGCACTGCAAACGTATTTAATACAACACCAAGAGCATCTCGATAGAGGCCAACACAGACATAGGCAAAAGCGAGCGGTTAGAAAACTACGGAAAAGTCTAAAAAGATGTGCGTAGAAAATTTCAGAATTTGAAGAGAAGTCAATCGATTTGGTTTGTAGTATTAATATCAATGTCAATATTCATTTTGAATATCAAATAATATAAATTTAATATACACTCACAGATGTATAGTTTAGCCTACACAGATAGTGATTAACTCGCTTTGTGGACACCTGCTCAATACCCTACATTTAAGAGGTTTGACCTTGATTTTTGGCATTTAAACAGAGTAGACTGTCATCTAGATGCTCAACAAATTAAATGACAATGATAATATGTTTTGTTTGATGAGTTTACAACTCGGATATATTAATAGTTTTTTGTTTTTTCTTCAATTTTGTTTAGTTAATATCAATAATATTTAAATAGCAAAGGAGGGTCACCTTTGTTACTGACCAATTTATAAATGAATATATAATCGTATACAAATAGAAAAATATAAAAAACATATAGAAACTGTTTAGTTCTAGTTCTTGTTTTCTGTTTTTGGCATGACAGTTTTTTTTTTTGTGGCTTGCTAAATTTAGCTTATATATCAACCTCATGATTTTGTGCTGCCAATTCGCACTTAACCCAATATCAAATTACCCAACATACAATTTCCAGCATAAAATTTTGACCATTTATGGTCTAAATTACTGCACTTCTTGTCTAAATACTAAACTCCGAAAATTAAGCAAATAAGGGGAACAACCAAAATTTGAGCAGATAACACCACCAGGCTGATTTCCAGTCAAAGACCAACATTAAACACAAAAAACACGGTGTTTTTCTGCACTTTGCTCAATCCGCATGCGCAATAAACTGGTTGATAACTAGGGTGAAACGTATAAACGAAATAAGATTTAATACGATAAGAAATGCCCGATACACTATTTTCGGCGCAGAAAAGGTCTTTAAAACATAAGATTCAAGCCCCAGTCGTAACTATATAATATTGAACTTCTAGTGATATTTTCTCAGAAATTCAAATAAAATCATATTTTGGGCCAAATATGAGGAGCTTAACAGCACACACAGCTGGTGAGATCCTTCCATACATCTTGTTAAGTCAAAATCTTTCCCACAAAAACTCATCCAAAAACTCATGATCAGTGGGAACTATGTGATCCGATCCGGCTGACTCCGACCTATGTACAATATCGATTTGACTAATGCATGCTAATCAACAATACATATACTTAAATGCGTTACAATCCAAACTATAAAATAAAGTGTTTAATAGACAAGTTTGTTTACTTTCAAGCAAACTGATAACGTTAATTAAACACAATACTTGTATTATTTGCTTAGTTATAGCACACAATAAGATAACATTTTGCTGTCTCATTCCATGATCATTGTGCGAAAATTGTGAGTGTTACTTAACACGCGCCAGACATTTGTTTATCTCAGACTACAGTCACTTAATTTTTAGTATAGCAGTTTATTGTTCTCGTATGACATTAATATATATATAATATAATAGTAAATATCACATATGTGCTAATGAAACAGTTACGATAAGTTACGAATCGTTTGTAACCCATTCGTAGGCGGTGGTCTGAGAACAACATATTTAGCAGTTGCGGGAGGTCGCAAAATGTATATTTATAAACCGGTTTTTATTAAATCAAACTTAAATGTATAAAAACCAAAAGTAATTTAGTAAAAGTATGGAATGCTTAATAGTTGTATTTTATTTGCACTCAAAAATGTGTAATCTGTGCTATCTACATTTGTTCAGAGCAAAAAAGATTAAGATTAACATTATATATTGGTTTATATATACATGACGAATAGTTAAATTAATTATATACTTAAGTCTACTAAACACGCTTATGACGTCAATAAAATGTACAGTGGGTTAAAATAAAAAGGTACTAAGCGAAATACTATAAAACAATAAACCGATAATTATTCGGCTTTTGGGTTTTAACTATTTTACATAATATTTTATATATTATTGCTTGTATTTGATTACAGGTAGTTATTGTTTTTGTAAGCACTTTATCAAATTAGAACTCCTCATATACTCAGTGTCCGCACGCGCTGTTTTCGGTCTCTATTAATGATGACTCCAAAAGTGAACTAAAAAAAACCCCAGCACACAATCAGTATATATAAAACATGTTTGCAAAAGTAAGGAAACCAGTCGCTCTCGGAAACTTAACACGTCGCCATATACGAAAGCTCCAAAAGTACAATTTGAAAAATGGTTATTGTGAAGAATGTGGAAAGTGTTTCAGTGCCCGAATATCTAAACGAAGCATTCTTTGTTGAAACGTTGGAAGAAGGTTTGCGTGAAAGCAAAGTGACATTGCACGAGATCAATATCGCATGGGGCAGCAATCCGGGAGATAATTACTGCTCGGCCATTTATCAAGTGCTATTGACATTTTCCCGATGGGCCGATGGCGCTGATTCCCAGATAGAAGAGAAACTTTCGATTATAGTCAAAACAATTCCCATCACAGAGGAAACAAAGTTCTTGGAGGATGTTCAAGTTTTCATCAAGGAGAAGCAAACCTACACGGATATGTTGCCTCGCTTGGATATTCTGAGCCGTGGCGACCGATTCGGAGCCAAGTGAGTTCACAAAGTAAAATAAAAAGAGAAAGAATATTGATTAGCACCATTTTGTAGGTATTATCATTCAATAAAGAAACCCGTGCAGACTATTGTGTTCGAAGATCTTAAAGTGGATGGTTTTAAGGTGGCCTCACGCGAGACAGGCTTGGACTGGGCTCATGCGTCACTCATTCTTCAGCAGCTGGGCAAGTTCCATGCTGCATCTATGGTGCTGGCCAAGAAGGTAAGAAGTACTTAAATAATTGGTTACAAAAATACTAATCATCATCTCATATCCCACTAAGGATCCAAAAATTGTTAAGCAATACGGACGCGGCATGCTAAGCGAAGAAACTTTGAAGAAAAGTGATACCTTTGAGAATATGTTTGGTGGTTTCCTCAAGGGTCTTATCAGCGTCACATCTAACTGGCCAGGATACGAGAAGATTACAGACCACTTACAACGTTTCTCGGACAACTTTAGAGACGTTTGTGTAGCTGCTTCTAAGCCCAAATCTGATGATCGCTATATCGTACTGAATCACGGAGATATGTGGACAAACAACTTTATGTATGCCTATGAAAATGTGGCTCAGCCTGAAATTCCCACACCGGCCATCTTTGTTGACTTTCAACTGAGCTTTTATGGCAGTCCCGCTTGCGATGTGAATTTCTTTCTAAACACCAGCGTTAAGCTAGAGATACTGCAACAGCGTCGGGAGGAACTGATCACACTATACTATAAGGCATTTAGGGATGCCTTGGAATATGCACGCTTTGAGCAAATCCCTAGTTATGAGGATTTACTCTGGGAGCTCCGTAGCCGAGAAATATATGGAGTTTTTGGCTTGTTTGCCTTTCTACCCATGATTACAATTCCAAAAGAGCTGTCAAACGACTCTAGTATTGAGAGCTTGCAGGATGAGGACTTTAATAAAAAAAAAATGGAAATCGTCTTCAAGCAAAAGTTTCTTAATGACTATCACAAATGGGGCCTAAAACGCGCCGAGAAACTGGGTGTCTTTGCTGATTACTAAACAGAGGCTACACTCGCGGCTAAAGGGGGCACTAACATATACATAGGCTGATGTGAATCTATAGTTAGAGAGCTCATTAAATATGGTAGTATATTTAGAAGCTCTGTGAAGCTATGTTATTATCTGATTAAAAAGACGGCACTTTTGGAAGCTGTAACAACTGTCCTTCTTTGAGAGAAGTTACCTGCTGGTTCCAGAATATTATATTATACAAATATTAAAACATCTGTACATATTTACGACTTAATAAATTAAAAGAAAATGAAAAAACTAATTAAAATTGTTTTAAAGTATACAAATGAATTCAATAATATGTGCTCAATATGTGCAGTGATTTTCGAAATAATAGTTGAATGCCACTAGTATTGAGAGCATGCAGGATGAAAGCTTTAAGCAAAATCAAATGCATATCATTTTCCAACAAACTTTCCAAATGACTATCGAAAATTGGGCTTAAAACGCGCTGAGGAATTGGGTGTCTTTGTGGACTACTAAACAGAAGCTCCATTTGGGGCAGTTGGTTCATCAGTTATTGTTGTCGAGCAAATTAATTGCTGCTAGACCAGAGTTCAATTAAAATGATCTAGCATGGATGTGTTTCTTGAGTGAACCTAACTGGTTAGGGGAGCCGATTAAAGCATTAAAAAACAATTGAACGCAGTGCTGCTTACAAGTTTGTACTCGCGACAATATGTTATTAATTAAACTCAAGAAATGTTATCCACTCGACACAAAAGTTGGTCAGTTATTAATCTCTGTTTAAATTATTACTATTTACTTCATATGACTTGATTGAAAGAAAGATATGTATGTATACCTAATCTTCTTCGCGTAATTATTTATCATAAAATCATATATTACCAGAATATATAAGCAAATACCTTTACTTTTAGCAAATAATAGGCTAACTAAGAGGACTACTCTGAGAGCGCGAGCCCGTAAAGTTTACGGATTATTTGGCGTATCTGCATATTTTACCATATTTATCCATGTTAACCTTACCTCAAGATATAAAAGAAATCGACAATAGATAACAAGATGAGAAAGTGCAGTAGAAGCAAATGAATTTCATTAAAAATAAGAAATTGTATTTGTATTGCATAAAGCATGCTCCTAGTTATACTGATCTATTACATTTTGGGCATACTCAAATATATTTATATAAATGTTTCATTTTCAATATACTTTATTTGAACATAAACATTGAAGAAAGAGAGTGCATCAAAAGAAGCCACCGCTAATCCAGCGTCGAGACATAAAATGCATTTTCATTAAGCCAATAAAACTGCAAGCAGATGCACTCAAAGATGTTCCATTGGGGTCAATTGGAAGTGACTTTGATTTTCCATATAAAGTGCTCATTGATGAGCTCAAACTGATTCATAGTCAAATATAATGTCGGCCACAACGGAGGCGCTACCGCTCTACCTAACAGC
This sequence comes from Drosophila macrothrix, assembly GCA_035042055.1. NCBI lineage: Eukaryota > Metazoa > Arthropoda > Insecta > Diptera > Drosophilidae > Drosophila > Drosophila macrothrix. The sequence continues at coordinate 11,263,805 of JAWNLX010000604.1, forward strand.
GCAGTTCTTTAGGCGTGCCTTGGAGCACGGTCTGCAACAGCAGGATCTCAAAATCCTTGATGTTCAACTGACAGATCTGACGCGTGGCGGCGAGAACTACTGCAGTAATATATATAGGGCCCATGTAAAGTACCAGACAGCGGAACGGGATCTCGTTGAGACCTCGCTCATAGTCAAATGTATGCCGGCCGAGAAACAGGCAATACTCTCCCGTCTTCAAATCTACAACAAGGAAAGCATATTCTACATGCACATCAAACCAAAACTGGAGGCGCTCATGTGGCGTGCAAATCCAGGCCAAGAAACCTGGTCATTGGGGGCCAGGTAAGCAGGAAAATATATGACTTTATGACTTTTCAATTGAATAATTTGCAGAGGATGAAAATGCTGATAGCTTAAGGCAAACCCTTGTAAAAGAAGTGAAAACCAATTTTAAGGAATCTCTCGGTTTTTATGTAATCGGTAAAAGTAACGCCCTTGACTGGAATATAAGTTTCCAAACTAAATGGGCAAAGTAGTCGGTATAAATCAGACTTTCTTAACAGCTTCTGTATTTCTCTGATGAACTTGATTAATTCTATTTTTGATCAACTTACGAAAATGGGGACTATATTAATAGAATGAAATAGAAAACATTATCAGCATAGTATGAAGTCGCTAGCCTCATAGTCTATCCTCAGAGATATGAAAAATTCTTCCTTCTGCATGTTATCTGTTATCTTATTCTGAAATATATTTAAGCCATAGACAAACTATTCATAAAAGTGGCATTCTCTACGCCAGACATTACTTTTCAACCATGCAGCCGGAGCAGACCATTATCTTTGAGGATTTGTGCTGTGAGGGCTATCAGCTGAAGTGTCGACAGTTGGGCCTGGATGCTGCCCATGCTAGGCTGGTGATGCGCAAGCTGGCCGAGTATCATGCTCTGACCATGGTGATGGCCAACAATGAGCCGCAAACGATTATAGATCGTTATCCGTTCGGACTGCTGCACATGGATGCAATCAAATCACAGCCATTCAAGCTGCTCTTTGGCACACAATTGCTGAAGCTGGCGGCATTGATTAACGACTGCGAAGGATTTGGTTCGATAACAGGCAAACTTTATCGCTATCATGAGCATTTTACGGAGCGTGTACTGAAATCGATTTATCCGCTGCGTGGAGCATATAATGTGCTTAACCACGGCGATCTATGGGTAAACAATATATTCTTCAAGTACGATGAGCAGTACAAAGTGCAACAGGTGAAGATTGTAAGTAAGAGTGGGTTGAGTGGGGCTGAGAGGTTTGAGTGAGTTTTATTGGGGCTGCTTCTCTTAGATTGACTTTCAGCTATGCTTCTATGGCAGCCTGGGCTTCGATGTCAATTACTTTCTCAACACCAGTCTGGAGCTGGATGTGCTCAAAAATCAACGACAACAACTCATAGATGCCTACTGCGATGCCCTGGTGTGCTGCCTGAAGCAGCTACCCTGGAGCCAGCCACTCCCCACGTATGATGATATAATGGCAGAGATACGCGCTCGGGAGGCATATGGATTTTTTGTGGCCTTTGGTTTCTTTCCGCTGATGAGCATGATTGGCACTGATTCGGAGGATAACTCGCTCAAAAATTTTCACGATGAGGAGTTTGCCAGACAGAAGGTGCAACTTATGTTTGACGGCAACACACGCACTCTCGAAAGTCTCAAGTTTACGCTGAAGCGCTTAGATGACTTACAAATCTTCGATTCATTGTAGTGCGAAACAGTGACAAATTGATATTCAAAATTCATCACTTTATCACATTTTCTATATTATTTTATATTATTATATATTAGAAAATCATTTCATCAATGAGAACAATAAACTAGTATTTATCTCACTGAATCGCATGGCAATTTTATGGACAATTTTCAAAGGCTGTAATTCTGATGATATGAGAATGTGATAATGGTAAAAAGCACTAACAAATTAATTACTGCAATCATAAATATATAATAATATCAATTAATATGGTTTTTATTACGGACCTGTTTAACGTATAATTATCCAATTTTATTAATGAGCTCAAATATGCTACTTCTTTTGAGAAAATGATGGGATTTGATTTTGACTAGTAAACAGCTCAAAAACATTGTTCGTATTGCATTTTGTTTATTGTACTTTCAACCACTGTTTAGTGATTGATTCACTTGTGATATTAGTTGACATTGGGAACAAATAGCCTTTCAATAAAAGTCCAAAACAATTTAAATAAAATAAACTACGTTATAACAATCTCAGAGATAGGAATATTATATTTAACTGCATACTAGGAGTGTCAATTCACAAGACAATTGTCAAGTCATTGCGAATACAATGGAAAATTTCAGGTTCACAGACCACTGTGCAAATTAATTCTCTGTATTTAATTGCTACATGCAAATTAAACTGTCAGTTGGGTTACTTAAATATACACTTAAAAATTATTACAAAAATAAAGGTGCGTGATTACGACAAACGCAATATGTCAATAATAAGATATATCAAATATGGAAAAAATTATATGTTTATTTTAGCTTTAGCACAATTATCATTAGCCTGCCGAAAACAAATATAAAGTTCACAAAAACAAAAAAAAAAAAAAAGACAGAGATTATTTGCAGTGAGTCGAGTCTAAATGAGTTTAGCATTTGTTAAAGCTTATCTGTGATCAGCTGTGCGATAAGAACTGCAATGGCATTAATAGATAGACACAATCGGATTGTAATAATAATAATTTTCTACCGTCCGACAGTCTGTCAGGCAAACCAGTCGACGGGAGAGATGCTACAAAGGCAGACCCGGCCAAACAAGCAAACTGGTTTACAGAATTCCGCCTGAGTCTGTAAGCGAGCTTTGTAAACTTAGTCAGCTACTCGCTGTTGTCGCGTATTAAGTGAAATCATAAACATACACATACACCTTAAACTGTTTGAATTTATTATATAAATTAAGCTCGATGAAAACGCAAAATATAATGCCTGAGCTGAGCCGAGTACCTCATATAAAATGCGAGTAGCGACGAGAAAACTGCTCAATTCATTCGCATATTCGATCACAGCAGCATGTGCAGCATTGAATACGATCAGCAGGTGATGGAGGACTCGGCGCCTCCCAAACATTTGGATGTGCCCTTCTTCGAGGAGGTGCTGGAGACGGCGTTGCGCACGAGCCGCTTTCAAATTGTGGGCATTCAGTGTAGCATGTGCAGCGGCAAAGGCGACAACTTTTGCAGCAAAATCTATCGTGTGCGCATAAATTACAAGCGACAGGACGATGAAAGTGCACAAAAGGAGCAACATCTGGCGTTAATTGTCAAGAGCATACCGCGCATTAATAATGTGGAGTTTTTAGATGATTTGCAGGTGTATCTGAAAGAGAAGATCACATACTTTGAGGTGCTGCCACGCCTCGAACTCCTTATGCAGCGCAAAGTGCGCTTTGGGCCAAAGTGAGAGCAAACAATTATGTGAAAGCAGAAAATGGATGGCATTTAAAAATATCAATTTTCAGACTATATCATTGCTTAAGGCTGCCGGAGAACGCGCTCGCCTTTGAGGATCTGGGCCACCTGGGCTATGTGATGGGCTCACGCGAAACGGGTCTGGATGAGGAGCATTGTCGTTTGATTTTGGAACGCCTCGCCGAGTTTCATGCTTCTTCCATGGTGCTGGCAATTCTGGTAAGTCATACAATGCGCCTAGACTGAAGGGCGTATGAGAAATAGTCTTTCTACATTCATAATAAAGTCAACAAGATAGAGGACGGAGTAAGATAAATTATTGTGCTTGTTTTACCACTGTAAAACCCCACAAATGTGAACAAAACTTGCTTAGCCCCGCGGTCGAGATATTAATTTATATTATTATTAATATTAATGCAAACATTTAATTATAATTACACCTGTTTCATGGCTAACTGCGACATTTGTGTATTTGACACTTCGATGCAACAACTTGTATACTAACTCATTCTTCAATCGATTTTAGTCCGATGATAATACTTGTATGGCCAAATGTGAGGAACGTAATAGGTTTGAAATAGATACCCGGGTATCTATTCATACATTTTCATTCAAGAATAAATCTTTCGACCGATATATTTCAAGTTTAATCAATATGGCAGAGTCAGGTATGGCTTTATCAACTCGGATAGTAAGGCTGATCAAGAACATATTCACTTGGCGTCTCTTTCTATGCGTCACAAACTTTACGACAAAATATAGTTCCTCCCTAAAAGGGTGTACAAATCAGTGGGTATTATTATATTGAACTTGAACTTGATCAGCATCAAAATCCGAGTCTATTATGTCATAAATTTAATCAATCGGAAAGTATTTAATTTATAATGCCATAAAGCTTATCTGATTGCAGTCGCAACTGTGATGTAAGAGTAATAAAAGTAACAAGAGATAAAACTTATCTTTCGAAATAGTCTTGCAGGCTTCAATCAAGTTATTAAGTTGGATGTTTTAAGAAATTCGTAAATGAAAGTAAAGTCAGATTTGTAAGACATAGCTTTGTCTTTGTCTTTTGATTATCTATAGGATCCCAAAATCATTGAATCCTATGGCGATGGCCTTTTATCACCAAAATGTTTGCAAAAGGACACGATGCTGATGCGCTTCTTCGCCGGCCATGGACAACAGCTGCATAAGTTGGTCAGCGGGTGGCCGGGCTACGAGCGCATTGCGGGAAAGATTGAAAAATATTTGGTGCAGCAGCGCGAACATTTGGTGCGCTCCCAAGCTGTAATGGACAAGGAAATTAGGGTGCTTAATCATGGTGATATGTGGGTCAACAACATACTCTTCAAATATGACGGCAAGAAAAAATTGCAGAATGCGATCTTCATTGACTATCAGATGAGCGTTTGGGGCAGTCCCGGATTGGATTTAAATTATTTTTTCTACACCAGCCTCGAACTGGATGTGCTCAAGCATAAGCGGCCGCAACTGCTGAGATGCTATCACAATCGCCTGACCGAAACGCTTCGCCGTTTGGATATGGGCGTCCCGGTGCCCAGCTACGAGCAACTGCTGGCCGAGGTGCATCGCCGGGAGGCGTTCGGTTTCTTTGCCAGCTATTGCATTCTGCCCATCGTTAGCCAGGACAAGTCCCAGACCACTGACAACAATCTGGAGAACTTAAGCGATGAAAACTTTGCCAAGCAGAAGGCCGAACAAATGTTCAACTCTGTCCGTTTGGGCGAAATTCTGCGTTTTACTCTGCCGCATTTCGAGCGCGCTGGTGTTTTTGATATATAATATTAATAACAATGATAAATAACTCACTCACCCGGTTACGATTTTATAATTTTACTATTTTTTTATTTTTTTTTTGCTTAGTTTACAAACATTGCACATATATTTAGTTGATATAAAAACACAGTTTGTATAAATAAAAACGATTTAAAACAATTACACGCACTTTTCACTGATTTTTGTTCATTGCTCAGTTTTACCGTTGCTTACCGGGTTGCCAGTGCTGCCAGAGTTCTCTGGTCGAATTCGCCTGCTGATCACACAATTTACATTTTATTAAATTATTATGTTGACAGAAGTATTTCAATTCATTATTTTAAAAGAATTATTCTATTGAATAACAACAGCTGTGCCAAAAGTAGTAATATTCGAATATATATATAGTTTTTTTTTTTAAATTACCTGTCGTTTTGCGTTGCCAGATCTTGAAAAATACAATAAACGAGAAAATTAAAGAACCAAAAGAAAATAAATAAAATGCTGATTGTTCGGTAAACCAATTATGAATTTTGCATTATGCATTATAGCAATAATTGTTGTAAAAATTTGTTTAACATTTATTTTTCGCTTACGTTTGGAAACAAAATACAATTTTGTATTGATTAAAATTGCACAAATTACTTCATTTGTTTTCATGAAATCACCAAAGAAAAGTACACAAGTTAAATTGAAAAGCTGCCAGCGAACATTTCAATTGATTGCATACGTACATATAGGGCTACTTACAATAATTACAATCATTCTCAATAATAATTAACATCAATCACTCCAATTCACTGAGTGCAACATAATTAAAAGTCATCATATCATATTTATATAATCAATCAATTTAACGCTAAAAATTAGGCATAAACGTTACTTAAAACGCTGTTTGTTGAACCGCTGCTGGAGTTCCCAAACCGATTAATATAATTAATTTATATAGCTTAATTAACTAAATCGACTTTACTTCTTATGTAAAAAATGTGTGGCTTCTTTCTAGTTTTGTTTTGTTTTTTTTTGCTTTTCTTTTTCCATTTGTTTTCATTGCTTTGTCCCGCGACTTTGACTCAGTCAGAGATATATAAAATGGGGTAGACGAGGAGTAGAGAAAACTAATCTCTCGGCGATTAGCTCCAGACATCGGCCGAGTAGCGTTTCTGGGCTTCCATCTTTTTCAGATACTGCACGGCGTCCGCCTCACTCATGTTGCCCTTGGTGGACAGAATTTTGGTCAGAATGTTTCGCACATCCACAGCCATATTCTTGGCATCGCTGCAGGAATTGGAAATAGAATTAGATAGAGCATAATATAAGGGAATGGGAGAGATTAAGGACTGTGCCAACTCACCCGCAAATGTAAAAGTGTCCTTTCTTTTCGCCAATCACATCCCAAATCAGGTCTGCATCCTGCTCGAGCATATGCTGCACGTATATCTTCTTGGCCTGGTCGCGCGAGAAGGCCGTCTTCAGCGTGAGTGTGCCCTTCTTGGCCCACTCCTCCAGCTCAGCCTCGTAAATGTAGTCCTCGCTGCGCTTGCGGCAGCCGAAATACAGCACCGATTCCCCCACCGTTTTGCCCTCGTCGCGCAAATACTGACGCTCCTGGATGAAACCACGGAACGGTGCTAGACCGGTGCCCGGACCCACCATTATAATGGGCGTCTCCGGTTTTGTGGGTAGCCGGAATTGTGATTTGCGTATGAAGACCGGCACCTTAACGTCCTCGCCCCCATTTAAGGGCTGTTTGTTTTTCAGGTAAGTGGTGGCCACGCCCTTATTAACACGACCCGTGGGCGTCTTGTACTCGACAAGCACAGCGGTCACATGCACATCCGTTGGATGCAGCTTGGCCGACGATGATATCGAATAGTAGCGCGGCTGTAGCCGAGGCAACAGTTCGCAAATATGATCCAATGGCGGCCTACATGACTTGATATCCTCCAGTATGTGGACGACATTGCGACACGCATCCTGTATCCAGCTCTGATACTTCTCCTTACCCTCCGGCGTTAGCGAAGCCATGCTGCGCAGCAGCTGCTTATCCGCCTCATCCGTGCAGTACTCGGCCAGCTCCTTGAGGATGTGCGTGCGTGGAATGGCCGTGATTTCCAAGTAGTGAGTCAGCGCCGTGCGATAGGTGGTGGGGCATGGGAACGGATGCTTCTTACTGCTGTCCGTATCGGTGTTGATCAGCGAGAAGACTGTATCCAAGTCGGCACTGCACAACTGGCCAAGTTTCTCCACCAGCGACTTGTCATTGATGGGATACATGGCCACATGATCACCCGCATCATAGCGCATCTTCGACCCATCAATATTCAGCTCGATGTGCATGCACGAGCGACCGCCGCCCTTGTGCAGTTCACGATTAACGCGAATTGGGGCGAGGAACGGATTCTTGGCATCGAATGGCGGCCGCTGATTCTGCATGGAATGCAATCGAGCAATCTCGCCCGTATAGATGCGATCCGGCTGCACATCGGGCTGTTCGAGCAAGCGATACTGACGTATCAGCACCTCTTCGCCGCTGCCCTCAATGCCAAAGTGATCACAGACGGCGGGCCAGAAGCGATCCTTCCACGTGATAAAGTCATCCTCAATGCTATAAAAAGTGCGAAAAGTTTTTAGCATTAGTAAAAAAAAATAAAATCACAGTAATGCTGAGAATATAGGCGACTACTCACTTGGCATCATCATCACCGAGTCCCAGCTCGAAGACGCGATTCGCGCCGAGCTCCTCCAATCGCTTGTCCACATAGATGGCCACTTTGTTGTAGTGCTCGTAAGTCTTGTTGCCCAGACCAAATACCTGAAAGTATTGCAAACAACGGAGTGCAAGTGTTATAACAATTGGTAGTCACACAATGCTCAATTACCCCGGGCTGATGGGCACTTGTTGCTGTTGTTGTTGTGCTGTGTGTATTACATAAATTATTTAATAGCCAGATCAAAGTGCGCCTCATTGACAGGCAGCCGCGCGTGCCAAGGCCAAAAGCGACGCTAGCGCTCGTGGCGCTGACGAGCGTGTTCAGCATTGCTGCGCACTTTTTGTCGCAAAGCAAGCGCAATCGGAAACGTTTTACATGGCAAATCTTTTCATTCATCAAATGCGAATCAACAAGATCACAATATTTCACATTGCATGCTGCAAACAAAATTGCGCAACAGTTGTGCGAACGAAATGTGCACGTTGTGAGAACATCTGTCACGCAGCAGTGTGACCAACTACAGAACTGTTGACAGAACCTGTTAAGCACTTAACAGAATGGCAATGCGAGGTAGACGAGCATTCTTAACACTAACTCAACATGCGTGACGTCACAAAATATACTGCGTATGTTTAGCATTAGCCGAAATAATATTCAGATGTATTGTATTGAATAATTCGTCAAACGTAATAAGTAAAATATTTTTTTTTCAACTAAAAAATATGCTATGCTACATTGCTGCTTCAAAAAATGTTGCACCGAATAAGTTAATTTGTTACTTTTGCTGTGTAATAATAAACTTATTAATGGCAATCTGAAAATATTTATTTTATTTTACTAAAATTACTTTGCACTCTAGAGTATTAAAATGCAATGTGCAATGAACAAGATTGATCAGGGTTTCATTTTTTTTTTTTTTTTGATTATATCGAATTATTACTTTTTAATGCAACAATCTCCCTCTGAGTCTCTCTCTAACTACCTCGGTTGATCTCAATCTCAACAAAACAGTTGCGCTAATATTCTATACTTGATGGCCTACAAGCTCGACTGACTGAGATTTGCCACGCTTGACAGTGTTCATTTCCCGCTACTCAATATTAATTTATTATTCTAGCACTTGTGCATTTCACGCATATATGAATTACATTGAAAATCTCTGCTGATTGTTGCTTTTACAAAAAAAAAAGTCATTAGACACTCAACACACAGTTGGAGTAAGAGTAGAGTGCTATTTAATGATAAGTGGCCTTATCAGCATTGATAAGAGCCAGACCCGCAAGGCTATGCGGTCTGTGGCAGTTAGATTGAAACAGCGGCAGACAGGCGTTATCAGGAGTCTGTGCACTTACCGCATAATTGAGGCCCGTTAGATCGACATCACCGCTGGTGATCCATTCGTAGAACTCCATGGCATTGTCGGTGGGATCACCCTCGCCGTAGGTGGCCAGGCAGAAGACGGCCAATGAGTTTTCGATATCCTTCAGCTGCAGCAGTTCCTCCATATCGCATTCCTCGGGATCGGCAACCATGCCTTTCAACCGATACCGTATACCATCCTTGGCCAATCGACCAGCAAATTCCTCAGCGGTGCCCGTTTGTGAGCCATAGAAGACGACCAGACTGCGACCGGAGGTTTTTAATTTCTTGATGAACGAATTATCCGTCGCTGTCGTTGTGCTCACTGTGGTTGGCCTAAGCGATACGATTGGATTAAATCAATTATTAATAACTAAATATTCAAGAGTCAGCAAATGGTTGTGATGACCCACTGGATGGAATAGCTGCGAACGGGTTCCTCCTCCTTCTTGCGGCTGCGCAGGAAATAAAATGCAGCACCACCGATCAGCACCGCCAGCAGTGCCACATCGAGCAGCCCCAAAAACGGCTCATCCCCAGCAACAGCAGCAGCTGCTCCAGCTCCGGCTCCATCCATCGGTGTCTGCTCACTGGCCATGTTTGAAAGTCTGACTGCAAAGCGAACAGAAAATCAAAATAAGTTGCGTTAGTTTCAAAAGTTTTGCATACACTTTGCACGAGCAACGGGGTGGGGTGGATAGGGGTAAGCTGTTCGAGGGGGTATCAAGGGTTGCCTGTCTTCTTAATATTTACATATCGCACTTTGAGCACGCACTTAATTTATTCCACGTATGCCATACACAAAAATAAGAAAAAAAAACAATTTGTACGGCTAAAAGATACCTAGTTCTAAACTTGTGCTATGAGCTCTAAACTTTACTTTTATAATCGATATTTATCGACGGTGGGCTCTGGTTCTTGTATTTGTACCAATCAAAAGTATAATAAACTCTTTAAGCTGTAAATGTCTCCTTGAATATCGCATACCCGCTCAGCCCATGTAGAAATGTACAGGGTGTAATGCGAGTACAGTCTGGTGACTGCCTGACTATTTTACATGCGACCGCAGGCGCCTAACGGCAAACGCGCTTCCGCACTTGTTCTAACGGTACAACACGATCACTAATCTCTCTGCCTCTCATACACACTTTTGCACTCTGTCTTTCACACGCGCCTACATTGACATTGACCCTATGGATTGCATGTTGCAACTTGTTTGTTATTGACCCGTCTATTATAAAACACACCTATTCTTTTGATGCAATTAATAATAGCTTATATTTTGTTTGCTATTTTAGTTTTCTATTCGAGTTAACGGTTGACTCACTGCTGCCTGCGTCTGCTCGCCTTAACAGCGCGCTGTTAACCAACAGCACAGGCCATTGGACGCAACAGTTTTATGGCAAATCGCATCGCGCTTATCAACAACAGCGACGATTATGTGTCAAATTAATCGCCAACAACTGTACAACAATAATAAATAAATAACGTCTAAAAATTTGCACAGATAACAGCACGAGCTAATTCACAATGATAAAAAGAAATGCATATTTTGTTCTATTTCACAATGACGCACTGAATTTCATTTTTGTCAACGTTTTCTGTTGTTTCCCCTTTTCACATGGCAGCATGTATATTACGTCACATCATTGTGAGTACAAATTTAACCTTTAATCTGTTCGTGACCTGCTTGATCGCATTTCATTTTCTATTTGTATTTTTCCCATGGAAAGCTAGAAATAGTGTTCTATTATTTATTAACTTACTTTTTTGTACGTAAATTACATACATTGCAAATGACCTCAAATCATTTTAATTGAATCTAATTATAAGAATATTTTTAAAAATGTATAAAAATAATCAACAAAAAATATAATGCATTCAAAATAAATAACAGGTTTGATTCAATACGAAATATTTATCTGCCAGACAGTCAAAATTTTATCGCATCAAAAAAATAAAATAAAGTCTGGTTTTGTAAATATTATTTTTGATTTTAAATTATATTTAAAAATCGTTAAAATAAAATTGAGACATGCAAATTAAGTAGCGATATTTTATATAATTTCTTTACAATATTTTACATACGTTTTTTTTAAAACATGTTCTGATGTCTCTGACAAGCAAATTGTTTTGAAATGTTTTTTTTAAGGTTTTCAAATCAATATTAATTGTTTGTGCTAATTTAACCCAGTTTTTGTTAACTTGCGCCACAATATTTAGCTCTTATATATATTTTTTTAATTTGCGCTATATATATATATATATATATTTTTTTTTTTTGTTAATTAGTGCTACAAGAATTAGCTGTTAATATTTATCTTTCTGATCCCCGTTGATCTTCGCTTCAAATATTTTTTGACAGTTGTGCATATACAGAGAGAGAAAATCAGACAATCATTAAAAACACGTTGACGTTGCGCCTTGAATTGGAATTGTGAACATGGCTTTTAATGTCTAATGGGTTTCTGGCTACGTGCGTGCGAATTTGTGCATAGAAAATGCTCTTGTAATATATAGTTCTTGTTGCTGTGATCGGCGCTGGTCAGCAAATGGCAAAAAAATAAATATTAAACATTTGCTAGCGACGACGACAATCGACGACGCGTATGCAAATCAAAGGTGGAACTGCCTTCGAACAGCGTCGATTTGGCAGCACAAGGAAAGGTTGCTCTATGGTCAACCACCAGTTGAGTAGCCACCACAAATAATGCGACTTCGTTCAACGGCATCGACTTTCTATGACAAGTGGCAGACAGACAGCAAACCGGGGAAAAGCTGCTGTTCAATCGTTTGTTGTAGGTCAGAATTAGAATGTTTTGGTGCTGCCATAATATGTGGTAAATGGGAATGTGGAATTCAATTGGATCGCAACTAAATCGTACTAAGTTTTTCATGAGATATTCATATTGTAATGCAAAATAATCTTTTCTTTTGAATATATTCTATTCACAGCTCAAAATAATTATTTGTAAGAGTTTATTCATCTGTTTACATAGTCTTATTTATAGTTTTGTATATTTCCTTTGGCTTACGTGAGTTCTGTGCATATTTAATTAACACATGTACTTTTGTACTCAGACTCACTATAATCCAACCATTATAAAGATATAGTGCACAACAAACAACATATTCTTATTACGCACAATCACACAAAATTCAAGTGCACAAATGATAAGATTGTAAATACGCAACAGGTAAAATGATTCATGCAGCTCATTCAACAAATATATTATATTAATATATTTTTTAAAATCAATTTCTCATTTTAATGAGCTGAAGGCCTTAGCTGATAGTGCTCTTCTTGTCGAATATAAATTAGCTTCATATAAAATAAAAATAAAATAAATTTCGCATTTTGAAAACGGAGTAAAAAATATGAAACAAAAAACTCTCGATTTGTTTTTATTATTTATGAAAAAATAAAGCAAGACCGGCAATCATTCCACAACTAATTTGTTTGAGATTTTAAGTCGTGCAAATGTTCCTATCTAAAAAATTACTTGATTAGTATATATATATATATATATATATATATATATATATATATATATATATATGTATGTACCCATGTGTACTTAAATATAATTTCGTGTGTGTTTTGTATTAACAAAGTAATTTTGCAAACGAACACCGAGTTGGCGAATTTCATATCCGGTAAAGAGGGTTGCTCCATGTTTCACAGACTGAGATTAGTTATTGAGAACGTGACGACCAAGTGTGTGCGAGTCATAAAACTAAATAGTAAGCATGAATGAGCATTTTTCATGCGTGGTTTGTGTTTGTATTTTTTTCTGTTATCTGTGTGACGTTGAAATTGTTGTTCGCCTCAACGTTGGGACAATTTCAAGTGTTGTGAGCTGCAAGAGGTTAAGCACATTGCTACTGCAGTGGAGTCATAAGTATTTGGCAGCAAACGATTAATTGCGGGTAGAGGGGGCGGGCGGGGGTTGGGGTGAGGTCAAGGTTAAAGACAACAACTTAACGAATTAAAAACCGAAACAAGAAACAAATTCAACAGTCGCTATTATTTGGTTCAAAGTCAAATTAGCAGTTGCTTTTGTATTTTCGGTTTGATTTGATTTGGTCAACAGCACGAAACGTGCAAAGTTTAAGCTTTAAACACACACATCTATGAATATATATGCGAAAAGAAACTTTTTGATAAGTCAAGAAACTTTAAATTTCATTTTTGTGGATGTAGTTTCATATTCACACTGAGCTTTAAAGTCAATTTAAGTCTAGCTTTTGACTTGTTGCTGTTCATTTAATGTTAAAGTAAAAATTAACATTTGTCGGACAATGTTAATTGCAACAATGAAAATACAATTTTGTAGACAGCGAAGCTAATTGGCATTTAATAACAACACATTTTATAGTTCCTATTTGTGTATGTTATTAACCAGTCGCAAAAAAGAAAAACAGAAAACAGCTGACAGCTGACAGCTAACAGATTGCAGCATTTAAATCAAAGAGCAAATTCCAGAAATATTTTGTCTCAGAGCGCGTATGGCACACAAACATATATATATATATATATATATATATATAAAGAACACACACACACACATTTATTGAGCAGAGAAGAATCAGCGAGAGTGCAAACAAGACAGGGCTGCTGGTCAGTCATATGTAACCTCAAATTGGATGAGCATGCAACCTGTTTATTAACAGTCCCAGTCACACTCAAAGCGAACCAGCAACAGGTAATCAACATTACTTCTGCTGTCTCGTGCGCACGCACGTAGGCAGACAGGGCAGTGTATATGTACAATGTATATACATAGATACATATGATAGATATGCGGGGGTTTTTGTACAAGTGTCTGCCTGTGTGTGTGTGCGTGTGTATTGATCTTTTCTTGTCGGTGTAACCTTGACCATCAAAAGCGGCAAACGAAATTCTCAATTGGTTGAAGATAATTTTTAGTGTATGTACCTATATCTATATACATATATGTGCATAAATGCGTAGAACTTACACTGCTAATTGGATCTGGACACGTTTGTGCATGCGCCTTATACGATTTATTGTTGCCCTCCTTTTTTCGGGTGTTCTCTCTCTCTCTCTTTGTCTCGCGAGCGCTTAATTTGTTTTATTTAGTTAAATTGAAAGCCACGACGACGCCTGCATAGGCAACAACAACAACAACTACAGCGACGACGGCAAAACGTACTTACACATCCATATGTACATATGTATAAGTATATATAAGTGTGTGTGTTGTTTTCTATGAGTTAGTAGGCGTACTTGGCTAATTACAGTGTAACTCGCGTGCGGCTGTTGCTCGTTTAATGACAGACCCGTGTCGGTGAGTGGTTAAAGCTAAACTGATATTGTACGTCAATTGATAAATAATTTGTGCTTATTTCGATGCCAATTAAAAGCAGCAAAAGAAAAGACTCACGTCCGATCAGCAGCTTTAGCAAAGTGATACTGTTATTGTTGCTCAAATGGTTCTGCTGCTATTCATCGCCGGTCTATCGTCAAGTGAGTAAGCTTAACGAAATCTACGCAGGCAAGCATAGTATGCAGATCACCGTTTCGAGGGCGGACAAAATATTAGTGAGAATTAAAAACTAATAATAACACAAGAAGTACTGATAGAAATTAAAAGTAGATAGGAAGCCAATATATATACTATTTAATTAACAAGTTTTAGCATCAACTAAATGCCTGCAAGTTATTCCTTAACATTATGTTAACAGCGAACGCATTGAGCATCGATAATGCTGCAATCGCCAACAGCCAGCCATTGTACTCACTCGCTTACTCGATACCACTATCAAACTACTCTTTCGTTTTTAGTTTTTTTTGTTAACTCTTTTATTTATTATTTAAAATGACTTTCAATTAGCTTTTATAATTACGATTTAATACTAAGTGTGTACGCAACTGTGTTTGATTCAAAGTGCCTTACAAGCTGTACGCAATCAGCTTGAAAAATAACCAACTAGAAAACCAATTGTGTAATTTACATGCAAATGTCTTTTATACCTGCTGGCCAACAACAACAACAGCAGCAGCAAAAGCCAACAACAACGAGAGGAGCAGAAACAGCGCAGCGTGTTTTGCACATTGTCAAAAACGAAGTGTGTAGAAAACGGCACGGAAATGCCACTGAAATTATTTAAAAAATGTCGACAATATAATGTGACGTCAAAAAGTTTATTTGTTATATCTGTGCATCACTTGCTAGGTGAGTGTGTGTGTATGCGTGTGTGTGTGTGTGGGGGGCGTATCAGCCTGGCACTAACAAGAAAACAGCAGCAAGAAGAAGACTATCAATAACAATAACGGCACTCCACAAGTTTCAATTGCTTGAGCCCATACAAATAACAGAAGCAAAAACAACAACAGCAACAAGACACGCGAAGTTTTTCTTCTTCTTTGTTGTACACTTGTTGATTTATTTAGTCATTTGAGCGCTTTTAATTGGAAACACCTAATTGTGTGTGTCAACTAATTTATTTTATGAAATGGCAACAACAACAACAAGTGCAGATAAGCAGCGCGTTTATCTTGGCAACGGCTTTCGTTTTATGACCAGTTTTGTGGAATTCGCTTTTGCCAAAACATATCAGCAACAACAACATACGTTTACCATATACAGCAATTTTGCCATCTTTTTAACCAGTTGCGCCACTGTTAATCTGTTAACAGCGACATGCCTTTTTTATGCTGCTTTGTTTTTAGTAAAATCATACAAATAATGTTTGCAATCAAGTCAATATTGCTTAAGAATGTTTAAATTAATTGAGTATTGCTACCCATATACTCATTTGGTATGCAATCGTCTGAATTGATTTGTTATGCGACTCAGTTAACAGCCAGGCGCTGTTAGCTAACAGTGATCAACAACAACAACAACATAAAAATGATTTCCGTTTGGAGTTTCTGGTGGCTCAATAATAACATAAATAGCAATCCCAAAATCGATTAGACAACAAAAATAATTTCTATGTATGTATATGGCATACAAATATTATATCTTCGATGTGTGCATATTAGCATATTTGCGCGTGCTGTGAGTTGCCAAGCACATTTCGTTGTTGCTGTTGAGTTTTATCTGCGCACGTATTTTATGTGTATCTGGCTTTGAAATATTCGTTTTGTATCTTTGACAGACACCACGAGCACCGTTGATTGCACCATCAGCTCGGAGAGCAAGGGCCAGGAGTGCTTGGACAATGTGTGCCAGCGTCTGCTCATCCAGCAGCCGGAATTCTTTGGCCTGCGCTATTTGGTCAAGGACAAGGAGGACGAATACAAATGGATCGACTTGGAGCGTTCGCTCAGCCGGCAGCGTGACAAATATGCGGCCGCACCAAAGATGTACTTGCGAGTGCGACACTATGTGACAACCGGAGTCCGTCATCTGAATGACGAAGCGACGCGTTTCTATTATTTTCTGCAGCTGAAGAGCGACATTTACGAGGGACGCATCGCTTGCGATATACGCACAGCGATCCTCCTGGCGCTCTATTGCCGGAAGGCCGAGTACGATAGCTATCAGGGCGACAAGCAGCCCAAGGATTATTTGAAAAAGTCACTGGTGCTGCCGCGCAACATGCAGGGATTGGCCAACGATGATAGCATGCTGGATGGCCTGATTATGGAGGTGTTGCAGCAGCACGCGGGAATCGAGCATCTGACCCAGAGCCAGGCGGAGGAGATGTATATACAGTGCTGTCAGCAGTTGGATGGATATGGCGAGGAGCGTTTCGCTGCCAAGGATACGCTCGGCAATGATCTGCTGCTGGGCCTGGCCATCAATGGGATGGTCGTCAATGCGGACAATGGCAGACAGTACTTTCCGTGGAAGGACTTCCACACGGTGACCATTGATAAGCGCACCATCAAAATCGAACAGAATAAAATCGATGGTGATGGCAGCATCGTCGGCAGTTTTATCTTCAGCGAGGCGGACGTGGCACGCTACTTCTGGAAGCTGTGCATCATGCAGCACAAGTTCTTCAAGCGCTACATCGACACAGAGACGCCCTCCAGCTTGGGCAGCAGCGTTGGCGCCGACATCGAGAGCAACAATGGTCACTGCACTCTGGGCGCCGACAGCGTTGGCTACGTGGAGTATGATTATATGGCAGCAGCGGAGCAACAACACCAGCAGCAGCAGCAACAATTGCAGCAACAGTTGCATCAGCAGCAGCAGCAACAACAACATCAACAGCAACAGCTGCTATCATCAAATATTTCGCTCGCTGCCAGTCACAGCCAGCTTTTGGGGCAGAGCAGCAGCTGTTTGGACTTGAGCAACAACAATTTGCACAGCAGCAACAGCATGCTGCATCACAGCGCCAGCGGCAGCAATAACAACAACAATACCAACATCAACAGCAGCAGCAACAATGGCAGCAGCAACATGAACATCAATGCAGATCCCCACGAACGGGAGCGCCTGCAGGCCATGCTGCCCACGTATCGCCCAGCCCCGGACTACGAGACAGCCGTGCAGCTCAAGTATCGTACAACATCCTCTGAGCTGCACAATGTGGCACTGGCGCTCGCAACGCCCGGCAATGCGGGCGCTTACTATGCCGGCTCGCAGCCCGATGTCCACAATCCCGGCGTCTACGGCGAGAGTTTGCTGTTCAGTCATCATCTGACGGCCGCACATCGTTATCCGGATGTGACACAGCCGGCAGCTGCACTGCATGCGCATCATCATCATCTCAATCTCTACCAGACACAGCAGCAGCAGCAGCAACAACAGCAGCAGCAACAGCCTTCTGCATACTTGGAGCTCTCGCAGCGCATACAAATGATGCGGCACAAGGCGCCACCACCGTATCCAGTGAATCGGCTGAGCTCCTCCTCCACGCCGGATCTGGCCGTGGCGACGCCGCGACCACTGCAAGGCTTTCGCAATTATGTTTCGGGTTCATCGCCCGATCTGGTGTCGAATCGCAATCTACTCAATGGCGGTCAGTTTGTCGCCTTGGCTGCCGCGGGTGGTGTGCATGGCGGTGGCGGTGGTGCTGGTGTTGGTGGTGGTGGTGGTGGTGGCAATGTGCCCACCTCATCGGGTGCCACGATGTTGCATCAGTATCCATACATTAGCCACATGGGCCACTCGCAGCCATATCTGCCGCCGCACGGCACCTTTGAGAACCTCAACATGATCGAGGAGCAGCCGTCCATTATGTCCCAGCTCCGTCAGTCGGCAATGAGTCAAGCGGCCGCCGCAGCTGCAGCGGTCCAAAGGTGAAGCAGCCACACAGTAATCAAAAGATTAGCAATGAGTCTCTCTAGAAATTAGTCATAGACTTGCAAGACTTTCCTCATTACTTGTCTTTGTTTATTATGCGCCGTTTAATCATAGTTTATAATGGATTAACTTACGCCAATTCTTGTTTTATCTTGCAGTTCACCAACACTGCCACCCAGTGGCTATCGCAGCTCTGCACCACCGCCAGCGAGCAGTCCACAGCCGGCAGCGGCAACAACGCCGACGCCGTTGCAACGTAGCGCGATGAATGGCTCCATTGAGCCAATCTACGAGAATGTGCCACTGCCGCAGCGTGCAAGCGGCGGCAGCAGCAGCGGCGGCAATGCCAATGCGGATGCCATGCGCCAACGTGCCGCCTCCATACAATCGGCGCCACCAGCCGTGGCACCAGTGCCAGCTGCACGCCAAGCGGCCGCCAACAGCAACAATGTCGTTACGCTGACGGTAAATGCGCCGGCCGACGATGAGATTACCCGAAATATTAAGAAATACGGCGCGGATCGTGCAGCGAGCACAGAGCTGCAGTTCTTGGAGCCACAGGCACCGTTGCGTGCCGCACGTGCGGCAAGTGCGGCGCCAGCAATTGGAGCGACGGCGCCGCCGCGGCAACATCGCTCGACGGCAAGCTTAAACAAGTCGACGGTGGATGTGGTTTCGCCGGCGGGCGATTCGCTGCATCAGCAATTCAGTGCCATGAATCTATCAGCCAATACATCGGCTTCGGCGTCGACGGCATCTTCGATGTTCAACTCAACGCTGGACACCACCAGCTCCTCGACGGCCAGCAAGGATGTGAAGCGTCGCCGGCGTTGGAACATTTTGTCGCGCAGCAAAACGCCCGACAAACAAAAGTCGGCCACGCTCGGCAGAGAGAAGGCCAGCTCCTCGGCCGCCCAGCAAGCCAAGCTGGCGACCAAAATGAAGCTGGCCCAGGACGATCTAAATCTGCCGCATCGCTGGTCAACGGGCCTAACCAAGCCACAGCCCATATCGGGCCAGTATTCCAAGGATAAATTGGTATGAATTGAGCTAGAACTATTTTATATATATTATATTATTGGTTACTCGCTTGCAGTGCCAGATATTAAATGATAAGCTGCAGGATGCACAGCTCTTTATGGAGTTCGAGCGCATACCGAAGAGACGCGAGCATGCCCAATACGATTGTGCTTTGCTTGAGGAGAACGAGCCGAAGAATCATGATCCCAATTTTCTGCCATACGATGATAATCGCGTCCGTCTCACGCCATCCATGGACAATCGACATGGCTACGTGAATGCATCATACATATCGGTGCGTTTAATGAGTTGAATCCCTTCTTGATTCCTGATCTTTGTTCTTTGTTCTAACTAACGTTCGGGTTTTGTTATTTGTGTAGGCCACTGTGGGCACAAAGCAACGATTTTATATTGTCGCCCAATCGCCGCAGGAGTCGCAAACGATGCGCATCTTCTGGCAGTGCGTGTGGGAGGCGGATGTTTACCTGGTTGTGCAGCTAACCGAGGACATGAGCTATATACCGCTCAGCAGTCAACAGCGCATGGAGTTTGGACACGTGAGTAGACTGGATGACAAGTTGCGCAATTAACAATAGTCCTAATCAATTATTGGCTGCTCTTCACAGTTCCAGGTGTATCAGGAATTCTCACAAACCACTGATCGGTGCACGACGAGCAAGCTGCGTTTGTATCATGCACCGTCACGTCGCTATCGCTCTGTGTGGCATCTACAGTACGCCGATTGGGTCGAGCAGAATTGCCCGCGGGATGTTAATCATTTTCTCGACTTTCTCGAGGAGCTCAATTCGGTGCGATTGGCATCGACGCATGAGGTGCCGCCCGGTCACAATACCAATCCGCCCGTGCTCATCCACTGCCTGGAGGGTGGCGGTCGTTCGGGTGTCACCCTAACAGCGGACCTCTTGCTCTACACACTGGATCACAATGAGGTACGTTCATTAATATATATCTAAATGGTGAACATTTTAAATTATATTCCATCTGTGGCAGGACTTGGATATACCGCGGGTAATTGGGCAGCTGCGACATCAGCGGGACAGCATTATACCATCGCTAGCGCAATATAAGTTTATCTACAATCTGCTCATCACCTATCTGAAACGCACGAGGTTAATCTGAAGCGATTGTAAACTGGCTCATTTGCATATAGTATTTCTTGTTTAAGCCTAACGTATGAATAACAAATGAAAACGAAACGAAAAGAAAAGAAACGAACAACTGTTTTGCATCTACTACTACTTAAAGACTTAGTTTCATATTCTCCACATAATATTAATGATAAGTATCATATGAGTGTTCTTCCACGTGTGCAGCTATAAACCACCAGCCACCAACCATTAGAGACGATCATTTAGTTTATTTGCTTTGTGATCCCAATTGTTTACACCTAAGTTCCGAATTTGTTACCAAAATTTACGCGCTCCACCCAATACAAATACTAATTTTTGTGTTAATCATAGTGCTTAGGTTTAAAGCCAAATTATTTATACATTTTTATAATGAACCAATTGATATGCTCTACGCAACGCAAAGCAATAATAAAAAAATAAAATTTAATTTTCGATAAAACTGGTATTTTCTTTCTTTGAGTGGGAGTGTTATAATTTTGACCTGAAATGTATAACTCATTAAAACATAAAATAAAGACACCTTTTAGTTTTAAAATACTGAATGTATTTTGTTTATGATATTTCCAAAGTAATTCGCATAAATAAACATATATATTATATATGTGACATATATAACACGCATCCATATAGAAGTTTAAATGAATTACATAATTGCAAATTTTTCATTAAAATTATTTGTAAATATTTTATTTAACATTGAAGCATGTCGAAATTACATTTTTGTTATCCTATTTTATTTTGCGTTTTATTAGGATTCCGTTCTAATCTAAAGTTGGAGTTTAGCGAAAATTTAGTTTTAATCTATATTTGTATAATTGGTAATCGACAGAAAATATTTCTAGATTTAAACGATATAGCAAAGAGACGTATTAATGAAATAGAAACGTTTTTTTTTTTTTTTAGCACAAATATACGCATTATACATATAGATTTGAGAGAGTTGAAGTAAAATAAATTCTTTCAAACATTGCTAAAGCAAACAGTTTTAATCTCTCAAATTTGGGGTTATTTATCAAGCGATTAATAACTCTCGCAACTTTAGAATAGAGTTTTAAAAATTTTCGCTTTTGGCGCTGCAAAATTAGATGAGATTTTTACTTTAATTAAAAGTTGATTCAAGCGAAAAAGCAGAAATATTTGCTTGTTACATTATTTCACTTACTTGTGTAAGCCATTAAAAGGAAAAGTTTATCTTAGCTTAAACCTAAAAGAGCACAAATATAGTACATTTAAACATTTAGCATTTTCTTTTAATCTTTTTTTTTTTCATATAAGAAAAACATATATATTGATGCTGTATATAAATTAGGCGAGTCGGGCTGCACTTTGTTCAGGTGTGTATATAGGCAATGTATATATATATATATAGAGATTTCTTGTATATAGTCGTATGTGTATATATTTATATAATGTATATTTATGTATATATAACAGGCAATCGAATACACACACAAAAATATTGGAGTCCTTAACGTGTGAGAAAAATATGTTTACAAAACATTATTAATATTATTATTATATTTGTTGATGTTCGAGTCTCAGGTTTTTGTTTTCTTGTTGTTGTTTCTGGTTGGTTTCGATTTGCTTGTACTTTCATTTGTCTTTTTGTTTAGGTTTGTCTTTTATCGTTTACATTAATTGCGTTTGTCTTTTATGTTTGAAGTAAACATTGAATACATACAACGTTTGAAAAATATTCGAAAAAATCGTTCAGCTTACAAACTAAATATTTGGAATTGGAGCGAAGGTATTTATCATACTCTACTTTGCATATGTATGTGTATATGTGTTATATGTATGTGTATGCATAGATAGAACTAACTTGTGTATATGTAGAGCTAAAGTATACATAAATGGAATACAAAAGATTGATAAGTCGGCCTCGTCTCTATCATTTCATTATTATTATAATTATTATTGTTGGGTTTTCATAATTTTTCCGTTTTTGTTTTTCCTAAGTGCCAACTGAAAGTCTTCAAAAGAGTTTTTGATTGCAAAAGTTTTGATTGGGGTCTGCTACTTTGGTCTGCCTGCAGACGTTTTTTTTCTTTTATTTTTTTTCTATGCATGTGAGAAGGCAACAAGTTTGTGGACCATTCTTATTGTTTTGAGTTATTTTTTGAGGAAAATGTATACAAAGAATTGTGCTAAATTAAAATTAATCGTAAGCCACTTAAAACATACAGCAAAACTAATTGTTAGGCGCTTAATCTAAGAATACGTGACAATGGGATTTCGAACGTTGACGCTGACAAATGATAAATGGGATTTTGAACATGTATATGCAACATATTTTCATAGTTTTTGTTCTTGTTGTATATATGACGATGACGATTGATGTATGTGAATGTTTGTTTGTTGGTGTAACATGGAAACCACAACCATTAACAAATTTTGGCATCTATATATATGCTGTAAAGTAAGAAATCCATAGATTAATAATTGAACTTGCAATTGCTTTGTTTGATCTACTCACAACTAATTAAATTAACATTTAGTAGTTAAAACAGCACAGTTTGATTTATTGATTCATGGGTGGCATGGGGCATATGGTACACTTGGTGCTATCCATAAAATTTGGCGGACCACCTGTCGGAGAAAATGATGTAAATAAATAATGTTTAGTGATTTGATTGTTTTGAATATGGTAATATCTTTAAAATTGTCAGACATTAAATACATATTACTACTTACATATGAATAAAGATTTATAAAAACAAAATTCTTAATCTTGTACTTTAAAATAGAGTATTACATTTTTAAAATAAAGAAGTCAAACATTAACTAATGTTTGAGATTTAGTTTTTATACTCATGTTTCAGTCTCCTATCGCATTCGAATTTAACAAACAATTAATATACTTATAAAGGACTTTCACATCAATCTGTTGAGTATTAAATAGCAGATTTCGCCTACTCTTTCATATTCTTAGGATCTGGTTCTCAGAGGGCTCATTCCCCGTTTACTCTTACGCTGCATTTGGTGGCTGTGTCGCTTCGGGGCCTGACTGCTCTCGACTTACCATGCATGTGGTTTAGATGCCTGTTGGTGGTTGCATTGCTGTGATGGTGATTGTACAGGCTGCTTGTGTAGACCGGTGGCGGTGGTGGTGGCATTGCCAATTGCTGTTGTATCTGCTGCAATTGCTGGTGGCTGCGCATATGCAAATAGGGCACTGGCGGTGCAGGAAGCGGTGTTGGCTGTATGGATGCTGTTGGTTGTTGTTGTTGTGGTGTCGGTGGTGGTGGTGTTGGTGGTGTGGGTGTGCTGGGTGGTGTGCTCGTGCTCTGGCAGGGACTATTCAAATTCCGTGTGACGGCATTGTTCGATATCTGCTGCAACAGCCGGCAATCAGCAGCCGTATAAACGGGCGGCGATGGATCATTGTGTTGCTGTTGTTGCTGCGATTGCTGTTGCTGTTGTTGGTATGTCAAATGGTGTTGCTGATGATGCGAATGTTGTTGTTGTTGCTGCTGGGCGTAGGAGCCATGCCCGCTGTCACACGATGAAACCGAACCTGTGGGTTGTGTGTGTGTTTTTTTTTTGTGGCAATGAGAGTAGAGTAAAAGTAGCGTAAAGTGTGTCACAGTATGTGTGAATGTTGTAAATGCGTGTGTGTGTGCGTGTGTGTGTGAGTTATGTGTGAGACCAACAACCAAATGCCAAAGCAGCGATAACCAACCACCAATATATAGAATCGGCCACAATGCAAGCGAGGAGCGGGGTATATTTAAAGCATATCTAAATATGGGTTTGATTTTGTTTTTTTTTTTTTAGCTAGAGTTCAAACTAAAGTTAAGCTACAATTAGGCACTATGATTATTATTAACTATGAACTATGAGCTAAGTTTGAACTTTGGTTTTAGTAGGCAGCGCTAAGCGTTTAGTTTATATGCCGGCGGCGGGGGTAGCTGTGGGGCAGGCGTTCTTGCCACAGAGCGCATCTGCAGCACACTTACCGGAAGTCACGGATTTGCGCAGCGGTAAATCACGAAATGTGGTCACACTGCTGCTCTCCAGCGAGAGATCCACCGAAGGCAGCGGCGGCGGGGGGGCGGGCGTATCGGAATGGGATCGCTCGTGTATCGCACGAGTCGGCATTATGTTGCCTGAAAAATGGTACAAGAATTGTTTTAGTTAGCGAATTGAACTTTTTTAGCATAAACATAAACATAAATTGCAATAATCTTGTTTAGAATGGTTATCCAATTATATTTTTCTAGCTTCAAATTGCAGAAAAACATTTGACTCTGAGCCAGCAAAAACATAATTAAATTATATAAAAAAAAGGTCGCAAGTATAAGTAAAATATAAATAACAAGCTGGCATTTATAAACTTTTCCACAATTTGAATAATCTTCAAGAGTTGTTATTGGATTATAATTCAATTGCAGTAGTTAAAATAATAATAAAAAAAGGCTTTCGCAAACAACTTTTACCATTTTATAGATATTTTCTTAAAGCTTTTCAACCATTAATAATTTCATCTATATTTTGGGGAATTTTCCACAGCTAAAATTGTCCTTATTTTTAAATCTTAAGCAAATTTTTAAATTCATGATGCAAATAACAAAATATCACATTTTCAGTGAAACTAAAATAATGATTTCACCTGCATTTTACCAATAAAGGAACATTTTGCCACAAACACAATTTTCTTTCTAACTCGGATTTCCCAATGCAAGCAATTTATTCTCAAAAAAAAAAGGTGTTTGCCTTTCTAAGAACTCCAAAATATATTTATGACAGACATCAGTCGATAGGCCAGCAGAATATTCCCCGAATCGCTAATCCACGGCTTAGTAATGGATGTGCTGTGGGCAGAAAGGTGGCTTACTTACCGCCAGATGCCAAACGGCGATGTGCACACGGACTGGGACTGGGCGTACACTGTGCATTGACCACGCTGGCTGGGACAGCAGCACCAGCACCAGCAGCAGCCGCAGCCGCAGCAGATGGCGATGGCACAACACCTCCGGCGGCTGGTGTGCTAAATCCATGGGCGGCATGTAGATGATGTAGCGGCGGAATGACGCCGGGCAGCGCCGAATTGTGGCGCGGCACAAATGGCTGATGTGGCCGTATTTTCGAGGATTCGGATAGCGAGAGCATTTTCTTGACCGCCTGCGGCGAAGCGGTGCCAAATTTGGGTCCATTATTGTGCAGCTGCTGGCGACGCTGATGGTCGCTGGTCGAGCTCGTCGAACTGGTCGTGGAGAGTGTCGGCGAGCTGGGATGCCGTTTGCGCAGCGACAGCGATGAGTTCGGTGCCGAACTGGAGCTGGTGTGCGAATAAATGCTGAGCTGATCTCCGCCAGCATTGATGCTGCCAACGCCCGCATTGCTTGCATTGATGCTGCCACTGCCGGCGCTCCGATGCGAGGTGTTGCCATGCGAAATGCTGCCCGAGTAGGTGGAGCCGTGCGGCGGTTCGCATTCGAGCGACAGCTTGTGCAGCAGATCCTCATCGCTGAGTATTTTCAGGCTGTTCAGATAGGCCTTGACGCGTCGCACCATCTGTGCCTCCTCGAACATCTTCTTGGGATTGGGCGCCGCTGTCGATTTCTTGCGCCTCTTAATCGTTGCCTGTCCAGCGTTGGCCGCAATTACAGTGCCCGCGGCAGCATTGCTCTGCGACGCAGACATTTGGTTCAGCGAGAAGAGGGCGTTGGAGGGCGTTTGTCCCTTTAGCTCCAATATGGCCAGCAGATCGTAGGGGGAGCTGCACATGTGCGTCAGCAGCCGCACCTCCTTGGAGAGCATGCGCAATTTCTCGAAATTAATCAGACCATCCACACGGGTATCGTTGCCCAGATGGATGAATGTCAGATCCTTCTTGACAATGGGATAAAATGGTATGATGGGATGCTGGGCGAGCAGTTCGGCGGATACCAGTTGCCTGTACTTGGACATGTTGCGCGATGGATCCATCAGATCCTGCAGATCATTGAACAGACGCTGATACTTTGACGGCAACTTCTCCCAGGTCAAACGTAGCCGCGAAACGGCGCCATGTCCCAAACCCGAGATGATGGCAAACATGGAGTTGAAATTGCGGCACTCCTTGCAATGACGGGCAATCTTGATGAACTGCTTAACGATCTTCATGCGACGCACAATGTTATGCTCAGCGCATATTTCGCTCACCACCCAGAACATTTCGCGATTGACCAGCTCCGAGAATTTGCTCAGCATCGGCACACCGTACTTGGACTGCAGCTCGAACAGCTCATCGATATACTCCGTGGACTCGATCTGACGGAAATTGGCGAAATCCTGCAGTGTCAGCTGGATGGCCAGCTCGTATGCATTTAGTTGCAGGAAATGCACACCCGACTCCCGCACCAGCTCCAAGGCCAGCTCATCGGGCACCAGCGGCTCGGTGCTGTCGTTCAGCTTGAGATAATAGCGAGCAGCGAAACTGATGCGTTCCGCTAGATTCTGCAGCTGGTCGGGCAGCCGGCGCTGCTTCACCATGCCGCCTTCGCCCACGCTGACCTCGCACAGCGAGAAATTGGAGCTTGGATCGTGAATGCCGAACTCCTGCAGTGTCAACATGACCACCTCATGGGCCGTCGTCTCCTTGTAGATGAGCACATACTTGCACGTCTGATCCGACTTGTACACCTTGAGCACATGCTCCGGATAGTCCGGTGGCAGCATGGAGCTAGCAGTCAGCGTGCTCGCAGCCGATGGCCGATGTAGATGCGCCTGCAAATAGTTGACTTGGAGCATGGCGATGGGTTCGCTGTTGCTGTTGTCATAGTTGAGACTGCTCAGATCCGGATTCGATTGCGACTGATAGAGGCGACCGGCCATGTTACACATGTTGGTTGTGGAGGCGCAGCTGCTGCTGCCGGAACTGGCTGCGGACAACTTGGCCTTGCACTGCGGCTTATTCAGCAGCGTGTCGGAGCTGTCGTTGAGGCTGCCAACCAGCGGCTGTTGCTGTTTATTTAGCAGATTCATTTTGGCCAGCGCCTTTTGCAGACGTCGCTTGGGCGCCAGGGTCATGAAGCCGCCCGGTTTGGCATCCTCGGCACTGCCCTTTTTCGCCGAATTCGAGTTGACGCTCTGCAGCAGCTGTTGCATAAAGTTTGAGGCCATAATGCCACCGCCGCCGCCGCCACTCACCGGCGGCGTCTGGGGCGGCGCACAGTCCGGCTGATCGAGCAGCATATCCACCGAACTGAGACGCACCATGTGCGCCCGATTGGTTAGGTCCTCGCTGGTGCTGTCGCTGCGTCCGTGCAGCTTGGCAATATCATTCGCACAAATCCGACGCGGACTGCGCAAACTTTTAAAGCTGCCATTGCCGCTGGAGCTAATGCCACCGCCGACGCCGCCACCACCACCGCTGCTGGCTAAGCTGCCGCTGCCATGCTCCAGGGCTTGCATGATCTCCTTGAAGCCGAGCAGATTGCTTTTCACTTGAATGCTTAGGTGGGTGGTGCCCGTCAGCAGTTCCATGGCCCGTTTACTGGTCACATGATCCAGGGATTGGCCGTTCACTTCGTGGATTTGATCGCCACGCTTCAGTCCGACATCCTGGGCCTTTGAGCCCGGCTCCACGTGTGATATGTAAATGCCGACGGAGGCATTGCCTGTGGCAGCTGCCACGCCGCGCAGCTCGTAGCCGCCAATGATTTGGAAATTGAGTGGTTCGTCGCGTGAGGAACGCGTCAAGATGCAGCTGCGCATGCGCGCTTTGGCGGCACATGCAATGTGCAGCAAACGCAGCTGGCTGAGCAGCTTTTTGCGTTCCAGGCCAGCCTCAAAGATCTCCAGGAACTCCATCATCTCGTGATCCGCCTCGAAATCGGTAAAATGATTGTTCACCCAGAGTAGAACGACGCGAGTGACCCGATCTCTCAGCTCCTGCGTTTTGTGCGTGTCCAGTTGCTCGAGATCGAACCAGTGCAACAGTTTTCTGGTCACCTCTTGGGGATTGTGTATGAAAATGCGATGCGTTAGCAGGAAATCCTCGACATATGTTGGATCCGTCATCGAGTTCTCCTCGACAAGCTGCTGCAGCAGTCGCTCCGGTGTGCCTCTGATCACGACATGACCGCGCTTCATATTTAAATGTGCTGTGGCCGCTGATCCGCTGCCGCCAGTTGTTGTGGCGCTCTCCGCTCCACTGCCACCAATCGAGCGCAGTTCGGTGACAATCACAACACGTCCGTTCTCATCCTCATGCCGGCGCGTATTCTCCTCGCCCTGATGCTGGATGCGATAGTAGTCGGTCTGTGTGATGCACACAAACTGACAATCATCGCATTTGGTGCGCATCACGCCGCGATGATACAATTTATCCATGGTCGGCAATATGCCAAAGGAGTCGCCCATTTGCAGTTCCTCGCGTGTGCCATTCGCATGTTCTATTTCGACGGCGCCATTGATTAGCACCGACCACGAGTCGAGCTCCTCGCCATCGGACATGACAACGGTGCCAGCCTTGTCCACCACAGCGAACACCATCACGGAGCAGAGAGCACGTCGCACCGCAAGCGTTATGTTTGTGAATGCCTTCAGGCCCTGCGTGAACTCCAGCAGGATTTCCACATCGTCTTCGCTGCGCTCCGACGGATCCTTCTCGAGGCAATCGCGGACCGCATCCCGCACATTGAGGCTCTGTGGAGACGGAATTAATTATAAGATATAGCTATTATATAGTACCATTAATCAAGTAATCTTAACTGTAACTGTATGATTGGTAAAACTACAATTTTAAATTTATATATTAACGTTTATTAAACGCTGACGGCGCTTATTTATTTAGTTAATTAAAATGACTCTCAACAAATTGAAAATAATTTGTTTTCTTTTGTTTTTTGGCTTGATATGACCGACTCACATCCATGCTCTCGGCGAGATCCTCCTCATCGGAGTCGACCACAGACTCGACGAGGCCGGAGAGATCGATCTCCTCGGCCTCCAGCGATGATCCATAGACAGAGGCCATTGTATCGCTGCCGCTGTACGCTGAACTTGTGTCACTCGAGTGCGAGCCACGATTGCATTTTTGATGCAATTCTGGTCGAATGATTGTGCTGCTGGTGCCGCTGCCAACCACCGTTGTGCCGGCTGTACTAGTGGGTGGATACTACAAAAGGAAAATATCAAATGAATGTTCATAATGGACATACAATGGATGTGGTTGATTGTATCTGATGATTGAGGATGATTGAAGATACTCACATGATGTCTGATATGATGATATGGATCCATTAAGGCGCTGCTAATGCTGCTGCTGCTGCAACTGCTGCTACTTCAGCGACTGCAGCTACGGCATGCCAATCAGTTGGGTGATATGTGTGCTGAACTTTAGACCTTGTGATTAAGCTGCAAGAAACCAAACAACTAAGTTCTTCAGCTACGTTTATGCTTTTTCATATTCGTTTTGTTATTGCTCTGCTTGGTTTTCTTTTAGTTTATAAGTTCAAGTTAGAGAAAAAATAAAAACGATAAAATTCTGAATATTAAATGCATAATTATTTAATTATTATTAATCATCATATTGACAGTGGCTAAACTAGTAGCTTGAAAAGTATTTTAAAATTATTTATTATTATTTTAAAGCTCTTACAAAATGCACCTAATTAGCTGCAAAAATATATAAGAGGAAATTTCTTAAATACCTCGTAAAAAAAAAGAAAAAAATACTGTGAGATTTTATTGGTCAATTTGGTTTGTTTTGTTTCGCTGGGCGCACATTTTGCAGCAGATACATACATACATATGTACATACGTACATACATACATACTAACACACTTTCATTTTCAGCAGGCGCAGCAGCAGCAACAATGCTGCCAATAAATTAAGACAACGCTGCTGCTGCTCGGCGACGACAACAAAACAAAAACACAAGAGATATAAAAAAATTCTCATGCAATTGAGTCTGCACTGCTGACGCCGAAGCCAACCGCGACGGCAACACTGGCTGTGCGTTTATATGTATACATGTATGTGTGCATGTATGCGTGTGCCTGTTTGATTGTTTTCTGTGTTTGTGTGTGTGGGGCAGCAAAAACTAATAAAAAAAAAAACACGAAAATTGTAGGCGACGACTTCCGTTCACTGGATAAGCTCCCATTACAGCAACAGCAGCAGCTTATTGCAAAATCAAAGTGTAATAAATAAACACTGTCACAAAAATACACAAACACACACACACACACACATATGCATGCAAAGCAAATCTGGCGTTTTACACACATACTAAATATGGGCGTGTTTTTGTACAGTTCAACGATTTTGTGTAGGCTGCTTTCGATACACACACATAATACATAAATTTGTATTGACAACGCTTGTTGTTGCACTTGCTCATTATACGCACTTTTTTTCAAAGTATCTATAATTTTCCTGGCTTTATCGCTCGCTCTTCTTCTTCCTCGTTTTTGTTGCGTACGCTTTGCATAAAGAAATTTCAGCCAACTCGTTCCCTGCGCATTGTTGGAATTTCACTCAGACACACGCACACACACTTGCATAGATAGGCACACGCGCATAGTTTTTGATGGAGAAAAGCTGCTAATTTGTTGCTTGTTGTTCAATATGTATTTTCCAACGTTGCACAGCATACCTGCATGCAATTTCGTATATTGTACTGCAATTTATGAAACTATTTTTTTCCAGCTAGCAAATGCCATTTTAATTTAGAAAAAATGCACAATGGATTTCGCCGCGCCAGTGTTGTCCCAGCCGATAGACGTGAATGTTGTACTGTGTTTCGCTGTGGTGGCGAGTCGATATCCGGCTTATCGTCTGTACATAACACATACAATAACATACTCGGATTTGCGTTAACAGTCAGCGCCGTTAGCCTCGGCGGCAGAGTAACATTTAAAATAACAGTGCATAAAAAAATAACACCCCAAAGCAGTATTTTTTGATCCCGTCCATTTCTATTAGCAAAAAGGTTAAATCCACCTCAAAAAAAAACTGTCCACAATGTACAAACAAATTTTTATTGAAAGTAGTGAGTCCCCAGAGAGCTGTAGTAATAGCAAAAACAAAAATAAGAAAAGAAAAAGGAAAGGGAAGCATTAGGAAAGGGCTCAGGTTGTGTGGCAATTTCGTCTTAATGCAAAGCAGGCGACTTAAATGTATGTTTGCGCCATTATTGATGACCTTAGACAGGAGCCAACTCAACCCCCCATCTTAACCCTTGGTGGCATCCTTGTGGAGTAGGCCACATAAAAAAACGCAACATGTTTCGTTTGCGGCTTTTTTTTAACGGGGGAAAGCGATACGTTGACAGGGGCGGGGCGGGGCGGCGCAAGGGTGCGTGGCATAAGGGTGTGAAACTAGCGCATCGAATTGGCGAAGGGTGCCACAGTCAGCCACGTGGCTGAAAGAGAATAATAAACATAAAAAGCAAATCCTTAAGGTGCAGTGGGCTATTTTTTCTCTTCTTCTGATCAGCGTCGAGCCAAAAAAGCGGGCTAGGCAAGACAGAGGGTCACGCAATGGGTGCCTGAGTGAGGGGGAGGGGGTATCGCATTTGATGACTTCATGTCCCCAGTGCAAATGGCTTTACCGTTACCCACCGACATCGTCTGCATTTTTATGGCTTTTCAAAAAAATATTAAATTTGTATTTGGGAGGAGAACACAGTCCCAGATATGCTCTCCCAGAATTTAAAATAGCTTTTTTATTTATTTGCATAATTATATACTTTACTTGTTGAGCGCAATTAACATAAATACACACATACATATGTACATAACATGTGTGGATACATATACATATGTAAAAACTCACACACATATGCTTTTACATACACAGATATGCTATTAAAATGCCTTTATGTTGTTGCTTTCCCCCTTTTTCTTTTCTGATTTTTGGTTCGTGCTCCTTGCGGCATTTTGCTTGCTTGTTGTTTTTCTTTTTGTTGTTGCTGTTGTTTTGCTAACCAAAGCAAAATCTGTGAGCGCATTTGTTGCTGACGCCGACGCCGACGCCTCGCGTCGCTGCTGGCGCTCATTCTGTTTGTTCTTTTTGCGTTTGCTTTGTTTTCGTTTGGCTTGCTTACAATAAAATCAAAGATTGCGTCTGGGATTTTGTTTTCGCAAACCTTAAAAGAAAGCCAAGTCAAATAAGCGCAGTCCCAGTGCCAGTGCCAGTCTCAGTCCCAGCCCCAGTCCCAGTGCCCGTTCGACT
Source organism: Drosophila macrothrix (assembly GCA_035042055.1). NCBI lineage: Eukaryota > Metazoa > Arthropoda > Insecta > Diptera > Drosophilidae > Drosophila > Drosophila macrothrix. The sequence continues at coordinate 11,296,695 of JAWNLX010000604.1, forward strand.
CTCATCCCCGCGGGAGAAGCCGGCAAAGCCAGTGAGTTGAGCCTCGAGGCCTTCCCTCGAATAATAACTTATTGATTTCGATTCGACAGTTAACGCAAACTTACTTTAAATTAAAGTAGACTCGACTATTTGCAATAACAACTTCGTCGCAAGCATTTTTACTGCTGGCGTTTTTTTTTTTTTTTTTTTTTCTTTTCCAATTAGTAGCTGGATTCACCAAATCCCAGTTCATAGCAAAACGCTACAAAAACCGCACAAATAATTGCGTAACCGTTGCCTTTGCTGTTGAGATGAAGAGGCAAGAAAATAACACACACACACACAAACCGACACACATTCAAAAAGGAAGCAAAAATAATGTGCGAGCTAAGCAGCAAAAGTGTGGTACAATTTCTGTAACTTCCATTTGGGGATTAGTGTGTGGGAGCTAGGAATGAACCTTACTTGTAACCCTCAACATTGAGTAACTTAAAAATAATTACAAAATATCAATTAGGAGTCTTAATAAATATAGAATAGAATAATAAACAGAATAAAATAAAATCAGAAATTATTCAAAAACAAATTCGACTGTTATTTCATTATATTTTGAAATCAGATAACACATAGAATGCCACATACATTTTCTTAGTTCTCCATAATAATCGTGATTCACGTGCCCATCTCTAGCAGAAGAAACATAAGCTCCTGGAGCATGGGCGGGCGGTGTGCATGGCGGCTAGGAAAATCTGCCTGTAATTGAGCTCGAGGGTCACAGATGTTTTGAGGATTTAACAATGCGACAATGATGAGCCAGCCGCTATTTTCTGGGCACCGGTCCTGTGTAGGCCGCTGCTGTCTCGCGTCGAGGCCGGCAATCTGAATTAATAAGTTTATTATTTTCAAGTTGGCCTTCGGATTTCTGCCGGATTTGTATTTTATGTTATTTAATTTTCCTCTTACCCGCAGGACTCAGCTGTTGGACTGCACACAGCGGCTCAAAGTCTCATTTAGTTTTGCATGCTCCACTTTACTAGGCATGCAACATTGGCACGTGCCCCAGAAACAATAGATACTCTCCAGCAATTTTTATTTGTATTTCGTTTTATTTTTGCATTTAGTGTACTTGGGATTTTTAAATTATTTTTTTTTTATGTATTTAGCTGCAGATTTTCTTAAGCTATATATTCGTTATTTTTATTTTTTTGTCATTTTCTTTTTTATACCATTGCAGTATTATAACTTTTTCACCAAATCAAGTTTTTTTTTTATTGCAGAATAAACGGACTCAATCTAAGATTATTTTCTTGGCTTAAGACTATAATATTATTGATTTTTGTTTGTTGATTTTTTTCTTGTTTAGAAAAAATTACTTGTTTTTTTTATTTCAATTAATATTTAATTTAAAATGTGAGCAGTTGGACTTTGGTCTGCAAGGATATGTAATCTTCGGCGTGCCAAAGATGAACTTTTTTGGTTGTTTTGTTTTATTATTATTTTTTGTTTTTAATGTAATTTGCCATTTCCAATGCTCTTAAATTTTTAAACTTTTATTCAACATGATTGTGCTCAACGTTTTTCCTTTTTATCTTAGGTCTTATTGATTTTTTTTTTAATGTTTGTATGACATGAAAATTAATTGATGAATATAATATTCCGTAATTAGATTCGTTGCAATTGAAACTTTTTTCATTTATTCGTCAGCATTTTCCAAATAATTGTAAATGTTTCTTTTTTTAATACTTGTGTGTGTAATAATAGTTTTAATTGCATTTTTATTAATCTACAATGCAAATCAGCATTTATGATTGGAATATTCTACGAAACAAATTTAATTTAAATAATTGCACAATTAAATAAATTATCAAACATGCTTTCCAAGTTTCTCACACAACAATTAAGTGACATATATATTTTTAAATTCTGAAGAAAATTTTCGTTTTGGAAAGACAGTTAAGTTCGGTCGCCCGAACTTGAAATCGTTCACTATGGTTTTTCCATAGTTCTAAGAATATATTTTCAAGTATTTTGTTGCTACAGCGAAACCTCTTTAAAGCTTATTCATTAAACATAAACTGCCAAATTAGCAATTAATTTACTTTCTATATAATGTGTGGAAAATAAAATGAAGCGCGGAAAGGCACAAGAAACTATATTTATTTGATTTCAACAAAAAAACAAAAACAAAGGACATGATAGATAAAGCCTGAAGTAAAGAAATATTTTGATATGCGTCTAATTGACTTTGTCATGATTTGAAGTTCGAGCTTTGGCTTGAAAACACAGTGTTATCTTAGCTGAGAATATTTACGCTTAGCATACTAGTTTTATATAGAACACTTCTCTAGTCGGCAGTTCTAGAAGCATTTTGCATAAAATGAAATTCTAATTTTCAGTTGCTCAAACATTTATTGTCAAAATTATACGCAGGTTTTTTTTTTTGGATATTATTCTTCCATCAAAATTCAATTTTGAGTTGTGGTTGATAGAGTTTACTTAGAATTGAGGGGGGAGTTTTTGCATAGAACTACGTTTATATAAATATATATGTATATATATTTATTTAGAGTTCTTCGTATTTATATATACTATATGCATAGGTATAGGTATGTACATACATTTAAAGCAAAATTATCAGATAGAGAGCGTTCAGGTGGAGGAGCGATAGGTACACACATATGTCAATGTTTACATTTTAGATTCTATTTCATAGAATACGCGTACAGTACAACAAATACTTATATCTATCATATGTCGAAATTGTCAATTGTGTATAGTCTGTTTGAAATATATTTACAATTCGATTCAAATTACGAGTGTGTTGAATGCATATCTTAAGCTATTGACTCGAAATATTGAACTTAACGCTATGCATATCCTGTGTCTGACCAATTAATCTCTTATCATATTATTACTGTATGTGCGGGGTGCCCTAACCAAAAGTTGTAAGCCCTATTGAATAGTTTTGGGATATTTTAATATGCTTTGTTCTTTCTTAGTGGCATTATTATAATTTTGTAATTTTGTGAACAGATAAAAAGATTGCTTTTACTTAAATTCTTTCTTTTTGTAATTAAGTCGAAAATAAAATCAAGAAGATAACTGAAGCATATAGATTTAACCATATGTTGAATTATAGTCATTCAAGCATTTGCTATTATACATAAGAATAGGGATTCCAACTATGAGTTATATAAATTATTTGAGTGTATTCATTTATATGATGTCTGAGACACTTTCAAGCGATTTTCAAAAGGATCTCGGAATACATTTGACTACCGTTTTAGTGAGGGCATTTTCCACTACGACAAGCCGCAGTTTGTTTACAAATCATTTAATTTTAATTGCATTTATCTTTTAAATGCATAAAATGCGCATTGAGTGTGTGTGTTTTTTTCGTTTGTGGCTTCTTTTTTTTATTTTAAATTTGCCATATAATATTTGATATATATGTATTTCAAATGTGTGCTAAAATCGCGTGTAATTCTTGTTTATTTTTGTTGGTTTTTCCTTCTTGTTTTCGTTTTGTTTTTTACAAATACAATTTAATACATCAGCGTTTGGGTGTTGGGCTTAAAACCTAAATTCTTGCGCTGCAGAAACAAATGTATCTCCCGGAAATTGGGACGACTTGATTCGTTGCGTTGCCAGCATTCGCACATGAGATCGTAAATTTCGCGCGGACAGTTGAGTGGCATTGGCAAGAGTTCCTGCAAATATACAAAAAATAGAGATGCATAGAGTAAATGTGTACATATATATATATGTATGTACATATACGCTAACAGTTAGCACAATGCATTGTTACTTACATGCATTTTATCGTCCTGATAGATATGTCCGATGTTTTCAATAACATTCGCATCTGTCATGTGCTCGTAGGGCTGCTCCCGGGCGAATGTCAATATTTCCCAGAGGGCAACGGCAAAGGACCAAACATCCGATTTGGTGCTGAATTTGGCCTGCAATTAAATGAAAGTTTTTGTGTTTTTTTTTATTTGAATTTTATTAATACAAACACACGTATCCGACCAAAAGACCGGTTCGCTTTATTTTTGTTTACATGGCTTTTGGCTTAAGGATTTTACGGTTGCTGTTGGGCGTCGGCACAAAGCCATTCATTCACATACATACATATATATCCTTTAAGGCAACTTTTGCGCTTTTTAATATGCATATGTATATGTTTGAATACCAAAGAACATCTCAGCCAACCCGCTGCCAAACCGTTGCCAACCCTTTTGCCGTTCGTTTGCCCCCAAGGCAATGGCACAACTCTCTGCAACCAGCTTGTACTTTGTTGTCTATTATACACTCACACACACACACACACACAACAAAACCAACAATAATCATAACAACAACAACAAGCATATGTATATATCTGGTGCTATATGCGTGGAATTTATCCATGCCTTTTCATATACATATATCCTTTTTGTCTGTGCGGCTGTTTTGTGTTGTCTGCGCCGTTTTTCATGTAGTTAATTAATTTATTTAGTGCGGTTTTTCGCTCGGGGATTTACAAAATATTTTGCTCAGTTTCGTTTTTATTTAGTTTATTTTTTGTCTTTTTGTTTTTCGTATTTTGTTGGTTCGTTTGTTTACTCGCTATTAAAATTCATGCTCTATGCTATATTCAACGAAAATTAAAGTGATTCATTGTCATTTGATACTAGACTGTAACTCAAATATTTTGTAGCTGTTGCATCTCGGGCATATATTAGTTAATTGGATTGTTAAATACCAAGGGAACATTTAAATATTCAGTTCAATCTATTTATGGTAAAGTTTCATATTTGTTAGACTGAAAATCTCAATTATGTAGCCAGCTTCTTCCTCTAGAATACTCTTTTCAAGCTCGTACTACTTTTAATTTTTGCACAACTACTCGTAAACTAAGAAAATATGTATTAACAGTGCGTGTTCTATCAATACTCTCAGTTAACTGTCTTCTTTTGTTTCTCTTAACAATTTTACTTCAATGCCTTCGCAAATGCATTAACCATTTTTCCCTTCCAAGCTTAGTAAAAATAATCAAAAATTGTTTTTAAAATATTCACACCTTTTTGCTTTTTGCTGCCCTAATAGACTTATCAAAATATGGTTTGCAGATCTTCAAGACCGGAAAAGGTAACTGACATAAATCGCCTTCTTAAAGAGGCAGCAGAAAAAGCAAATTAAAAATAATTAACACAATTACAACTCATTTTGCTGTCAAGCTGTCTTCAAGGATCGCCCACCCCTACCCTGGCGGTTCTTGGAACACCCAGGTGGGCATAGGAACGAGAAAGGTGGTGGTAACCAGACAGAGTGAGGGAGAGGCAGAGTGAACACTGTTCATTAATTTATAATTATAAACTTCTGCCTCTGCGCACAATTCAAGCAGTAAATGAGCAAAGCAGCAACAACAAATAAAAAGAATAAAAATGTGAACAAGGTGAATTTTTTTCTTGTAAGACTTGGACTTGGGAAAGGAGGAAAGTGTTAGGGTCTGGGGAGTGGGGAGTGGATAAACTTACTAGCAGGACACTCTCCCAGGCCATCCAGCGTATGGGCATTGGCTGCGTCTGTCGACCAGTGGTGCCCTCCAGCTGGCAATAGTCCGACGAGTAGGCCGAACGGTTTATCACAGTGCCAATGGAGCAGACTTTGACGTTCAGCTCGGGTCCAATGATGCAACTTCTGCAATGAGAGGGATTAAGTTGAGATTTTTGCATCAGAAATCTGTGGCAGTATTGAAAATTCAATTAAAAATAACAGAAATTAAATAAACAAACACTTCCGCAGGCCAAAAAAGTCAAACGAGAGTCAGTCAGAGGATATCAGGATATGCTCCTTGAAAACACGAGTTGATTGCTTCGTTCATCGTTCCCCACTTTCGTGCCACAAAGCCATTCTCGTATCCTTCTCGTCGCATGCATTTCAAATGAGCGTCGCTGCCAAACAAACCCCACCTCTCCATCCCATTCCCTTCCTATTATTTTACCATTGCCTGCTGTGTGCTTCACTTAAAAGGGTTGCATGTGTAGCAGTTCTTGTTGCTTCTACTATTTGAGATGGCCCTGGCAACTTGGTCAAGGGGTTTGCAACAGTTTAGCTTAATGGCCGATATCTGCCTTTGAGACGTATAAGCATTATCTGCGTACTTATCTATTTAACTTTTTATCGAAAGGGCAATGTAAAAAATATCTGTCTCTCCATATATAATTTAAAATTAAATTAAATCCATTGAAATTGATCTAATGATAATCAATGGGCTTTTATTACATTTGCCTCCTAATTTAGGAATTAAGCTGGTTTTCAAATATTGCAAACTATATATTTTCGGAACCAAATTAAGTATTTGTATAAAGTTTTAAGTCTATTAGAAAATCAGTGAATTGAATTTATGATAATCAGTGCATTTCTTTTTGTTGTTTTTAACACTTTACCACTACAATTGAACTGTGGATTTTATGAATCGCTTTCGATTCTGTTAATAATTTCAAAGAAGCTTTGTATTTCGATAAGACTCTGAAGGGTATTCACAGCTCCGAGTTTTAAATGTCCGTTGTTGTTTCTTGCTTAAGGGCACTGCCGGCGCATAACAGATTGCATGCTACGTTTGGAAGCTGGCAAGTGGTCAGTCCACGGAGTACTGAGCACCCCGAGGGCGGCAGCAGCAGTTGGTAGCTTTGTATTTTTGTGTTATTGTTTCAGGCACAGCCCAAACCACCCAAGCAGGAAGCAGAGAGATGAGTCTGCTGAGGCTGTGCAACAAAAACTGGGGATCAACAAACGTTGAAGCATGACTGAAAGTGACAATATAAGTAGAGTGGCAAGGAGCACCAAGAACTGAATGGGTTTGGGTTGGCTCTGCCAGCCTGCATACGGGGGAGTGTCGTAAATGAAACCATGAAATGGTAAACACAACCAACATTTGATATTGAGCAAAACGGAGTGTGCCAAAGTTAAGTAAATACAGCGACAGCTTTGGGTTATGACTGATGACATACCTCAGAGGGCAATTGAGAACTGCAAGCATTGCGAATATTTATAAACAGAGTGCTTAACTGGAACTGATGGAAAAAACAGCATAACAGCAGAATGCTGACAGACGGACTTTTAATGAATAAAACAATTTAGCTACTTTACATTTCATTCCGCAAGATGAGATGAGAATTAAAGTACTCTATTCTATTCGACTAATATTTGAGGCGCCAGTAAAATACATTATAATAAACTGACAAACAGATAATAACCGTAGAGAAAAATAGAATTTAATTTGAAATATAGAATATTACAATAAATGCAGAGCTTGACTTAGATTTGTTGTCTTATAAACGCAAATATAAATTCTGCGTATTTTTTTTTAGTTTTCAATTGAATTTAACATTTTTCTTTTTAAATATCTGTTTTTTAAGACCACGTTTAATAAATAAATATAATAACAAGGGCATACTTAACATATTCATAATAGATGTGGCCAATATAGAAGACCCATCGAATTGTTAGAAAAAGACCACATTTCCACAAAAATAATTCAACTGGATGTTTGATGCCCAAATCTGTAGTAAGTTATAGTTATGAGGACTATCGCACATCTGTTTCATCAACAACAACAATTCATTAACGGAAATGCAATCAAGTATGCAAAGACCCAGCAAAAACCTGCCAAACATGAATATGGGGGGAGGGAGGGTGGGCTTCCAACCAAATAACTGACGAAGGGCCAGCGGGCAAAATGAACTCCACCCAGCCCACAATTCGCATATACCATATAACAAAGAGGTGGGCATGGAGTATTACACATAAGCAGACAGGTCTGACGTGCATAATTTCCTGTTGTTCGCCTGCCTCTTAATATCATTGGAAAAGGATATGAAGTGCTGTCATATTACAAATAAAATGTCTGCCTCAAGTGCGCCATCGTCAAGCGCGACTCGACTCGACTCGTCGGACTCCTGTTCGTTTGCTGTTCGTTATGTAATGCGTTTAGCCCAAATCTCAAACCACACCGCACCGTTCAGTTGAGTTGAACTGGGACTTTGAGCCAGCACCACCCCATCCATGCAATGGCGGACAGTTTCTGATTTCGTGCGTTATAGATCTCGATTTCGCAAGACGCAACAACAACAATTGAATTTGAGTTGAGTGAAAGGTTTAATTTTCAGCTGTCATGCGATGAATGTGTGTATATGACGACGCAGTTGCAACATAGATAGAGTGTCGCTTGTTGAGTGAGTAGTTAAGTAGGCTTGTCTAGGCAGTTTATGGCTGGGGGTAGGATTTCCATTTCTATTTCTATGCTCTTGACATCTATTGGCACCGACACTGACACGTGTCGAGGTTTTCCTGAGGGTTGAAACATAGTAAGGCCCCTCCCATCTACCAAATTCCCCACGTCACTTCTGTACATATTATATGTATCTGCTTGCTGTCTTCGCAATTGGCCGATTGATACGTGTTTAGCTATTAGCTATCTTCATTTTAAAATGAATTCTTTTTATTATCCGTTTAACTGACTTGAATATGATTTAACTCAAAGCCATTAACTTAAAAGCCTCCACTATTGACCCAATTCTTTTCCCTTATACACACTGAACACACATAAATTTGGTTACGCAAAATATTCCGTAAAATAAAACACTGCCATATGGACACTAGCGCAGAATCAGCGTCAATTAAAACGCGTCGTAAAAATTTGTAAGCTGACCAACAAATTAAAGCGAACAGAAGTGCTTTTACAAAATAAAATAACACAAAACTTGGAGTGTGTTTTTCTAGCATTTCCATGACTAGTATATACCCTGTTAATTGATTTTAAGATTTGTGATTGAGTGCACATTCTGAAGGCTATCTAGAATTTGCCATAATATGCAAAAATTGACTTGATTTCATTTAAAAATAAATAACTCAACGAGTAGGAATTAATTAATAATATTTGTTAAAAATAAAATATAATTTTTTCTATATCTGTGTCCTTAAGCTTATTTTTCACCAAGCCATGGCATTTAGTTTTATATAAATATAAAAAGATTTCATTACTCTCCAGCCAAACATAATAAGATCATGGATATTCTCCATTTCGGTTAGGACATTATAATGTTTATATAATAAAAGGACAGACAATGGACAACAGTGCCGTTAGTTTGCGTCCTTGTTTTCGAAACTTTCGCTAACCATCTGTATCTGGCATACACCAGCAGCAACAAAAACAAAATCAACAAAAATAAACAAAAATAACAAACAACATCAAAACCATGTATTGTTCTAGTTTTTGGAGCTGTTTCTCTTTTTCTTTTTTTTAGCTGGCAATTACAAGCATATTAGGTTAACATAAATGTTCAACAAAATGTCCTTGGATTTGCGAAAAGGCAGATAAATATATATATATATATATAGAGAGAGAGAGAGATAGAGAGATAGAGAGTAAGAGAGAAAACGGGGGAAAAATAACACCAGCGAAAAAAAAGAAAAACGAGTACAAAACGCAATAACAATAAATTGCATGCGACTTGCGGCGTACTTTAAAAATGTGTCAGAAAAACATATAGTTATGGGTTTTTAGTTGCCCCTGAGCCTGAGAATAACAATCCCCACCCACACACTCTGGCAGGAAGCAGCGTACTAGCCTGTGTTTTGCACAAGACGCGACGCGAGCAAAATAAATAAAATGGTTTGGCAGCAAAGGACAAATAAACGACTTTAGGATTTGCTTTGGCGTTGGACGCGTCTTGCCAGTTGGTTATAAATTAGAACGACTCATGTGCTGCCCAGTGGGCTTTAAGCGAGTTAATTAAAGTCCCAGACAAACTGATGGCCATTAAAAACACGCTATGGACATTAAGTGCATCAACTAAAGTGCTGCCCACTGCCCACTGCCCACTGCCCACTGCCCAGTTGTCAGTTGTCAGTTGTCAGTCGAATGTCGGCCGCAGTTCAATAAACTAAGAAAACAAACAATTAAACTTGAGTCTGATGAGTTGCTTGAGGTCAAAGGGTGTTCTGGTCAGCGAGCCACAATAGCAACCACCAATAAAGTCAAATGCCGCTAGGCGTTGTCTCAAAGGATATTAAGGATCTGCTTGAAATCGATTGCTGAAGGTTTACACAAACGGGGGTGCTCTGAATTATAAAAATACGAGCAGGTTTATATAGGTCATCCCTGCTATTAAGTTATTTTCTAGAGAGCTAACTATAGTGCAGCCTTTTTGATGATTTGTAAAATAGTTTTCGCATTCGACGGGACTATTCATTTTAATTTTATTGATAAATTTATTTTGCAATTTTTAAATAAAATTATAGGATAAATAAAGAGAAAAAAATTTCCTGCAAGGCCACAAATAATATTATGCGAAACCCCGTAAAAAATCTGTATATTTAGCAAACCTAAGCCGCATTTAAATTATTTAAATTGATCAACTGACACACTTACAGTATAAGCTGGCCATTTGCCTTTTGGCACACCACCAAACAGAACAAACCACAAAAAACAACTACAATCCGATAGAAAAAAAGGAAAAACAAAACAACCTCTCTCGAAAATCCTTGATATCAATGGCAAAACGCGAACGACAAACGCCAAACTCTGGGCCATTATCATTACTGGTCATTCTGTCCGCCAAGCCAAGGGCATATTGTCAAAGGACATCATCAACATAATAGACATGATGTAGCCACAAAAACGGATGTCAAATTGAAAAAAAAAAAAAACGGGAGATGAAACCAAAAGCGAAACTATGAGAAGGAAATACATGGTTTGGAGGGAGGCACAAACGAGCTTATAAGCTTATGAAGAACCGGGACATGGTTCCGGACTGGACCATGGCAGCCTTAGCTTTCCACTCAATTGAAACGCTTGAATGACTGAACCGATGAATGAAGAATGCCAGCGAAACATCAACTAAAATGACCCACAACACATGAGTGGAACTGAGCTTTTTTTATCACTTGGATGGCATCAGTTGAGGGTCAACTCCCGTTTCTGCTTCTCATTGTGTATGTGGCTGGCCAACAACTATTATCATTTGCTGTAGACACACACACACACACACACATATGCAGTTATTGCTGGACGCAGACCGAGCGACCGAAGGACCTTTGCTATTGACAACACCAACAAACCAAAAAAAAAATAAGCAGAAAAGTGAGTTAGGAAACCAATGGAGCAACCAGCTACAAGCACATAATAGGCCATTTGGCCAGCACTTGAGGGTCAAGCCTTAATGTATGCTAATGATTACGATGAAGAGTTGTGTCCCAGCATCGATGGGCCAAAGGTTACGACCGGGCCTCATTTTGCCATTTATGATTGATTTTTTTTTTGCAGCCATAACTTTGATTTCAGTTTACTTTGTAGCTTAAAGCTAAAACTAAGCTGACACTTGTGCAAAATTAATATACAAAGTTTGAGCAAAAAAACTGAGATTGATGGTGTGTTTAGTCTATAGAAATTATTCTTTATAGGCGTAGAAATTCATGAAAAATGTGCTAGTATATTGAAACTATACTTGGATGGTATTTTAGTTCAACAACACAAAAGGTATTGAACAGACGAGCCCATTATAGATAAATCTTAAAATAAGAATGAAGGGTATTCGCAGTGATATTACTAAAAATCGTATCTCATTTTAAAGATTTCGAATTTCAGTTTCAAAGACATAAGCTATGCTCTCAAATTACAGCCACAGAACAGCTTTTTTACTGCTGCTTGGCTGTAGTATTTATACAGAAATTGTCTGCCTTTTAACCTATTTGCATGCAGTTGACACATGGCCATTAATTAAAACATTAACACCATGCCCCCAAACAGGTATACAACAACAATTGCAACAAATACAAGACAAGTACAAACAGCAGCAAAACATCGCCTGGAGACTTGCTCAACAATTTCACATGTCATCGCATGCAAAAATTGTTGCGGCAGTGGGAGGGATGGAAAGCAGCGGGTGAGTGGGCAACAGATACCGTTGCGACCATGTGAGATGTGATCAGGTGGAAGCAAAATGACAGCCATTGCCAATGAGGTCAATTTGGTGGGTGGGCTTGGTGTTACATACATTTAACTCTTGAAAACGCGATGCGTGCAAATAAAATGAAATGAAGTTGATGCTGCAGTTGTTACTGACGCTGACCTTGTCATGGCACAATCTGGGGTGCGGGCTGAGACTGATACTCTGGAGGAGTATTGGCTCCGGCGGGAAATAATGTGCAGCCAGGCGGAAGTAGTTGCTATATCCGAGCATATTGATTGGCTTGGAATAATTGGAATCAAAGTCTCCCAGTGAGAAATCAACAACTTTTGACTTGACTTGCAAGGCGAATAAGTTGCATATACAAAGGTGAAAAAGGCTAATAAGTCAAATAAAATTAGATGGAAACATTGCTGTATATGGACTTATGCAAGCCAGAATTTTTCCGCAACCATAAGTAAAATAAAAAATTATATAAAATAAATTAGCCATATAAACATAAATAGAATTAAGTAAACCAGTTCTTTTAAAATAACAACTGCATTTATAAATTAATTTTAGGTATTTGTTTTCTGCGCAAGTTGTTTTTTCTGCTCAATATAACAAATTGATTTTCTATTTGTTTTTATCTATATTTTTTAGTATACCTCTTGATTACTTTGATGAAGTGGGCGTTGTCTCAAATCGCTGCTGGCTGCTTAAGCGCAACGCCCCCTTTTTTTTTTGAGTGTGCAGCCACGCCTCCTTTGTTGCTTCATTAGTGCGTCGACTCATTTTGAGTGATGTGCCTGGGTTCTTTACTCGCGATAAATTTGCATTTATGCAAATCGCGTGCATTTGAGGGCTTTCACTTTAACTGCTTTCACTGCAATGCCTAAGGTTCGGGTGACTGCATCTAAGTTAAGTGCCCCCCTCCACCTACCCTCTTCAACCCACCGTATCCGCCACTCGCTACAAAACTAACTAACTACCGTTAACTCTAGTTCTGAGCAGCGTTGCACTTGGCAACATTTTATGCTTAATTTATGCGCATTTTTCTAGTATTTTTCTTGTGGATCTTGACTAGAAATTTATTGCAGTTTCATGGCTAGCTTTGAGTTTCGTTTCGTTTCGTTTATTTAATTTTTTTGGTTCAAATTTTAGTAACTTTCACTTTTTTCCACCTTACAAAACAAATTTTTACATGTTTTCCGGCCATTTTTTGTTGCAAGCTGATTTTTAATTAAAATTTCGCTCGGTCTGACTTTTTTCTGTTGTTTTTGTGGTCGGAGGGCGTGGCTGTTTTAATGTTGATATTATGCAAATGACAATTGATTGCAATTTCGCATATACATATGTATGTGCTCGAGTGTGTGTGTATTCGTGCGCTTGCATGTGCTGATATTTGTGTGTGTTGACTGAAGACATATAAAAATAAATGGAGGCATACACCATAATAGCCATAATATGCCATAAACAATTACCATTTAATAAATAATTGCTTGCAAATATGCAGCTATTGAATGGACACATATATATATATATATATATATATATATATATGTATATTGATAGTTTTGCATTTATAAACAATTATCTCGCTTACACAAAGCACACACCTACGAAAGTATAAGATAAACATGGCAATTATCTGCGGGGCTTAATAACAAAAAAGGCTATAAATACAATACATTGCAGGTGATGAAAAGTGATTATATTAAAATGACAATAACTATTATTCTTTGAGCATTTATACAACGAATTTCTTCAACAGCTTGTCACGAATATATTCTCTAATTAATATCCTTTTGTACATGAATCTTGTTATGTGTTTTGGCAAATTAAACTCATAAGTTGTGGAAACGTTCTGGATGAAACTTAAGTTGCTTTTTATTTTATAGTCATAAAGCTTATTTTAAAGAAATTTATAGGAAGTATAATAATATAATAATATTAACAAATGCTTTTATTAGTAATATGCAATATATACTAATTGTGTATAAAGTCATTTTATAACTTGAAATAACTTTGAGACTTAATATTAATACATTTCTAATTGAAATGTATGAAAAGTCAATTTCACAAGTTACATCATGCAAAAGCAATGTTGTTTTTTATATACTATCTTTGCAATTGATCAACTCATCAATATTATAAATATTTAATTTGATAATTATACAAATCGCGTCCTATAAATTTATATCAATTACCCCTACCACCGCTTCAAAAACGTCCACTTTAATAAACCGCATTAATCATTGTCATTGTTTGATTAAATCAATTAAATTTGCCAAAACAACACAGCGTGGCACAGCCACATCAATACACAACGTCTCTCGAAAACATAGATACACACACCCATTCACACATATACACACATACATATATGTATATATTCCACCACCCATCCACCTATAATTATGCTTGGCCATAATTGCGTTGGTCATTTAAACGCAAATCCTATGGAACTGGCCCTCAACTCAAATGTCCGTCAACATTTGGTTCTGCACGCTTTTTGTCAATTGCCAATCGATGCAATTGAAATTTCAAGTTGCCATCATGCAGCTGCTATTGTTGCTATCGGTGTTGTTGTTGTTGATGTGGTATCGCCCAGCAGCCTTTGAATTGAATTTCCCTGTCATTGATTTGCAATTATTACTAAGAGCGCCTGCAAGGCATACCAAACCCAACTGTACAGCTAATCTACACAAATCTAACAGCACAGCTGACCACACCGCCTGTCGTTGTAGTGGTTACCATGGCAGTCCAACCAGCTCCAGCTCCGCAGCTCCACCATCCAACACACAGCAAATACCCAGTCAGACTCAAAGGGGGTTTAACTTGTCGCGCGACATGAAACGATTAAGGCTCAAATGCTTTTAGCCATGCCATTGGCTTCTGGCTTTGACTCTTAGGTGTTTGCCAGAGTCGCTATGGCGGTCTGGTCATTATGCGGGCGTTGCGAGGGTGGCGATGTCAACCGCAACGTGCTGCATTTATATATATATATATATATATGTATATATGTATATGTACATATCGTGTGATTGATCACAATTTTCCGAAAGTAATTAGAGGCGCATGTGGCTTGCGTGGACTCCACAGGATAGAGAAAAGCATTCGATGTAATTACTCTGTAAATAATTCGATGCGTTCAATGTTCTGAAGTGGCAGCTTATTAAGGTGGTTTGTGGATAAATGCTTTGTAAGCCAATCAGAATATTCACTTCGTTTTTAGAAATCGATAAAGGGTTTTTTTTTACAAATTAAATTAATTTGTTTAGGTTTAACCAAAAATGATTTAGCATACGACCTAAATAAATGTAAGAACCGATGAATTTATTTATTGTACGGTTTGTTGTGGAAAATGCCTTATAAGACAAGCAAAATATTGATTTTGAGCTTAGAAATGTTTTTATTTTAATTAAATTATTAGGACAAGGTTTCTCTAAAGATGATTTAGCATATGCCTTAAAAATTAAAGAGAGAAATTAGTTGTACATTTAAAAGAATATTGTATTAATGAAAATGTTATTTCTTAACTTTTATTGCTCGCTTTAAATGCATTTAATTTAGTTTTATTTATGACACAGAATTTTAATATAACAAAATTGGTTTTTATTTTTTTTTGTGTCAAATTTGTTAAAGTTTTCCTCTTCATATTGTATAACAAAGTGATATGTATTTTTCGTATATGATAAATGACCCAACAATCCTGATTTTATATTTTCCGATTTTCAATTGTTTTCTTTTTGAATTTATTGCAGCTTCATTTGCATTTAACTTTATACGTGTCTTGCTCATATATTCCCAAACAATGTATCTTGTTTTCTTGTTTAATCAATTGAAGGCTGAGCGGATTATGAGTTGTGCCACAATAACAGTTGCATTAATTTAAGCTATTTATTTAATTTCAAAGCTAAAATTGCCACATGTAGTGTTTTGCTAATCTCCCCAGACACAACTGTTATATACTCGTTTATTTTCGCCTTTAAATCAAGTCTTGACAGCATTCATATTCATTTTGAGCTTGAGACACACACATTAAAATTCCACATTGAATTAAATTAAGCTTACAAGTCTACTGGAAGTCGGTGAACCCTCTTGACACATCGTCTATCAAGTAATCAGTTTTCTTAATGTTTGGTTTGTTATTTCAATGCTTTCAGTGCCATCTATTACGAACCCCACATACACGCACACGAGAAGCAGCCTCGACGCTGGCAAAGATTGCTGGCGTCTCGTCGCCTTGGTCGGTGGGTGCCAATAATGACAGCCGACATATGCACGGCCGGCAGAAAACAATAAGCAGTCCAAACTTAACGACAACTAAATCCAATTATGTGCGCAGAGCGCAACAGGAGCTGCAGTAGTCGACCAATGGACCACTAAAGGAACACGTGTGCGCAACGAATTCACGACAGACACGGTCGTCTATATACACAGAAATACTCATAAATATATATAAATGTGTGTGTGTGTGTGTGTGTGTGTGTGTGTGAGTGTTTTTTTTGGGGGTTGCTTCGGGGGGTTGGCTTTTGATGCGGCTGTATTTTGGGCTTTTGGTCTGCATTGCATTGCATCCCGCAGCGTTGCATAAAGGTTTACTTTTCATTTATGCACCACACAAAGGAACAACCCTTACAACTGCATTGAACAAAGGAGGTCCCAGTGTTTGTGTGGCGTGCATGTGTTAACGGTGAAGACAAAACCCACCCACCTACCCAGCACCACCGAAAAATTGTAATTAAACTTAATCCGCTCAATTTGGAACGCACGCCATGCCAAAAGTGCCTCTCTTAATGTGCTTATTGCATTGAATATTATTTATATACCCTGTAACAAAAATCAAGTGCAGGTCATACATGATTTATATCACTCAGTAGAAGATATCTCTTGAGAAAAAAAATGAAAATAAATAAAAAATAAGCTGCATTTATATTTTAGCTTGCCTAAATCCACATCATTGTCGGTTTCGATAAAAAAAAATGGTTGAAATTGAAAATCAAAATATGCACACTATACCACAGGGTATTTACAAAATATGAGTCACTCAGCAGTGCAGTGCTTTTACTTAATTTTAATTAAAAGTTAAAAAAGGATTCATGAATTTTTGCAGTTGCCCAGATGCCTTCATGTGTTAAAAAATGTGCATAAATTATTGAATTAGTGCGTTTCTGTCTCTCTCCTGATTTCTCGCCTTCTCTCTCTGTCTCTTTTGACTGTTTCACTTTGTCGCTGCTAGCCAATTTTCATGCTGTGCGTATTAATATAATATTTTAAAGCATAAATTAAGGCGCCATCGCCACACTTGCTTATAATTTATGCATGGCGTTGACTTTGTTTCGGTTCGGTTTGGTTTGGTTTGGTTTGGTTTTCATTTATTTATTTATAACACTCGCTGCCGACTGCCAAAGGGCTGCGGCAATTAGTTCCAAGATCCTTGGGGATGTTTTAATTATCGTATTGTATTTTTGTTTTGTTATTTCATTACTGTATTTGTTGCTGCCGCTCTGCGATTTATGCGAACGATTTAATAATGCAAATTAATTCAAGCGGTTGCCTTTTTTTTGTTTTTATTTTTTCTGAGGTTATCATTTGGGCGGCAATTTTGGTATTGCTTTTGTCATTGTTGGGGTTATGTTTATGGATGTGATTTGATTTATATATCTTAGGTGGGCGACACAAAGCAGCACTGCCTCTTCAATTGATTTATAGGAGAGATGCACAAGCTGTATTTACTGTGTGCCAGGCAATTAAATAATGGAAAGGGGCATTAAATAACGTAAGCACCAATTGAGACTAGAATTTTGTGAATCTGACATTCAACGATATTTGAATAAAATGTTGATTCAGCTTGGCACTGTGGTAAATATACATATAGTTCAGCTAAAATAATATAATATATATGTATCTCAATCAAAGTTATATCTTTATTTTTGTTCTGTTTAGTAAGGCAACTCACTTGTAAAATTGTACAATTCGTGTAAAAATTATTTAAGAAGTAAATAGTGGATGATATAATTTCTTATATAAAAAGAAAATCCTTATAAACTAAGTTGTATTTTAAAGAAATGCATTTTTCTAGATAAATTTGATGATTTATTTTAGCCAGCACACATACTGCCTCTCAATATACTTTTATCTTTGAGATAACGTTCTTATAAATATTTGAAATGTGTTACAAATTGCCACGACAAACAAACACTGCGAATTCCCTCGACTTGCTGTCTTCAATTGCCTGCGATGCACTTAACACGACCTGCAACAGCAACAACAACAATAATAACAATAGACAACTCACTCATCCTCGTAAGCTGCTGGCCCGCAAAGTCAACATTCTTGGCGGGTACTCTTTGGTCCTGGTGCTGGTCCTGTTGCTGGTTGTGGTACGCTTTTTGTAGCACAAGTGTTTTGTAGTTTTGCAGTGATTTCATTAAAATTTTACTGTCATAGTAAAAGTTTTATTATGAGCACGAGTTGATTTTGTTGCTGTTTGCAAACGTGAGCCAAAAACAGTTCCCGGCACCAGCCAAAAATAAGACACGACACAAAACAAATAGACTGCAACAGCGACTGGAGACACAAGGAGAAACAGAGAGACACACACACACACACAGTCAAAAGTCAGTCAAGCTCGTTCAGTTTATATAGTAATTATGTTTTTGTTGCTGTTGTTGTTGTGCTGTCCAGACTTCACGCATTATGCCTAGGCATGCATGTGCAACAAGCGGCAGCAACACCAACAGCAACAGAGGCAGTGGCACTTACATAAAAAACTGCTGCATGCACTGGTGCTTTTCTTTATGCTTATACCCTTTACACATTCCAAGAGGTGTTTCAGACCACTTTATCACATGACAGCATGGGAAAATATGCTGAGAATTCATTTCGAGCTGCATTTGTTTTTTGTTTTTAAAAATAGCTTAACCAAACTCACCAAACACCACATATGGGTGTTTTATTATTCTGCTAATATAAACCCGTCATTTTAAGCATAAACCATGTATTTTAATTATTCTTCTAATATATCACCAAGACACCATGTTAGTCTCAGTAGATGCCACTTATTTTGTGTAAATATACTTTAGTTACTCTCAATAGAAAATAGATATAAATATATAAATATATGAATAGATGGTATATCTGCCATATGGCGGAAAGGGTATTAAATACGCATTAACCCAAAGATAACTCTTTGCCGGTGGCTTTTATTTCTTTGCTCAGTCGAACACCTTCTGTTTCTGCTTCTGTTGCTGTTGCTGTTGCTGTCGGAGTTCGCACAGTTTATGCTGCCTGCTTTTAGGCTGATGTGCTCATTTTATGTAAGCGTCTCCCTCATTGCGCGCTGCAAAAAGATTTTTATGCGAGCGCCAAATGCCTTCCTTCGCCCTGTTGTCGGCCACCCTTTGTTCGCCCCGCAGCAACTTTTGCATTGTTTGTTGCCGGTGCTGATGGTGCTGCTGTGGCGCACTGCCAAATGCAACAGCTTGTGTTTATAATTGAAATAATTGCAGAAAGCAGACATAATTATATTCTTATTCGTATTGTTGTTTTTCTTACTGTTGGCTGTATTCTCTTGTTTTTTCTTTCTTTTATCCATTTCTTTTTTATTTCGCTCATCATCATCATTGTCGTTCCTGTTGTCTGGGAATAAGAGTGGCAACAGCCTAGAGCTATAAGTATATAAAGCATAGTTTTTACGCCATCAACTCTAGCCCTGAAATAGTGCAGCTGGTCATTTTGGCTATGGAAAAAGCATTGCAGGTGCTCTTTAATATGTTAAGATTATATTTTGTACTCGATACTGTAGTGAATAATTGTAATCAAAAAAAGCGAAGATATTTTATGCCTCTTTTTAAAAAAATGCAATTAAAAAAACACCTTAAGTTTTAGGAGAAAACTTCATATTTATACAATTTAAATTTAATTTTTTTTTTACTGTTGCTGATTGTTCTGGCAGGGCATTTTAAGGTCGTTCACACCTTTTATGTATGTGCTTCTTTTATGTAGCCTACTTTAAGGCTTTCCATTTTAATTGCACAACATGTACATCAAAAGCCGGGCTCATTTCCAAGCAATTACTTTAAGGCCTCGTCACGTTACAGACTTAATCGTTAAGCCGCCTTTGGGCGCATTAGTCTCGACAATTTTCGTTGCCTAATAATCAACCCTTTTGCAGCTAAGCAAATATGTTTTTCTATCGGGCACCTAATGTTGCATGCAACACACATTTTGCCCAGGTAGCTGCCTGCCGTCTATCTCTGGCAACGGAGCAGATAAACTTCAAAAAGCGCCTTGAAAAGCGGCTTAAAACTTCTTTAGACAAAACGGTCGCTGGCCAACGAAACTCTATGACAACATTGACAAAGGAGGAGCAGCTAAAGCTGAAATTAAGCATTACCATGGAGCTGCTTGGCGTCTATGTGCGATGATTGATTGAGCTTTTAGTTAAATTGCTCAAGCGGCCAGTCGTAGCGCCTGGAAGTACAAGCATCTTAGTGAAAAGCTACCCGTCCCGCACCCGCCGCCGCATAATGTCCCTATTGGCCCCGAACAATCGTCCCCAACTACTAAGTCGTTGGCCAAGCAACAGCTTCGGGCTTACGTCTGGCGTGTACCGAAAATTATTAGTACGTCAGCTGCGCTGGGACTTAATTTTCCATCCGAATTGCTGTACCATCTACCATACCCTTGTTTTGGGTGTTATAGCTTAGTCATTAGGCTGAAAATGATGCGATTTCAGATACTCAGCCATGATTGCTGAATCAAGTAATATTCAATTTCATTGAATTGCTAACGAAAATGGCAGCTCAATATTTAAAATCATCGTACAAACAAACAAATAACAATATTCTTATTAATTTTACAATAATGTAATTAATATGCATAGTTATTAATTTAATGAATTTCTTAAAGAAACAATTATTATTAGAAAATATTCCCATTCAATTAGTTTTGAGCGAAAATGTCAGTTGCACATAATCAGTATAGTCTCTTAGATTATAAAGCTGTTTTTAGATTTTCAGAAAGAGTATATGACCGTCTTAGTTTTGTAAAGATAATCAGTCCTTTGTGTGTTACCCCCCCGTTTTGTTGATATTTTGTTGCTACTTTTTGTTAGTTTAAGCAGCATCCCGTGCTAAAAGTTAAACTTTGCCTGGCCTAAAAATAATAAGCGGGCGTAAAATGCGCCTAATATTTATCTTGATAGGCCGCATAGCCTTCAAGCCACATCCCCTCTTTCTCTTGCGCACTTTGTCGGCAGCTATCTATCTATATTATCTCTCTCTCTCTCTCTCTCTCTCTCTCTCTGTCTTAGCCGTCAGCTGTGTTTGTCTTAAGTTTTATGCGCGTGGACTGCTGGTAGTAATAATAATCCAAAGTTTAGTTTGCCCGGTTCACGTATGGTACTACTTCGAGGATAGCTATACTGCTGCTTTATTGTATTTCAATATTTTGTAGACAAATCCATTAGTAACAGCCGCAATAAGGACTAAACCAAAATATTGGCATTTAATTCCCCGCACAACAGCTTCATCAAGTGCCGCATAAGCCAGCGAATTTTTAGCACTTAAATGTGGACATGACCTGAAACTTTTTTTTTGTTTTTTGCCGGGACTGCTAATCCCTAAACTGTCGCAAAAGTTTTGTGCGAGCAGCAACCAGCAACAAAAAAAAAGAGGATAAAAGAAAAAGGCCAGCAAAAGTTGGGCAACAGATAAAAGTGCAAAGTTTGACGGAAAGCAAGACAACAAACAAAAAAGGAAAGCCAGGCGAAAATTACAAACATTTTCAATTATCAAGCCAAACAAGGACGTTGACGTATTGTCTGGGCTCGCATTATGCCATTACCATCACATAATTACAGCCTGATTATTGTTTATTAAGCTAAAATGGTCGCCAGCGCGCCTTGATAAATGGCTCGGCTCAGCTCGGCTCGTCTTTTGTCTTGACTGTACCGGTGAGGCTTGTCCATCAAAAGTGTCGACCGCTGCTCACCTGGTGTCAGTTATCAAAGGGTTCACCCCGCCTCCTAACAAAAAAAAAAGAACAGAAAATGAATAAACACAATCAACTTGCGCTGAACACTCAACCTCTTCATTAGGCATTCATTTTTCAAAACGAGCCTTGCGGTAGTCAACATCAAAATTTTCGTTAGTTTTTATACACTTTTCTTTTGTATTTATTTTTTTTTTCTTATCATCATATTTTTCAAGTGTCAGTGTCAACGAAAGGTTTTCGTTTGATAGAAGGCAATTAGAGCCAGTGGGCAGAAATGTTTCGCCGTTGCTTTGAAATAACATTGGACGTCAAAGATGATGATAATATCTGCCTCGTGCTCCTTGGGGACTTTAAATTAATTAATCACATTAAATGCTTTGCGGGCTGGCCCCATAAGTAAAAACATTCTGCCATGGTAAATTGTCAAAGCAAACTATTAAGATCAAAGATAATGCGCAAAAATAATGATGCTAAATGTTGGCACAATTATGCCTCGCTGCCCAACTAATGGAGGGTATGTATATTTAAGTTTTGGGTACTCCTAAACAGAGTGCCCTGGGGATAGTCTAAAGAAGAAGACGGAATTTCAATTAATTAAATATACTACTGCTACAATGTTGACGCATGTATGATGGTAATTATTATGTTTCGAGGTTTACTTTAAGAGTGAGATATGAATTACTCAAATATCTGTTAAGTTGAAAAAATGGTGGCATTGATAGATTCTTTAATAAGTAATCTGTACTTACAACTTAAGAGAAGATTGTTATGATTAATTGCATTCATACAAAATCTCTTAAGATTTTGAGCATATCTAGTCTGTAAATACGTGTTTTATCTGAATTTGTATTTAAAACTTTGCAAGCCAATCACTTAAAATTATTTCGCTATTTATTTAAACAGATGTCGTCCGACTGGCATAGGCGCAAGTAAATCAGGGAAGTCGTGCAGAATTTTCTTTTGAAAAACAACACATTATGAACAAAAATGAACTTAATTCAAAACATTATCCCATTGGGTTAGAGCCTGCTGTCAAGTTTCATGGAAGCAGCTGAATCTGGCAAAAAGGAAACTGAATTGGAACAAAGAAAATGCATTCGAGTGTTAATAAAATTGAATACAGTGTTTTTGTTTTCTACCCTTTTTTCTTTTGCTAGGCTTGGCTGCTTGGCCACGTTGTTATTGGTTCGTTTCAGCCATGATTTGATTTCAATTGTGAACTGGTGACGGGGCGGGGTTGAGGCTGTGAAGTGCAATATTGTGAGATGGCGCTTTTATCTGAAGCCATTGGGCATTACCTTCAATGCTGTCTTCAATTAGTGATAATAATATAAATGATGCGAACGAGTTTTCCACATTTAACTTTTTGACAGCCTGATGCGGGTACGTTGTTTCAGCCGTTGGTTAATTGACAGGGCGATTGGCCTTGGGATAGTGGGCCAGGCTGGCAGGCAGTCAGACAGGTCGACAGCTCTTTCGATCGAGCTGTTTTATTTAATGGCTTCGCTTGTTTTTAAAAACCGCAATCCCAAAACTGTCAATTTGGCAGAAAAAGCCACAACATTTGACTAACAAAATTAAAAAAAAAAAAAAAGAAAAAAAAAAAATAGAAATTTCCGGCAAGTTAATTGTAAGCATGCCAAAAATTGTCGTTATTCGATTTGTATTATGTTCAATTTTGTGCCACTGTGCCAACTCGCACTAGAAATGAAAACTAAACACAATTAAAACTAACGAACCTGGCAAAATTTGCACAAAATAAATTTAGTTTTAAATGTTATGAGGCTCATATTGAGCGCTCGAGGACATGTGTGTGTGTGAATGGAAGGTCATTTGTTGGGTTGAACCAAGTTCTTTGCTGATGTTGCTGCATTTTCCTGTTGGTTCTAGTTGATTTAATTAAATGCATTTGAATGCAATGGCCTGGCAATGCGTAGTGCCGACTCTCAAAACCATCAGCACATGCGGCTTACATACTCCAGCATAAATGTTTTGATATATCTATGTATACCTTTTACATATATACGCACTTGTATTTATATCTATATATATATATATATGCAGTTAGTTGTAACTAAAACAAAAACGGAAATGCTGAGCTTATGCTACTGACAGCGCCTTCTGGTGTTATTTTATGGCAAAATATATTTAGGCAGCAGCCAACTCGTGCCACAATGGCAAGGAGCCACAGGAGGAAAGACTGACACATTTTCAGTGCGTACATCAACTGAGTGGGCAATATGTAGATGTATGCATATACATGTAGATATGTAGGTATGTTGGATATTTGGTAATCTCGCTGCGGGCCACATTTAATCAAAAATGGCATTGCCATCAACCGCACAGTGCATAGCGATATGTATAAAGCTTTTAGCAGTTCTTTAAACTAAAACATAAATTTGCTTTTCAACTTGTCTGATATGATGATGTTTTATTTAATCT
Organism: Drosophila macrothrix; assembly: GCA_035042055.1. Taxonomy (NCBI): domain Eukaryota; kingdom Metazoa; phylum Arthropoda; class Insecta; order Diptera; family Drosophilidae; genus Drosophila; species Drosophila macrothrix. Next base: position 11,321,057 of record JAWNLX010000604.1, read on the forward strand.
AGCACTCAAGGGAGATTTTTAAAATTTATTCGGTCAGAGCACTTGACGTTGTCATTGTCATTTTGATTGCCTATCGAAATAAAATGTTTGTTGTTGAAAATTATATTTATTAAATGAATAAAAGCGTGTGGTTTTCATTTAATTCATTTTCATATGAATTTCAATAATTTAACGATGTTTTTATTATTATAGAATTGTCTTGCACTGTGCTCACATAAATTGAAGCTTTTCACTTGGTAACTGTTTTCTGTTGTTGTTGATGAAAATGTAATTAATTAGCTGTCACTTGTTCGTGATGTCAAGCTAGTTTTGGACTGGTGTGCTGATTGTTTTGACTTTTTGACATATGCCAACTGATTGCCATATAAATTTGATGCTCACGAAAATACAACGAAATACAAATAAGTTTCAGCTAAGATTAGATACTTAGTTGAGTTACTGAATACGCTGTAATTTTTTTTTAATATAATCACTTTAAACTAATATATATGATAAACATTTCGAAAGGGCATTGCACACAAATAAATAAATATTTAATAGTTGCAAAATTGCATATGAACTGTAAATTAAGTAGAATCAAAGTTTGATTGAATATTCTGCAATCTCATTGCACTCGCTTCAAAAGACTGCATCTGTGAGTAGCATTGCGTACAACGTTCTGAGTTTGGACAGCCTGGCATAACTAATTGAATACATAATTTACAATTAAGTACGTAAGCTACTTTAATATTTATGTCTATAAATGGGCAGAGAGCCACACACAAATGCAAATGAAAGAGACAGAGAGAGAGAGAGAGAGAGAAAGAGAGAGAGAGAGAGAGGGACATTTTGAAATGGCACGCCTCCTGTAAAGTGGGCGTATGGTCGTCCATTATCGGCCATCACTTGTGCCAACTGCAATAAATGTCAATTATTCATGAATTTTCAATAACTTTGGCCAAGGCAAAATAGAAAAGTTTTTTCCTCGATGTTCACGTTGTTGTCGTCTGAGCTTGAAAAACTTTTTAATAATATGTAAATATGGCCAATAGAGAATAATAGAGAGCAGGGGAATGCCAGAGAGTGCAAGAAGCGACGGAGAGAGAAAGAAAGAGAGATAGCGATAGAGAGAGAGAGAGCGATAGAGAGTAAAACTGAGACAAGACGAACAGGCGTTAACTAAGAAGCAAAGAAAATATAATGCCAAACAATGTGAAAAGAGAATTTACTTGAGCGGCAAAGTACATAGAACAATGTGGAGAGAGGGGTAAGTGGGGAGAGGGTGTGGGGTGGGCATTGCCCGACGTCCAGACGACAACGCAAACAAGAACGTGCTCTCAAGCATAGTTATAATGGTGAATAATTAACAGTTATTAATAATGACAAAAGCAGCTGCCACCGACGGCAGCACACAAAACTGTAGCATACTTTTTTCGTTGGCGGACGCGGATGCCGAATGGGGAGGTGGGTGGCTTGGTGACGGGGACGGGGACGAGTCACTCGTAATTTTGGGGCAGCAGCATTTGTGCGCTTTTTGATTTAAAATTCACCGCCAATAATAATAAAAATAAATCATTTGCACAGCACAAGGCGACGCGATGGTTCAGTATTACGTATACGCAATGTACTCGCCACTTTGTTGTTGGAGCGTGCAGTACAAACTTTTTTGACTCTTGCTTAATAATTTGCTATAATTTATGAGCGTCAAGCGTCGTAGTCGACTTTGGCTTTATTATTGGATTTTCGTAGCCTAGTCCCATGTCCACAGACAATTTAAACTTTATGGCAAAACGTTTTTGAATGCTTAATTAGATCTTGGGCAGCCCAATAAGACGCACACAAAGCAGGCGGCATTTTCTGTTTGTGTTTCCGGAAAGTTTCTGGGGCTAACGATTTAATTTGTTTGCCCATTGAGCATAGGAGTCGTCTAACAAAACATATTTCATTTAATTGGCATTATTAAATTTTAATGCTAAGTTCTAGTCTATTACTCGTTCGCCATGGCATAAAAACCTGAAAATAAATCTTGAAGCGTTAATTAAAGCTGCTAACTTTCGAGGCTCTAGTAATAAAACTAATATCATATATTATATTTGAATAAAAATGATGTGAAATGCAAAAAAAATAGCATATGAATGAGCCAAGAGCTGTTCTTTAAAATAATATTTATTTGTCAATAAATTAAATACACTTTTTTAGACTTTATAAGTAGCTATATATAATTATTTGCTTTTGATATTGCAGATAATTGATTTGATTGATTGATAAAAGATTTAACTAGTTTGGTAATATCTTTTAGATTATTTCATTTTTCATTGATGGGAACTATTAAGTATATTTAAAAGGGTTTTAATTACATATTCTGTAGAGCAGCACTTAGTCGTGCATTAAATGTTTCAATAACTTGAAAGTGTTAATTAATTTTATGAATCGGGTTTGTGGCATCTTCGAATATATACCATTCATCCCTGTTCAAACCTAATACATCTGGCACAGTGCGCTCAGTCAGGCATTACAAAGCGCCAATGGGCCACCAGTTCCCATCCTTCAACCTGCCTGAATGCCTGCCTGCACAGCTCTTATCCACACCGTTGCCGTCCCCAACCTTTCACCTTTGTAAGGCGCTGGTAACAACTGCGCCCACATTAAACTCAATAAAATAAATGTGCAGCCATAAATAACACAAAGTGCGTCAGTTACACACACCGAATGGCAAAGCAATACCCATGACTCCTCCTCTCTCTCTTCTGCTACCTCATATCTGAACACCCTCCCCCAATCCCTGTCTAACAGCTGCTACTATGCCCCAAAAGCCGACTATGCAAAATCGACAAGTGCCACAATTTTTTATGCAAAATAATCCTTTGCCTGGGTCCATTGATGAATTATAGCAAATTAATTTTACACTAAAAAGCGACAAAGCTAGGCACAATGACAGCCTACCATACACCACCCCAAACCCCACCACCCACCTTATGGTACTCTTATCAAAGCATTTGCATGGCTGACGTTGCCTAGGCAAACAGTTTAACCATATCAAATTCAAATTCGCATAAATTTTGGTAGCATCGCAGGTTGGGGAAATGTATAAAAATCGATTCCCAGCAGGAAGTGCCAGAGCTGCTTCATTTTTTTGCTTCTCATTTTTGTGGGGGGGGCGCAGATGAGTTGTGGGCTTCTTAACCAATAGAGAGAGAAAAAAAAAACAGCTCAAACCAAAGTCAAATCGATTATTATTTTATCGTCTGGCTGGTATAGGCACTGTTAGCGACACACGTTCGCTGGAGGGTTGTAAAAATAAATTTAAATGTACCAGCCAAATGTATCAAAAATTGAATATTCGGTTTAGTCTTTTTCGCTCTGCAAAATATAGTATGTATGTCGAATTCGTACGTGACTGTTGAATGTTAGAGCCCTTGCGTTTATTGAGTGTAAATCCATGAAACTTTACCCGCTGGGCTTGTTGTTGATAAATGGAAGAATTGATGGAGTTATTGTCGATGAAATGTGATGGAAACTACACAGAAAGATGAAGAAGTTTGAACTCCAATTGAAATACTTCGATAATGAATCAAACTTGGAAATAAGGCAATCAAAATAATAATCGAAAGCAATTTAATTTTGTTTTTTTATTTCCGAAATGTAGTTTATTTATATATATCTTATTTGTGGGAAACACATTCATCCAAATCGAGACCTTTTGAAACCGTATATTGAACAAATGATAGTGCGGTTAGAATGACTGTCAAAAAGTAATTAAAAGCAAATTCTCGATCACAGGTGGTATCCAAAATGATCACATTTTGCAACGGCTCCAGTTTCTGGTGCACAATCAAGGAAGTGTGCTAAAATCAATCGAAAATATGAAACAACTATTGTATTGAACAAATTCATCAACCCACCTCATTGTTGAGCACTTTCAGTGTATAATCATGTGGATAAGCTTTGCGGACATACAAAACATTTATGAGTACAATCTGCTGTTGTAGTGCCAACTCCTCGTTGCGTAATCGATCCGTGCATAGGCCAATTATAAAAACGTTGATTATTGGTATCATGGTAGGACCAAGACAACCGTCTGATATGATATAGACTTTATTCTCAATCTCATCCACCGCAAAGACAATGCACTCAATTAACAAAGTCATGTTGAAAATACTGATGAATATTCCCAAGTAGATCGCTGAGGGTAGCCAGGCGACATTCTTCTTAATACATTGATGTAGATTATTGATACGCAAATGGAGCTTGAAAAGCGACAGGAGCCGGCGGTGATAGCGACCAGATATTAAACTTTGACTCTGATGATACTCGATAAACCGTTGTAGGAAGTAGGCCAAATTGCGATACCAATTTTGCAAAATCATCTGATAGATAAAATACGCTAGACTGCAATACTCCAAGAGAACCCAATATAAGAAGTTCATCCAGAGAAAATAGGGTTTGTGCCACATCGAATCCATCATTATGTATACCAAAAGCAGCTTGACGTTGTAAACGCAAAGGAGGGACAATTCGCAGTGGTAGATCATACCAAACTTGTTCTCAATGGTCCGTGTAATGTAAAAGATCTCGTTCACCACATGCATAATCAATTGGCGATCCTCCTGCGAATGCAAAAATATTATAATGCGCCGCATCACGTACATATTAAAGCCTTGGACGACAATGCTAATTATAAAGTTCTGTCCGGCACTGCCATCGACGCGAAATAAATGTATCCATAGGACAAGACCGAGCACAAAATAATTCACCGAATCGCGTAGGAATATTATAAACTTAGCAATCACCATCAACTTGGAGGCGATGGGATGATACTGTATCTGCTCCAATCGCTTGTACTGTAAGTTGTAGCGCAATTTGAAAAAATGACAACAACGCGCGATGCCGTAGAGCAACCAGGCATTACACTGGAAAAAATGGCGATAGATTTGCTGGGCCAGCCCACCGCGAAGCAGTCGGATGTCCTCTGTATTCCACATGACGGCAAGCGAATGAATGAAATGAGTGAAAGTCCAGCAATAATACTGTGCCTGTGGTCAGCATGTTTGAGTTTTTGTTATTTATGTGCTGGCCATTAGCAAGCGAATTAATCGAAAAGACCGAGGCATAACATGAAATATATCATTCGAATGAATAAATCAATATTGAGTGGAATAGATATATGTGGATGCTTCTAATGATGTACAAAGTTTGGAATGTTGTAACGTGCTTTATTTTAGAGAACTCCTTAAGGCCGCTCTTTGTTAAACCACTTCTGCTTTAGTTTCCTTTCTTCAATGGATGGAAATACGCCGAGTTACATACATAGTTTGGCTGAAAAAAAAACCCCCAAAAGGATTTCATGGTAAGTGAACCGCATACACATGAAAACATAAGTGAGAGACGGTTCAATGTACCAAAATTAGAGGCAGAGCACAAAACAGACAGACTGAGAGACAGACAGACAGACATACAGATAGTTAGACGAGCATCCTAGCCGTGTAAAATACTTGGCAATGCTATTTCCCCAATGGAAATGCGAGTGCCGGAAAATGCAACTCTGACGTTGCTGCGCTGTTGATGCATATAAAAAAGGGCACTGAGCCGTTGCCTAGACAATAACAAAAGGACATACACACAAAAATGCACACACACACAAACACACACACATACACACACACTCACTCACACATACAATCATACAAGGCACACCCACTCGAACGAACGCAATCCCATCCTTTCTAAGCCGACTGCCTCATTACGCACGGTACGGGAAAAATCGTAAAAATATAAATTATGTACATATATATATATATATAAATATATATATATAAATATATACAGACTGTAGTACTTATTTCAACGACGGCGCTTTCGTATTCATATGTATATGAAAAATACTTCTCAAAATGCTCATGTTTCAATGAAATGAAAAACCTTAATGAATCCCACAACCGACACACACTTCATCCGGCGAAGGCTTAGAGTGTTTGGATGTCTGGTCGCGGTTTGGCACTTGAACACCCTGTAATGCAATGCAAGAGGTGTTGTTTTGCTTTATATATGGGTTTAATATGGTTATAAAGGTTTAAGCTTAGTCTTGATTTGAAGTAGTTTTTGATTCAAATAAATAAGTTTTAATGCCCATTTTGAGATTAAAATATTGAAAGTTTCTGATTTGATTCTGTTTTAATCTAATTTCAATATTCAATTTAATTTCTATGTATTTCTAACTGAAGCCGATTAAAAAAGGTATTTTGCAGTCGAGTATTCCCAATATTTACAGTCTCCCTTGTTATTCATGTATCAATTAAAGCACATTTCCACTTTCCCAGCCTGCTAAAGTGCATGACAACTTTTTGGGAGTTGCATTTTGAAAATTTGCTTCGCTGACAGCTGTTTTGTGTCCCGTGGACGAGGAACACGAGAACGTCAGAGAGATTGCATTTGGGTAGTGAACCACCCCCGTGTAAAAGGGAAGGGGAATACCATCTGGCTTAAGCTCTGCATTCAACGTCAAATGAATTACACGGGCTTGTGTGGGTTGCGTTGGGTGATTAAATGTTTTGAACCACCCACCCCTTTGTCAGGGAATTCATTCAGATTCAGCTTCAGATTCTCTTTTAGTCTTACCGCAATATGGCTTCCCCCACCTTGCTTTCCGCCCACTTCATTGTAACGTTTTCGCAATTATATCGCGCTTTCCAGAATTAGGGTTGTCGTAGTCGCAGCTCTTAGCCCTTAGCTCCCAGTCGCTCGCAGAGGCTTCACTGTGGTGGTGCTGCTGAGTCTGTTTCTGAAATGTTGTAAGCATTTCTCAAGTGTTCAAGCATAGACAATGGTCTTTAAATAACAATAGAACAGACGACGTTGCCAAATTGTTGAAAGTAGGCTAATAACTGCGGGTAAAACATTGCATGAAAAGCGAGCTTTTGTAAATGTAGACTGTACATTTGGGGAATAATAAAAAGCATATTTATATCATGAAGTTTATATTAAAACTCTGGTATGTATTTCAGATCTTTATGTTTTTTTACGTTTTAATGTGAGCTTACTTTTTAGTTGCCTGCTGCTGATCGACTTCTTAAAATTCCTAGTCCTCGCTTTTGTCCTACAGCTACTTATATAACTTGAGTAATAACAAAATCATCTATATTTACAACATTATTTATATTTTTGTTTATTATCCCAGTAGCAACGTAAACCATTAATAATTCTTACTTCCACTATTAGTTTTAGTTTGCAGATTTTGGAGAAATGGCAAATAGTTAATTGAGGACAAAATACAAACAATTGTTTAAATCAAAGGCAGGCGAAGCTTCATATCTGTGTAAATAAATATTTGATAATTATTTTCACAATCCTATTTATACGCCATAAACATCGTCTTGATCGATCTTGATATTATTCCTAGACCAAAGAAGTTTGTTGGCGTTTTGGCTTAAGTTTTTGATTTTCAGTTTCCTGGAAAGAAAGCATCGTTAAAGTTTGCAATACATAACGTGTAACTTTTTAAGATACATCCGTAAAAACCAATCACCGTAAAAACATATAGCAAAAGTGAGCTACAAGGCTAATTTAAAATCAAGTCATGACCTTCATTACCCACACTGCAGAAATGCCAAAAGACAGCCAATATATACATATCATATAGAATTTGTGGAAAAATAGCTGCCGGCTATTTGTGGAAAATCAGCAGCAGGCAACACGCAGACCAACAAAAACAAGAATTTTACACAATTTAGAGCACAACGGAGAGGAAAAAATAAAAGATATGGTTTATTAAATATTGCAAGCCTGCAGCAATGTTCAAAGCAAGCACACATGCCAAGTGTGGAGCAGCTTTTCATGTGGACTTGGTTGCTACGTGGCGTATGAGTAATTGAATTTAAAGCGCTGCAACATTGATAAAATATATAAATCTGCTAATGAGTTTGCGGCAGTCAGTTGCGAAATACTTGATCTGCCACAGTATCGGCAGTATCAAATCGCCTGCCACTTGAGACAGTCTAAGAGGAATTTTAAGCGAGCAAAAGCATTTTTTTATTGCTCGCGTCTTGAACTTTATCGCACACACTCAAAGGATCAATGACACGCGATTCTAATGCTGCCCTTGCTGCCGCCTTGCTATTAAAGTAGTTATAGAGCTTTCAGGCTGGATATTATACCCAATATCTGTTTGTGAATCCAAATCCAAATCATCATCCTGATAGTTGTACTCAGTCACAGGCAGTATTTCCAGCCATTTCGCTATCTTATAAAGCATCCAAGTTACGATGCCCATTAGCCAGCCACAGAGTGCTCCAAAGGCAATGCAAGTTGCCGTCTTGATCAGCAGGCCATAATCGGAGTGTAAATGATAATTGAATATGTTCAATTGCTTTTGCAAATATTCCTGAAACTCCATGAGAATGCGCAATTTGTATAATTTAATTTTTTTCAAATAGAAAATGTTCGAACTGATTTTTAAATAAAATGAAATGTCTTCGAATTTCAAATGCTAACTGATTTTCGAGTAAAATTAAATATTTTCGACTTTTAAGTCATATTGGAAATCAATCGTCAATATATTTGTTGAAATCTATATCGAAACTGTAACAAAATGATGTTAAATCCTATTGAAATCGTTTGCTCCTATGTGGCTCAACCGATTATAGACTTCTTGGCATATTTGCTGAATGATGTGCACTATCTGGTGTTTCTAGCTGCGATTTGTTTGATTGGAGTATTCTTTGGGATCGGCATGGGCATCGTATCCGTTATATGGTATAAGTATGCGAACGTGAAGAAAATTGAAAAGGAACAATATGATGAGCCCGAATATGAATGCTACTCGACAAATGGCAAGGAGAAGAATGAATAAGATACTTTTGTTGAAGATTAAAATAAGTTTATTGAGTCTCACGAGATAACTCAACTCTGTATGAAATTTAGAAAATATTACAATCTATTCTGCTTCCTATCAACTTATTTTCTTTGTTTTATAGTTCCTCAAAGTGTGTGCAATAAATGAACTCTGAAGAGTTCTGCACTCACTTCTAGTGCTTCATTAGTATTGATACGTCTCACAAATCATTGTGAAGCACACAGCAATTGATTGATGCCCAAAAATTGCAAAAGTCAATAAAATTATATTTGATATGCATACAGGAAAAATGCAGAAAAAAATGTGGATTTTAATCAGTTAGCCATGGGTTTGATTGATGTGAACGTTATTAATAAAGTTTTTGTTAGTTAGTTTTTTTAAAATAAAATTAAAAGAGTCCGATATGAAATTATGACAAAGCTCTTTCCAAGCCCCAATTATAAATACTAACTCCTAGGGACGTTGTATATATTACGTATATGTAACTACGAATATGTTGGTGCTGGAAAGGCACTTTCAATGGCAGCTCTGTTGTGCATTTCCGTTACAGGGCATCAAAACGCAGTAGCCAAATGGACTCAAATTATTCGTTAAGCACATTTTAATTTCCCTCAGGATACGACGACTTAATATGCAGTCAGACGACGAAAAGCATAAAACTAAATTTAAGTAAAAATTTCAGCTCTGTTCGCTCACCCAAAAGATGTCATTTTGCCATTTAGCCAAAAAAAAAAAAAAATAAATAAAAAAAATCACAAAAAATAGAAGCAGGAATAGAGCCAGGAAAGAAAATGAAGGAAAGTTAAGCAGCGAGCAGGCTGAGTCAAAGGACAACGTCTAAGTGGCATGCAGTTGGCCCATGGCATAAAGACAATTTAGAGGCAAGCAGTTCATAAACAGGACGCCCGATGAAATGAAAAACGACGTCGAGAAACCAAAAACCGTGCGAAATAAAATTTATTTTGGTAAGAAAATTGCGTGACACTAGAGCATGGGTCGCTGTAAATGGCACTGAGCCAATGGCATCCACAAGTATATTAAAATGTTGCCCGCCTAGTAAGACATCCGCTGAGAGATAGTAAGGAATGGGTCGTCGGCGTTGGTCTGAGAATAAAGGAAATGATTGGTTTTGGGCGACATTTACGTTGATGTCGTCTGGCCCAGCGAAGCAACAAATAGCCTCGTTCTGGAAACTGTTGCAAGAACAACAAATGGCTAAAGTTTCAGCGACTCGACAAACTTTCCAAAGCAATGCAAAAACGCAACTTCAAAAACAACAACAGCAACAACAAAAACAGTAAGCAAAATTAAGTTTCTGCGCCGCTGAGTTGGCAAAGGAAAGGACGCCAAAGTCGTCGTCGTCGTCGTCATCGCCATCGTTGCCGCCAGACGCGGTCAAATTAAAAGCGCATTGCAAACAAAGTAAGCATGTAAATACAAATAGATATACGCTTTGGAAATACTCTGTAAATTTACAACAGGTTTTACACATTTGCCTTTTCGTATAAGAAATGTCTCACAAATTAGATCATGCCAATAGTTCAAGGCTTAACCATTTTAAAATTATTATTTTCTTGTAAGTTTTGTAAAATATTTTGATTTCATTTTTAGCTTACAGTAAAGATCATAATACATAATAATCGGCTAAAAGCAAACTACAGTTTCTAAATGACCGGGACTTCCAGTTTAATATTGAGGTTATCAATATATTTAATTCAAATTGAATGAAGAGTTTATATTCAGTGCGTAGAGTAAACTGCAAATATGATTAAAATTGTGTATTAATTTTATTATATATTCATTTATAAAATTGAATAGTGGAGTTTGAGTAACCGAACCTTCAATCCAAATATTTTATTCGAACCTACTATCCACTAAGTGTAGTATACCCATTACATTCCCATACCCCCTATTAAGAGCATCAAAAGAAACGCAGCCAAGTCCTTTTTGGCAGGAGTAATGCAAAGCGGCGACGACGCAATGCCGACAACGAAAAGCGGCTGCCCTTTTTATTGCATACTCTTAGGCCGCAGGTGCTGGGCCCAGACTGGGCTGGTTCTTGCTCCTGGGTCCTGCCGCAACTGTAACAGTATTTGCTCTATTTGTTGACATCGTCTACAATCGTAAAACGTTGTACTCACTCGTCCCGCTCGATCCCATCAATGTTGCCAACTTGACGGTTTTATTGCTTTTACTCCCACTCCCCTTATCTCTGCCGCAGTCATACACTGCGTATGCCTGTTTTTCTTTCCCTATTTTATTTATGTGTGTATGCACGCCTTTGCATTAATTTCCAAAATATTTTCGCAGTTTTGTTGCCTTTTGTGTATTGCTTTTAACTTGGCGATGGCAAATTTATTTATAGGCTACGATAGGCATCTCATTGTTGTGCTTTGTCATTGTAATTGTTTGCCATTGTTGTTGCTGTGCCGTGCAAATGCACAGGGGTTGTTTCTGCACCAAAATGCCTTTTTATGGGACGGAACACCCATTAAGACACTTCCATTGAAACGAATAGTAGTTTGATAGCAATGAAGACTGAGTTGTTTATCTATCATATCTAAAGCAATCGTTTGTTTATTCAAATCGACTCTTACATATATAAATATCCAAAGTAGATCTGCGTATCTAAACTACATTTCTGTATGCATTTTGAGAAAGTAAAGACATGAATATTATGGCTATAATTACATTTTTGTAAGCTCATTTATATTTTTTGTTTTGTTTTTTTGACACACAGCATCATTTATCACATAACTCTTGAAATATTATTGTGTCGAGTTTAGTCGTTGTGATAAGTTCTGACAGTGAACTACTTTTTACTACAAATATAAATCTGCTTAGTGCAAATAAAGGTTAGTCGCAGCATTATTTATTTTTTTATATGGAGAGTGCTAAAATGTGTTCAATTTCCATTCATTTTTCATTTTGTTCATTAAATAAGAGCAGAGTTCTGTGAATTCTGGAAACATATGTCCATTGAATAATCATTTATACCTATCGAGGAAAATGTTCAACTTCACTGTTAATTGCATATATATTGAAACATTCTGTGTCAATTAGCTAAGCCATTTCGATTAATTCGGTTGCTAATGGCCAACACATAAATAACAGAAATCGATCAAACTGACCATATGCCCATCACTGATGGCTTCCATTCATTCATCTGATGTGGAATGTGGAGGAGGACATTCTCTTGACAGCTCTTAATTCGGTCTTAAACAATATGTAAAAGCTCGAAATCGTCATTTCCTTTATTTTGAATTTTTTTTTATCGATTTGATTCTCTTTCGTACATCAGACAAGTGAGAACGTTGCAATTGGACTTTACCGAACGCATATTACTCTGATACCAGCTGAAACAGGTGGTAACGAAACTTTTTCAGAGTTTTGGTGTAGGAGAGACTCTTGGCTTAAAAGTTTCAAAAGAGAAGGTAAGCAAGAATCCACTATTAAAATTTTGTAATTTATCGATATACTCGTATACTTAGATCGCTCGATATATAATTATCGATTTTACATTTATTTATTCTGACGCACACATAAGCTGCAAAACAATATACCCTTTAAATATGGCATCAGAGTATAAAAATGATAGGCAGTCAACAACATGGCAGTCGTTGTCGCCGCATTTCTGCTACCAACAACGCAATCCATCTCAATCACAAAGCCAACGCGACCAGACAGAGGAGTATGCAGTCAATCACACACTCACACTCACAAGCAAGCATACCACAGCACACACATACAATCTGTGGAACTCAAATATAAAGTCATTCAGGCAGTCAGCCAGTCAGTCAGTACGTCAGTCAGTCAGTCCGTTCGGCTGTCATTCAGCAATAACACCACAAACCGAAAATGCCTCAACTTCAATGCAAGCCGGCAAGCGATCTGCACAGTCGAGCAGTCCATACTCAGACCCAGACCAAGAACCAAAGCCAGTAGCAGGAACAGAAACGGGGACGCAGTTCCCAGACGTCGGCTTACCAACCACATTTGTCATTTAAGCTCAACCAAATGTAATATGAAAATCGGCATGAGTGAAAATGTCAACGTGCATTGCGGCAGCTCAGAGTTTTGGGGAGTGGGTGGGGCGGCGACTGGTGCAATGGGTTGGATTGTGGGTGGTCTTGGTGGTTTCGCGACCTCGTCGCAATGTTGTGGAATTTCCTGTCAAGCTAATTTCCTTTGGGTGCAACGTTGGTTGCCATTTGGTTGGTTTCGCTGACTGAATGCCAGCTTGGCTTATGCATTCATTCGTTGGCAGCTCGTTGAATCAATTCACCTGCATGCATAAAATATTTTCGTTGCAAAAAAAAAATATATTCAAACATTGCATATTTTATAGTTTATTGACTGCTGCTGTTGCTGCGTGTGTGTTTTTGTTGTTTGGTGCACCCTACCCACTTTTTACTTGTCAACGGGCGTGTACATTGTTGTTTTGCCCCATGTTGTTGCTGTTGTTGTTAACGCTGCTGTTCTTGACTGCCCTTTTGGCAATTTACGTTGTGCAGTTGACACAAAATGAGCGCCATGTAGGTCGTCCCAGTGGGATACACCCCTCCCACCAAACAGCCCCTAACCAACTTCTCTTAACTCCACTGCTATTTACCACCTTGACTTGTTTGCCAATTGCAGCAGTAACAGCAGCATTTTTCAGAGCTACGTGTCGCTACATATGGGAATTGTTTTGTGTGCACGTGTATAAAAATATATAAAAATATACATATTTAAATATATATATATATTTATATCATATATTTTGAGGGCGTAAGAGTGCTGCAATGTCCATGCACTGCGTTCCTGGAATGTGTTATTAAAATTTATGTGCGAAAAAGGTGTCGAAATACGGGCCAACAACAACAGCAGCGCACATGGGACCCGAGTCCCGAGCCCCAAAAACGACACACATACAACACGGTCAACGAAATATTTTCATACCCAGACAAACACACGTATATATATATATATATATGTATACATATTATTTTCAACCATATGTTGAATATGGATATGTTGACAATGAAGAACATGCAGGTTGCTTATGTGAAATGTTCCCAGTTGTAGTGGGAAACAAAAAGAATTAAAGCAGGGTATAGGTATTTATTTGAAGGTCTGTGTTAGTTCGAATGGAATGCAGTGAAGCTGCATTTATTACAAATAAATTTAATTGATAATCTATTTTATTTCTATTTAATTGCAATTTTATTATGAATTCATTTTATACATTCATATTTTTATACCCTGATTTTATATTACAGATATACAAAAAAAATCTCCTATTATTTTTTCTGTAACGAGGATTAATTTAATCAAACCGATAGCTCCTTCTAAAATTTCAAGCACAGTTATGGTTCAACTTTAAGAACCTTAATTGCCTGTTTCCCATCAAGGTAGGCCACTGTTTGAACGTATCACGCAGAGTAAGAAGCAAGTAAATATGTGTACGTTCAAGCCAAATATTGCGCATACGTAGAGTTGGTCCAAGGTTTTCTGTCATGCAATGTGAGCCCAGAAGGGCTGCCTTCGAAACACCAAGGCTACAGCAGCAGCATTGTTTGGCTGTGACTCAAAATAAACTGTTTGCAGTTGGGTCTTTTGACTTTGGCAAGTAAGATGTAATACACATGAAGTACAAAATACCATTACTCTCAATAATTAAAAGAAAAACGTATATTTTGCTAAGAACTTATAAATGTCTCTACCAAGTGTTCCACTTTCTCTAAACAGTATTTGCTGCTTTAAAGATTAACATTGCATTGGCTAACCCCCCGCTTCAACTGATATTCAGCATTTGCGAAGCACCTCAGGGGTGGAGGCTATTTGCGTGTCTGCAATTTTCTTGAGCTGCACTGCTACACTTTGCGAGCCATTTGTCGAGTGGTGTAATTAAGAAAGCAAAAAGCAAAAGCTCGAGAGGCTGTAACGAGCCAAGGAAACGTCACTTGAGCTTAGCCAAACAGAAAACTGAAAAGACCCCAACAGAGTTTTAAATAAAAATATCATTAGCTGACAGTTTCAACGAGATGCAGACTTGAAGCTGTGGTTGGGCGACTCTTGCTTATCAGCTGTTCAACAGCAAGCGGCAATTGCTGCTCTATGTTGGCCAAAAGTTAAGCTTGCAAACTTATACACACACACACACAAGTAAACAAAAACAATGTGTGCGTGTGCGAGATTTACACCTGCTGTATATTGTTGACGTGCCACATCAGTTGGTTGTTTTGAAATTATAAACCTTTTGACGCCGACTGGTCGTAGCAGCTTTCAACTCTCATCTCTTGGCTCTGCCAGCAGGATCAACGTATTCAATTCTGCTGCTGCTGCTGCTTCTGCTGCTTCTGCTGCTGCTGTTGCCTCTCTATCTCTCTCTGCCACTTGGCTGCTACTTTTTACCAAAGCTGTCAGTGTCAAAGTGACTGTCAACATGCCATTCAAAATGAAAATTAATAACAATATGCAAACAGCAACAGCAACAGCAGCAGCACCAACAGCAGTAGAAGCAGTGACTGGAATCGCATTGCCACAAACAGCCACGTCCACATAATCTATATATGTTTACTGTTGAGTAAATGTGTGTGTTGTAAGCTAGCCAAATGCAGGTGCTGCTTTTAGTGGGTTTTGAAATGCTGTCACTAAGTTTTTAATGAAAAGTTATCAAGTTCAACAATCGATTCAACTACATGAAGTACAAAGCAGTTCATGTCCACATTTTATAATTGATATGTCAGTTTTTGTGGTTGCAAATATAGCATTTATATTTACATGCAGTTAAATAAAAATATGGGAAAATAAATTTATTTTATCAAGATAAGGTATTGCTATAACAACACATACATTAATTTTCAGTCAATCTATCTTATTTTTTATAATTAATTTTCAGTAGTGATTAGTTTGACTCCGGTTTTTTTTATTTATATTTAGTTGAAACTTCTCTGCAGCATTTTTCGTGTGCAACGCAAGCGTAAAACTGACCTTGCTCACATCTTAAGCTATCACTTGAAAGCGACAATTTTCTTGCGGCTGCTTTTTCCTTAGCCCAATTGAGCCGACGACCTATTACAACGTTCTCAGCAATCTAGCAACCCCTGCAATCTGAGTGCACCGCACTGCCCCCCGCAAAGTATTCGAGCACACAAAAATGCTTGGTTAGCACAAAAACGCAAAACCGACAACTGTTCAACTAATTTCAAATTAAACTCAACGATGGCGAGGACGTTAAGCGCACTGCTGCTCGCCCCCTTCCCCTTCCACAAACCATTTCCGCTCTTAAGCCATCAGGCGTTGCACGTCCGTCGTTGTCCTGCCAAGGACTATCACGAACAATTTTTCAGCATTTAAACACTCAAGTGCCAAGCTAATAAACGATATTAGTGCCAAAGCTCATTTCAACAAATATTCTATGTATAGTGATAGTATATGTGTGTGCCAAGTAGTGTGTGTGAGAGAGTGTTATACAAGTAGTAGACTGTGGCTACTACTACTATTGCCACTACTAATACTACTGCTGCTGCTGCTGCTGCTGCTGCTGCTGCTGGTGTGCAAACATTTTCCAAACAGTTACCAAATAAAAATGATTAGGAACGTGACTAAGAGTGCGAAAAATGTTATTTACTTAGCTGATGTGCGCTATGGGGCCAGACACAACGACACCGATGGGTTATGCACACACACACACACACACACACATACACGTACACACACACACGCACACTCTTGCGCTGTGTGGGTGGGTGAATGACAAAAGTTTGCTGCATTGCGGCTGCCAAAAAGAAGCATGAGAAGCAAGTTAGAATGTTACAGATCAAGCGATTTAGACGATTAGATACTCTTTTGTAGATGCATTGTTGTATTAAATATATTTTAGTTGCATAAAATATTATAAATAAACAATATTAGACTATAGTTAAATCCAAAATATTGCAAATAAATATAGCATTTTATTAGTATATTTCATATTAAATATCTAATTAAAAGTTATTTACAAATCGAGCCAATCGAATTAAATTAAGTAGGTATTAAATATTTAATCAATCTCGACGATTTCAATGTATTTAGAATTTATATTAAACTGTCATCATATTAAGCCAAAAAGTAATTACCTTACAAGGGCAAATGAGTTTTGTTTATAAATTTCTTCAGCCCGGTTTTGACAAACTTAATATACCCTATGCTTTTTGGATACTGGCAGAGACTGCACAGTTTTTGGCTGTTGAAAAAATACTTGAAAATTACATGAACGCTACGCACAGCAATAAATGACAACACAGCCGGAGAACGCCCCCTTTGGCTGCCCTACACTCAACGCTCAGCGCAAAATTTCATATTCTGGGGCATTCACTCGAGTGTGTGTGTGTGTGTGTGGGGGGGGTCTATTTTTTCATCATCTTCTTTACCACTTGCAAACTATTTTTAAACAATTTCTGGGTGCAAGCAATGCCACGCCCGCCCTACATGCCGCCCACTTTGGCCAAAAGGGAAATGGCGCTGATAAGAGTTTTGTAGCAGCAGCAAAAGCGGGAAAAAAATGCGTCGTTATAGAATATGCAGCAGTCTAGTGGGATGAAAGGAAATGGATGGGCGCCTCTATGAGTGTGTATGTATATATAGATAAGTGTCTGCATGTGTGTGTGTGTGTGTGCATGTGCTCTGCATATTTGTACAGTGTAAACTTTCAGCAGACCAAACGAGCTAGTGAAAGAGGGCACATTGTTTTTTTTTTTGGCACTGCTGCTGCAGCTGCTTTGCCGTTCGAAAGTAGGCAAAACTATTTAAAGGCCGAAATTGAAATGCATTGCTCTTTTCGGCCAAGGATTCAGTTGCAGCAGGCACAGCAGCAGAATCAGATGCAGATGCTGAAGCGGAAGCAGAGTCAGCAACAACAGCTGCTTGTTTTATTTTCATGTCCTGTGGTTCTCAACTTCCTTCACATGCGTTCTTGCCTTGTTGGCAGGAAATGTTGATAAAAGTGTTGCCATAACGACAACGTCGTTCCATTTAAATCACTTTTAGTTTACGACTATGGCCATGCCTTCTCCTTATTACTTATAGATACTTCAAGATTAATTGTGTAATTGATTGGAAGTTATTGTACAGATATATAAGGGGGGATGCAAAACGTTTAGAATTATGAAATACCTCAAAGAAATTTAACAAGAAATAATAAACAAAAGAGTTTTTAAGTAATTTATATTGTTTTACTACAAAACTCAACATCTTAAGAGATATACATTTATTTTAGGTAAAAATAAATGAGAAAATAAAAAACTCTCAGAAGAAAAATTGATTTTCCCATATTTTAAATTTTTGCCATAAAGAATTCTCAAAAATGGTTTGGGAATTTATGATGAATATGAGATTAAAGGTTAGCAGTGGGAGTGGTTTCATTTGAGTGACTTTTTGACTATTTGAATGACTATTTTGAATGACGTTTAGAGCATTTTATTGAATTGTTTTTAAATATAGATAAGCAATATTTCAACTATTTCGCTGCTACATATTTTAACCACATTAAGCTTGACTGCAATACCTCATATCAGTTGAGTAATCTGACTGAAGGCAGACAGCGAAAAACGACGAACTGAAGTTGTGGTTAAAGACAAGCACTTAAATTATAAAGCACTGCCCACACCTATGCTTGTAACCCAATCTCCGTAATGTTTCAACAAAAACTGTGAAATCAATGATACATGACTACTCTGGCTAGTCAACGGAAGACCAAACTAAAACCGCAGAAGCTGAGAGAATTTTAGAATTTTGCGGACATCAACAAAGGTTTTGGCATGGCTTAGGAGTGGGTGGAATAAAATAATTTTTTGTTTTACTGGTGCACACAAAACATTTTGCAATATTTACAACAGCAATAAACTCATTTCCTACATGGGCGTTGCCAACAAAAACCGAGAAACGAAAACAAAAAGCAACAAAAGTAACTGCAAAAGCACAAATCCAAAGACAATTCTACATCCTGTTGACTAAACACATGTAAGCTTGTATGTCTAAGCTGCAATGCAACTGTGTACACTTATTTACTGAATTTCCTCTTTTGTGGTGCTTCTGAGAATTTTCTTTATGTGCACTGTTTACGTCAGCTGTTTGCCGTCGGAATCCAACTAGAAGTAAAATCCCAACCAACAGCACATTAGTTAAGTATAAAATTTTAATAGTGGCCGGCGTACCATCATTCCCACTCCGATTCCCAAACATTGGCCAACAATTTGTATGCCTTGCCTTGCAGTGCTGTGACAAGTTCTCCATAGCCAAAGGAGGAATAGGGCAGAAGCGGGAGTGGCTAGCAAATTTGTGCAAATTTGGCTTGTGGCCAGAACTACTTTACAGTTGTGCGGGCAAGCGGTTGAAATTGTTGTGAAATTTTAGCTAATAAGTGGACACAGCGGCGTGAAACGGTTTATTGTGGCAGTTGGAAAAGTACTTTAGACCTAAGATTTGGCAGCTACACAAATTCAACTATGTATCATAAAAAAATATGTGAAGTCTTTCACAAGTAATTATTATTAAATAAAAATCAACAAAAGCAAAATACATTTAAAATCCTGTGTAAAAATGTTAAAAATAGTTATTATAAATTAATCTCTCTCTGAGTTTTACTTTATATTAAATAAAGAATCTGCCCGACTTGTATTTCGTATTCGAAGAACCCTGTGCAAACATCGTTTGGCAGCTTTATCCATCACTTGTCATTCGTTGTGGTTTTTGCAGCTAATATTTGCTGCTGTTTCCTGAGACGTTGTCTGTGCGCTAGGTAAAATGGCAAATCAAACAGTGCCTGGAATACATTCGTTCATTCGAGTGTGTGAGAGTATAAGTGGTGTGTGCTGTGTATGTATTTGTGCTTGTGTTTGTGCTTGGGTTCATTGTTTGCCTGGGCAAATGTAGCAGAAATTCTATTTAAGTGAATTCAGCCTGAAATCTTAGTTAATTTTTATGGCAAATATGTTAAGCTAACCAAAAAGGAACGAACGAACATTCGGAGCCCTGCCTGTAAGTGCTTTAGTTGATGCCCTCACTGACAGGCTTAAGCTCGCCAGCTTTGACATACTAATTGTAGCTATATGTAACTCAAATTGCTCGCCAACGGGTCAGTTAACATGTCTGTGATTTGGAAGAGCAGTTCAAAAGTAGACCCAACATATTCTTGTGGCTAGACCGCCCGTTTAATAGAGTTGAACTTCAACCTTGCCCTACTGCATTGCTAAGCTGATATTACGTTAGCTTAATATGTTGTATATTTTACAGTAAAATTATAAGTATCACAAAGACTTGTGATCATGTCATGCATACGCAATATTTGTAGTATTGTTGCGCATACGTCGGATTGTGATGTTCAAAAATTTATAGCTAGCAATTCATATGGCGTTGCTGAGGAACAAATTTTGTACATGGCTAAACGAAAAAAAAAAGGAGATAACTCATGGCCCACGTTGGGCGCCATGGCCAATTGCTGTCAAATGATATACCTTTCTACTATTTTTTGTTTTATTATTTTTATTGGATTGCATTGTTATGCAATGGAAGTCATTTGAGTGCTGGAGCACGGGCCGGGCGGCTGACAGACGATTGTGTTTGACAATTGCGTGCCCAAAAATAGCAAAGTTTCTTATTGGATTTCAAAGACATTCAAGAAATATGGCCAGAACATGCCACGTAACATGCTCTACAAGTCTATTGATTTGTTATGACGACGATGGTAGTTCGTTCGGCGGGGCGATTGGCGATGGGCGATGGGCGCTGCTATAACAACAGTGTCTATCATTCATTTATATAAGCTAAAAGCAAATAAAAAAAATGAAAGGAGGAGAAAGTATTTCGCCCATAAGCGACAGGAACGTCGTCAAGTGTTGCCATGGCCATTGTTGTAGCTGCTGTTCTTGTTATTGTTGCTGTCATGTTTGTTGCTGGTTGCTGGTGCTCTTCTTGTTGACATTTTCATTAGCAAATTAATTTTAATTGATTACATTTTATGCGCAAATGTGCAGACAGCGGCATCAGCATTCGGGCTCTTCGATATATTGAATTACCATCTTATTTATAACTTGCCTGGCATTTTGCCCAGTTTCTACTACTCGCACTTGCCTTGCCGGCTATTCGGTTGGTAATAATGTGATATTATTAGTTGATTTCGTTTGTGGGGGCAACGCAATTTCATTACAGTAACTTGAGAATTCTGACAAAATTGGCAATGCAAAGTCTGTTCCATAAACCAATTTGCTCTCTGTTTTCACGTCTGCTCAATTGGAATAACATTTCGAAAATATAACTTAGGTATCAAATTTCTTTATTATAGGCGTAAAAAGAAATTCCCGATGATTCATTCGTTTAATTTATTTTCATAAATAACACGGTGAGTAATTCAATTATTTCAAATTTGATGAATATTTTCATGAACATAAAGTATACATTTTTCTTGAAAAGGTCATAAAATTCACTTAAAAAATATAATTTCAGTTTTTCTTCGAAATTGAGACGCTGAAATTAAAGCGCATATAGTTTTTAAAACACCTTTTTTATTTTCGCTTGCCTTTCAACCGCAAGTTGAAAAACTTTTTGAGCACGCACCACACAAAAAACGCCAAAAAATAAGGAGAGAAACTTTTCAACATGTTAACTTAAAGTTCAATTTGCTGCAATGATGTGACAGAAATTCAAACAGAGGGGCCACAACCAGTGGTGTAAGGTGTTCTTATCTCAAGTACTTACCTTGTTGCCAGATCCCGATGTACGAAATTCATTTGCTCCAAATGCTTCATGCCCGATGCAATTTGTGTGGCAATGTAGACTAAGCAGCCATAGCTACAAGAGTGTTCGGTTGAGGGTGGTGGTTTGGGGGGTCACGAAACGGATGCCAAGGGAGGATGCCAACGTCAAATGAGTATTTCAAAAGTTTTCGCGTGTGGCAAGGACGGCAACGAAAACGTCGACGACGATAGCAGTAACAGCAGCAGCAGCAGCAGCCGTGGCAAAGTTAACGAAGTTTTTACATCCGTTTGCGCATGTTGTTGGTGGTTGTTCGGTGGTTGTTCGTTGGTAGATCGGCGTAATCATTGAACACGAGACCGGAAGTGTAGCGTCGGCAAATGGCGTCGGTACAGGAAACATGATAAAAACGCACGCAAAAACGCAGCCAGTAAACGAAAAGAGACAAAACACATTAGAGTAGCGCTCAGCCAAAAGGGAAAAACTCTGTCACTCTCTCTATCGTTATCTCTGTCACTATATATATATATATCTCTCTCTCTCTCTCTTTCTCTGTCTGCGTTTGTCGACCTACCTCAGACTCTTGTTGGCCATCAGCCCGCTCGTTTCGGCCACATGTTCCTGCAGGAATTGATTCAAGTCACCAAGACAATTTGAATAGTCCTGCACAATACATATGGGCTCGTCCCGCAGACAGGCGCCCACCAAACGTGCCACATTCGGATCGCTGAGACGCGCAAGCTGCTTGGCCTTGCTGCGAAACTCCTTTCTCATATGATCACTAGCACCAGGACGTAGGGTGGCAACCGCAACAAGGGTGGCACTGTAAGATATAGGATTGACATTTATTTTTAGTTTCAAATTCGGTCAAAGGGATTAAGAAGTTGGGATTCAAGATTGGGTATAAATTGATGCTAAGATAAAAAAAAATTTTAATCTGCTTATGAGAAATAAGACATAAATAAATAATATATGTATGGCATACTTATATTAATGTTTTTGATAATAGGCTTAGTATTTTTGAGGCTATCCAAATGTTATTTGATCGAATGAGCTAATGCAACTATTTAGCAAAAAATATTTTATTAATATGCAATGGTTTTCGAACTGAGGTTTTTAGCGATTTATTTTGTATATTTTTTAAGATGACGAATCATTGACTCAATTCCATATCGAACCTGACAAGTTACTTTAACTACTGCTTCCTTTTGTACCTTTGCTAGTGTGTAAGCCGCATATCACATTTCAGGTGCAACCACAACTAACGGTAGTCTGGCTCCCATTTCTGCTATCTGAACAGCTACTATCCAGCAGTTCCAAATTAAATATATAACAATTGAAATATGTATGCAGATGGCAATTGCTCTCTATCGCAAAAATCAATTATTGTAGCTCAAAAGTGTCCTTGTCAGTGTCCTGGCACTGCTGTTGCTGCTATTGTCAATCCGGGTTGCCCTGGCAATTTCGATACGTTCCGTTACCATTCGATTTGCCTGCTTGCTTTAATAGTTTTGCGGTTAGAAAGCCACAAAACGTATTACGTATACGTTATTTTGCACTGCAGTGGTAGAAAAACTAGAAGCAAAAGCGGCCAGATGACCCCTGGCTGCATGTCCTGGGCAGCTGTATGCAAAATAATTAACACACACACACAAGCACAACACAATGGGTCTGCTCGGGTTAAGACTTCAAGTGGTCGGCATCGAACGAGGTCGTCCGTCTACCACTTGTGTTGGGCGTGGCCTCTGATAAAATATTAATAGACAGCTGGATAGACAGTTATCAGACAACAGATGGACTTTATTGTGCTAGACCACAGATGAAAATTATAATAGACATGCAAGTGGAAAATCAAACGCACTCACACACACACCGGGCTGTCTGCGAAAATGAAAACATACTGCAGCAGCAGCAGCAGCAGCAGCAGAATGAAACAAATTGTAGCCAATGTATGGCCAGGCCACGCCCTTGCTCATATATGTATAATGTGCAATAAAAAGCTTTAATTAAACGGCAAAAATGAAATCAAAGGTAGCTTGCACCATCGCCACCATTTTCCCTCCCACTTGCTACCCGACGAATACAATGGCTGTTTTCAGCTCTCAACTTGTCTCGCTTGCGTCTGGTTACTGCTTTTGGTTTTGGTTGTTGACATTGCTGCTGTTGCTGTTGCTGTTGCTGCCTTTTTTGGTTAAAGTTTTCATAATGGAATTTCTGATAAGCTTTTTTGTGGCCAGCATGTGCGTCTGTTGTTATTATTGTTGGTGCTGCTCTTGTTGTGATTGTTGTTGTTGTTGTTGTTGTTACCGCAGACGTGGTATTATATCCTGCAAAACCTGCTACCTGCAGCTTGCTGCATGCAACTACCTGCAGCGGGTGGTGAAGAGCCATTGCACAGCCTTCGGATTCATTTATCTTTCCATCTAACCGTTTGATGTATTCTATCTATATATATATATAATATATATATATATATTTGTAGTTATGTACGTTGCGGTTTTTCTCATTGTCAACTGTTGTTATACGAGTTTTTGATTTCTCTTTTCATTTGTCCAATGTCAGCGACATATTTGCTATATATGCCTGTATACTTTTATGAATTGGATAATCTCTTTGTTGTAAGTCAAGCAACCAATTTGGCAATATGTCAAAATAGATGATTCATTTGATGTTAGAATTCTTCCATAAATATCAATTGATTAGGTTCTTTTCGTTGTAATTGGTTTTTCACTAGTCAAAAGATTTCTATTTAAGATGCTTATTTGAGATATATGTAAAAGCCCTAAGCACTATATTTGTTTTCTCTAAACAACGTACAACATTTTTGATTTACATTAATACAATATTGAAGTCAGCACTCTAAAATGTAGAACACAAGAAACATATTTTATATGGCATCCACTTAAGCATCTTAATCTTTTCCGACTAACTTTTCGATCGTGCATTTCTTTGTTAAAAATATTGTTCTTAAAAATGTTGTTTTCATCACAAGCACATAAGAATATTATAGTTTTACTATTATTTAGTGTACATAACATTCCCAATCGAGTTTTAGAAAAAATTGAATTTATTTCTTGCTGCCACTCAATAATTACCCAAAGTTTAAGACTAAGCCAGCTGCTGTTGTTCAACTGCATTGAAGTCTGGCTGCTTTTCAAAATGGCAGCTCACTGGTAACTGGTATTTGAGTGTAGCCGGAGAATATACCGTAAGCCTAATGCAGCTATTTTAGTTGCATTTTGCGAATGATTTTTGGTCCGCTTGTAGCAGACACAACACACAATTCGGTTAAGTACACTGTGGTGCGTGTAGTGTAGGGTGGTGGAGGGGGGTGGCTTTGGTTGGTATAGTGGATACTTACTTCAGCACATTTGTTTCACACAAATGCAGTTCACCAAATACGCCAGAGCCGAGCTTCTCAACGATTACCAGCGACTGGCGTGGAAACTCCTGCACTTGGCAATTGGCCTGCTCCGCGTTGATGTCGGCGAAATTAGCGCTCATATCCAAATTGTAATGATGTGGTTTGCCGCCCGTTGGCGTGGGCGTGGTCGCAGCCGTATTGGAGGAGCTCAAACTCAACGAGCCACTGCTCTGCGAGCCTGGCGGTCCAGACGCTGTTTTGCTGCAAATTGGTGTTGCTGCGTAGTATTTCTCTGGTGGCGGTGGTACGGGTGGTGCTGCCCCTGGTCCCCCTGCTGCTGTTGCTGCTGCTGCTGCTGAAACAACTGGAGCCGCAACGATGGATGCATTGAGTGAGCTGCGGGCGGTGGCGGTGCCAGCGGCATTGGGCAGCAGCTGCTGCATGTGAGGCACCGCATAGTCCTGGCACACAATGTCCGGCACATCTGTGCAAAGAGACGAAGCAAAATGCAGGGGATGGTTTTTAGAGTTCAGAGAGTGTTAATTTTTGACCATAAAATAGAACGGCCAAACTGCACCTCACCAAAACAATAAAGTTTTAAGCGCCATTTTACGTGCCAGGCAAAACTTTTGTCGGGCTAACGAATTATACAAAAGATGCCACAAAATTCTACGAGCAAATTCAAGCGAGGTTCACACTCCACTACACAAGACGTAAATGAATGTGCGTTGCAGGTTGTAAATTGCAAGTTTCTCTTAAATTCATTTAGCTAAAGTTTGGCTGGGCAATAAAACGGAATTCTAAAGTATTGGTACAATTTGAAAATTCAAGATTTTATTAAGAAAAATTGAAGATTTTTGTTATTAAAATTTAAATTAATTAAACATTTAAGCAAATACTTTATATGTTGCAAACAATATTTTCACTTTACTATATTCACAACGATTCCGCTCTTCTGCTTCAATCTGGTGATCACAGCAATAATATCGATTATTATCGATATTGTCTTTATTATATTATACGTTAAGTACATAGGGGCCTGGTACAATTATTGAATTATCAACTATTACAGGTAGCTCGAAGGTATAAACTTATAAAAATCGCATGTCAGAAATGTCATTCATAAACAAAAATCGTTTAACATTTATTCCTTTCCAAAGTTTTCCTTCTCATTCGGTTTTACGTAAACTTCTGAATTTCTGTATATTTAAAATACTTTTTGCCAACATTAAAACTTTTGTAAAATGAGGTAAAACTGATTTTCAAAACATATGCCAGAAAGTTGAGTGTTGCTAGTGAAATTTATTTAGCCGCTCTACTGTTTGCCCCTTGTTCCAGCGTATGTTGGAGAGTGGGTGAACTGTCCCACTCATAAATTGAAACTACGAGGCAAACAGAATGCAACTCTGAGTTGAGCACAGTTTGTCTGTGCTGTGCTGAGCTGAGCTGAGCTGTGCTGTGCTGTGCTTTGCTGGCAGTAGTTCACAGTGCCGTCATGTAATGCCATCTCGCTTCGGCAAATGGGCGCTTTTGTCTCTGATTTTCATTTGTCTTGTCCAGGACTTTTGTGCCTTCAACTTCAAACTTTTCCCATTTAGTCAACTCTCGTTGCACATAGAAAGGAAAAACTGGCAGAGGAGGGGTAGAACCCCGGGAAAGAGAAAATGGCGTGTGGCAAAAAACTAAATGAAATTAATTGCAACTTGGCGTTGTGTCGTCTCGCTCGCACTCGCCCTCGACGCAGGCGGCAAGATAAGTTTTAATTTTATTGTTGTTGTAATAACATTATTTAGTTTGTGTGCGGCTCATTGTCTGTCTGTTTTTCGGCCTCTATGGTGCCTGTCATTTTTGCATTCGTTGTGCCAAAAGCTAGTGAAAACATAAAATAACAGACAGTGCGAAAGAGATAGCCAATGAGGCAGAGAGACAGTCAGACAGACAGACAGACGGACAGACAGACAACCAAAGAACGTTAATGACAAAACTTTTCGACGACTGTGCAAAATTCGTATGCAAGTTGTTCAAATGTGCATGTGTGTGTGTCCTTATATCTATCTATGTATTTGAGCAATCAGTGCCTTAGTTTTGATGTTGCACTGAAGTTTTGTGGCCTTACATTCTCAACTTGAAATTGCTGAGATCTTAAATACGCTATTCCAATTGGAGCATAGTCGAATATACAATGAAAATCTAGCTGCTTGGCTTGGGTCTTAGAACAAAATCAAAATCTATAAACTTTTTGAAATTCTTTCACAATCATATTAAAAATTCAGTTTAATTCTTTATTGAAGTAGAATTCTTTTTACTGAATTTTGAATAACATTTTTAACTCTGTGTGATTGGTTTGAAAGTTAAGTTTTGTTTGTTTCTTTACTTTTTAATACTTGAAATATAAAAACTTTTATTTTTGAGTGTATTTAAAGTGAGTTCGAAATAATCCAATTTTTATTTAGAGAAAAACGAAGTTGAAATAAACAAATAAATTTTAAGGTTTAAGGTAAACACACATAATCTGCATTGGCAATGAGTTGAATTTATTGATTTCAATAGAAGTTTACTTTAATTGCCGGTTTATACAATATTTACAAGCCAGGTGATGTACAGCTGAGTAAATTGCGACCTGCTTTCAAACGAGTTTCGTGCTTTGGCTGAGGCTTATTGCCATGTTTGTTTGCATGCAATGCTATTATGTGGATTTTCTTGTCGAGGGGATCGTTACGGCAGTGCAAATTGGCAGTTGATTTCAAAAATGGACTTTAATTTGAGTGTGTGTGTCTGTATGTGTGTGAAGGAGGACTGCCAGCCGCGTGTGGCAAGCACAAGTTTTCCAACGAAGTTTGAAGCACTCAATTTGAAGCGTGCGGTACGCGCGAGACTGTGACGAGTGCTGGGAATGAGCTGGGGAATGGGTACTCAGTTGAGGAATGGTAGAGTTCCATGGCTAAAGTTATAATTTATTTGAGCTAAATTAAATTATTATGGCAACGGACAGACAAAGAAGAGGATCTGGCAGGTGGGTGGTGGGTGGTGGGTGGTGGGACGATGACAAATATTTGCTGCCCAGTTATAAAATGCACCCAAAGGCAACATCACAAAACTTTTTGGCAAATGCCTCGAGCGCCTGAAAGGCGTGCCATAAACGTTTATGATGACGATGACAATGGCTATGATGAGCATAATGATAATAATAATGATGATGATGGCGATGACGACGACGATGACGATGGTCCAGGAATGTGTGCAAACAATGTGACTGCTCTGTCCTGCGTGTTGTCGATTTTATGTGGCATGCTTCGCTTGGCTCAGTGTCTCAGTCTCTATTCGAGATAAGCGCAAGAGCCGCAAAAAGTGTGTAGCATGCCTTTAGGCAGCGGACACAAGACATTAGAATTCATTACAAATTATGTAGCCAAAGTCGTTATCCCAAACCGAATGCTACATTTTCGTGTGGCAATTAAACAGTGCACATGTATCTCGAACAGTTGCCTTCAAATGCCGTATACTGACATTTAGTTACTCTCCTAAAAGCATTCACATATTTGATGTGGAACTCTTTTTTTTTTGTCAGCTCTTAACTGGGCAGCTTAAGGTACATTGACTGCTATTTGACGACTCATTATTGGCTATTTGTTTGGGTTTTAGGCCGAAATAAATTAGTCTTTCGTAAGCTGATTGAGCGAATGCCTACATTTGCTTAACTAAGATACTTTCCACAGATGTGCCATGTGAATGTCCTTAACTAAGATACTATATTGCATTTAAGTTTTTCTCAATTAAATCCCTTGTTTTAGTAACTCATATTTATTATATATTTGCATGTGTTTGTGTGTTTTTGATATTTAATTTGTAATCATAAGAAAAGTTTAAATACATTTTTATATTTTATAAAAGAGTATCAGATTTGAGATTGGGAATGCATTGCTTTCTATTGCAATGCCAACTATAGTTGTATAGTACAGATTTGAGCTGCTGAAATAAAAAGTAATGCGAATTAAACTGCAGCTTTTCTACGCCAAATTGTTACAAAGTTCATAAGCTTCTTGGCATACCCTTTCAGTTAGTTTTGCCCCGTCCGACGACTAAGCAATTCAAAATTATGTCCTGCGGCACCAACAACGCGAGAATTTCCTATTTTTTTTGTTGTTCTTTTTTGATTGATAGTGCTGCTGTTCTTATTTTGCTGGTCCTGCTGCTGTTGTAGCGCCGCTGGCAAAGTCCGTCAGGCTGAACTTTCATGTTGTGCGCTAAATTAAGCATTGCTTCGTTATCGCATTTCTCTTTTTTTTGCTCGCAACGTTGCAGAAACATTTGCATGTCCTGTCACAGCCAGGACGCAAAACATCAAACTCATCAGCAGCGACACCAGCAGTACCAGCAACAGCAGCAGCAGCAGCAGCAAAAACAGGAGTTGCAGCTAAAGCCTTAGCCATGCTGTGAGCGCTGTTTGTGCCACATGACGGCAGTAGTTGCAGTAAACTCTTTGCCCCACCTCTTTGCGTGAACTCACCTGTGTAGTCCGGAGTTACATGCTGACGCTGCAGGTCATTCATGGAGCAAGCACTGGCCGCGCTCGTGTACATGTTCACATTGAAGGGCTCATGGTACAGACTGTTCTTGTCAATGGACGACTCATTGTCATCCATTGTTGTGACCACCTAAGGGCAAAAGGTGATAGAATGAAAAATCCAAAAAATTAAACAATCAAAAAAAATGTAAATGTACACACATGTGTGGCATGCAATGCAAAAAAAAAAGTTGACGCCTAGTTTTTTTTTGGTTGTTGTTGTGCTCTGACAGCCAATAGAGTACAGTTTTTAATCATGATTTCTGCATATGGAGCCGGTTCTCTACCATCTGAGACCTTTGTGCGTTAGCAGCAATTTTCATTTTTTTCTTAACCCTTTTTTAATTTTTTTTTTGATTTCCGACATGCATTTTGGGTTGGTTGTGTCGTCAGCCCACAGTGCGACAGCAGCTCATGCATTTTTCATGTCGTCCGGTTAGTGGCCGAACGTTAGACGTCAGTAGATTGTGTTTGTGTGTTTTGTATCTATATATGTGGCAGCTTATTCATTTGCCTACCTTCAAGACGCCATTGCCATTCAGTCGCTTATCAACGCCGCCGAGCGTGTCCGGATTGAAATTATGCTGAAATGCATCCAAAACGTTGCCACGTCCGCGTCCGCGCTTATTGCGAGCTATTATCAAAAGTATAATAGCGACAAGGAAGAGGATAATTGTTGCCAGCACTGTGATTATGACGCCAACGAAACTAGCTTCTGGTTCCTGATGGTCAATGGGCTTCGGCGAGATAACTGCGTAAAGCAAGAGCAAAAGATAACTCTAAGATGGGATATGAAACAACAAACAATAACAACAGCAATAGACAATGACTGGGCTAAACTCTGTGGCAAGCAACTGGAAATGTAATAAGAAAAAAGTGCAGCGCGAGTATTTAATGAAAAAGTTTTTCTGCATTCTGCTATGACGGACGGAAAAGAATATTTACGTACAACCGGTTTCCATAATATGTATATATATATAATATATATATATTCGAGCTTATTGTTGTCTTCACCAATTGCCCACGCTCTTTTGTTTGCTAACTCTTTTGCAACTTAAGATAGACTTATTATAGAGTTTTATAGTTGCAATTAGCAATTAGTAAGCATTAACTGGGGAATTTTAAGAAATTTCGATAGTGTATTTTATTTAAGCTTTTTTCTTTTAATTCCATTGTTCTTAGTAGCTCTAGAAGGTAGATTTGGAACCCAATGTTGGTTAATCAAATCAATGTTTATGAGCTAAGTTTAAATATATAACAAATATAAATATAAAAATAATAATAATAGCAACAGAATACTTAAATTATATTTTTTATATAGCATATCTAGAAATAGTAATTTAAATAAAATCTTATAATTGCAGCGTTGCCTTAGTTTGACTGCGTCGATCATATTGGGGCAGATAAGTCGTAAGCCAGCAATTTCCGTACATTTAACGGTAATCTGTCTCAATGCACTTACCTTGAGTGGTGTGTTGACTCCTCTCGCCACCGCTGCTGACTGCACGACCTACCTCATCGCGTTGCAGCGGATATTCCGATGTGTTTGGCACAGCAGCCCCATTTGAAGGCGGCACATTGAGCAGCTCCTCATCTGTGAAATTGCCCACAACGGGTACTGCAAACAAAGACAGAGACAGAAACAGAGACAGTAGTAGAAAACACACGTTAGAAGAGACGAGAATGTAGTTTGGAATGCATTGAGAATTTTGCTCATTTGCAAGCTAAATAGGCTGCATAAAGATTGCTGCTAACTGGGGGTGGGGCAGGATGGCAAACTGTTGCCTGACAGCTGCCCGTCTTGATAAACCAACTAAGCTAATGGGTCTCAGTGAGCAATTAGAGAGGGAGAGAAGGATAGTGCGCCAGTGAGAGATAGATATGGAGACAGAGAGAAAGAGAGAGATAGAGAGAGTGAGATAGAGGGTGTGCGGGCATGAATCGCGATTATTATGATAAATGAGCTGCTCTTCAGTGGGGATGTCAACGTTGACGCTGAGAAGAACGCCCCGTTGAGTGCCAATTAGTGTTGCATACTTTTAGGTGCCGTCACGCCCACAACACTAGAGTAGGCGTTGAAGCGTGTGCATTGTTTGCTGTTGACCTTTCGCAGCCAGACAATAAACAGAATCGTTGAAATACGCCATCTCCCAGCGACAAACCCAGGCCAGACAGTCGTCAATAACATCAGCCGACCCCCTTCGTCTCACTGGGCAAAGTGTTTACACAGCGGACTCCGGACAGTGGACTGTGAACTTTGTTTTGTTAGCCCGGATGGTTATCCTGGTTCGGAGCACAATTTCCAAATGCATTTTCGCCTCGAGCGTTTGTTGAACTCCGCTTGATATTTAAAAACAAAATTTTGGAAAAGAAAAAAACACATCACACAAAAACCGTTGAGGGAAATGCAAATTTTTACAGCTCGTGGCATTGATTTTGAACTTGTTTGCTTAATGTGGTTGTTGGCATTGTTGCTATTTTTGCTGTTGCTGCTGTTGCTGCTGTTGTTGCTGTTGTTGCTGCCGCGTGTCGTCTATTTTCTTTGGCGTCAACTTTTTTGTTGGCACAAAAGTTTTTTGTTTACTTTCGTGTGTTTGAATTTGCCATGCAAATAGCGACGGCAACAAAATTTTGCCATTCTGTTGTTGGTTTGAGCGACGCTTGTGGCATCAAAGTTCGTCCGCCGCAGCAAATAGAACCGTTGGGAATTGGGTAGTCGGACTCCTAAATGCCGCGTCATATGTTCTTCGAACCACAGCGAACCCAAAATATGTTAATTTGTTGCCGCTGCCAGAGACAAAATGTTAATAGCACCACTTGATATTTCGAGTGGTGCATGGCACTGATACAGATTGGATATAGACACTTAGAGACACGATAGTGTAAAGGATTTAGTTTGCAAAAGTTTCAATCGCAGATAGCTGAGTGTCTGAAATTTATATTATACTCCTGGTATTTAAAAAGCCTTTAAAGGTGCAATAAAGAAAATTATAAACATAACTATATTTTTATTACACATTTAAATAAGTGAGTACGTTGTTGGTCGGCCGTAACCGACTGCAGATTATCGGGATGCCAGTGTAATACCAGCCGATAATAGGTTATTTATTTATTGATCTTTGAATGCCGTCACCACAAGTTTCACATATGAATAAGCCTCTAAATTGTTGGAGTTCTGTGGCAGAACAGATTTCATTTTCATATGCGTAATAATTTTCAACGTTTTACCAATTGTTTTAATCTGCAACTAGTCTTATATTGAACGCTTTTGATTGTGCTGCTACGGAAATTTTTAATTCAATATGTTGAATAATTTGAACTCAGAACAAAGTGTTATTTTAATATGTTTCCTCTTTATTTATAATGACAATTACTGATATCTGGCAATTATTATAGCTGTATTAATTGTAATCACCATGAGCAGCATTCAATTTATTGCGTATACAAATTAATCTGCAAAGTTTAATTTCCTGCCAAATAAGTTATTGTCCAGTTTTCAGATGCTTATATATATATATACATATATCGATGTGTATACTTTTAAATCTGCTCGCAGATGCTACATCTTAATCATTCGCAATGCACGTGACCTCCATTAACAGCGCACTGTTTGTCTGTCTCAGTTTCCTTCCTCTTCTGCAGTTGCATTGATTGCATTATACACTCGGCAATTTAATGCTTTCAATATCAATGCACTCGGGGTGGCACTTCAACTCCACCATTAAGCAAATTACGAGCGAAATTCCAAATACAAAATGATGCACTTTGTTGCAATTTACTCGAATGCTCAAGGCCGTGCAGACGCTACAATGAAGCAAATCAAGTACATCATATACTGATGCAATTCATGAAGCATAAACTACACACAGTTATCCGCATTACCATACAGACTACTACTAGTACGCACACACAGAGAAACAGACGTTAATATAAATAAACATGCTCAAAAGGCACTCTCAGATCTCGAATACAAAACGATTTTCAATTAGAAAGGATTAAGCGAGGGAAATTGCAAAAAGGACTTAAAGCGCAGCAGCAGCGAAGTTATTGAAATGAATTTGTATGCGAATGCTTGACTGGCTCACTGACTAACTGTCTGATCGAATGAATGAATGGCTGAATGACTGATTGTTTGACTGTCTGACTGACTGACTGAATGGCTGCCTGAACGGAATGCATCAAAATCCAAGCGCACAAACAACAAATTCAAAGTCGTGTGTAAAGCAAATCTGGGGTTTGGGGCTCCAGCATGCAAAAATATATTGCAAAAATATATTGATTTATAAAGCAAAGCACTTGCAGAGCTTAAGTACGCTTCGGCTAAACGAAAAAAATAAAACAACAAAATTGGAAACAAAAAATGCTGAAAGAAAGCTACAAAAGGGAGAACAAAAAACAAATCTGTAAGCAAGACGAACTACGGCGCAGCAAGCGCCAATGGCAAAGGCAGCAAGAGAGAATCGCAAATGAGGCAAGTTGCTGATTAAATTCCCTTTCCAATAAGGGCATAAAGCAGTAAGTATGTATTTGGGAATGCATATTACAACAACAAAAATATTGCAAACATTTAATCAATCAATTAAAAATGTAATTAAAAAAGAAAGGCAAAATAGAAATAGCAACATAAATAAATGTGTTTTTAGTGTATAACATTTAATTGTAAATTAATGTACACAATTATTTGCTTATGAGTTTGCTACGAATTCTATTTATTATTAGATCATTGTATTACTATGTCAAGCAAAGTTGCATATTGACAGAAAACAACTGATTAATTTGAATTAATTTATTAATTTAAAAAATGTTCTTACACAATCTTGATATATATAGCAATGGCTGCTTGACAATGTGAGTCACAGTTGTCAAATATTTATCTGTAGCTATATCTGTGTTTAGCCAACTTAAGTGCATAGTTCTCATACTTATTCCGGCATAGAGCATTAAAAAGCAGTGTGGCGCTTTATTATGCAGCGTGTAAGAGGAGGAAGCCAGAGACAGGAAAGCACGATGTTGCCGTCACCATTTCCATCGATTCGCTCTCTCCCAGGATGCCGTTGGCTCCACTGCGCTGCATTGCACTGGCTGGCTGGCTGCCTGGCTCTATGCTCGGTGTGCTCATTGAGTTGCAAATTTCAAATGCACAAAAGTAATGCAACTCATTTAATTTTCACAATATCCTTGTGCTTTGCTTCTGGTTGTAGTCGAGCATATGCCATTGCTGCTGTTTTAGCCCCGTCTGTGTAAGCTTAAGCACACCTCTCTATCTCTTTCTCTCGCCCTTTGTTTCTATCCCTGTCTATCTGTTGCTTTGAATTTCTCTCTGTGTGTGTGTGTGTGTATGTGTGTGTGCTTCCGTTTCCTATGCTGGTTACAATGGCTGACTTGCTACCCAGTTCGGTTCCCCCAGCATGTCCACACACAGTCAGCCTGCTTTGTATCACTCTATGCACAATTGCACACAGTACACACACAACATTCACACAACACACATACACAACACACTTACACACACACAGACGCACAAATTCCAACACACACAGAAGACTCGTACAAAAACAAAGCTCCCAGCTGGCTTAGCAGCGATGTGAGTTAAGTAAAAATTGGTTCATAGCCCTGCTTTCCAGTTGGTAATATATTTTGCACCATCGAAACACAGTCGAGTTCGAGTGGAGACGAGTCGTTTGCCAGGGGTTTTAATGAAATGCGCAACGAATTTTTAGTGTCAGTGGAATTTTCAATTGCTTAAAGTTATTTTTTCGCCATTGCAGTTGCAGTTGCAGTTGCTTTTGCTGTTGCTGCTGCTGCTGCTGCTGCAGTTTATGTTTGCAGGCGCACTGGGTTTTGTAGCTTGCCTGGGTAAATTATGTTTACTGTTTGGGTTATACGTTGTATGTTTCACCACTTGTTCTAAACAAGCCGTGTTAGTATTTAAGAAAGTTTTTCACTCGCCCGTCCTCCACTTCATTTACACGTCGCTCTTTACTGGGTATAGCAAATGCAATTTAAACAGTTGGCCAGGTAAATAATGCCTCTATTGTTTGTGGTTTGACACATAAGAGTGCAGAACCTGCTTAGTTGAATCAAATGCTACTAGAGCAATACAATTTGGCATAATTTGAGAACGAAAAATTGGATTTTCACTTTTACTTTGGAAATTTGTGGGTTTTTATTTTTTTTTATTTTTTATTTATTATTTTTTTTTCCTTATTTCAGTCAAAATATCTAACTAACTAATATTTAATAAATTAATCAGCTACATAAAAAAATTATGCGATTTTAATTTTCTCTTATGCTTGATTACATAATTTGTTGATTTGAATATTTTCCATATTGCACCCGTCGTATAACTAACCAATCTACGATGGCTCTTCACGCAACATGTCGCTCTGTCAACATTTTAAATCCACTAACAAGTCAACGGGAACTGGCATAAAAAATTAATTCAAACTACAAACAACAGTGGCACATCAACAACGACTACGCTCACCGCCTCTATCTCATCGCAGCTCCTACAGCAATGGCGTTGACAACGAATGCATTCGCATTTATTGCAAGTGGCGCAACATGAACCATGTGGTGTGGCCAACACAAGCAACCTGGCAGCCAAGTTAGCCCTTTTTTCTCTCGCTCTCTCTCACGCAGCGAGCACGTTTTGCGTGTTCATGTTACATATTTTTAATAAAATAATTTGTACGGCAACATATTTTTTTTGGCCCAGCGGGCGTTTCGTTTCTTTGCTTTCTGGCTCTCACCTGATATAAATGTAATCTCGCTGAGCATCATCCAGCGGGCGGCGAAATACAAATGCAACTGCAGATAACGCCCCAGGCGATGATGTAATTTGATTGTCACGTCGCGTGCGTGATCCAGCACTTGGTCGGGCATATAGGAGAACTGAACTGGCTCCCCAGTAAACTGGCGTCCGCCAATGCTGAAGAAAACTTTGGCGTGCACAAACACCTGCAACAGATAGAAGGACAGAGGGGGGAACGGTACACAAATATGAGTAACAGTTGGACTACGACTTCTTTGTATTTGTATGTGTGTGTGTGTGTGTGTGTGTGTGTGTGAGTGGCATAATAATTAAAGTAATCACATTTATTTTATTTTATACGATGCGCTTGCTCTTCGCTTTGTTCGTATTTGTTTTTCTCATATTTGTTGGCCCTGTCGACCGTGTTGGTCAAGCGACAGAGCAAGTTTCAGTTATGGACGTGCCACGGAAGTGATAAAAGCGAAGAAAAAAATACAAAAAATATATACGTATATACACAATTGTAAATTTCATTATTTGTTTATACAACATTTACTTTTGGCTTGGCCATTGGATACTTTTTGGTGCCAGCCGGATGTGTAAGTGTTGTCTTTCCCATTGCCATTTGGGCTGAGCATGGCTAATGAGTTGTCGCTGACACTAAGAGGTGTTACTTGGACTTTGTATGCTTTGCTGAATGCATTGAATATCAATCGAAAGTATGGGATAGTTAGTTAATCAGTTCGGGTTAGATGTATAAACAAATTTCATTGATATTGACAAGAGAATAAATAGCTGTTTAAGTAAAGCTTATTGGAAATAGTTTATAAGGCATTTCAATTAACTATACACAGTAATGATAAGTAATATGTTGGCGTCAGTTTTGATTTGAATAAAAATTATAATTACATCTACTTTTATTTTTTAGCACATACACCTAAAATGAGTTCACAACTGTTTACAGAAGAGCTAATGTAATCAAAACCTAAGCTACAGCTCAGGGAAAATGATATCCTTGCACACCAGCTAATCGCTAAGTCCTTTTTCGGAAACCACCTGTCAAACTGTTCGCCAACAAACTTTCCCATGGTATGGCTGCAGCTAACGGAAGTCAGCCACTTGAGAAGACAAACAATCTGTAGAGACTAAGCCCCAACACACTAATTATTAGGACCACACGTAGACGTTGACCCCCACGACTATGTCTTAATCGGAACTATAAATCTGGGAACGCATTTTAAAGAGTACACAAGGAGTTTGTGGCTCATTAGAAATGCTAAAGACAAAGTCAAACAAGCAGACGCTAACCGACAACGCAAGACCTCCAGAGGCTTATCGAACATCAGACATATAATGACTCGGACTTGGAGTTTGTCTTGGGGCTGGCTTTGAACCTGGAGTGGGCTTGTCGTTGAGGTGCAGGTGCGGTGAAAGGTGCAGCAGCCACACGCGTGTCATAATTAAAACGCAATTAGCATAATTTTGAGCTTATCAATGCATCACAAATGGCATTTTGAGTATTTATGGCACGACGGTTGGACCAAGAGTGTCCCATGGCAGCGATGCTTCGGGTCCGGGTTTGGGTATGCGTTTGGGTCCAAAGCAGCTCTAAGTAATTTTATGACTTATGGGCCATTCCGAATGGTGCTGGCCAAGCAAATGGTAATGAAAAATCATAAAAATGAGACTTATAGCGACTGAGAGATGGCAACGGCAACGAAGACGTCGTCGTTGATTCTGTGTAAATTATGGCAACCATAAACCGAGTGGTCAATACACAGTGGTAACAACTAGTATTTTGCTGGCATAAGTTCGAGAGCCGTAGCGACGAAGGCTAAGAATATATCACGATTTTTATGTGATGCTTATGCTCAGGATTATTTGGAAATAGAAAACGAAATAACTAAAATAAATATATAATAACATATATTTTACTTAGCTGAATATTGGAGTATAAAAAACAATATGGAATATAAATTAGCGAATCAACGATTTCGCACTACTGTGCAACGTCAAGTGGCCGCAAAGCAGGTAGACCAGGATGTTGCCACCCCAGAGACTGTTGACTGCAGACCCAGTTAAGTTCACGTATAAATGGCGGCAACAAATCAAAGCCCGCGAAAATTTGTGGTAATTGAAATTTTATGTACCGCTTGGAGCTGCCAATTGACTGCATACTTTGTGGTTAATTACGTCAGCAGAACTGAGTAGAAGTACGAAATTCTTTAAGCCGGGTTATCTAGACAGACGATCTCTAATGATGGATAAAGCCGTTTCTTTTCAGACTAAAAAGCTTGAGAAAATTACTCATGTGCATAAATTGGCATCATAAATTTGGGATTAAGCAAAAAAATTGAGACTCATTAGAAGCACTCATGGATCTCGGAAGAGATTAGAGATTATAGATTGAAATGGTTTCTTATACAGTATTTGTAGAGTAACTAACATTGAATAACTTTTGACTAGTAAAAGGCCTTAATTCTATAATGTCTGTCGATCAAATTTTATATCTGAGAAGTGCGGTGATTTATCTTGATAAATAAGAAAACATTTGTTTATTGTTTTTATATTCATTACTGAATTCGAACGTATATCCTGACATCCAACTTTAAATTAATATTCATTCCTCTATCGGCGCTATCTCTTAGATGTATTCAACAAATGAAAAACATGTACAACTTATCACTAATAAAAGGTACATATTAAATGCATATTTATGACAATATACCAGACGACTAGTTGAAGTATAGTTATCTGTATGCCAGCCAAAAAAAAAACAAAAAAAAAAAAAATCAAGATTAATTTGACACAAATTTGACAAGCGTACGAGCTGCATTGGGGTGTTATATTGCAACGAATATACATAGTTAATGGTGATAAAATCAAACAGGGCGCATATTCCAATTATTAAACTGTCGTGCGACACTCGAAGCTGTCAGGTAAAGAAAATGTACAAGATATTTATGATACGAGAGTTGGGTTGCAAGAAAGTGCAATCATATTGAGTTGTACTAGGGCTGACTTTAATTAAAGATAGTGCTGCACAGCTGCTGAGCTACCTTTTTATGTAGCGAAGTGAAACAATTTGGGTGCTCTTATCAGTCAACAAGCTCATATCTAACTTAATCTACCATTTAACACATTGCCACAACAATTTGGGTCAATGGACTTGAAACAAAATTCTGTTATGTTGCGTTCAGTTCAGTTCAGTTTTATAGCCAGATTATGGGGGCCAGCTATTTGAGGGAACGAGTAGGCCCCTTAAGCATTTGTGTGGCTAAGCAAAACAAAACAGCGCCCAATCATTATATGATTGTATTCGTATGTACTCGCATTGTTTACTTTCGATAAAGGCCACAAGGAGTAAGAAAATTGACTCAATAATGCTTCAACTTATACATACGTATATTTATGGATACCATCAATATATACACACATATATATACATATATATATATAAATATATATGTATGGTACAAGTACCGCCAACAGATTTCAAGTGCCACCTGAGTCAGATCGTTGCTTTCGTATCAATTGCGGTTTGTTTAGGTTCGATTTCGTGTTTGCTTTGTTTATAAAAATCATTCGTATTTTTTCTTTCGCGCTACCCCGCTCTCTGACAATTTTATTTTATTATTGCGGTTGATGTTGTGGTTGTCGGAACTGTTTAGCATTTATTTGCTCAGTTTGCCGCCGCCAGCTTGTCTGGCGGGACACTCAGAGAGGGGCCATTGGGGAAGGGGGAGGGGGAGGGGCTGCGTATCGGACCTTGCGGCGGCTGTTGATATTTTACGATTTCCAAACAAAAGGCGCAGCACATTTTGTTTATATAATTCGCTTGCTGTTGTTGATGTATTTTATTTTTAAAGAGCCAATTTATCTGTCCGCAAATGACAGTATCGTGCTGTCTTCCATGCACATTGAGTGCTCAACAAAAATGTGGTAAAATGCATTTGCGGTTGCATTTGACAGTAATGGGTTTCAGTCGATATGGGTAGGGATGTGTATTGTGGTGTCTTCTGCTAGAACTGTGATTTTTTTACTTACTTGCACATCCTTGGAGAACATATTGTTTGTGTGTATAATGACAGCACTGAAATTGCGTACGGTTTCGAATTCAAATGTGATTTCCACTGGCCGACCAAATAATGTGTCATTACGCCAGCCAACCCATTCATAGCCTGCAATACAATTTTTTTTCCTTATTAAATAATAAAAATTAATAATTCCTAATAATTCCACTTTTTAATGAGTAATATTAACCGTTACCGAATAACTATTTATCTTGATTGCTCTTCTAAGGCTGTATCTTGTTCCTTTCCCTACTGAACCACATTTATAAATATCAACTAAAAGCTTATAATCTATACTATAATCTCCATTACATGTCATATCAAATGAGAGCCGAGCCAGTTTAGAACAATTTTATTTGACATTTATGTTCAGCAAAGAACATGTAAAGTAGCCTTAAGTCTAATACCGTCTAGACTCGACTATTTAATGTGGCATGTAGACCAAAACGTTGTGTAGCAATCTAGTTTTGAACTAAGCCGTCTTGACTCTTTAAGAGACGGCCAAACATTTTGTACCTTTACCAAAGCCATTGAGATCCATGCGAAAATGGTCTTTCCCGCGTTGCCCATCGACAAGCTGGCCAAGTCCATTCACAAGACGATCGCCCTCCTCATGCCCATCATAAGTTTTGTCGGAGAGATCGATTTCCATGCCGCGTTGAACGCCCTTCGGAATGCTGTAGGCGACAATACCCTCTGCAAAAGTCAATATAGTCTCAATTAAATGATATAATGAAAGGCATCCGATTAATTTAAGCCTATTTGAGGTGTCATATTTTGAGCTTTGACCAGTGCCTAGTTACTCGTTATTATATTACTATCTCATATATCGCCACTCAAGTTACATTCAAATGGTTACCTTGGTCTAAGATCAGTAAATCATTTATGCAGCATGCGACTGGCTAACAGCCTAGCTACAATAAGACTTTTAATAAAAAAATAAAAGAAAATAACTAGCTTTTTGCTTGGGCTGGCTTGCAAACGCAAAACAAAGTCATCAAAACCGGTCGCATGCTTGATTGCATGCTTGCAGATACTTTTATACACTCTCGAAGTCAAGAATCCAATGCATTATATGGGTTAACAAGGTTTAAAAATTAGTTTAAATCAGTAATGCTCCTAATACTATGTATCTAATAATACAAATTTTCAGAATAAAACATAAATCATTACTTAAAAGTAATTTAAAAAAAATTAATTTTGGCTTAACCGTAATTTATATGACAGTTTAAAGCAGTATTCATTTGATATTAAATAATAAATATATAAATGGAAAAAATATGTAGAGTGCGAATAATAACTGATGCAAATGATTTTTAAGCTGCGTTGCTAATATTTCGTATTAATTTGTTTTCTTTTTCTCACTGGCAATCTTCTGCAAGATTCTGAACCAAAATCCAAATTTCTTAAACGTTGCATTCAAATTATGTTGGTTGCAATGCAGTTCACATCAAATAAAAATATTCCCTTGGAAAATATTCGATAGAGTATGAATACTTCCATTTGTTTTATGAACACTTAACTCTCTGACTTGTGCAGCTAAAAGATACTTTAACTGTTTGCCAGCCGCAGGGCATGAACAAGTGCGAACGATGGCGTTGGGGTACATGGTAAGGGGTCGGGCGTTGGACTCTCCATGTTTTCGATAATTCATGGCTTTTACTAGGGACCACTTACCTTCCCAGGCACAGCCAACGATCTCGGCGCGCAGGCAGACGGTGCGATCGTATTGACTGTAGGGATAGATGCGCACCTTCGACGCAAAGATGCTGGGCTGCAACACGTTCTCCACCTCGCTGTAGGTGTTTATATTGCCAGGAAGTATCTGCAAGATACAATAAAGAAAAAACCAAAATAATATTAAAGAAAAAAAATGTTATTAATGCACCAGTTGGATAGCGAGCAGCGTGTAGGTGGGGGAATTCGAGCTCTTTGGCCGAAAGAAAAAAACAAAAGCGTCCAAATTGATTTTCTTAGCCGGCACACAATAAATCGATGGAACGGGTACGAGCTGGAGGTTGGGCCTCCACAATCTAGCGACACCTACGCAATTCTCGCTCACCTCGCGATAATTCGCACGTAAATTGTGCAGCCTAAAGATGTGGATGCATTTTGTATCTGTTCGTGGCTAGCGGCAATTGCGATGTTTATCGCCGCCCGGCCCGTTCCTGATTAATGTGTGAATGCAGAGAGTGTGAGAGTGTAGGAGCCAGTGGCGGCAGAGAGAGAAAGGGAGAGAACGAGAGAGACGGAGTAAGGTTTGTTATTGAGGAACACTCACCTCTTTGCCCTGTATGGTTTTCCAGCGCAGCCATTTCTCGAAGCCGGGTCTCCAGTATTCCAGCACATAGGCCTCCGTATATTCCTGGCCCTGACCTTTGCCAAACCGACCCTGGGTTCGAACAGCGCTCACCAGATGCACCTGCAGCAGATCAATTTGCAGATATTCCTTGAGACCCCGTGAGACCATATGCTTGGGACACCAGGCACCTCCATTGTTGTCCACCTTGAGTCTGCAAAAGAACATAATTCCTTTGAATTAATTTAATTATAGCAATATTATTTAATAAAATATGATTACTTTAATAAGAACAATAAAAAACAGACTTATTAGAAATGATTTTAATGAGTTTTTCATAGGTTTGCTTTTAATTTTGCTCAAAAAAATATGTATTTAATTAAAAATATGCTTTTTATAAATACTTTACATTAAACTAAATAAAAAATATTATTATTTGCCACACCAACTTCAACTTAATCAGTTGAATAATAATATATATGCTAATTATCTTGGTGAATTATTCCATTAAAATGAGTATTTTAAACCTATTTCATTGCAATTAAAAATACTGC
The DNA here is from genome assembly GCA_035042055.1 of Drosophila macrothrix. Taxonomy (NCBI): domain Eukaryota; kingdom Metazoa; phylum Arthropoda; class Insecta; order Diptera; family Drosophilidae; genus Drosophila; species Drosophila macrothrix. The sequence goes on from JAWNLX010000604.1 coordinate 11,364,206, forward strand.
TTGCTTTATTTTTATTTTTTTAATATGTTTTTCACCTGACAATAATAAATGTTAATTGTACTTTAAACAAGTGGCCTCACTTTTGAAGTTTCCAAAGTTAAGGTTTCTCGTTGAATGTTACCAATATTGATCAATAATTAATTTGAATTTGCACTGATTGACTCAGCGCTGGACCACGCCCACTTGGCGTGAAACGCCAAATGCATATTTGTTGTCAGTGGTTTATTTTTCCATTTTTTCCAAGCGTCATTCCGCTTTTACACATGAATCACAGTCAGTTTTTTTTACAGTCACGGCGTTAATTATTTAATTAAATTTTAAAGTTGCATTTTTTTTTGTGTCGAATTTGCGTGTAATTGAGCTGCATATCGAATGCGTGTCCTGCTTGTAATTAAATGTCGTTAACTGTGCATGGACACCAAAAAGTATTATATTTTTGTGAGAAACACATTGATTGACAACTGTGTTGTCAAAGCTATTGTGCTCAGCCCACTTCAAAGTGCGGGGACATGTATATAGGTATGTATATATATATATACATACCCATGCCGCACTTTGATAATGATGATGAGTTGAACATTACTTAGCCAAACAGCACTAAATAATACCAATAGTTAAATGACTCCTTAAGCAGCTTTACAGTTATTCATTATGTTGTTTAAGCATTTATTAAATTATCCATTGTCACTTCATAATTAATTTCAATAACGTCCCAATATTTATTCAATAAAATTTTGTTGGTGTGTGTCAAGACGCCAATTTGCATACTTAATCATAATTTGAGCATTGAATGACTTTTCAACTTTTTTATTTTGCGGCAAAATTCGCGCTCAATTTATGAATTATATCCACAACAGCTGCGGCAGTTTGGCAGTTTTCACTTTCAATTTCCAAACTGGCTTAAAGCAGCTGAAAAACAAAAACGTTAGTTACATGCTGTGCTGCTGTACAAACTTTCATCCATGGGTAAATGGAAATCTCAACTCAACTCAACTCTACTCGAAACTCAAACACCAACTTTTTCAAAAGCTGCAACTGCAATGCGACAATTTCTTTCCACACAAACACAGACAAAGTGTGTGCGCTGTAAGTATAAATATGTGCCAATCTGTGTGTGGCATACGTTATATGTTCATATTCATATTTTATCTAGTTTGTAGTTGGTTTTTATTAGAATAGCGTACTCTGCGAGGGGAGTGCAAAGTGCAGTAAATCATGTAAGTTATTGACTCAGGCAAAGCCATTTAAAAAATTTGTCCAGTTTTCTGTGGAGTACATAATATAGTCATAAACAGAAAGTTATCCAGTGGGGGAAATTGTTTATGGTATTGTTTCATGGAAATTTGCTTGTGCAACATATGGTTCGCGTGTGCTGTTTGTTGTAAGTTATTCAAAAAGGATAACTTATGCATATCGCATTGAATTAGATAATATCTTTAAGAATTGCTTCATTTTATTATTTACATTTAGATATAATCGTAAGCTTTAATTTAATGTTTAAGTTGCTCTGCATTATATTGAATTATAGTTTTTTCTTATATTTATTTTCGAGTATGAAGAAATTGTTTCGTTCTATCTGTTCAAAACACAGAAAACATTAATCTCGCAAGCATATTTTATTCATAGCCACAGAAAATCTTTGATTAATTCCGATGTCATTTCATTTGACATTTTTAAGTATGCGAATTCATACAATTACTTGTGCAAATACACAAAGAACACTTTTCAAGTTGTTTAACATATGCAGTTTTATTTCTGTATAAATCAAACATTCCGTTAAGTAATTGTCTGCCGTGTAATAAGCAATATGTGACTTTTAAGTAATTTGAAGTCCTCATTGAATGCATATTGTGAAACTTGAAGCAAAATCATCTTTGGTACATTATCTCGCAGCATGTGGAGCCATGTCGGTAGTTCAACTAATCCGCAATCTAATAAAAAAAAACTCCAACTGCTAATTAACTGCATCAGAAGCAGTTGCAGGAATAGCAACATCAACATCAACATCAGCAGTTGCCTCGTTCTCTAGAAATTGCTACAAATTTTCCGCATGGCTGGTGCCATACAAACATGTGAACTCTTTATCCTGACGCATAGCGTTGGCTGCTGGAGGGATTTACAGACAGAGTATCTCCAGTGGAGTAAACTCACACACATCGCCGCCATGACCTACATTATGTTGTGGCTTTGCCAGTGCTGTAGCCTCTGTGGCGCATTCAGTTTTTCCGTTTCGGTTTCATTCCATGCCAGTTTTTTTTACCCCCAAGTGTATGTGTGTTTGCCTGCCTATCTGCTCCATGTTTTTTATTTTATTTTCTTTTTTAGCCGCTACTGTGCGCCATTTTTTCCGCTATTTACGTTAATCGCGGTTTACAACACGCCGGGACAGCGGCTGTGGGCCAAGGGAACAAAACTCATATGCAAAACTGGCAGAGGAAGCCACAAAGTTGACTGTCTGCCAGGCTTCCATATTGCTATATCCTTCCCCTCCCCGCTACTGATTCAGTGGTTGTCCTATTTGCAAGTGTGCTACGAGTTTTCTACATTAATATCAATTCTGTTGTCATAAATCCAATGAGATGTGGTCTCTACTCTGCGGCCTGACATTTAATGTTGACTTTTACTTTTTGTTTGCCAGCAAATATGCCAAAGAAAATATCTAGAAAATGTCATGAATCATGGCTATTATTTTATCCAAAATTATTCGTGAAATTTGGCTAATTGTCTACAATCAATTTGAATGTAATATTATTAAGCATTTGAGAAAATTGCTCAATAAATTCACTTCAAGTTTGGTTAGAAACATGTTTTATTTAAAGTAGTTGAAGAAATAAAATAAAATAAATATAAAAAATATATTTTTTTAATGCAAATTTATAGAGTATTTCATATGCGTACAGACGTAGATAATCCACTCTGTAGTCATTGGTATCAGACTCTCACGTCTGGAGCTGTTTATTACCGTTAACATATGGGTCACCTGGGATAGCACTTTAACATCATTTGCATGACAAGGCTGCTGCAAATGTTTTCTCAATGCGCATTCAAATTGGGCAAATAATGGGCATAGGCAAAAGAACCCTGGAAGCAAGTGTTGTTTGCCCGAATGCTGAATGAAGGCCTAAAATGGGTGCTCTGCTCCACTTAAATAATGCAGCACTCGCTCCCTCCGCCACCACCAAAGATGTGCTTGTTATGCAGCCTGGATAGGCATGCTAGAGTCTCGGTTTTTGAGTACAGCATCATTTTGCATCGCATTCAGCTAAAGGCTTTCATTAGCTTCGTTTCGTTCTCGACGACGCCTTCTCATTTGCGACTAACGAGCCAGATACTTGTGATACTTATACTGCTACAGCTACACAATACCCCAAAACTTGCACACTTATTTTACCTTATTTTACATAAAAGTATGCAATGCAAACGAGTCCGAAAAATACCGTGCGAAAAAATTTGATGTTGCCACACAGAATATTTTCACTCGGTGCCTTCGAGGTGCTTCTGCTGGGGCTGAGGTTTCGTTTTACAGCAAATTGTTGCATTCTTTGCGGCGTTTCGACTAAGTAGTGTGTGTGTGTGCGTGTGTGTGTGTGTGTCTGTTTGTGTGTGTGTGTTATCCTGTGCATACTTTCCGCTGCATAGTTTGGCGCGTTATGGTCAGCAGCAGGAAATGGCACCTAGCGCCACTTTTATTTAGGTAAAGCTACTAAAATATGCCATAAAAGGCTGCAGCTATCGCATAACTGCAGCCACACACACACACACACACTCACACACAACGATGCAAGGTGCCAGAAACCACGAAACCAACACAACTAAGTGGCCATAATGTTGCATTTGAACATTACACACTCACACTTACTCACACGCACATACAAGGCACATACAAGGCACAAATTGGTTTGCAGGCAACTCTAACTAGGTCTTGTGTTATTTTATGCTCTCCAGCATGGGATGGTTGCAAACGGGGCTGAAATTAGAGTCAACCAACAGATACAAGAACACAAACACACGCGCATAAGTATCTCACAGATACATTTATGGGCTACTGGGTCCCGCTTTCTGGTAGAACTTTACTCTGTTTTTAATATAAATTCATGTCGCTTTCACTTGTGTGTTGTGTTGTGGCCTTACAAACATTTATTTAGATAATTATGAAAATATATGCATGGACATGTGGCTTGATGGCGGCGTCATATGCTACGCATGTAATTGTGGTGCATTGGATCTGCGGTGGTTCAAATTGCAAACACCTGGTGCCCTTCTAAATTTGTTAGCAAATTTTGTTAATACTTGAAAAGTGTGGACAACTTTTAAGTTCAGATAACATATTTAGCAGCTTGTTAGGTATAATTTAATTGAGAGTAATAGTGACACAAAAAGCAAGTAAAATACATTTACATTTCTTCAATAATCTTAATCTTTATTAGTCTGTCTTAATTAGTTGTGAAAGATAAATATTCATGTACGATTTAAGGCAATTTAAGCTTCTCTCAAAATTGTATTACATTTAAAATGCAATTATAAGTATATAATAATAAATTAAATTGATTTAAGAGCCGTTGTCATCAAGCTTGAGTCACATATAGTTTCTACACAAGCGTTTTCGAACAAAGTTTTGTATATGTTCTTAAGGTTCGTAAATGTTCTGTTCCGGTATAGAGGTACAGCTTGCTAATTTGTTCAACATTCGGGTCCATTATTTATTAAAATACTTTTATACAATACTCTTCTAGTCCTTTTGGCATATTTATTGTGCGCTTTGCTCTATGCAAAATCGAATTTGCATATATTTCAGCCATAGAGGAAGTACCCTGTAGCTTAGGTGCCCAATTGGTTTGTTGTACTAAGCACAATGCAAGCCTTAACAGACTAAGGCAACCCTTTTTTTTGTTGCCCCTAGGCTGATATGTGTTGTATATTTCTCCAATTTTTTTATTCTTCTTTAGCCTTTGAATTTGGATATCCTTTTTTGTGGGTCTATGCATATGAAGCAGAGTCTTTATTAAGTTTCGTTTGCAGCTTGCTTGCTGGCTGTTTTCCTATTTTTAATGAGGTTGTCTAGATTTCTGTTTTGGTGCTGGGGCGGGGCTGAGGCCAGTCTTTAAGGATACTCACACACACATAAGAAAGGCTTGAAAATATGCTACAGTTTATGGAGTAAAAAGTTAAGCTGATTTGCACTGAATGAAGCTCGTTTGGTTGGGCAACTTAACTTTTGCCTTGTGGGGGTCCGAGACAAAACTTAAGCGGCTTACCATTTCTAGTATATACAGCCACATATGTTAGAGTATACCCCAACATGCTGAGGGTTGTCTAATAAGTAGCACAGCAGAAGTGTTGCCACCTCCTACAACCTCTCGCTCTCTCTCTCTCTCTCTCTCTCTACCTCTCTCTTCAGTTCTTAGCATTCCGTCACAATCTTATTGCATGTGTGCAAATTGTGAGAAGTGTAAGAAAAACACAGGTGACGGCCAAATATTTACATTTTCCATTTCTTGTGTGTGTGTGTGTGATGCTCAAGGGTTGCCGCTTCTTCAGCTTATCTCTATCTGACTCGCATTTCCCTCTCCCACACACACATATTTATTTTTCATTTAATTTCCAATTTTTCTTTCAACGTTTTTAATGGCACTTGATGCAATTAAAATGTCAAGGCAACCGGCTCTACTGCCTCCTGCCAACGGCTTGTAAGCTACTAAAAATTATTTTTTACGATTGTCATAAAGACGTCGACGTCGACGTTTGTAAAGGAAACCCTTTCCGCCCCTCTATCCCGCCATAGCAAAACAATTCTGCTTCTTTTGTTTCTATGGCTCAGAACACAGCAGCGCCTCCTAGCGCCTGACAGCGACAACAGCAGCAGCCTCAGTTCGCCGAGTTTTTAATTAAATTTATTTTTTTTTTTTGGCACCCTTACCAAAATATTTTGCTAAGCTTGAAGAGTTTGGCGCTTGCTGTGGTGGCAAGCCGTAAGCCAGTACTGCCAAGCAATCCTTTAACAAATTAATTTTTAGCCTCAAAATGGTCGTCAGATGTCTTTAATTGGCTGTTGCCACGTACCTAAGCACACTGTCTGCAAATAATTATGGCACCTAAATAGATTGACATTGAGGCTTAAGTGAATGTCAGTTGGTAGAAGAAGACACGTAATATAAAAGTGTGAAACATTAGGAAATACTTGTGGAAGGGAAACAGAACTTTTTTGTTATCATCTTTGACTTGCTTTAAATTTTTCAAAATCTTGTAAAAAGACAACAAAACATTTTTGTGAGAATTTGCTGTATTTTTGTATATTTGGAAAAGTATTTGTTTGGGTATGGTCTTAAATTTATTCATGCAAAAACACTTTCAGAGTCGCCTTCAATTTAAAGAATATCAGTGAATTACCATCGAATTTGTATTTTAAAGTGAAGCTTGTGGGATAGGTAAGAAATGGCAGAATATATGCTTGTTCTGAGTATTTTTATATATATTTATATACCATTGTATTGTATTCTCAGTATATTCATGTGTGGGAAATTGAAAACAATAATACGAAAAAAATGTGGATTGCAAAGAATCTTCTTATGAATCTGCATACCTTTTTCCACGGTTCACCGGCTTGGCTTTAAAAGTGCATATGGTAAAGCTAACACGTTTCTTTTCTCGCAATTTCTCTCTCTTCTTGTTGTCTCTGCTGAGCTATCTCTTTCTCTCGCCCGTCTAATTCACGTATAACCCACATAAGAGCCTGCTTTAGTCATATCCTGTGGCCTTTGCCTGTGCCGGGCATATTGCATAATGGCTTTTGTGTTATGCTTTTATGATTACAGTAAGGAAAAAAAGGCTAACTCTTACTCAGCAAGTGAGACTGAGGCTGGCGTTAACCCTTGTACAGGGCAAATTGCATACGAAGCGAACGGACAACAGGAACGACAACAACAACAACAATAACAACAATAACAACAACAACAACAATAACAATAACAACAACAAGAAAGACATGTGTGCGTGTTTTTATCGATTTGTTGGGTTGTGCCATAAAACGCTAATGGCCGCCAGCTTGCACGTCTCAGAAGCTGCTGTCGCCATTTTGCTTTTCATATTTTCCAGTGAACTTTAAACCGTTGACGTCGGTGCTGCTTTTGCTGCCGCTACTGTTGTTATTGTTGCCTTGAGTTCGCTTAAGCCTTAGCCACCATTTTTATTGTCATCTTTTCCGTTGTCATCGCTCCGGCGTGTTTGCCAGTTTTCTAGGTTTTTGCCATAGTCGTCTCCGTGCAATTTCCACTTGACACAATGGCACACAAAATGCAAAACTCTCTTGCAGTTTTCCTATTTTTCCTATTTTCTTTACATTTTGCTACCCTCCACCCTCTTTCTAATGCTGTCTTGTTGTCTGCTTGTCTTCTATAAAGTGTTGCCGGCATTTGGATTGCATGCTTTTATATTTTTGCGGCCTGTTGGCAAAACGAACCCACCAAGTCCTCCGCATGTCATTTTCCATTTTCCATTTACTTTTCTTTTGGCAGCTGTTTTTCTTATTCGCTAGTTGCAAGTCGGGTTTAGGTTTTCCTTGCCTGCACTTTTTCTTTTGCTGCGGTCTGTCAGTTTTGTTGTTTTTTTTGTTGCAGCTTTCTCGAGTTATTATTGCCAGGTCGCAATAACTGTGACAAAGTCATCTTTTATGGTACGTGCCAAGCGCAATTCCGTTCCCCCACTGCAGTACCATCACCCTCCTTTGAGGTCGCGGCTGACTTTTGTCTTAATGGTTTGTCATATATTCAAAAAGGTGACAGACAAAGTGATGGAAGTATTTTACTCAACCGAATGAGACCACAATGTGACTCAAACTGTCAAGCTTAATGTCCTTATAGTTGTTTTTGGTGCTGTTTTTGATCCGCTCTGAAAACATATTTTCAGATCGTTTCCAAAATCTCATTCTCTTTGCCGAAAAGCTATTGTAATAACAATGCTCATCACTGTGTTAAAAAGATTGACTTAACCTTGATAAGCCTTCCGGCTTCCACACTGCCGATTCAAGCATTTTATCAACTATTGCATATTCGTGTGCCTTTCACTAATCTTACTTTACACCTACCGTGGTATTTAATCTACTGAACACCCCAACAGCTGACCAAATATGTAGGTAGATGTAGTTAAGCCCAACCCAACCCAAGCGTCACTCTTGATCAAATACAAATAGACAAGAAGCTGTAACTGTTTTTTTTTTTCAGTTGTTTTCCTCTTTTCAAAGTTGCAGTTGCAGTTGTCGGAGTGAAAACGTTTTGAGCAAATAGGCAAGTCACAATGTGCCATAGGCAAATAGTCTCGGGGTCTCAGACCTCCGCACTCGATTGAGATGTCCCGGGTCGTCTCGGTCGCATTGTTGTCGGCTACACATGCGCAGTCTTCTGGTCTTCTAGTTTGCTGGTCTTCTGGCCACTTGTCGGCAATGCGTTGTGTTTGTCTTTCAATTACCGCAGCAAACAGTTCCACGGTATTTACTCGCTGTATTTAAATTTAACTGGCACTGTCAATGCGGCTCCCAGACTTACTGCTGCTGTTGCTGCTACTGCTGGCTACGCATGCGTGCCACACAATTTGCTGCCTGAAAGCGTCTTAATTGTGTTGACGTTTCGAGGGTATAGCTTGTCTCTGGAGCACTGCTGCATAGATCTCTCGCATTGCTATTTATGTGCAAACTCCGATCAGGAGAAAGGCAGACACACAAGTTGAACTTTGTTATTATTACAAGACCTGAATTTCTTATTGTTATTTTGCATGCATATAGTAAGCGAAACGAATGGGAAATGTAATGTAATAATAATAATCAATATTACTTAATACTAGATTTAAATTGATAGAAAGATAGTTAGTGAAAAAGATAGAAGACCATCTTAGCACATTGAAGCTGAAAACAAAAACATTTTCATAGATTTCATACATTTTTGCTTAAAGTGCAGACATAGCTACAACTGCTTTATAACTTGTACCTTCCATCTGGCTACAACAGCTCCTCAGCTCACACCTTTTGCAGCACTTACGTTGCCGCCGTTATTTTCTTGGAATTTTCCGGTACACGCCCAGGCTGCAAGTATTTGTTTGCCTAAGTGTATGAGCGTCGGCATTCCAAGCAGCACGACGACGCAGCTTGACAAAATCTAATGAAGATAACCTACGGTGTGTATTTTTAATAAATGAAATTAATAAAACATGTTTTCCCCCCTGTCATGCTAAAGAATTCTCTCCGTTGCCTTGGATATGCCTGCCGTGACTTTAGTTGCGCAAAGCGAGCAACATTTTGTTTTTTTGCCAAAAAATATTACTTCAATTAAGTGGGGCAAAGTGGAAAACGGTTTTAAGTTGCAATAAGCCTATAAATTGTTGAGGCCTGTAACCCAAATCAATGCCAAAGTTGCGAGAAATAATGCGTGGCAATGAAGAAATTCAATAAAATGTTATAAATAATTCAATAAGCAAGCAAATTTATGCTTTTCGTCGGGTCGTCCCGTCCACCATATTTGGGGTAATCAATGTGAGAAAAATGCCAAACCGTTATCAAAATTGGAATTGGACGATGGCGCTGGGTAACATTAAATCATAAAAATTGACTCATTTGTAACATAAAAAGCACATTAACACATTACGCAGCATGTGAAGGACGTTAAGAGAGAAAGAGAGACAGAGAGAGAGAGAGAGAGAGAGAGAGAGCGACAGAGGGGCTAAAGAGGGAAATGGCCCCAGTTTGATACTGCTGACAGATGAAGCGTAACGAAGCCAGAGACGAAACTGGCAATGAAATCGAATTTCAGAGCACACAAGTGCCAAAGAACTAGCACCGAAAAAAAGAGCAACGCACACACACAAAGATACCGATACGGCCACAGAATAAGATACGGATACACACAGCAATCAATTCAATCGGGCCAGCATTAAGCGGGGTGTGTGGATGAGGCACAAAACCAAATCAAACATTAATGCAATAAAATGGAAAACGCGTTAACAACAATTGCTCCAGTGGCCAAAAACTGGCAGCTGGCTGCCGTAATCAGTGCCCGTAACCGTGCCTCTACTCCGGCCGCGTGACGTGCCGTTCGCCTAAAAGTTGAAAATCAATGCCAGAGACAGGCAGACAGAGCGGCAGATAGACAGACAGACAATCGGGCAGACAGGCAACGATTAAGTGAGCGACAGCCGCAGACAAAACCCAAAAAGCGTGAGCAACAATGGAGCTGAATTGGAGCCAAAAAGCACAGGATGTCAGTTTTTGTAATACCCTGCTCGCAAACAAAATGGGTAGATTTGAATGTCATAGGTAAAAGGCGGGTCTTATTTTCTTTTTAATTTCTTTTCGAATTTTAAAAGTGTGAAACTTAATAATAAATACAACAAAATGTAAAAGGCAGAATAATATAATTTGCCGATATACAAAAATGTATCTCTCTGCGAGACTTCAAAATTGGTAAATACATTAAGTAAGATTTTTTGAGCAGTTTTTTAATAGGTTTGTTAGTTACAAGTCCTAGATGTGATGTGGAAGTTCTTATAAAACATACACAAATACCAACACTTCACCTGTTTGATGTTAAGGGTAATAAAAGAACAGGAGCTCTGGGCTGTGTTGAAGGTATCTCCTAGTCGGGCACTCTTCCCCCTGAACACTTATGTTATCAATGTTGTGGTTGTTGTACGATAATGTGGTGTGGCAACGACGCTGACTTTAGCACAAGCAAATGCAGCGTCTAGAGCGGCAATTAAGGGATGAAGCGGAACGGTGGGGAAGCTGCTGGCAACAGCTTCGCCCCCGAAGTGCAAAATGTTCGTAATGTGAAATGCAAACTCAAAGCTGTTTCCAATTTGTGGCAAACATATCCAGCTTACATGTAACAAAATACATGCCCGTAACTAACAATTGCGGCTGTTTTTGGCTTAACAATTATGTATTCTACGGAATATCTATGTATTATAACGATATTCGTAATTAACAACAAGCTGAACTGAACCTGAGAACAACTGGAATATTTCAGTGCTTGTAGCTGGAGAATCCCAAAAGTATTTTATTTACAATTTACAAATGACTGACAGGAACAGTGGGTGGAGGGGAGTGAAGTAAATCAGTTGTTTGCACTGTCAGATCCACAATTATGGAGTTAATGCGAAATAGTTTCATTGTACAGAAAATTATAAGCATACCATTAAATACGGAATTCTCATTTCAGCATAATTAGACCATGTTCTCGTATTATATACACTAAATATTATCTGTCTAGTGCCACTTACACTGCATTGCAATTAAAGTTGAGTGTGTTCATTGTAATGCATTCAATTTCTTTAAAATAATGCAATTAATTTTTGTTCTTAGTTACACAGAGCAATGGAAGACAAGTTATTTCAACTTTCTAACCATGAAGCAATTCTTTCGTTGATTATTTTATGCATTTTTTAAAAGGAATTCCAACAATAATGCGGCACTTTTCCAACTAGATTTTCTAACAATCAAATATGATTGCGAATTATCGTCATACGCACTGTTCTGCTCAGAGAGAGAGAGAGAGAGAGAGAGAGGTAAACAGAGAATGGGAGTACGAGAGAGACATAATCTGGAGTCGACATTGACATTTGGTCGCATTCACATTGACTTTGACCCTTGCCAGTCTTCGCCACTCCTTAACACCACAATCGAAGTTTCATTGATTGCAAAACGTTGTAAGTTTTCGTGCACAAAAGTTGTTCTTTGTGGTTGTGTGCGTTGGGGCATATAAAGTGCAGCTTTCGGTTCCCATTGCCAACCAGCTTTGGGCCGAGGATAGCTTCAATTGAAACTGCGTTGATTTTGATTCGATGCTGTCAATATAATAATGCGAAAACAATACGAATCAGGCACTCGCCTTTTGCATTCGCCATGTGATGACATTTTTTTGTTGGTTGGGGTCGCCCGCCCCGTTGTTTCCAGTACATAAACCAAATGGGTCAATTGATTTCTGCTTATTGCATGCTAAGCTGCCATAAGATTTTACGTAGTTCACTTTATGCTTTTCTTTTTCCTCTTTTCTTGTTTTGTTTGTTTTTGCCAGCTCGATGGTTCAGCTGCTCTTTGGCTGTGTATTGGAAAATGTTTGCAATTGTTTCCCGTTCTCGGTTCCTCGTTTGTTATGTTATGTGTAAGTATTTCTTTCCATCAGCTGCAGACGTGAAAAGTTTTTCGGTTCTGTTGTTTTTTTTGTTGTTGTTTTTTTTTTTGTTTTCTTGCTTTCTTTGCCTTGGTTCGCTAATTTCTTTGGCATTTTTACTTTACGCAAGAATGAAGAAGTTTGCTTAATGGACTTATAAGTCATTTAACTTTATTAATCAGTGCCGCTTGAATGCTGCCTGGTTATAATCAACAGAGCGACAGCGGAAGTCATTTTTCTAGTTTTGAGTTCAAGGAACGATAATCCGCAGAGCAAATGCACGAAATCTATCTAAGCTCCCAAAAGGAACAAACGGACTTAAGATATTTATCGCATATCTCATTTCAATATAAAGAAAAACTTCCCGTTGGCTAGATCTCTAATTCTTTTGTGTAAATTGAAAAAAAGCAAGGCAAATAAGCATTTACATTTAAGATACAAATTTAAAATTTTCTAAACACTAAGTATAATTTATACATATCTAATATGTAGATTTTAGCCCACTTCTTAAGGCCTTATGTTAGTTTGCAATTCTCACGATAACTTTCGCTAGACTGTACAATTCATAATTTTTGACACAGTTTCCTAACATGCCAACCTCTTCCAACAATATTTCAGCGAATATGAGCGTATATTGGTGCTTCGCTGGACTATTTCTTAAATTGCTTCAATTATCAAGGCAACTGCCACAACAGCCAACACATCAAAAGTAACGAAACGAATTTATGAGCAGCCTACATTTAGGCAACCCAAACGTGAGTCAAGCGTATACAGAAAGAGAGAGAGCGAATAAATGCAGCAACAGCGATAGAGAGAGAGAGAGAGAGAGAGTGAGGGAGAGAGAGAGAGAGCGAGAGATGGAGTCCCACGGCCGACTGCCAAAAATAACTCAACTGTCAACAATTTATGCCAAACACATACGACCCAAAGCTCTCCCGAGCGTGAAAAAGAGCGAAAAAGGATACATATGTGGGCGAGAAAGAGGGAGGGAGGGAGGTAACCGTCGCATATTTTCATTAGGCGACATCCATCAAAATTCACGCATGAATATGGACTTTTCATGTTTGCTGACACGCGGCGCTCACATTGTCATTTTCCCAGCCCGAAAAAAGCACACACACACAATGAATTTTCTCCGCACTCTGCCGGGCAAATAAAGTCAATTTTCTTCAATGCCATTTTTGCGAGGCGCGCGCGCAAGTGAAAAACTATGCAGCTAAAGTTTATTAGCTCGAATCACCTGAGAATGCTACACAACTTAAAATAGGCAAAGAGTTTCTGGTCACGTAAGGCTCATAAAGAATGCTTCAATGGCATCATTTGCAGTGTGCCCGCCTTTTGTTTCTTTTTTTTTTTTTTAGTACTTTCTTATTTGGGTGTTAAAAACTAGGCTACGCTAATAATAAGAGTTGCCTTGCTGTATCCTTGCGGCTAAGTGGGCCAAATGCAGGCCGTAAATCTTACAACTTGGCTCTGAAAAGCACTAGACATTGTTGCTTTAACCCTTCAATAAGCAGCGCGCTTTCATTTATCATACGTTGAGTGTTTTTCGTCTCTTCTCTTCTCTCTCTGTCTCTCTCTGTCTCTCTCTGTCTCTCTCTATCTCTCTCTCTCTCTCGCTGGCTGCCTTGGCAACCTTTTCATTTGTAATAAAAATTCATATGACTTTGGCGCATGTTTAACGTAAAACTGCCCGCTACCCCACCCACTCGCCTGCCCCTCTCCCGCAGCGGGCATCATTAGGCCTGGGCACGCACATTCCCGGAGTCACCAACGTTTCTTCCCCCGCTGTCTCTCTCTCTCTCTCTCTCACTCTCTCGCGCTGCTTTCTGTTTTGCAGGGGGCGCCACATGCAAAACGCCATGTGTGACATTTTTACTACCAAACATTTGTTAGCGCACCGTAGACCCTCTGTATCTACCTCCTGCGCCCCCCTTTCCCTATCTCTGTCTTTCTGTATCTCTCATGGATACAGCTGGAGCCTCGTAGTCAACACGTACCAGGGCACCGTCTCCGTCACCGTCATTCTCATCCTTATTCTCAGCGTTATCCACTTTCTCAATGTTGTTGGCAGCGTCATCGTCGTCGTCGTCGCCTGTCGCTGGTCGTTTTTCTGTTGACTTTGCATAATTTTATTGCTTTTCTTTTATTTTTATGCGCTTTGCCTCGGCTCGACTCGCCTGCTGTTCCACTTTTACAGCCCCCCCTTCAATTCTGAAAGCTCCCTTCCTTCCCCCCCTAGACGACATTGACATTATAATCAATATTTTTGTTACTTCACTCATATACATATGCATGTTGTTGCTCGGGTGTTTTGGTTATGTCGCATTTGTAGCTTTGCTTACATTTTGTCTTGTTTGTCTCTGGATTCTCCCCATTACTGACTGACCTCTGGCTTCATTGATATGTGATGGCATTCGGCGGGGCAAACTTAGTTTTATGGAGCATGCAGCTATGCATGCTTCATTTATAATGATCTGCTGGCTACTTTAAGGGGGTGTTGAAAGTTGGCATTATATCGGCCAATAATGTTGGCTTATTAGATATGTTCTCATTTTAAATTTGGTTGCTAAGCATGGGATACTTATTGTAAGTATTATACTTCAGTTTGTGATATATACTATTGAATAAGTCCTGATGCAAAATGATATGTAATCTTCCCATTTGTAGGTTAAATTAGTTTGTGATGATTACTAAGCGCCCAGCTTTTGCTATTATTATTATTATCTTATTCCATTTATGTCTATATTTCCAGCTTAGACAAATAAATTCTTTTCATTTGTATAATGTAAGTTTGATATTTATCAAATTATATGTGTTCATAAAATTATAATTTATGTTTGTCTCATAGCGATTACTCTATCAAATACACATTTTATTGATATATGTTTGTATTATAAAAATTAATAATGTCTATTCCATTTGAATGCCATCCATATAGCAGTAAGAGCCCAAACTTTCGATCTACAAACATAGTTTTCTATGGACACTGTTAAAAAGTTCCCTTTTATAGGTTGTTTTCTTTCCGGCAGGGAGAAACTTGGTAAGTTATTTTATTTGACATTTTGTGGGCTTGTTTGGGTTTTCATTACTTGGTGTCCATCCAAAGTTGTTTGTTTTGTTTGCACATTGTGCAAATGATTTTAGTGCGTCATAAAATTGTTTATTCTTATGTGCGGTGCGGGTTTATTACGGGCACAACAACATTATGCATTATGTATTCATGATCTCAGAGCTCGGGGTCAGCGCTTGGACATTCTAAATAATTACCCCGAGAGTTTCTTTTTATTTTAGCGAGCGCGAATTTGTCATGTGTGGCAAGAAGATAAATCAGTAAATGCTTTTGGCCAACTTCACAGCAGGCAAATAAATGTCAGCATAATATAAAGCGCTCATAAGTTGTATCATTATTCTCCTTCATTTACATAAGTATGTTCGTGGGTGTGTGTATGTCTGTGTGTGTGTGTGTCTTTGTGTGCTTATTTAAATTTATGTCATTTGTGTGTTTGCCTTGTTTTTGGCAGAAATGACATAAAGGCATTTAAACACGCCATAAAATAATTCATAATAATTTCCATGTACACAGGATACAGAAATATTCCTCACTTGCCATTTGGCAACACACCCGCCCCCTCCACCTACCAACGTATCCACTTGCCGCACGTCAATGTAACCGTTTTTATGTGGCAGATTTTAATGCATGTTTCTTGTTTATCATTTCGAGTTTACATAAATAACACGTTTGTTGCTGTTGCTGTTATTTTCGTGTTGGTTTCTAACTTAAATATTGTTTTGCCTTCGGGCAAGAATAAGCGTTTCGCAAAGTCATTTTCTTGTCTGTCGTAATTAAAATCCCTTTTGCGTTTCACTCACAGATTAAAATTGTGATATTGCTATGGCATCAATATATTGAGTTTTCGCTCTGAATAATTCCGCCCATTTCATGAAATCGAATACTTTCGAATACCAAATACAAATTGATGAGAGCTATTTAAAGTTACATATATCTCATGATATATATATATGCAAATTTGTATAAATTGTTAATATTTTAAAACTTTTGTTTTTTTTTCAACATTAACTTAGAAACCTGATAATAAACTGATTACATTTGCAATCGGACAACCCTTATACCCCTTAAATATGGTTTTCAATTATTGTATGTGGTTTTATATTATATTACATTTACCTGGCATGTTGTGGGCCCACATTGCCCATATCATGTGCTGAACTGGCCGTAATTTGAAAGTCCGCAATGGCCCCGGATTCCATGCCCAAAGCCTGTTTGCAGGTGCCTGAAAAATTATATTAATTTTGAATATCAGTTAGATGTGGTTGAGCAATGGTAGTAGCTCCATTAAT
The DNA here is from genome assembly GCA_035042055.1 of Drosophila macrothrix. Lineage (NCBI taxonomy): Eukaryota > Metazoa > Arthropoda > Insecta > Diptera > Drosophilidae > Drosophila > Drosophila macrothrix. The sequence goes on from JAWNLX010000604.1 coordinate 11,380,720, forward strand.
TTAGTGTTCTCTCTTTCTCTCTCTCTAATTATGTATGTTAATTAATTATGTGATGCGATGCCTGCAGCGAGCTGCATAACAAGCAAGGTTACAATTTCCACGCCAACATGCCTCCCATATCTGGCTGACTGACACTTGAAAAATGGCACCCAATTAAAATGAAATATGTGGAAATATTATACAAAATACGCATATTTGTATGCTTTTGGGATATGGAAAAAAAGCTTAATTCAGAAATCAAATTAAAACAAATCAAAAACGCTATGCAGCACAGTTTCTCACCTGTCAGGCGAGCGCATAAATTAATTAAATCAGAAACAAAGCAAAATCAAATAAGTGCCCAAAAGGCGTGCCGAAAGAAGGTGGAAGCAGAAGAAGACGAAGAAGAAGAAGAAGATACAATCGGCAGACTCAATTTCCATTTGCCATCAATCTGAATCTGGGAGAATGCATGAAAAGCGCAATTATCATTTTGGGCTCCTCCACTTGTCGAATGGAACAACGGCAACAGCAGCTGACGCTTCAAATGAAATTCCACTCAAGCGGACAGCGGCCCCCAAGAGACAGCGAAACGGTCATGAATAGGTCGTTGAGACGCCGTCATCAGCATCATCAACTAGCTGGCTGTTGCTCCAGCCAGGCACACAGAAAAATATCAACAATATTATCATTCAGTGAATAATTAGATGCAATCAGTCAACGCTTAAGCACCATAAGTCAAAGCCAGCTGAGCCAAGAGCAGGAAACTAGACAAAGGTCAAACTGGGAGACTACTATTCCCCAAGCACTTGGTGAGCAGCCAAGTGAGCTTTGCTGCTCGCATACCCACTTGACAACCCTATCGCACCATCTGCAGTTATAGATACTTTTACATCTCGCTGTTGTAGTTTCATTTTACTTGCAACGATGTCAGGCACCGTCTCGTAGCTTTTCGTCGTGTCTTTGCCCATTTGAGTCCAGGTCTTGGTCTCTCACTTTGTGCTAGCAGTTTCCAAATGGTTCCAAAGGTTGGGTTGTCCATGAAGTTTCTCGTTTGTAAACTGGACAGATTTCGTGAGCAACTGAAGCTATCAGTAACAATCGTTACTAAAAAATTAAATGAAAATTTGAATTTAATTTAACAAGAAATCTTATGCCAAGGGAAAGAAGTTCATATTTCATCTCTGCTTGTTCGCATATATCCCATTTTAATTACAATTCCAATTTGGGTATTTTGCTTTATTATGATTCTGGTTTTTATTTGAAATTTTATGCATCGCAACAGCTCCAATATATATTTTTATGAATAGGATAGATTGCTCATAAGACTTTCAAGTATTTAGTTTTCCACTCCACTAATGTTATTATTCCTTATTATTCATTTTAGTATCATCTATACTATTACTTATGGGTTCCAAAACTTATCAAGCTCATCTCTGTTTGTACATATGAACACTGAAAGTACTTATGGGCCGCTAGTCCTTGAAAATATGTTGTTTCTTACCCAGCCCATTAGCACAGTACACTGTAAACTCATTTAGCCAAAACGCAATTGCTTAATTATCTGCACACAGCAAAACTTTGCCAGTGCCCGTAAATTGTTGCAATCATTCACGAGAGCCGCTAAGGAACGCCTACCGAGAGAGGCCACAACAACAAGAACAGTTTGTAATATTTACATTACACCCAGACATATTGCAGCTCATAAATTATTTGTAATTATTGAGACTAAGTTGAAGAAAAACTATGTGCGGAGAACTGTTGCGTTTCTCGCCGACTGATCGATGTTCTCGTAGTTGTCTAGACTTTTCAATATAGTTGTGTGCGGGTAATCAATTATGACAGAAGAAGTTCCACTCCCTTCTGCGCAAAAGTGATGATTTCAAAGATGTGGAAACTATGCCAAATCAATGGCAATATGCTGGAAATGGAGAAACGCTTTATTTACTGCATAAACAATGCATTTTATATCATAGAATTCATCGAGTGAATGCGGAGCTTCCTCAACTCTGCGCTTCCCTCTGGAGATGGGGCACGTGGAAAACTATTTTGCAAAACTCTGACGGCAAAATGCAAAACTGCAAAGTGAAAAGTAAACAACGCACGGCGCAAACAACAGTTGCTGTTGTTGTTGTTATTGTTGTTGTTGTTGTTCACGGTAAAGTTTTGCGCAAAATAAATTGCACAAAATTTAATTAACTGCACTTGAGTGCGTGGCCGGGTATGTCCGCTGCAGTGCGTCCAAGCTTGCCACCACTGAATGTGAGTGTGTCTGTGGATGTGTGTGTGCTTTTGCGATAATCATAATTCAAAGTTCATTCGGGAACGGGCGTAAAACAACACAAACAAACACCGCACAACTTTATGAAATTGAAAATTGCACAAATTTCACAGTTCAATGCAAACCAAAGCAAAGGCACAAGTGGTTACGCGGCTCTGATGGAGTTACAAGATTGGTTCGCTCGTAAAATCGCATCTCTGCAGGCGTAATCCATGGCAAATTATAAGCAAACATTTTAAATACACTTGCGAGCACGAGAAAGAGCAAATGTGATGTTAATATGCTACATGGTTCATTGAGTGAATGAGATCTGCAAAGTCTTTATTAGTGTGGAACTGTGAGAATTGCTTATGATGATGCAGAAGATGGGTATTTATGAATATATTTGTGGCTTTTATTCATCTTGAACAACTATTGGGGCAGTCACATTGGCATTAAATAAAAATGCAATCATTTCTTTTTCGAGTTGTGATAGTATTATTAACATTTTTAACTTGGTTTTACTGCATTTACAAAGAGATCCGAATAGGACATTTATACAACGACAGAATACGATTGAGAATATGTAGAAGACACCATTTTAAGATTATTAAAAGAGCATTTAATGGTCGACTTTGCGTATCTTCCTTTGTGGATTTCATTGTGTGTGAGCTGTGAGTCTGCTCAAAGGCGCCAATAAGTTTGGAAACAGCGAGCGAGCAGCTAGCAAACAGCTCATAAGCCGCACGAGAAACGCGTTCAATGACGCGTATCTGCTACCGACGCTCATAAACAACGAAAGTAACAAGGCGTGGATTATGAGCATCGGCTCCCTGCCCCAAACCACGAGCCCCGAGCCCCAATATCCAGCTCCCCCAGCAACACCAAAGTTCTAGCTACGGTTCGTTAGGGCTGAAAGTGAGCGAAAGATTCGTATAATGCAATTTATGCACTCGTTTTAATTGGGTCTCAATAAGCAAAAACGTATCTGACGAATGCAACGGAAGTTGCAACCATAAACACAAAGGGCCCGGCTCGAAGGCAATGCGCTGATTAATTGTAAGTAGCCGAACAAAAAAAAACCAACATAAAACGAGCTGTGGAAATGGAAATGGACGTGACAAACATTTAACACGCAACATTAAACAGCAGCGATAGATACACAAACGTACATATTACATGTAAAACATTTTGTACGGAGCAAGCGCGATATGGCTATAAATTAACATAATTTATAAGCAAAGTATCTTAAATGCATGTCACCACATTTCGAACATTCACTTTTACGCTCTATCGCAGCACACATAAATCGCAGCAAAAAACAAAAAACAAAAGAGGAAAAAAATAAAACATTGAAGAGGAAAAAAAATTGATACCATAAGAAAAACATGTTCCATGTTGCGCTGCTTGTCTCCTAATCGTCGCCAAGTTATCAGCGCTCTTGCACGGCCTTTTAATTTATCGAGTGACTGACCATGCAAAATCTGTTCCCTAGTTTACTTAACTTTGGTTGCTGTTGTTGGTGTTGGTGTTGTAGGTGCATGGGCCAGGTCTGGCCCCAAAACTCCTTCACTGACTGCTAGGCTATTAATTGTTATTTAATTTTTTCACAGCCATGCCATGCCTGTCAGTTGTTGGTTCGTGTTTCTTATCGCCGCTCAGAGATCAGCTGCAGCTGCAGCTCTACAGCCTGGAAGCAACATTAACTTCGGCCATAGGCCTGCGGAGAGCTGTCAAAAAGTCTATATCGCAAAATCTATACGTAAAATAAAATGTATTTCAAAAGACTGTCATGTTTTTTTTCTCTTGGTATCTAGCGCTCAGTTGCCAAAAGCTTTAAGCTTTAAGGCACACGGTAGTCAAACAAATAACCAAAAATGTGCACTTAACTTTGGTGGGAAGTGCTCTATTATCTTGAAGTAGAAGTATGAGCTGAACCAACGCTGTTTAGCGGTAATAACTCAATCTGATAGTTTTCCTAAAGCATTGGATTAATATTCGAGTGTGCTATTGGAATTCAGAAACCAGTTCTGTTGTTTAGTTTATTATTTCGTTACATTAATTACATTAAGTAAAGAGGCTCACAGCTAAAATGTAAGTTGTCTATACTTTATTAAAGCATATTCAATTCTCAACAGTCAAGAATAAGTCAATCCTATTATTAGTTGTATTGTCATGTGTTTGTTGTAAGTCTTTTAATATAATATTTTCTTAAACATTGTATTTAAATACAATTAGAACTTAACATTAATTGGCTCCTTACATAAATTACCTTCTTTCACAAAGTTTTGGTACTATTTTTGTTTTGAGTATTCTTACAACAAATGTAGTCATTTAAACCTTTTTTTAAGTGCTGATTTTCATTACAATACGCATTCAAAAACTCGTATATTCTATTTTTTCTTTTAGACATATTTTCTCTTTGGTTTCCGCTAAATGTGCCACAAGTTGGTTACTGCCAGTGCCGCATTTCAGCCTGCAGTCTTAATTGGCCATTCCTCCGCCAATCCGCCTGTACCCCTTTTATACCGTTTAAGCCTAGTGTTGCATTTAGTTTTGATTGCCACCGTCGCGGTTGCCGGTCGGTGGCTGCACATTACATGCATAAATATTTTTGTATTGCCTGCCAGCTAGCGGCCAGTGGGGCAAATTACATGCATTTCAGCATTTGCCGCTTTGGTGTTTAGTTTATCGCATCTGGCCACTGTTTTAGGCCGTCGCGTTGTAATCGCTGCCACAGATGCCAAGAGACAACCGGCAACCGACAACTGACAACATCTAAGACCAATTCATATCAGGTTTTTTCTGTGGCTTCTACTAGTCGCATGTGTGTGTTTGTATTGAAAGTGGTTTTTAAGACATCCCGCTCCGGCGTGTGTGGGATTTGCTCAGTGTGGTGGCTATAAAGTGTAAGTCACCCATCTGAGGCTAGAAAGTAAAAGTGTATATTGTGCAAATGGGCCATGGGGCTGGCCAAGCAATTAATTCGGAAATTGCTTTTGAGAGCTTAAAGCAGTCAGTGAGCTGTGAGGGACTTCAGTGCACCAAGCTGTTAACCAGATGTTTGAGACCTTCGAACGTGTGTGGGCTATGATTGAAATGCGACAGTGAAAAACAGTCCAGTCAATGTTTATTAACTTGTTAATAAAGACATAAGTAATTGTGGTTGAAATTGTTGGAATGATAATAATCCAGCTTAGATTACTTCTATCAACTGCAATCAATGGAAACGTCTTCTAGATACATTAAACAGCAGTATAATTCTCCTTTTTTTAAATAAAATATTCCATTGAGTAGTTTTATTAATGAAAACAAAATGCATATTAAGAATAATATTTATCAGTATTTACGTTCTATGAAATATTAACATTAACTTTCGCGTATTCTTTTGATTTAAATGTATACATGTCAATAAATTGTTGTGCAAAACCATTGAAATATATCATTGACTGCAGTTAATATTCACTGCTTACAACAAGTTCTTATGCATAAGCCATTATTCGAAGGGGCATTTCGGTTTCAATGCCAATTTATACAATCATTTAAAAAGGCAACGGCAACGCTTTAACATTATGTTCATCTGTATATATATATATATATAATTGTATGTATGTATATAAGGTTTATATGTTGTTGTCATTTTTATTTGCTCGCCACGAGGCAATTCGAGCAACATTTCAACGCGCCTACGGTCAAATGAAATATGTCAGACATGCAGATATTTACGCATTTAAATAAATACTCGCAGGCCGATTCGTAATCGAGCAAAACAGACCAAGTAATCCGAACAAGCAACCAACCAACCGACAACATGATTTTCATTCAGCTTCATTCATTTCCTGCTACTGACCTGGCCTGGTTATACTCTGCGACTGGCTACTTTAGCTTGGCGTTAATGTTAAGCATAATAAAATATATATAAAATGGGAATTTTAACAAATATTTTAATAGTGTATTCAAAAAAATGCACTTAAATATATGCTACTTACAACAAATATTCAAACTGGCAATGTTTGAATTCACTTGGAATTACTAAGCCCATCAAAAAGAGTGTTTTAAAAAAGTGCAATTTTATTGAATCATTGAGAACTTAAAATTCCATGATAAATCTGTTGAACAAAACAATTTGTCAAATTAAGCAATAATATTTCAAGTTCTTGTAAAGCGTTAAAAAATTGCAGTAAAAAATAAATGAACTCATTCAAAATAACAAAAAGCTTGGTTAAATAACTTTCATTAATACTAAATAAATTTGCATAAATGTTGAAAACTATGTATAATTTGAAATCGATTTTTGATCGAGCCCAAATGTGCATCAAGGTATGCAAGTGTATATTAAGTTCGATGATCCTTAATTGGTTATATCTTTGGCTTGAGAAAACAAGTTGCTCGCTAACGAGCCAGAGGCCCACAACAAGATAATTTGTTATGCTCAGCAGACGAATGGCACAGAAAGCTACAACAACAATGACAACAACAATGGCAACAACAATAACAGCAGCAGCAGCAGCAGCAGCAGCTTGGGGAGAGAAACAAAACCGAAGCTACGCCAGCTGTGATGGAAGCGACCACACACGTGAGCATTGGGAGCCACCGCCACGATGGAGCCAATCAGCAATGGTAATGAGGAGCGTCCAAGTTTAAGACCAAGACCAAGACGCAGGCAGTCATCTATCAAAAGCACCGCTGTGGCTTCGATTTGCTCGGCCATCTCAGCACCTGGCTCTGCATATATATATACATGTACAAATACATATATATATATATATATATATATATATGTATAGGAGTATGCTTCTATGCTCTAACCACCTTTTGGCCTGGCATATGCCAGGGCTCATGTTTATTAATGACGACGTCGTCGACGCATCCTGGCGCTTTGCGTAAATTTCTGTAATTGGTTGTGGTTGAGTGCGTGACTGGTAGATGGCGGGTGCTGATCCTGGTGCTGCTCCTGGTCCTGCTCCCGCTTAACAGTTATTAGTTACGGTTTGCATTATTGGGAAACACTTGAGCTTCGGCATGTTTTAGTTTCTGTCTTGTTTCGCTCCTATTCCCCATTGCGGTTGATTGATTTCCATGTTGATTGTCGAATGCAAATGCAAATTTGTATACTCTGGCTCAGTGTTGCCCCCATCTCAACCATTGCATATTTAGTGCAGTGGTAAATTAAATGCCAGCCCTCAAACCACAACTATACTGAGCTGTTGCATCGTAAGCAGCGTAGCCGAACGAGGGGAGCTCTGTCAGAAATATAATTTTTGTAGCTGGCTTTCAGGGTCTGGAACTGAGTCAGGACGCTTTCCTCACGCAGTCTACTTTAGGAGAACTTATTCAAGCATTACAAAATATACATGATGTATTATTGACAATGTCGTCTATATATATATATATCGATTCTTTTTTTTCGTAATTTCTATGTATTGTTGAAATTTTGAGCATTCCAATTAAGTACAGGGACTAATTTGGTTCCAATTGACTTTGTTACATATGCATAAAATATTTTCCATAATATTGCTTTGTACCTTTCTGTACCTTTTATATTAAGAGCAAGTTATTTTTTGCTTCTTTTTTTGCTGCTCTGAAATGTGGTTGTGTGTAAGTATGAGTGTGTTGTCGAAATAAAAATGCATAAATTTTATGTCATGGGAAATGAACAGACGGTATTTTTGTTCAATAGCCAAACGAGAAGGGCTACAATGGAAAGCGGCAGTCAGTGGGATTGATCAAGGGTGGCAGAGTTGGAATATGGAAATTTGGTCAAAGCGTTTAAATTGTGTATCAATGTGGAAGTTGCATGCTGTATGTAAAAGCTGTGCACATGCGAAGAATATTTAATAAACAATGCCAAATATATCTTTATAGATTTCATATATAAAAAATTAAATATATTAATCTTTGCCAGTCATTTGTTATCTACGCTGATGAAAACTTAAAATCTTTTATAGTAAGACTGCTTTTAATTTCAAATTGTTCTTATCTCATATTGGTTGCTTGAAAAAATGTATTTTTTATTAAGTTTATTATATTTTTTGTTTAGATTACATATTCGTTTGCATGATAAAAGATTTGAATAAACGCGTGGTATTTGGTATGCATATGAACAGTATTCTTCTTCCAAAAAAATAAAAATTCCATAATTTCGATCATGTAATTGGTATTCCACAGTGCTTCTCATCATTTACTTACCAATTTCCAATGCTGCCACGCCTGCCACAGCTGAGCTCGCTGGGTTGCCAACTGCTGTTGAGACGACGACAGTGCCACTGCCACTGGGTCTGCTCAATAAAATCAAAGTCAATGTCAGCCAGCATAAAGTTTTACTGTTATTAACACCCTGACGCTGAATGCGGCAATAACTTTTTAAATAATTTGTTGCAGAATGCCAGCAGCTGTACTCGAGCCTTTCAATTTCTCCTGGCCAATCAATAGACAAATGTTGTTGTTGCCTCGGCCAGCAATTCAATTTCTGTAATTTTATCGCAGGCATTTTGACTTTTGTTACGTTTTCCAATTTAGTGTTCACACATTCAGCGATTTCATTTAAATTTCGCGCATCTTATGCTGCAAAGATAGAAAATGCAAGAGAAAAAATGCAGTTGATAAATAATGCATAATTGGCGAGAAATTGTTGAAATTTTGCAAACTTAATTGGACTGGGTTTAAGAATGTCTGACAGGCGTTCAGTCAGTTATGCATACTGACTGTTTGTCCCTCCCTTGTGCCTTCTAAATACATCATTGTCAGCAAATTAATGTGACGTGACCTTGCAAACTGTCGCGCTTGTGTCACATGACAGCAAGTCATGTCACAGTTGCTGGCAACGTTGCGCAGTTCCTCGACACGATTTTCTCAGAGCGCAGCAGGCAAAATTTATGTAAAATGTCAGACATACAGCTCCTAACCCAAACCATCTCTCCCTTTCCCTTTCCCTTTCCCACTCCCTAGCCCCCGCACATAGCTCAGCGACATGCCAAAACGTGTCAAAATACAAAAATATAAACAGCGCGAAAAACTGTACGAAAATGCTGGCCCAGACAAGGCAGGGGAGGTCGGCCTCCGTCTGATGTTTGCCCTTTAGGCAGTCGGAAATGCGACAAAAATGACAATAACAACTACGAAGATTGCCGTGCCTGGTTTTAAGCAATCGAAATTAAAGTTGGAAAACAAAAAGCGATAGCAAGATTTATGGCAAGCACTGAAATAGTTGTCTGTGTCAACCAGTGAAAGTTGGACAGATCGAAACCAATGCGAATCATTACAAAAGGTAAATTTAATTTGCACAAATTGAGTAAAATGATTGTATTCTGTGTCTATTATAGATAGTGTAGAATGAATTTGTATGCAAAATCCGTTGAAAAGTAGATCAGCATTTGTGTAAATCTGCAGGTTGGTTTCGAATGTTTTATGCATTTTTAAATTGCTTGAACAATTCAATTATGTTCTTTGATTGATTTGATTTTGTGAGACATACCTTCGTTGAGAAAACACATGTCAAAATAATGTATGCGAACACATGAATAATTTAAAAATACGAGTACGTCTGTTAATTAAGCAAAGGCAAATTTAAAGTCAAATTTCTAACACTTTTAGTGCATACATATTTTATGTGCACCAGTCACATTAGTTCAATCTTTGTAGATATATAAAGCACTTTTTAATTTCTATCATGATAGTTTCCATGTGCGCCATTTTCAAAGTATAGACACATATATATGCTTAAGTGTCTCAAAAAAGATCAAAAGCGAGAAAACACAAAGAAAACTTTGCAGGCTGGCGGCAATGCCGACGCGAATTCACTCAAGCAATTAATAAAATGCAAAAAGAAAACCAAAGTGCAAAATGAAAAAAAGTCAAATAAAGAAAAAAACTAAACGACAAACGTTGAGGCCGTTTTGCGGCTGTGGCCTGGGATCTGTTTAGGCTATGGTGAGAGTGAGAGATGTAGAGAGGGGGGAGGGAGAGAGAGAGAGAGAGCAGGGGCAGGGGCAGGGAGGCCCAAACTGGCGCCCACACTTCCTTTCATATGCGAAATGAAAAATTTTACGCCAACTTGACAGTGGAAGTGGCAGCAAAGTTGCAAATGTGCCTTGTTGTTGTCGCACTCATTGTTGTTGTTGTTGTTGTTGTTGTTGTTGTTTTTGTGTTGTCGGCGGCTCAGTCCCAAATAAAAGAAATAAAATTTTTGCAACACAGCGAGTCGCATAGTTTTTATGGCCATGGTTCGGCCTTTTAATGTGCTCCATGTTCGCCGTAGTTGCAATTGCACTGAAACCAGCAGCTGGTCGCTTCGCTTAGTCCCTACTCTGAGCGAGCTGAGGAGGTGCGGAGCTGAGGGGCATCGAACTCAACTACTGTCGGACTGTTGCTTAGCTGTGGGTTGCCACTGGCACTAGCACTGGCACTGGCACTGGCACCGTTTCTTCGGTAGCTGCCGTCAAATGCAAATTTTTTTATGTGACGAAAGCAAAAAACAGATGCGTGAAAAGCGACGTCGCTTTTCGACTGACACGAACCATGGACGGAGGCATTGGAGGCGGACATTGGGTCAGACTAATACAGACACACACAAACACACACACACACAACCACACAGAGAAATATACAGATCATCTCAGAGGTCGTGACGCGTATCTTAGTAGCCATGTGAGTGGAGATTGCATCGGAAAGTGTTGATGGGAAAAAATGAGGCGCAACTTAAGAATTGTTTGCCTTGGGTGAGATTGTGTTGAGATATCGTTTAATTGCGAATGACTTAGACTTAATCGATAAGAGGTTTAGATGAGATGTGATTAGTGAGATCTATTAAGTTGTAACTTTATGCTTTTCAGACGGAAGTTAAATAGATATAGAATATAGAAAATACACACGATTTCTTTCATTCAGTAATTAAGCTAATTCTGAAATAATTGTTCATTATTGGTGTCCTCTAATAATATTAATTTAAGTAAGTTTTCAGTGGCTCCAGGTCTCTTATATGCATTTTTTTTTAACTCTTACAGTCATATCTTGTATTATTTTGAACTACAGTTTTCCATTTGAACAGTTTTTTTTGTGGATCAAATAAATATGAGATATTTTGACTTATTTTTATTTGAGTCAAGCATTTTTAATTAAGCATTAAGCATGCATATATTATTACATATATGTATATCTAATTCAAACAAGTTGTTTTATAATACTGTCTTGTATCATCAGAATTAAGTCAGTATTAAATTAATTAAATTAATTACCTAATTTGCATTTATATAAGTATTTTTGTAACATATACATTTGAAATTTCTAATCAAATTAAATCTTTCAATGGGACTACCCAGTACTCAATATAGACTGCAACTCCTAGCAATTCGAGCAACAAAAGGTACCCAAACACTTTACAGTATTCACTTGCACAATTCAGTTAGACAGTTGGCAATGTGGAGTGTCAACAGTAGCCGCTGCCACATAACCCAAGGCCTAAGGCAACTGCAGTGCCACTGCAGCAACATCAGTATCAGGCTGCTGCTCCTTCTGTTGCTGCTGTATCAGGCTGCTGCTCCTTCTGTTGCTGCTGCTCTGATAACGCGCACCATTAACACCCGCAAACAATAACCAAGTCGAAAATTAATTGAAGTCATCGCCGCAGACGCTTTCTGGCTGGCGTCGGACCGCAAGTTGCCCAGTTCTCAGTTCTCAGTTCTCAGTTCCCAGTTCACAGTTCCCAGTACCCAGTTTCCCAGCTGCCATTCTCCTCGAATCCCTGCCCCTGACAGACAGACATTGCAGACGCCCTGGCATGTCATTCATTTAGTTTTCTATGCCTGGGCACCCCATTCTGCGTTCAGCTCGTTCTGTCTAGCTCTCCCCCCTTTTGGGCTGATGGTGGAAGTACCGTTGCCTACGGCATGGTCATATTATTTTCGCACTCTCCAAACTGCCGGCCCGACTGCCGCCGACTGAGTCACTAAAAAGCGGCATTTTATTTGCACTTCAAGATGCGAAACTCTGCGTCAAAAATTATTACGCTAGCAACAGGCATCAGGCAACAGGCAACAGCCAGCAGCCAACAGCAAAAGCAGCAGACCCGCGATGCAATCTAAGTTGTTGTTGTGGATGTTGTGGATGTTGTTGCTGTATTTTTGCTGTTGGAGCATTTTGCTTTCTTTTTGCTTTTGGTGTTGCGTGTTGTTGCCAGGCATTTAATTGCCAAATGCAACACATGCTGAGGACGCCAACGCCAGCGCACAAAAAAGGACAGCTTGGAAAATTAATAGAAAAATATTTTTTAGCCATTTTTTAATTTCGGACTTTGTGGGCGGCAACAACAGCACCAACAAAATCTCCAACAGCCACACAAAAAAGAAACCAACACAAGCAATGGCAATTTTTTTTCGCTCTCTGCAATTTCGCTGGGTGTACAATTTCATAGTAATTGTGGTTAATGTTATGGATATTTTATGTGGGAATTCAAGCGGTACTAACGACGCAAGAGGGAATCGCGGGTGACGACTGACGGAGAGAGACAGAGAGAGAGAGAGAGAGAGAGAGAGAGAGACTGAGAGAGAGATAAAGTAATGTGGGTAAATTGTGGACAAGATAAAGTTGCGATTGTATATTAGTCATAGGGAGTTGTAGATATAATTACAGGCTGGGTTTTAATTGAAGTAATAAATATGGAAAACATAATTAAATCATATATTTAAATATGCTTATTATTCACTTGACAGCAGTCCCTACTACATACTTATGGTCCTAGAAATTGCCAAACAAAAAGAAACTAGGAAAGGAATTGTCATAACAAAGTCCTCTTCACATTAAGCAATACTTCTTCAATTCAATTTATAATCGTACTACGTTTTTTAGTACAATTTTAGGTTGAGCTGGAACTCACAACTTGTCTATAAAAAATAGCACATTTAAAGTGAAGCTTTTAGTCTTAACCCTAACCTAGATCTTTACCTCTGAAATATGGAAATGAATTCTTAAATAAATCACTTAAATACCGGATATTTTCTCACAAGCTCTTCGTAGTCTAGCACTTTAACTGCAATCACCTTGTGCAAGTTGCATTTTCAATGTATTCAAGACACGCATTCTTTTCATTTCCTAACCAGCTGAAATGACATCCCAGCAAAGTTCAATGCCATCGCCTGCCACCGAAAAAAAATATATGTTTAGCCAAGACGCCGCGTCAGGGCTACCAGCTGCCCTTGGCCCGGCTCTGCAGCACCACCGACCCACTCCTCGGGGGCCATCCATGGCTTGCATACCATTCAATGTCGGGCATAAATTTTCTACCGTGCGCCTCTGTGCAGAGCAAAAAATGTAATAAACAATTTTTTGCCAGGCATTTTTTTACTGCAGCGAAAAATGCAGGCAGCGAGCGGCCACAGAACAATAGAAAACCCATTTTAGCCATTTTTAACATTTTCTTTAATATATTTTTCGTAGCAGGCGACGGCGGCAGCAACACAAAAACACTTTATCATTGAAATGCTGCAAAGTGACGACGACGAGGGAACGAGCTAAAATATTTTTGTATAATGGACGCAACTTTTGCCACATGGAAATTAAAAGCGAACAACTAGAAATAAAATCAGCAAAATGCGCCGAATATTGTAGTCTCTGTCAAAAGTAATTTCGTTTATTACAACTATTTGTTTTATATAAAATTAAATATAACTGTCAGTTTATGTATTCTATTCTCTGCCTATAACAATTTATAGATTATATTATATATTTTACTTAAAACAGTTTGAAACATTGTTACTTATTTGTGGTTGTTTATTATGTTTAGCAGAGCAACTAAAGCCTTCCAGAAAGTGGTGAACAGAGCATTTCATGGTCACAAAAAAGTGCAAAATGTTGTACCCACAAAATTTTGCATTGTGTTTTTTGTTAATTGAATACAAAAGTCGCACAAGTCGTCTACGTCGCCGAAGTCGTTTGGGGAAGTAGAAATAACAATAAAAAAAAAAAACATGTAAGAGAAATAGAAAAGGAAAAAATCGTCACATGCGAATATGGTAAACAACTGAAAGCTTTTGGTTGCGTCTGCTTCTGTCTGTTTTTGCCGGTTACATTTCACACTCCCCCGCGCATCCGATGACCGGCTGCAATTTGTTGGCACTTCTTGGCTAAGGTTAAGGTTTGGCGAGCTCCAGAGGGCCAGACGTTGAAATTAAATGCGCAAAAATTACGCTGCAATTATGCGGCGTCAGAGGCGTTTTGTGAAAAATTATGGCTCTGGGAATTTTCGCTTCGGCAGCGAAAGTTTTCCGTTTGCCGCCCTGCCTGGCTTCAATTTTATAGCCATGTAAATGGCAAAGCTGAATCACCATCATACACATCCTCAACAGCACTGGGTCCGGTATATAATAATCGCCCTGTGCCTGGGAGTGTGAAGTGCTTTTGCTTTTTGCGTAGGTTGTGGGTTTGTCGAGCCGTTGGAATTGCACTTGATGATTAGGCGTGAGATATGCGGCAACCAGGCCAGAAAAAAAAATGTGTCTGAACTGTGTACGGGGGAATGTTTAAGTGATTGGGGCTTCATCTTGTTGGCTATGTATATGTTCAGCTGATTGGTCAAGAGATATGTGAGTAGGTTAAACTCATAAATTTTCAGACATTAGTTTACATAACGCGATATGGGTAAACTTAACTCCACTGCTAATAGACGGATAACTCCTGGTTGAAGTTTTGACTTTGCTGCATAGTTAGAAAGCCTGTAAAATTAGAAAAATACACATCCTTCAACTGGTGTACCTTTAAATGGTAGTTGCGGTTATTCAATCATAACAATTACGAAAATATTAAGAAAAGTACAAATACCACTTATTTGGTTTTACTATCCAACGCTCAGAATAACGTTTCAGCATTTTCGTGTTCATCTGCTAGCCCGATGTGCTTACATTTAACAACCTGGGCTGGTATTACTATTCCGGTGCCATATCGTTTGCTTTTTGCACAACAATTTCAGCGCATAAAACGCAAAAACCTTTGGCCCTAACAGTCATAAATGTGAACGATTCGCAAGACGACTGACTGACTGACTGACAGCCATACACCACACACCGAAGAGCTGTCAAAATGACTCGAGGCTGGCGAGTAGGGCCAGGGGGCAATAATACACGCCCCCACACGCAATGGGGGCAGGAAAGATACCGCCGGTCCGGGGACGAGTCCATGGACACCTTATAGAGTAGGTGGAGTCGCTAGTCTAGTTGGAAGAGCCAAGTGCTAAGCGAAATTAAAAAAGGAACGCATAAATATGAATGATGAAGACATAAAAAGCGCAAAAGAGCCACGCAGAGTATGCAAGAGAGAGAGAGAGAGAGATAGAGAGAGAGATAGAGAGAGAGAGAGAGAGAGAAGGCTTAAAATTATTTCAATTTCAAGTTGAATGAGTTTGCCGTGGAGTTATAACTTTAACAGTCGTCATAATGTTTCGAAATCAAAATAGGACTGTAAACTAAAACACTAAATGGAAGTTGAAGTTGCAACTTGCAGCTGCAGCTAAAGTTGCGACCTGGGAACTGCGAACTGCAAACTAGGGAATTTTGATGTCGGGCCGCAGCTGGCGCTGACAGTGTAAAAACGGGGACGTGGATGTAGGGGGATTGGAGCATTGCCTTTGCTATCCGTGTCCCGGTTGTCTGCCCCTTGCCTGCTTGTCGCTTGGCGAGGCTGTTTAATAGCTTTTCGGGGCAGAGTCGCACAAGAAACACAAGAAACACGCCTACAAAGCCAGCCAAGAGTACTAGTTGTTGTTGCTGCTGCTTTTGCTGTTATTGTTGTTGTTGGAAACGCCTACCTAATCATTTTGGCGTTGACACTTGACACTTGCAAAAGAAATGCGACAACAGCGACGATGTCTCTGTCTTTGTCGTTGTCTTAGGGTTTTTGGTGTTGGTCTTGCTCTTTCCTTTTGGCCCATTCCTCATACGACTTGTTGTACGAGATGTGTTTAAAAATTTCTTTCTTCTTTTTTTCCACTTGCCAGATGCTATTGTAAATGTGAATGTTGTATTTATCTTTGAAGATTGCGACTAAGAAAGTGGCTGCGGAATGGAGTTAAATGTGCTCCCTGCAGATTGGGTAGCTCAGTTTCCTAGTTGGACTTGTTATTGCACGAAAAGATACCATATTAAGATTGATTATGCTTGTAATGATTTTGTGTGGTGATGATATGGGTTTATAATTAGAAACTGCAAAGAAATGAACACATCTTAGGGGATATAAAACTAATGACGTTATTAGAAAGTCATTGCTACAGAGATGAGTAATATTTATATATTAATTATTTTTCTATTTTACTATTTTTACATTACAGTTACAAGTAATGGGTGATTGAAATTAGAATCTTGACTTATAATACATTTTAAACAAAGAGAAGAGAATCACTTGAAGATCTTTGTTTAATACATGAATTTCTCTGACTGTGTTGATGTCTTCGTCACAGTGCCCGCCCACTAACTCCCTCACACACCCAGATGTTGAGTCAGTCTTTGATAATGTTGTGTTGCCAGCCTCTCGAGTAATTGATTTGTTGTTTTTTAAATGTAGCTCTCTATAAATTATGCACTCAAGACTGTCCCCGACGCCATCTTCGTTACTGCCTCCGTTGAGGCGTGGCAATTTGTATGTTGCATGCAAAACGCTGCCAGCCAAATGACGCATGAAAAACAAAATCAATAAGAAAAACGCAAGTGGCAGGGGTGAAAAACTTTTCAGAATTGCCAACTCAGAGCAATTCTGTGGTCGCTTCATTTCACAAGCGCTCCGTATTCCACAAAAAAAAAAAAAATAAAATAAAGAAGAAGTGAAACACGCTTATTTAAGCAATAATTTCTTGACGCTCTTTTCAGGTTGCCTTTTCTTTCGATTTTTGTTTTTGGTTTTTGATTAATGGACCCGCTCATAAAGTGACACATTGAAAATTGGAAAGCAAATCAAGCACAAAAAGCAGCCGAAAAGTCGCAAGCCAAACGCATGAAATCAGCACAAAAATAAATAAATAAATAATAAAAGGCAAAAATGGGGCGAACGTCGAGGAAATTGTTGCTAAAAGTGTAAAAAGTTCAGACTCTGTCCAAAGGTCGTCAAAGTGAAAAATTCGATAAACGAAAATGGACAACGCCAGCAAAAGGCAGCAACTGCGACGCCAACTGCCACGGCGATGTTGAGAGCAACAATGGCGCAGCGCACGAATTGAAACGGAAATCCTTATTGAACTAGAGTAAGCCTGAGAGGCTGATGGGAGGGGGTGGAGGGGTAGTATGCTGTTGGTGGCTGATGGGTCTTGAGGCGCAGGAAGCACAACGGAGGAGCAACCAGCAAGACGCACAGGCCGCGCTGCTGCTGCGTTGCCAAACCGGAAAAGCATGCTGCCGAAAATTTGTGCTGAGTGGCAGCTGAGAGCTGCTGCTATTGTTGTTGCTGCTGCTGCTGCTGCTTGGAGGCTTTCGGCCAGCGGCGTCCTGCTGCTGCCCAGTGGCGGATGCCTAATGGCAACGCGACACAAAACACAGACGCACATACGTAACGCGCCGGAAATAGCTGGAAATGCCTTTTTCTAAAAGCAGCAAATGTCACTCAAGCAGCAGCTTCACAGGCAAACAAATGTGTAAAAGCTGCTATGGGAAAAGATTTTTAAAAAATACTACAGTGGTGATCAACGACATGTTCTCAAGCTTTCAGTTCTTATCTAATCATTCCCTTCTGTTTATGGTTGGCTTTATCATTAGATGGCCATAATTAGAATAACTTGCTGTTTTTATATTTGTAACTATAATTTTAGTTGTAATTCAGTTGTACTTGGAAGTTGTATATAATGCTTAAGCCCCGGTTAAACTACTTGGCGAGCAGTCTATTGCATTTTATCGTTTTATCTCACCTGAACCAGAATAGTCCAGATAGAAGACCTGCTGTGCCCGCCTCCACTTTTCAGCAGATTAACACGTTCGGTGCTGAATGCAGCCACAACAGCTTTAATTAAGACCCAGACCGAAAGCACAGTTACTACCTGAGTCTACCACAAAAACACTTGTTAGTCGAGTTGCTGCTGCTGCTGCTGCTGCTGCTGCTGTTGCGACTGTTGCAGTTGCTGGGAGCCCAATTGAGGTGAGGTTCTCGAGAACACCCACTTGTTCTGTCGTTGGCCAATCTGTCTTAACTGCCAATTTGCGTAAAAATGCTGGCACACAAACATACATGGAAAAAAGAGAGGATAGGACACGGCCGGATGGGTGGACACTCAGGTGCTGTGCATGTGCTGATTTTTTATTTAATATCGCAAAATAGGAAATTGCTCGTTCTCTTACCATTTCTATGGCTCGACACCTCAAAAGGGGCAGCTTGGTCACATTGCGCCCGTAGTTTTGAGCACAACGAATTGGATTGTCATGCCAATCGATAAATATTTGCACATGGCCTGCTACAAGAGGAGACGCCTCTTAATATGGGCTAAGTGGCTAGGCCACTATGAAGCAGCAGCAGCAGCTCAGCAAAGCAACAACTTTGCCACATGACGAGGCAAGCTATTTAGGCCACACACAGAACTACCAAAACAAAACGAGAAAGCCTTTGGTCAACATTAAATGACAGCCCTCGAGGAGTGTCTCGTGCGGGCCACCCACGAGGCGGATGTGCTCACACAAAGATCCTTGTTGCGTTTGCCAAATAGAATTTAAATCTGTTAAATCCTCGTACATGGCCGTTTCAATGTTGAATTTGTCTTTGCCCCAATTGTTGCTATCTATTTTTTGCTCACTTCTTATTTATTTTTGCTTACGGCAGACAGAAAAATAGAGGAGGAAACCTCATCCAGCTAAAATCTCCTTTTTCACCCAGTCCTTCAGTTCTTTTTTTGCTCCACGTGTATTTCATCTTTTAAGCTTTCGCTGGCTTGTAATGTGGTGTGGTCTCGAGGTGATTTTGATTGAGTGCGATTTGTACTTTGTGTTGCCTACGTGTTTCGGTTTTTTAAATAATATTTACCTCATGTGACTGCTGTACTTCTTGTGTATCTAGGATTTATTGTTGGCTATGGTTTCTGATTGCAAAGGATAACAGCAGCAGGAGCAGCAACAGCAGCAGCAACGATGGTTGCGACTTTCACTTTTATTACTCGTATATGCCAACGGATATTGTTTGATATTATTTGCTGTTTGCCATTTACTTTTTAGTTTGGCAGGCTTTTGTATGTTGCCAGCACATAAGTTGGTATTTGCTCAGCCGTAAGAAAGGAAATGGATTTATTGTAGGGATAACGTACAAGGAAATTGATATGGGACGCATCGGAGAAACATGCGATGATTGGCCAACTAATGACGGGCCTGGTCAAATGAAAATAAAATTGTTAAAGATTGAAGCACAGGAAGGAGATCTTAGAAAATATTTTAAATAAACGATTTACTTATTCTATATGTGAATTTGTTAGTAAGAATAATTACAAATAAAAGTGGAGACTTAAGACTTTCTCTAAACGGAATATTAAAACGTATGAATTCACTTTACGTCTGGTCCCTTTTACAGAATGAAGCAGTAAAGATTTTACGAGAAATTCTTAAGAAATGAGAAAAGAAGATCTGGTCTTGATAGATTTATTTTAAATACAAACAAACATTGTTGAGAGATTCTCCAATATTTACTCTTCTTCGTCAAAAAGCTTTTATTTGAGATAATTTCGCACCTTATTTATTCGATTACTATCTGCTGCCCTTTTAACTACCAATTAAATCGGCCGAGTTACCATTAGTATTTTACGGAGTTCAATGTTCAAGTTCAATGTACAAAACTCACCGCTGAGGGCAATGGCCTTTGGCAGGCCTGCAAATTATCCATGCGACCCACAAGTGCAGGCATTAAATATCTGATCTGCTCGTAAACTAAACAAATTAGCGCCCGCTACTGGCCCGGGGCAGACAGCCGTCTAAAAGTAGTCTGCTGGGGACTATCAACTTAATGCTAAATCGATCATGAAAGCGGCTAAGGCAAATGCAAAACATAAACATAAACTCGGTCAAAGAAAATCGCGCTAAACGAACAAAACTATTGAGCCAGTCCAGTTTCGAAACATTTTACGATTGCAATAAACAGACAACTGGGCATGGGCAGAACGAGCAACAGCAATGCTTTGAAATTGATTTACGAGGCGATAATATTAACAAGCAATCCCACTCAATAGATCATCTATTAAATTAGCACTTGACACTAGAGTGAAATTTCAGCGAAATGCCACCACTTAAATCGAGAACTTGGCGATAGCAGGCAGAACTTGGCTAGTTACAATTACAGGTGCTACTATATAAGCCACTGATGATCGACACTTGGAGCACAGTCTTCATCCACTCAGGTTTCCAAGATGTTCAAGAAATGTTTTCCCCTCTTGCTGCTCTTCACAGCCTGTGTGGCCTTAACCTCTGGGGCTAAAATCAGTTCAGGGGAGGCCTTAACGCGCAATGCAGGTAAGCAAAAGGAACTTGGGAATAATTCGAGGAAAAAACATCTTTTGTAACAGCTCAGATCTGCTTATTAAACTAAACTTTGCGGATTTAGTTCATTGTTGAATGCAGCTCAATTTACAAAAACATTTCCTAAGTCAACAAAAATGTACAATCTGTTGAATCTCGATCTAGACTGGACTTTATGAATCGATTTCTTTTTGAACTTTGTATACATATAATTATCATCTTTGTTTCACATGCACACAGTACTAACTGCACTTCAGCCACGCTTCATTAGCTGGAATAGACGTGGGAATGATAATCCGCAGCCGCCCATTATTATTGTGCAACCCAACCAAAATAGTGACAGGCACCAGCATAGTCCTTCCTACTGGCCTAACTACTATCCCTATCCAGGAGCACCGCCGCCACGTCCACCTTTCCAGTTTCCTGGACTAGGTGAATATCTGAACGGTAGCGGATCGATCGTCATTGTTAACCCTAACAATGCACAGAATGTGAGTTTCCAAGGTGCTGCTCCAGCTGCCGCTGCCGCTGCCGATGACGGCGGAGGCGATCGCAGAAACTCACCCCGAAACATTAGCTATCGTCACAATGTGATTCCCGTTGTTGAGATACTGCAAGGCAGCATTGCGGATGAAAATTTCGATGCGATCAATGTACCGAGCTATGAGCCGGAGGCAGCAGGCGCAACTGCAGCAATTGCCAAACCGGCACCGGCTCCATATGACGGCGACGAGTATCCATTTGACGGCATTGTATCTGATGATGAGCTGGCCCTGCTGGAGCGACAGGCTAGTCGAGGCCTGAGCACCAAAAATTTGCTGTCATATTTGATACAGGACAAGCGACGAAGGCGCTTCCAGGAGGCAATTGCCGGTATCTACTTGAAGAACTAAAATCAGAATCGAAAGTGAACATGAATGTACAAGTTGACCACAGTTGAGAATCGAAGGCAAATAAATTGAAATTATATAAGGCAAAAGCCAAGTAAAGCCACGGCCAGCAAACAAACCCAGAAACTCGCCTTTCTATTTGTCTTCATTATGCCATTTGCCATGGTGCGCACTTTATCATAGTTCCCCGGAGAAATCTAAGCTAAGTTGTTTCTCTATTTCTGTGCTTCACTGTTCCTCCTCGTCTCAGCAGTTTTGGCATTGTTTGGTCCGCTCCTCGCGTTCTATTTTATATGCATATATATATATATATAAATTTTTATTTTTTTTTTGGCTGGAGTTTTACTATTTTTGTCGGTTCAACATTTGGTGAATTCGCATTCGCAGTTGCAGAGCAGTCGCAACAGTAAAATAATCTGCAACTGCAGTTGAAATATTTATTTGCAATTCCCCAAACTAACGTGTGCTCCTCGTGCTTCTTCACGCTCTCTCCCTCTCCCTCTCTCTCCATCTCTTTCTCATTGCCTTTCTCTTCTCTCTCACTCTTTCTGTAATGCCTCTTTCTCATGTTGCCAACAACACGGCAGCAGGTAGCCAACGAATGGCCGAATACTCCTTTGAGGTCTGGAGAGACCCAAAGTTTTTCTTTTCGAGCTGCAGCTGCATTTATTGTTTCAGGCTCAAAACTTGCAGAGTCCAAAACGATGTAAGCTTTATAAATTGTTGCGCATAGTTTGTACAAAATACATTTCTTTTCCACACGTTTCCATCAAAAATTCTTTGTATTTAAATTCAGTAAAAAGCCAATTTAGTTGCTTACCCCAAATTTAACAACAATTTTTTTTTACATTTTTGCAAACGATTCGCAGAAATGAAGAAAATTCATTCTTGTGAGAAGCTTTAGCAATATTTGAATTAATATGATGGTTTGTCAGTTTTAATGGTTACTTTAATTATTAATAGGTTATCAAATACAACGAAAAGTCTATTCCAGAAACTGGCATAGACTTCAAATGTTTTCGTTGCGAAAGTTTGCTAATATTTTATTCAGTTTTCTCTATTTTTCGACATAATATTAAACACATATATTTGCTCGGCCGTTTTTCACAAACTTTGCAGACTTTGGAGAGTAGCGTTTAAGCTGAGGCATATTTTAGCCAGACCATCCCGATTTGTGATAGCAGATAGTAGAGGTAAGTAATAGTAAGAAATAGTGGATGCATTCCCTTATTTCAGACGTTGCCTATTTCATTGTTGCTCTGCTTCGCTCTGCAAGTCTCTTCACTCCCTCAAATTAAGAGGGGAGCAGAAAGCGCTTACAATAACAAAGAGGAGAAAAAATGCTGACCGCCCTTCTGCTGCCCTCTGGCCCAAAACCAACTGTCAGCGTGCTTAGAACAGTGTTGCCCACTTTTGAGAATCACAAATAGCCAGTTTTAGAAGGAAGTAACAGAAAAGAATCTCCGAAGAATTCACTAAAGGAAATGATCAGCGACTGCAAAACCCTCTATTCCCAGCAATATAACCAGTTTGATTATTGAGATAATGCATTTTAATTTTCATAAAAAGTAACCTTAAATATTTCGTAGTGAGAATATTTTTGAAACTGAAAACCAAAAGCGAAAACTGCCACAATTTGAATTGTACTTCGCTTCCTATGTGGCTCTTAAGGAAGCCAGCGTCAAGGTGAAAAATGCGAAATTGGCATCACTGGCGTAGAAACTCCGGTGGCAGAGTTTTTATGCAGACCGAGCACCGGGATACGGACACGGTCGTTTGGTGCTGACTGCTACCGTTTGTTGCATGTCCTGCGGCGGCCGAACTTGTTTGAAATTTGACGTGTGTAGTTTGCTGTCCTGGTGCTAGGAGCTGATATCTAAGTGCTGGTAGTAGCTGCCAGCCTGGAGCTGTAGCACCGGAGCTGCACTTATTTTTGCAAATTTATATGCAAGCTGCAGCGGCAGCTTGAAAAATGTTCGTTTCAATTTCGCTTTTTTGCTCGGCTTCGCTTAACAAATTGATGAATGTCTCGACGCTGGCAAGGAGCTCTTCGAGCTACAGCAGCTAGAATGGGTGGAATGGGGTGGGTATTTTTGGGAGGCAATGTCGTTGCCCTGCTGACTGGCCAACTTTAGTGAGATGAATGTTTGCCCAGGCAAATGACAGGCAGCGAGTGCCGCCTTCCATCTTGATTTTGAGTGCATAATGACAGGAGGAGCCCCTAGACTGGGGCACTGGCCAGCCATGTAATTGGTTAGCACCGACGGGACACATCGACGACCGCTCTTAAAGTGCTCCTCCAAGTGCTGTCAGTGCCAGTGCAAAAGAGCAGTCTGCTCGAGTATGCGAGTAAAAGAAATGAAAAAGAGGAGCAGAGAGGAACAGAGAGGAGCATCAAAGGCAACCGGATAAGCGCTACTGTTGGAGGCGTCATCATCAACCGAGATGGTCGTCGTGGTCGTGGTCGTGGTTTGTCTCGGTTTGCAATTTCACAAATGGATTTGTTGTAATTTCTTTTGCCACAGCACCTGATGCTTACACAGCGACAGACAGATGGACAGACAGACAGACAGATAGACAAACAAACGAATGCACAGACAGTCAGACAGTCAGACAGTCCAAAC
Organism: Drosophila macrothrix; assembly: GCA_035042055.1. Lineage (NCBI taxonomy): Eukaryota > Metazoa > Arthropoda > Insecta > Diptera > Drosophilidae > Drosophila > Drosophila macrothrix. The sequence goes on from JAWNLX010000604.1 coordinate 11,404,925, forward strand.
AGAAATACACAAAACCCAAACACAATGTGGAAATAGGAAATAACAAAAAGGCGAACAGCGCGCTGCAAACGGTAGAAACTTTTACACTTTACACATTTTCACATATGAAAATATTTTTTGCAAGTTTTTATCACTACTCCAAGCATCCCACGGCTCAGAGGGAGGCAGGTTGGGGGACTCAAAACATTTATGGGATTTGTGTTTGCCAGACATGTTTGCATTTTGTATATGCGATATGTTTGAAAATCCCATTTCTGCCACTGGCGGTGGTGCGGGATGGCAATGGGTTCGGATTTTGTTTCGAGTTGGAGTTGAAGTTCGCGCTGGGGTTGGGGCACAGATTCTCGTTCAGGATATGCATAAAAAACAGACTCATTTTTTCTGGTTTTTGTCACTCGCTGAGATCAGTAGAAGTTTAAAGTTAACAGCAAGTTTGGAGAATGGGATTTAACTGCTGGAAATTATTCAAATTAATCGCTTTGAGAGTGCTTGACTTTGTTTTATGGCGAGATTAGAGAGTTTTGCTGTTAACTTTAACCTCAATTTCCTGTTTGATTTTCAATATTGATTCTGCTGTGCGGTTTACCGAAATTTATGAAATAGTTTAGTTATAAAAGTAATTTATACAATAGTATTTGAAAAATTTATTAACATGAAACCATGTGAATGCAAATAGCAAACAAAATAAATCTTTACCTAATAGAGAAATTTGTAAATTTTAAATTCACCAGACTTTTTTAATTTAATATCACAAAAGTAAATATTTATTTATTTTTCCTATTGTAAATATGGTCACAAAGCTCTCCAAAACGACAGCAATAAATAGAAAGTAAGTGAAAGCAAACAATATCAAATATTATTAAATAAATTTAAATAAATAAATAAATTCACATTTCAGATGATTTTCTCAGTTTCAAATATTTTGTGATAAAAAAAACCATAGTAAATATGACATTTTTTTTGTAACTTTCAAAATATCATTCTTCTATATCAAAAGCTTATTGGGTATGACTATATATGATCAACATTAAAATCTATTTTATTAAATATTCAGTTTTTCTCTGCAGAAATGTTGGAAAAATCGAAAATTCAAACGGCTGTTGCGCTATTATCTTACTAATAGTGAACACAATCTTGATGATGAACCACTGTCTGCCCGATGAAAAATGAACAATTTGCGTGTCCGTTTAATTTCGCCCATTTTCAATGACTTCGTGTTTGTCACAGGCACACAAAGAATGTTGAATATATATGTAAATGTATTTATTATTAATATGGGAGTACAAATTTTCCAGCAATAATGACCGCGACTGACCAAAGCAAACGCTTGGCCCCGTTGCCTGCTTGCCTGGTGTTGTTGTTGTTGTCTCTTTCGTTTTACAAATGACTTTCGTTCACGTTAACGTCGACAACGTCGCTATCTTAACTCATAATTTTCCATCATAATTTTCTATTTTTCTATTTGTTATGTCCATGCTTTTGTTGTTTTACGTCCTTATTGTAGTTCAGCTTGATTAGTTTCTTTCTGTTTCTGCCCATTTTGTGTCTATCCCACTGTCTCTCTCCCTCTCTCTCTCTCACACTGTCTCTCTCTCTCTCTCTCTTTGTCTGGCTAAGTTTGCACGTCGCCATATTATATTGTATTTAGCCTGCCAAGTTTATGCCATTAAAGGCGAATTGAGGTTATGTTGACTTTGTTTAGTGCTTTCGTTTTTTTGTTGTCCCAGCGCTTTGGCCGTGATTTCGCTTCGTTCCACTGTTTGCTTGACTGATGCGCTAGATAGATTGTTGATTGAGTGCTGAATGTTACAGTTTGAGATATGAAAAGTATTTCGCCAACTTTATAGAGTTTGCTCTGCCATTTATGATAGCTGAGCTCATAAAAAACTAAAAGCAACCAATCAAAAAGGCCAATAAAAATGAGCATTATATCCAAAGATCCCAAACCAAATCGAATTCAATCAAAATGTTCTCCTTTAAATTCAAAAAAAGGAGAGGAAATCCCGTTATGGCCTATCCGGTTTTCACAAACTTTAACACTCATTATGGAGATAAGTATTGCTGGTCATAATAATAATAAGTCAATAAATATAATTAAGTAAACGTACAAGTTTATTTCTATTTGTATAATATTCTAAATGCCTTAGGCTAGTAATTACCTCCCACTATTTTCTACATTATTCGATTTTTAGGAAGCATTAATCTTACATGCATGGTTCAACTCCTTCATTTCGCAATGCCATTACCATAAATTAGAAAAAAAATAGCCCAGTTCGAATGCGAGCATAAAGAAACCATAAACGAATGCCCGCCCACACAAACGGCAATTAAATTATATAGAAATCACCGAGGGCGCACAATAAATTCCAAACTGAAATGAAATGTGCCGCCAACTGGCAACAATATTATGTCAAGTGTGCATGCAGGCGACACCTGCAACAAAAACTGGGAGGGAAATCAAAAAAAATCTCAACCAAAAAAAAAAAAACAAAATCAAGAGACAACACAGCACAGCTATTTTTGGCAAGCCGAATATTAGATGCCCTGAAACTGCATAAATAAATAAACTTAAAGCCAAAAGAAGGCAATATTTCCTATATTTCATATATGATGAATAAAAACGAAAAAAATATCTATAAAATTGTGAGACTTAGAGACAGACTCGCAAATCTATTGAAGTGATAAATTTATGGACTTTATGCATTCTCGGATCGACAGGTCGTTATGCAAGGCATCAGGACAATACCCAATGCTAGGGCAAAATAAATACATGGAATCGGCACTCAACTGCGGAAGCAATGTATTTTGGGTTGACGTATGTTGGGTGGTTTCCGCGCTTTGTAGGCTACTCCGGTTACAGGCGAAAAGCACAAATAAAAGAAGAAGAAAAAATAAAAAATAAATAACTGTAAATATCGAACAATGTTTGGCGCATTTTATACTTTGATGTGCCCTAGCACATTTTGTGTGCTATTTTTAAATGTTTGCAGCGTTCGCACAGCAGGTGGCGTGACTGTGCCAGTGCTTGTGCCTGTGCCTGTGCCCGGGTCCTCAGGCCTATGAAGTGCCGACCCAGGAACGTGACCAACTAGCCATGTTGACAAACGTTGAGGCGAACGCCGACTGCGTCCACTTGAAACTGTCAATAAATCAAAGAACATTTGTCATACACACGCCCTGAACGTTGCCTCAAGATTTGCCAATCCACAGACCCAGATCCAGATCCATGTCCATACAGACAAGTGCGGTAAAAGACCTTCAGGTCTCTATCCATCTCTGTCTCTATCTCTCTCTCTCTCTCCCTCTCTCTCTCTCTATTGTCTTATACCTGTTGCGCAGGCGCCGCTGAGCACTGTTTATGAGGGTGCTGTTCGGTTCTACCTTGCTCTGCTGTTTGACTTGAAGTCAGCTCAATTGATTAGATTAACGGCCCGAGATAACAACGGGCCAACTGGCGGATGGTGGCTGGGGCAGTAACTGCTACAGTTTTGTTGCTGACCACAGAGCATAGCAGACGCTGTTCGCAGCCCGGCTTGCTGCCAGAGTTCCCAGAGTTTGGCGAGTTCTCAGCCTCCATTGTCGACCACTGCAGACACATAAATCATTTTTGTTTATTAATAACGTTTTGGTTTTGCCTTTCGTTTGTTTCCTTTTAATTTTTTTTTCATTTCGGCAAGTTGTTTTGTTAGTTTTCAAAATCGATTTACAAATTTATATGCAAGTTGAGTTGGGGCCCTGCAGCTCTTTCTATAGTCTCTGCGTAGTCTGATAATGTTGCTCGTTGCTGCTCTTGTCGTTCTCTTGTCGCACATAAAAATGTTTGAAACAAAAAGAACAACATGCAGATAAAAATTTTTATGTGCATTGCGTAAGATGACTAAAGTTTGTGCACATCTAAAACTACATCTTCTATTTTAAATAAACAACTTAAATTTACTTCATCTGCCAAAAATTAAATTTATCGTTCAATTTATGTATTAATGTTGCAGTAAACATTATGTCCTCAACTAATTAACTACATACATATATGTCAAATGCATATATAAAATGTAAGTGGAAAAAATTGGAAATTCCTTTAGAGGAATTCAATGTAATTAAGATAGTGAATTAATTTTCTAATTGGATTCATTTTAAAATAATCTCAAAAAATATGTAAATTAAAGAAACAAACAGATACAAACAGCCAGGTGGAAGAAATATTGAATGTAAAAAAGAAAATAACAAACTCAAGAAAAATAAACAAAAAATGCCACACACAGCCTCACAAGCATTTTTGTTTACACACCGCCCCAGGCTCAAAATTTGATGGTGATCAGTTGTCGATTAACTATTTCGCTGTTTCCCTGCTTCAGACGATTTAGATTTGTACTGTTTATCTGCATAAATGCGGAACGGTCCGACCACTTGAGAAAAAATCAGATCAACGAATTGAATTGGATATAGTTAGTCAGTAGGCAGCTGAAATTATAATAATGCGCTACACATTGTGTAGGCAGAATAATAACCCCTCCACCTAGTATTTCTAAAGGTTTCTTCGGGTTTTCTTTACTAATTAATGAAGCTGAATTGAGCGGGACCCCCCACCTATGTATACATATGATCTGGGAGGCAAAGGGACCAGTAAAAGATTTCGAAACTCGCTTCATATGGACGCGTGCACCCCCCGAGGTGTTCCCGGCCTGCGTCGCATAGGGAAAATGGTTTAATAAATTAATTACCCACGATATCATCGAAATCAAGTGGCACAAGTAGCAGTTGTTCGATGATTTCGTTAAATTATTCAAATTTTATGTTTAGTTTCACTGAGCAAAGTTCATTAGCTGGAACTGTGCTTTTGTGTTTCTCTTCTAGCATTTTGTAGCTCTGAATCACAATTTAATTAACTTATTTTTTTATAGATGTAAGAAAGTTAATTCACATATTTCATATTTCTCTTAAGTCTTCTTCTATTTTTGATTATTTCTTAAGATCATTCCCTAAAACTGTATCAATTTGCTTCTTTTTTTTCTTTTACCCTCATAAGTATCTTTTGACTTATTTTAAATGGGGCATTCAGTGCTCATCATTGCTTAGGCTCCATATATATATATATATCTCACATTGTACGGAGTCTATTGTCATTTATATGTCGCACCAGAAATCTAAGTTTTATTAAATTGTTTCTTTGATGCTTTACGCCCAGCACACAAAGCATTGATGTCATCTCCATCACAGACATTCTGGGCTCGGTTCGTATCGTATGTTGCCCTTGTCTTTGTTTGTTTGTTATCAAGAGCAGAGTTTTATTTTCTTTATTTTTTAAAAGAGAACAAGATGAAGCAGCTGAAGGCAGAGCATAGCACCGGGCAGCTCTTGTTTTAAATTAATCTTCATTAAGGTCAGCAAGACAATCACGCAAGTGGAGGGCTTTCGAGACCGCTGTGCCACAGCTGGGCATATGTTGCAAGTGTTAGTTTTGCCTGCCCCCGCCTCTGACCCGCTCATTACACAAACGCCCGTGTTGAGTGGCGCGAACTTTGATTGAATTTTCATTAATTTCTGCTGCGGTCATAACTTTTACGGCAAACATGCGCTATAAATCATAGGACTATGAAAGCATCGAGCGAAAAATAATAAAAAAATTTAATTTGCCCGTTTGTAGAAATTTTAACTGGAGAATGTTGTCAACTTTTCGCTTTTAATTAGTTAGTAACCAGAAAAATTTGGGTCATGTTGCGCGGGGCATAAATCAAAAATTCAGTTGTGCAAATATTTGTGCAAAAATGTAGCCTTGTGTATGCCACCTAAAAGTATGCAACAGTGCTCCACAATTGGGCGTGGCCGGAGTGGGTAACAGCACCTGGTCATGAATGCGGCTTTGTCGGATGCCAAACACTGTGTGGCACAGCGACAGCAGCTAATAAAAATTAATTTAAAACCCGCACACTTAATTTATTTCAATCAGCGGATTGCGAATCTCTAAGCGAATGGACTATTTTTGATGAACTTTGATTAACTTGCGACCAGTACATTAAAGAGACTCGAATTTAAGGCACCTGACTTCGATGCTGTGCGTTACTGCAACACCAGCAAACAACTACGACAAACAGCAACAACAACAGCAGCAAATGTAACTAGTCTGGCATAACATGGCCAACAGACTGTTCAAGCTGTCCAGATTGTCCAGACTGTCCAGACTGGTCCAGCCTCAGTCTACCTCTCTGGCTAACCAACCATCTTCTGCTTCGAACTTATCCAGCAGACATGTAAATTATGTTGGTTTTTGACCAGTTGGGGAATTTGCTAGCATTCCGGACTACAGACAACCCCCACATTCAACACTTAACCGTGCTCAATTTTTGGCGAACTTGAAGCCCTTTTCATTTTTACTTATTGTCTGCAGATATAGGTGGAAAGAGATAGCCCTCTAGATACATACAACTATTGTACAATACTTTTTTATGTGTTTATGGGAGGTTTGTGATGTAAAAATCTTAGTCAAATCTTAGATATGCTTGTGTCTTATGATTTGCTCTCCATTGATAAGCATCTGATACAAAAAAATAAGAATGCTATACTCGAGAGAGAGCTACCCTAGAGAGAAATACCCTGAACACAACTGTTATATTCATTAAATCGAAGAAGGCTTTGGCATGGAGTGCATCTATGAGCAGCCATATGCGGACTATAAGGATGACAGTGGCAAAGTAGTGTTCAAACCACCTGCACCACATACCCACTTGCGCGTTATGGTCATCAAGCTGTAAGCTTCTGATTATATGTTGTGTTATCTAGCTTATAAGTGATAATGATATACGTGTTCAAAATGTGTCTGGATTGTTGGTCTACCAGGAAATAGAACCAGTTATTATGTCAGCTACATCTTTGAAAGATTGGCCAATTTGAAGTTTTAAAAAAGCCTATGAAGGCTCGACTGTTGGTCTTCATCAAAAATGTAATACAATGTAGATATCAAAATTTATTAATATATACATAAATTAATAATGAACGCTAATCATCTAATGCATTATTCAAAGCTATCAAAAAATTCAATAATTAATGAATGAGCTTTTTAATAATATAATTACATATATAATACGTAATCAAAGTGCACATCAAAGTGTAAGAGCAATTGAAATCAATTTGTTCCATTATTACGTATTGTTAATGTTAATAACTTGTTGGATTATTGATGACGTAAACTAAATATTAATCATCTATTATAGGTTTTTACGTTGAAGCTTAACTTGAAAGTATTGTAATTTGCCTGCATTCACAAATACTGTGCTTTAGCGTACTGAATGAAATAGTTTTAACTAAATATATGAAGAAAAAATAGTTTTTTTTCTTCAGACAATTTTACACTCACTACACAAATTCACCAACTCAAGCAGTTTTTTTTACGATAATAATAATAATGTAATAATGAAATGGGCTGTAATCCTCAGATATAAAAACATGACTGGTAAATAAATTCATTTGATTATTCCAGTGTATTATCTGTGGGCAGCAGCGGAGGCGATTAAGTGCGTAAACCACACACTAACGACTATATCAAAACATTTTGTGTTTACGTCTGGAAAAAACCGGTTTGTGTTTTTCGCTATTCCATTGTTTTGCGATAAGATTATTCGTGGAATTCTCTCCAACTGCACTCAGTCAACCGGCGGAGCTCGCAACATGACGACGATCGTGTGTGAAATGAAATCAAGTCACATCGATGAGGCAAGACTCTTTCTAGCCGAGCATTTCAGCAAGCATGAACCCCTACTGCAGACTCCCGGCATTCAGCTACCGAAAGCGTCACCCGATCCGAAGAGGAGAGAGTATCACGAATCGGTTATTCGGCAGGGTTGTTCGCTGATTGTCGTCGATCAGAGCAACTGTGATCGCATTGTGGGCGTGGCCTATGCTGGAGTGCTCAATGCCAGCGAACTAGAGCAGAATTGGCTTGAATTGAGCGAGAAGCGGCGCACGCAGCCAATGGAGCATATCGACTACTTTCTGTGCAACATCAAGAGGAACGCCCGATTGTTTCAGCAATATGGTGTAACTGATGTCCTTTATCTAAAAATCATAGCAGTGGATTCCTCAATGCGTCGTCAAGGTCTTGGTCGCCGTTTGGTAACTGCTCTGATCGATTTAGGTCGGGCCAAGGGATTCCCTTTGCTGGTGGCCACCTGCACTGGCCTCTACTCGACCCGACTGATGGCATCTCTGGGCATGGAGTGCGTGCACTCAGAGGACTATGTTGCCTTCAAGGACAAGGATGGTAATGTGGTGTTCAAGCCACTGGCACCTCACACAAAGGCTAGTGTTATGGCGTTGAAATTGTAGACAATTTAAATGGAAATTCAATCAAATTGGATCAAATAATGCACAAAATTTCTTCAAATTGTCATGTAATAAAACCAGGGTCTTATTAATTATATAAATAAATTTCAAATATATTTTTCCTGATTTTTCATACATTTTTCTGCAATCTCTAGTACCAGGCCGTAACACGCTTTTCATAATCAATTCTAACCGATATCAGTTTTTTACAACTATCAGCTGAGTATTTGTAAGACCAAGCTCAAGTTGATATTTTGTAGTCATTATTTCTATTATAGCGAAATATATGTTTGTGGCGTGGGAGCTGTAACCGTTTGTAGTCTTATCAGTTAAGTGGCTTTATCGTTTACATTTTGCGATTCGTACACAGAAAAACATTTTCTTTTTTAATCAATTTAATAAGAACAAAAAATATATTTTTATAATAATTTATTGCATTAGGAAAGATAATCGACATTTATGATTTATTATTTAAAAAATAAATATTAATTTAAAACGGTTGTTAATAGAGATATTTAGCAATGTTTTTATGATCAACTGATCCTTTCTTCGCTAAGAGTGTCTAAATTAATGCAGACTAATTTTTTCTATACAATTAATAATTATAATTAATTATAATAATAATACAAAGTGTTTACAGTGTATAAATGACATTGCAACAAAACTGATTTTAAATTAAAAATGTTGTTATTAAATATACATATATATGGAGGTCAACAGTTCAAAATCAATTGCCACGGAAATTGAATTAAATTAAATTAATTTGTTGAGTGGGGCGCACAACAAAGTGGCAGTATGTAAACAATCAAATTATCAACATAAGTTTGAAAAATAAACGGACAATAAGTATAATGATAAGAAGAACTATAAGATAATACCCCATATAAATAGTCGTGTTTGGTTGAATACAAACTATATTTCAGCATTGAATACCGTATTCTCAACATGGCAACGGAACTGTGCTCAAAAGATGGCATACTTATTCGCGTTATGACAGTGTCGGACTACAAGCAAGTGAAGATCTTCATGGGCGGAAATTTCTATAACGGAGAGCCACTCTGTGCCTCTTCTGGAGAGGATGTGCAAAAATGCTATGAGAAGGAGAACGATGAGTACCACATCTCTATGATTGAGCAGGACACCTGCTTATTGGCCACTGAGGAGAAGACTGGACGCATTGTCGGCTTGGTTCTTGCGGGAGCACAATTCCCCAGTTGCTTGGAGAAGCATCGCAAGGAGGCCGCAGAAATGGAGCCGAACACCTGGGGACTCATTGCGGTGTTCCTATCCAAAGTCGAAATCAAAGTGAATCTCTTTGAGCGTTACGGCATCTCAAAACTTCTCTACTCACATATAACCAATGTGGATGCCTCGATGCGTGGCAAGGGGTTGGGCTCACGTCTAGTTGCCGCCCTTATGGAAGTGGGTCGCACCAAGGGATTTCCCCTGATGGTCGCCTACTGCTCCAGCTTCTATTCGGCCCGTCAGAAGGAGGCTTTGGGCATGGAGTGCATCTATGAGCAGCCATATGCGGACTATAAGGATGACAGTGGCAAAGTAGTGTTCAAACCACCTGCACCACATACCCACTTGCGCGTTATGGTCATCGAGCTGTAAGCTTTTGATTATATGTTGTGTTATCTAGCTTATAAGTGATAATGATATACGTGTTCAAAATGAGTCTGGATTGTTGGTCTACCAGGAAATAGAACCAGTTATTATGTCAGCTACGTCTTTGAAAGATTGGCCAATTTGAAGTTTTAAAAAAGCCTATGAAGGCTCGACTGTTGGTCTTCATCAAAAATGTAATACAATGTAGATATCAAAATTTATTAATATATACATAAATTAATAATGAACGCTAATCATCTAATGCATTATTCAAAGCTATCAAAAAATTAAATAATTAATGAATGAGCTTTTTAATAATATAATTACATATATAATACGTAATCAAAGTGCACATCAAAGTGTAAGAGCAATTGAAATCAATTTGTTCCATTATCTCGTATTGTTAATGTTAATAACTTGTTGGATTATTGATGACGTAAACTAAATATTAATCATCTATTATAGGTTTTTACGTTGAAGCTTAACTTGAAAGTATTGTAATTTGCCTGCATTCACAAATACTGTGCTTTAGCGTACTGAGTGAAATAGTTTTAACTAAATAGACGAAGAAAAAATAGTTTTTTTTCTTCAGACAATTTTACACTCACTTCACAAATTCACCTACTCAAGCACTTTTTTATAATAAAAAGTAATAATGAAATGGGGTATAATCCCCAGATATATAAATAAATTCATTTGATCATTCCAGTGTATTATTTGGGGGCAGCAGCGGAGATTAAGCGATTAAGATTAAAATATATATATGTTTTTATAATAATTTATTCCAGTAGGAAAGATTACGCCAGCGCCATCTTTATTTTGATTTATAATTTAAAAAATAAATATTTATTTAAAACGGTTGTTAATGTGTCTAAATTAAAATTTAAAAAAATTAAAGTAGACAATTTTATTTTACACAATTTGATTATAATAATAATGTAAATTTCTCAGCTATCCACTTTGTCATACAAAGTGTTTACAGTGTATAAATGATGCCACAATCTCAAATGCACATAAAAAAGTTTTTTGCGATAAGCCCACTCGCTGCTGGGCTCACTGGACGTTCAGCAAGTATATTTAGTTAGTCGCCGTCACTTGAAACATGATGACGATTGTACGTCAAATGAAACTGGATGATATCGATGAGGCCACTTTCTTTCTGCGAGATCATTTCTACGGACATGAGCCGCTAATGCAGACACCGGGCGATCATCAAATAGACTATGACGATGCCAAGAGGAGGAAGTACCGATTATCGCTCATTGCACAGGGCACTTCATTGGTTGCAATTGATGCCGGTGGCTTTGTGGGTGTGGCATTTGCTGGAGTAATACACCCAAGCGATCTGGAGGAGAGTTGGAGCGAGGCCAATGAGCATAAGCCGAAGCTTCTAATCGAACACATTCACTACTTTCTATCCGACCTTGAACGTAGTGCTCGATTCTTTGAACTTTACGGAGTAGTGGATGCTCTGTATTTGAGTGTTCTAGCAGTCGATGCCACTGTGCGTCGCCAAGGACTGGGACGGCGTCTGGTTACTGCCCTGTTGGACGTGGGTCGTGCCAAGGGACTTCCCCTGCTGGTAACCACCTGCACCAGCCTCTTCTCGAAGCTAGTGATGGATGCTCTTGGCATGGAGTGTGTGCGGTCTGAACGCTATGAAGACTACAAAGATGAGGATGGAAATATGGTGATTCAACCGCCTGCACCTCATACTGAATCCACTGTTATGGCTATTAAGTTGTAAGGCAAGACGAGCATAAACATATATATACATTTAAAATACATTTTAATAATAGGTCTGTTTTAAACAAAATTACTCGAAAGTTTATTTTTAGACCTTTGTCTATTTAAGACTGATGCAGATATATTTTCAGTGAATTAGTCTTGAAAAATTGAAGTAATCACTTAATATTTTAATAATAATTATAATTAATAATATTTGTTCCGATCCCATTGGAGAATTATATTTCTAGAATTGTAAATTAGAATTGTAAAATAATTACAGAAGTTTTTGAATTTTACAATTTACTCAAATAATGAAGCCACTTGAAAATAATTTCAACCTGTGACTATTATAAGAGGCTATACATTGTATTTGTGCAAGAGTCACTTAGAAACTAATAAGTTAGTAAACTTTCTTAACTGCATTATCGGAAAGATAGTGAGGCCTCAATCTTGATTATCACCGACATTTTTGTTACTATCGTTAACGTATCTGCTGTTATTCATTAACGAAAATCTTCAACTTGCTATCCCTGTAGTTTTAAATACCATAAGATTAGATAAAATAGGTAAAAGATAATAAAAACATTTGTAAAAGGATGTAAATAAATTATATACGTATATCAAAAGGTAATATAAATTCACATGTTTAAATTGAATGTAATTGAATTTCATATATTTATTGTTATATTACATCATTGTTTTGCTTTAGTAAATTGATTATAATTAATTATATATGTGCATGGTTATTGATCTGCGCTGAATGTTTAGTCAGCAGTGCTTGTACTCGTATCATATAAAAATAAATTAAATAAAAAATAAATTGTTTTATACATAAATGAATTGAAAGTTACTGCAAATAAATAAATAGATGATTACAATTTCTTTCATAGCTTGCCAGTAAATCAAATTAATGTATAACGTTGTTGTATGCATATTTTACTCTTTTTTCCACTACCCCCACCCATCTTAGCCCATCCCATTTTACCCCATCCCCTGTGACGCTCCCATTTAAGCAGCCCGCTGCTTGCATGCAAAATGCAGGTCATTATTGCAACGTTGTTCCCATGTTGCTGCACCCCCAGGGCTATGGCCACCCTTTCGTGTTCGATGCACGCACTCATTAACCAGTTGACAACAACAAAGTCACAGCCCTTCCCCTCCCCCTACCCCTAATGCTTCGCTCTTTATCGCCTTGACCGTAGACAACTTTGTAGTCAATTTGTTTGTGTTTCTCTTATCGAATGGTTTACGGCTGACTTTAAAGTGCATAAATGACTTTTTATTGATTTAGTTTTATATATTTAGTTCTCGTAACAGTTTTTCGACGTATTCTGTGTTTTTATGGCAATTTAATTAGATTAAAAAGCAATAAAATTTCTTTCAAATTGATTTAACCTTGGGATTTGTTGCTAAGCGTTCCTTTATTTTTTATATTTCTTTCGGTAATTATTTGAAATTATTGACATTTAATTTGTTGCGTCATTTGGTAAGATTTTAAAGTCGTCATCAAAGTCGAACTTTATTGAAATCGATTTGCGGGCCGAAGGGAGGAGCAGCAACAAAAAGTTGTTGCCATTTTCAGTGAGTTTAATTTTCGATTTTTATTTTCGTGTTGATGACACACACACACACACAGACGTACACCCATACACACAGGCGAACGAAAGAGGCTCGTGCGGCACTTGGGCTGGCTAATGGGGTGGTGGTTTCTGGGGTGGGAGGGTTGGTTGGTCTGTGTTGGTACGTGACCCGCTTAACAAATTGGCGCGTGTGCGTCCCCAACTTGAGTACAAGTCCAATGTGAAAACAACCCCCATCCACAATGTGCAACCCCACCCCTTGTCGAACGTCAATTCCGTTTTAAACTGCTCTTTATAGTTATTGCAGTTTTATCTCTTGACCATTTGGAAAGTCACTTTTGCTCATTTTAATTAAAACCAAATGCATTTGCACTTCACGTGAGTTTCGGGCGTGTCGCATACCACAAGTCGCCTATCACTTGCCCCTTGGCTGACCTTGCCATTAGTTGTTTCTATCCCGTGCTTTCCCACGCAACTCGCTTAGTTGTTAACTGGTATTTTCCGCCAACTTGTCTGTTTAATATTCATAAGCAGCTTTTTTTTCTTTTTTATTTTTTTCTTAGAAATTTTCACGCTCATTTGCTTGGGTCAACAGTTGTGTATTGCGTACTGTGTATTTAATAGTCAACTCGATTTCGACGACTCAAATTTGTCAATGCTTTTAGGCTGCCAATTAGCATGATCCGAAGGTTGAAAACTGAGGAAACAATCAACAGATGAAGTAACTGTTGAATGGAGCTCATTTAAATCGAGTTACAAAAATGCAGTCGAGAGCTGTTCCGATTAGCCACAGTCAATAATTAATAACAAATAATCTTGAATAGCTTTCTCATCGACTGTCATCGAGCGAAACAATACTAATTTATTGACCATACTGATCATCAATAGGTAAGTTTTATTATTTAAATTATATTGATTTTCGTATATTTTTGAATTCATTTTTAATAATAATAGAATGGATAGGTATATTTTAATAATAAAATAATATTGGTATTATTATTTTTTTTTATTATTATATTTTGTAATAATTTGTACGATGGACGTTTACAAATGCAATAATTTAATTCTAATACTATGAAGCCTTAATATTTCAGATTTGCTTATGGTATATTTAAGATGTTTCCAATTCAGTTCTTATTAATATATGTTATTCCCTAAGCAGGACTCTGAGAACCTGATTAGGATAATGTAGAGATATACATATAGTTCAAACAATTATACCAAGTATTGCCATTATCATAAGCTTTGATTCATGGGCTTCAAGTATCATGTTACCGTTGATATGATATATGATGATTACAACATGGTTACAACATGGTATAGTAATATATTGTAATTGTACTTGTTTTATATGCAATTTGTCTGTCAGGCCAATAGCCCCAATTAGCACCTAAGAATAACGGGAATATCCCCTATATCTATACGGAACTTAAGTCACTTCTTAATCCAGTCAAAGCGCTTCCCAGGGAGGGACTTTAAATTACAATCCACGCACAAAATATACACAAAATAAAATAAGAGCGGTTGCGAATGGTGGAAAGACGGTTTTATTTTCACATAATTAAATTGACATTAGACATCGTTTAACTTATCTAATTCAGTTTAATGACCATAAGCGTGCGTTGTGTGCGCTGCGAGTTTATTTCACTGGGTGGCGGCAAATTTTCAAGGGTCCAAGTCAAAATTGAATTTAGATAAAGTTTTTGCCAGCAAATAAGTAAACACCACAAAAAGGGAGAAGAAATAAAAAAAGATAAACCCAAAAGTAAGTAAACTGAATTAAAAGTTCGTTGCAACTTTTATTATATTTTATTGTGCGGGTTAAGCTTACCTAGCAAAAGGTTACTTCAATTAATTCAGCCGATTCTTATTGGGCCCACTCTCTCTCTCTCTCTCTATATATAGAGAGATATATGTATATATAGATGTATATTCACATGCTGTATATATGTATTTTTATGTGGCAGTATTTTTTTCTTTTTGTGAAATACATTTCTCATGAAATTTTAATAAATTTGTGTTGCTCTGTCGACGGCGGCTGCGGCGCCCCACGCACACATGTGCTGCATGGGGCACACACACAGAGGCAAACGCGCACACGCACACGAGTCGACTGTTGCACAAATGTAACACACACTAATTGGCAGTCCCACACACACACACCCACACAGGCACCCACACACCCACACCAACACACACACACACACACACAGATGGAAAAGTCGCGAGTACGTGAATTGAAGCCAGTAGAGGCGCAGCTGGACGATGAAAACGCCGCCAATTTCAATTGCGCGACACGTTACTCCAGCAAAAGTTTCGCAACGACTACCGTTAGCCGACAACTGGCGCTGCCCCAACGATTGCCGCAATGTCATCCACAGGCACACACATACACACACGCACACACTCATTCAGCATACAGTTACAGCTGCTCGCACACATGCGAAACGAATGGACGTAGAACATTTTGCCATTTCCTTGCGACGTTTCCTGCTCAACGCGAGAGTGAGTGAGAGAGAGAGAGAGAGAGAGAGAGAGAGAGAGAGAGTAGCAAAGAGCGAAAGAGGAGCTACTGAAGAGCGGTTTCAAGTATTGTCATATAACTGTGTGTGTGTGTGTGTGTGGAACCAAGGCGAGTGGGGGAGTCGTTGGCTTGCACCTGTATGCGACTCTTTTACCGTTCGGCTCGTTAAACAGCAGCGCGCAACTCAACGAAGCCCACCACAGAGAGAGAGCGAGAGAGAGAGAGGGAATAAAATCAAGAGAGTGCGAGAGAGCGGGGGCGAGAGAGCTTAGCCAAAGAGCGACAAAGTTGTTGCATGTGGAACGCATTCGCAAGTGTTTGTGGTGGCATTGAATAGTGCAGGTGCACAGGTAAATTTTCCTTCTTATTTATATTTTTTTAAAAATGAATACAAAATATGACAACAAATTGTTATGAATTTATTTTTAAATAAATGCGAAAAGTAAAAAAAAAAAATCGACACGTTTGCAGCAAAACTTATTGTTTAATTTTCACATGTTGTAAATTTTTCTACCTGCCACATTAAATATTTAATATTATTGATTAGATTTGGCGCCTACGTAGAAAAAACAAAAACAAAACTTAACGTTCCATTTGTATTTACTTTGAATTGAGTTAAAGAGCGGAATGTTTGTGCTCTTTACCGTGGTTTGTTGCTCTTCTCGCTCTTGCTGTGCTGTGCTGCTGTGTTTCATTGCCACAATGTTGCGTATAAGACGGACAATTGAGCTATGCGGAACGTGGCGTGTGAAACGCAAGAGAGCATTTGATAAAGATAAAGAGCGTGTGCTCAGAACAGCTGCCAGCAGCTGCCTGTTGATGAGCATTTAACGCGGCACGCAAATTTCTTATTCGTTATTTGATTCGGGGGAGATAGTTGCTTGAAGAAGTTTGCTCTGCAATAAATAATTGAAAAAAATAATGTTTTATTAATATTTGATTTTTGTTACCTTATGTTGCTCTGAAGTTTTCTTTCATTTCTTATTTAATTTTTACTTTGTATTCAAAATACGAATTCATATTATAATATATAATATGCCTAATATTTTTGTCTTTTTTATATTTAACATTATTTATTTTTAGTAACTTTATGTGTTATAAAGTTCTTTTAAAATTATTAATTTTCTTTCATATTTTCGAATTTATGTTTCTAAAACTATTCTTAATATTTATATATTTAAGTATTGATAAATTTTACTATTAATAAATATATTGCATAATTTATTATAAATAATATTATGCATTATTACATTTTATAATGAAGAACATATAACACATAAAAAAATAAGAATAAATAAGAAATATTTGATTTATAATGAATGATGAATACAAAAAATATCGAAATTATCATTCAAAAATTATAGTTTCTGTTTTCAATTAATAATAAAAAACTGATAATCATAAATAAATATCAATATATTGAATTTATTTATAAAATGAACAGTAGGATTATTTGTATTATATTTTTATGACATAAGGTATAATGTCATTTATTCATTAGTTAACAGTAGCATGAGTTTCTCTCCACGAAGCCGAGCTCGGCGCTTCTCCAAATTACTTGCGAATGTGCTCGTAAAAATTTCTGAAATATTACCAAACTTGAGTTCTACGCACTACTCGACTACTACTCGACAAATTCTAAGCATTAAGTAACTTTTTTTTCACCTGCTCCACTCTCGCGTATGTCGCAGCAATTAGGGCCAACTGAGGGGGTCTGCCTAAGTGCAACTCCCTGTCCGCTCCGCTCCCCCTCTTGGGGAGAGATAACACATTGTGGTAATCCCCTGCGACGTCGTCGTTGCCAAACATTCAATCAAATGCTGTCAAAAGTTGCAGCGCCAAAAGCTTAGCGACTCAAAATTCAAAGACACGCACACAAAATGTTTCCAATTGTTTTCACTGCAAACAGAAACACAAAATAACAAAAACAAAAAGTGCATATCAACGTGTTGACTCAATAATAACAACGAAATATTATCATTATTTTATATATTTTTTTTTTTTGGCATTCTGCTTGATTTCTGTTTGCTCAATTGCTCAATGGGGAAACTTTCGATGAGTTTTCTGCACGATCTCAGACTGATAAGGTATTATTATTATTATACGTAAAATGTCAGCGGATTAGTCTGTAAAGTTTTCGATGATGGCATCTGAAAAATTTCTTTCATTTCCATATTTTTGTAAGCCAAAGCAAATTGTTTGAGCTGCACTAAATAAACGATTAATAATTTCAGCTTGAGAAACCATATCAAAGTAAAAAAGTAAACACTAAAAGTTAAATATTTTTATTATTGGCGATAATTTACGTTAAGCCATAAATCATTTGAAATATTCATCCATACTTACTTTTAATGATTGCAAAGAGGTTCAGTTAATTTTAACATCTGCTTTTTGAGTTCAAAGAACGCTTGATATGAATTTTAAAACTCATTTTACATATTTTTGCATGCTTGCCTAAGAAACTTAATTTTGTTTGCGACAAGTGAACAATCAAAAAGAAATCAAATTTATTATTGAAAAACGTTGTACTCTTTGTATTTACTTTCAACAGTTTAATTATTCTGCACATTTTTATTGGTGCACTTTATTTTATGTATTTACACTTCACAGTTTAATTATTCCACCTATTTTTAATTGGCAGAAAAAAAGGACTGAAATTCGGAGTCTCGTCGCTTAAATGTTGAGTTGAGTGCAAAACGAGTTTTGAATTTGAAATTAGTTATTTGCGCAGTGATTTAGTCGATAAAGTAGATTAACTTTAAGTTTGTTTTATTTTATTTTATTTTTTTTTTTGGTTTGCCTGTCTACGGCACTGTCTGATGAATAACCAATGATTGGAACTAAGGTAAAAATAGAAAAGCAATCGAGGAAACAAATGACCTTGGCACAATCTGCGTTGGCTGACCCTCAGTTCAAGGATTTTCCAACGTCTGGTTTTCACCATTTTTTATTTTATTTTTTTTGCGTCCCAAAACAATTAGTCGAAATGATTTGTAAAACGCACCAAATCCAAACAAAAAAATTCTGGCAGCAACACCTACAACAAAACCTAAAGATCTAGGGCTTAACAGCCATGACTTGACAAAAATCTGCCGCAGACACAACCACATCAAAGTGCCACATGTGACCAATGGAAAAAGAAAAACGAAAAGGAAATATGGAAAAGAGGGAATCAAATTCTAAAGAGCTCATATCTGCCCATCTAACTGCATGTGTGTGTGTGTGTGTGTGTGTTTGTGTATTTGTGTGGGTTGGCAGCCTTAAAGTCATGACATCAAAGTGTTTTCTGACATTTATGAAGAAACGCGCCGAGCGAAAAGTGTTGGAAAATCAATAAGAGCCAAAACCGAACTGGCAAAAGAAAAGAAATAAGGGAAAACAAAATACACCGCTGCCAACTGACGTGGCAAACTATTTTACACCTGAGCTGTCGCCCTGTCAGAGGCCTGAAAAATACAAAGTAGAAAAAGAAATAACAAGAAGAAAAAACGTAACAAGAAACAACAAAAACAAAAAAAAAAAACAAAAAACAAAACAAATAGAAAAGCGCTTAAAGTCATGCACCAGAATAAAGGCGAATGTTGCACGGGTCTCGAGGCAGGCAGCCTAATGAAGATATTAGGTGCTCGCTCCTACGCCAGCCACACTCTCTATGAGTACAGTGAGAGAGGGAGGGATGGAGGGAGGGGAACGTGAAAGGTTTCTAATAACCTGACAACCCTGACAGTTATAATAAGGCAAGCTGTCATAAGCTGTTTTCAGGCTCGATTGAGTGGGCCCCTCGCCACAACTGTTCAAGTTTTCAAGTTTTCACCACATTGCACATGAGCCACATTCGGTTGCAGTTCAGTTTGTTTAGTCGGTGGTGCTGGTGGCGGAGGTGCCTGCTAAGCTTATCGCCAAACTATGCAAAAATTGCTGTCAATATTTCAATCAAAACTGACGCAGCGTGTGAAATTTCTGTTCCTATATGCCGGAGTGTGTGTGTCTTGAGTATGTGCGTTGTGTTTTGTGTGTGTGTGTGTGTGTGAAAGAGAGGTTTGTAGACGGAAATTAAACGGCAGCTGCCACACAGCTCAACGACAGTCAGCCACATGAATGTGTATCGAGGGCCAATCAAGAAGTAACTTCCAAGATCTGCACAGATGTGAAACTCTGACTCAATCCAATTCCTTGCTTATCAAGTTGCATTCTAATCGATTTTGTTATTTTAATCAGTTTATATTCTCAACTATTTGAAACGGGAAGCTTTATACAACAAGTTGGAGACAGCTTGACTAGCAGATACCCTTTAGCTATCATACTATGAACACATACCCGATTAGACAGATCTATACTTAAAATGTTGAATCTTATAGCTGGAAATCGATGGAAAAACTGAATCTGTGTATAATATACGATAACTTATATTCTAAAACTAAACTAAAAACTATTTTATATTATATATATATACGGTATTTCAACAATTCTATTATGCAATGTGCAGCACTTTATTCTATTGCCATAACTTTATATTCTTGTCTCGCGGAGTTGTTCGCCTTTAAATCCGAATAGCCGCAACATGCCAGTTGCGCTCCAAAAATACAACAAAAACAAAAAAGGTGAAGGAGTTGGAAAACCCAACAGCCAACAACAATAATAAAAACGCTTGCCAAGTTGTCAGCTGCCAGGTAGGCACCAGGCTTACGGCTGATGGCTGAGGTAACCACTTCAGTCCGCAGCCATACCCACTCGCCTGTGCCACATAACACACCCACTACACGCCCACCGCCATGTCAAGCGCCTGGCATGTCGAGCAAAAAGACGGAGAGGGGAAAAGGGGGGCACGGCAAACGAAATTCAAAGGCTGCCAATTGCCAATTGAAGCCGTAAAGTATGCTAAGCAATTTGCTGCACAACCTGGCTGTGTCTGTGTGATGTGGCACAACAGTGCCAGTGCTTGTGTGTGTGTGTGTGTGTGTGCCATATTTATTGTTGTTTTTTGCCAAATTATTGAAGCGGGTGGGGCAAAAGGGGCTGGCAAACTGTCTCGCCAGGAGTAGCTCCAGGCACCTGTCGCCCGTACGCAGATCAGAACTTGTGCCTGCCCCAACTGCATATCGAGTGCTTTTCATAAGTCGAACTGTGCGATTTATAATTCGGGTATCCTGGCACTGCATCAGTGCTCCTCTAAAATACCCTGCAATATTCAAGTACGTTTCACATATTTCAGATATGTGTGGATAGCTTAAACATCACTCTTAATTAAATCAATCAAAGTTTAGAAGTTTATTTAATCTGACTGCATAAATAATTATTGGAAACGACTGAATTTGGAGCTACTTTCAAGTTCCTTAAACAATATTCCAAACTTGTGCCTCTAAAAATTACTAAAATAATTATCAGAAAACTCTTTAAGTAATTTTAATAGATTTTTTTTTTAAATACAGCATTATTTTCTTTCCTTCTAATAGTTAGGGAAACTTTTTCATACTTTTTATATTAAACTCGATGTTAAATTTGATTACTTAAACTAAATTATATATTGTTTTCGTAGAACTACTCAACATTATTTATTTTTCTTAAGTTATGCAGAAAATAAAAAATATAATTTTAGAGAGCCAAGTTTCTTAAACGCGGCAAAACATCACCAATTTTCAATTTCCGCGCAAATCAAAAACAGTTTTTCCATACCTTTAATTATTAATACCAAACCAAATGCTACAGGATATTTGCAAGTCAAATAGACACAGTTTCTTTTTATTTTCTTTTCAGTTGCTGTACTGCCATTTCCGGTATGTGTCCAGGCATTAAGCTAATCAAAATGTCCGGCACACACACTTCACACACCACATACAGACTCAAGTTCAATGCGTTTCGAGTGCAAACTTTGCCTCCGAGTGGCGTCTGATGGCCGTGGACACGGAGCCTGGGGGGGAGGGATTGGCAAGGGGCAGGCGTCGCTGAGTTGACATTATTGTGTGTGTCTGTCAAAGGCACTTCATTTTGTGGGGCGACTTGCTGGACATTGGTTAATCGGAAGTCCTTTTTTTCGTCCCATTATTATTAATATTTGATGGTGCGTTATTAGCGCCATTAGTTGAACCTTCCAACCGGGGAGAGCTCCATTATGACACGCAGCTTTATGCAGCTTCCGGAAGCTTCCGTTTCCGCTAGCGAAAAATATTTGATAAATTGCAAAGCTTCTGGAATGGGTGGATTGCAAGGGGGAGGGGAAGGTTGCAGCTGCTGCTGCACATGCAGATAAAGGAAAATGTGTTTGGATTTTGGGTAAAGTAAACAATATGTTAATAGTATAAACATGCAGTAGACGAGGACAATTGGTGGTTTTTGGGGGTAACTGTTTTTTTTTTAAAGATTACAGCCAAGATTTATGATAGAGTTTTGGCTGTGTGTGTGTGGCTTAATGGCAGTTTTATGATTGCCTTTCCATCGCTTGATTGATAGATGAAGCGATGCATGGCTCTCGGAAAAGAATGTGTGTGGGTAGAGCTTTGAGCAATTGGTCTCAGCTGTTGTCAAATTTGTCACAAGACACTTGGAAAAACTTAAGCGCAACTTACACATGTAATAAAATACAATGACAAAGCCAACAAAGCCTCCACACCCACCCCCTCCCTTAGTTACGTGGCTGCAACTGTAAGCCAATCCATCAAGAGCTGCATGCATCATACAACTACTCGAATTACTGCAAAGATACACAAATCCACCCAAACAGATATACACAGACAAACACATGCGTCACGCACATCCCAGCTTCATTTCCAATAGCAATTTTCCAACCCCCACCAAAACGCGGCACATCCCTTTCGTTGGCTAGGAGTGTCTTCTATGATGTTTGCGTTTATTTTGTAATTACTGTCACGCAATGTGACCATCAAATCAAATCAAACAGTTTCCCGTTTGGTGAAAGTGAAGCGAAATCTAGCTATGAAAAGTTCTTTAAGCAGTCACCCCTTCACAATAATGAATTTTACTTGGCTCTCCTTAAGTATTCAATGATTCCAGTTTACGGAACATTTCAATTTGCCTTCGTAGTGAGTAAAAATTGAAGCGAATGCGTTGAGTAAACCGTTGGCCTAATTTTCCATATCAGAGTTTTGGAGCAACATATTTGGTTGCATGTTATCTTGCAGTAATTAGAAATATTTCAAAATGAATGGATATGGAAAATGTTGTTAAATAAAATATCTCATCACTCAAATTATATCTGTGATCTAATTTAATATTTAATTCTTCCGACTTGCTGTTATATATATTCATAAAATATAAATAAGAAAGCAATTTTCTTACATCAAAGCAATCATTAAGAAATTGGTCAAAACTTTATTCTTCTCTATTAAAATAAAAATCTCTGCAATATGCTGGAAACATTTGTACTGAAAATATTGTATAAATGATTTGCTTTACAATTAGCTTAAACTTGAGGACCAGTTTATTTATGAGTATATTTGCGAAAGAAAAACATTAAAAAAAATCATATGACTGTAAATATGTTGACAGTGTATTTGTGTACACACATAGAATAAATACTCATTATTAATGCAAATTCTTTGCCAAGCTGTGCAAACAGTTTGACACTTTCTCAGTGCTGAAGCAAATGGTTGTTTTTTTTTTTTTAATTTTAAGACTGTAAGTGCGTCAAATAAAAATATTACCATATCTACTCAATTTTATGGTGCTAAGTGACGCAATAAATTTTGAAATACGTTTACCTCTCTAATATCACTCTCGCATAAGCACTCTTCAAGAAATTACGAAAGGATTAAGTTTAAAACTACAATGCCTGCGAATATTAATACATTTTGTATATCCAGCAATGCTGCAGCAAAACTTCCATTAGCGTCAAATTGCGACAACTTAGATGGACAACCCACCACCAATTCAAACCCAACCAAGCTGGGCGCCTTCCAATTCTCAACTCAACCCGAAATGTAGGACGGCAGTTTTTTTTCTATCCTTTTTTTTTTGAAAACTTTGGCAATGCTTCTCTCTAGCCGGGTATAAGGTTCAATGCGTTCAATACTTTTTAGCGAGCAATTTGAAATGCAACACAACGTGGCAAGGATATTTTTCACTTTGCAGGCGACAGGAGGCCACGTCGAAAATTATATATAAAATTCACGGCCAGGGCCATTCGCCATTCACTAGTCGACGTCGCGACTTGTGTTATTTGTAGCTGTTGGTTGGAGATCCAACCATCCTCGCCCAGTCCACTCGCAAGCCCTGTCCCTACACAGGGTCTCCCGTTGAGTGCTGCCAATGTTAATCGAAGTTGTCTGCACAAAAAGAAGAACCAAAAAGAATATAAAAAAACTTACCTCGCCCCGTTATCACACGTATATGGGCAGACATAAAAACAAATTACATGTCGAGGGGGCGGTGTGCGGGAGGCACACAGAGTGCTGCTTAAGCGGCTTTATGTACAAAAATTGTAAATGGCATTTGTCTCTTGCTACATGTATATATAACTGTGTTTGTCTGCGCGCAGTTCTTTCCGGTGTTATGGCGGCCAGCGGAAGCGGCTGCCGTTTGATTTTCGACATATTTTTTGTTTTTATTTTTTTCTCTCTGATTCTGAAGGTATAATGAGGTATATTGGTTTTGTGAAATTTTCTTGAAATTTGCAACATTTACGATACGAAATTCTGAAGGTGGGTTGTAGGATAAAAGAAAAACGATCATTCAATCCATAATGCACATCTCTAAATACACAAAGTTAGAGAGATCAAATTTGAGAAGTAGACTGCTGGGAACACCATTCTAAGGTTGATCTATCAATTTCTCTAGCAATTATCGAGCTATAGTCGCAAAATCTTAAAGACACAATAATGCTTATTCAATGCTCACTCATTCATTACCTCACCAATTCCACAACAAGGTTCCCTGCAGCTTAAGATCAGGTGGTACTACATTGGTATCAGAGTATTCAGCAGTCGGTTTTCTATTTTATTTGCAATCTTCTATTTTTTATCGTTTGTAAAAGTGCAGAGCAAAGGTTACCGATTTTGAAAAGTTTAGCAAGTATTTATTGTTGAACAGTAAACACGGATCATAAATAAGTCAGAAGTCAACGTTGTTTGGATTTGTGTTGATGCTATGGATTTTATGGCGTTCCAATTGTAATTCCAATTCCAATTATATTTGTTGATGAGTTAATCAAAAAGGTCTTTGCGTAGTTATGTTATTGATAACTCCTAATGTTTAATTATACTGAAATTTAGAAAATTATCATAAATGAAAATCAGACTGAAACTGATATTAAAAAAATTTTGTAGTTTCCAGAAATGATTTCTTAATACTCAGAAACATTTTTCTAAAAATTAGAAATGATAACAGATATTATTTAAATGCAATCAAAGTTAAAAGTCTAAAAAAATTGACATAATTAGTGGAATATGGCGCCTCTGCATGCGATATAAATTTAAAAAACAAAAAAATGAAGTGAGGTGAAATTTTAATAAGCTAAATAAAGCGGCAAGAGAAAAGAAGCAGCCAAGTTAAAGCTGCAAAGAAAACAGTACGCAAAAAAAAAAAACAGCTACCGGAGGAAGACATCGCATCGCATAATGCAAAGCCCCAGACAAATATGTGTGCCACCTTCAGCTCCCGACCCCAATCCACGTGTTCTCTTCACTCCGCACCGCTCCGCACGTACGCCGCAATATGCGACTGCCAGGCGAGACAGAGCCGAGATGTGTGCTATGCTTTTCTTTATGCATATTTAAAAAGCCACCCACCCAATAAGTATTCTACAAATAATAAGCGTAGTGAAGCGGCGCACATTATAAACCAGACTGGGTGCCCCATCCACACCCCTATAGCCGCTTTCACCGGTATTCAAGCGTCATGCCTCAGACCATTTTAGCCCAAAGTCTACATGGAATTATGTGAAGCTTCTGCTGTCTGTTGTTGTTTTTGTTAATGGAACAAAGCTGGCAGCGTTTCTGTGTTGTAGTTATTGTTGCTGTTGTTGTTGTTATTGTTGTACTTGCTGTTGGTATTATCCTGCGACTGTGATTGTCTGTGCTGTTTGTAGTTAAAATGAGCACAACAGCAACAACAATAACAACCACCAAAAAGACAGGACGACAGGACACGGAGCGCCATTAAATGCGCAGCAGAAGCTAAAGCAAAATCAGAAGCTGTACAAAGAGAATATGCTAAACGTTTGACGAGACTCAAATATGCAAAAAATGATGAGCTAAAAAAAATTAAAATATGTATATACATATATATATATACATATATATGACAAAAAATAAGGAAAAATCACGACACGTTAAAAAGCATATCAAAAGTCATGCTGTTGCAAATTCTAATGAATTTTACGGAATGCTGATTGCGAAAGACGGAAATGTTTGCCAGGAAAGCAAAATGTCATGACTCTCCTTGAAAAGTCAATCGAATAGGTATTTAAAGAATAAGTGAAGCTGTCTTAAGGAAGCATTGCTCTGAAGTAAAACACAGTCTTGAGACGACATTTATTATGATTAATCATTAAAGATATCAACTTAAGATTACATAACAATTCATTCTATATGCTTACTTTCGATGCAATTAATTAATCCTTTAATTGTTTGTCATTCAGATAAATATTTCAATTATGGAACTCACTATTTTGTTGAAAATTCAAATATTTATTTAAAATTTGTTGCATAAGATTTAAGAAAAACATCACAGCTTTATTTTATGACGTCTTTCAAAATTACCAAAAATATCTATATTTGGCAAATAAACGCAGCTAACAGCTGTATAAATGTACCTAAAAATAAAATTGGTAATGTTGGCAAAACTTCAGACACAATAAAAGGCCTTTGCATGGGACAAGATATTCATTGTCGAGTTAGAAACACTTCAGCTAAGATGAAAACCCAAACCGTAATTCTGAGCTGTGCTCTTCTGGCACTTCTGGTTGCCTATCTTCCATCGGGAGAAGCAGTCACCTGCGCCGACGATCCAACCGACCTGGATTGCGTTGACTGTACTTTAGCTGCCAATGTAGATGATCCTGAATGCGTAGCTGAAGAGGAAGAGTCCACAGATGCCCCAGTGGATGCTTCGACAGAGGAAGCTACGACAGATGAAGATGACACAGAGGTTACCACCGAAGATGCTGTGGAAATGACCACACCGAGAGGCTGCGGTGGACAACGTCATGGAGGTCGCGGCGGACGTGGTGGACGTGGGGGACGTGGCGGACGTGGCGGACGTGGTGGACGTGGCGGACGTGGCGGACGTGGTGGACGTGGTGGACGTGGCGGACGTGGTGGACGTGGTGATCGTGGTGGAAATGGTGGTCGTGGTGGACGTGGTGGTCGTGGTGGACGTGGTGGACCCGGTGGACGCGGTGGACCTGGTGGACGTGGTGGTTCTGGTGGAAGGCGTGGCGGCAGAGGAGGTCGCTCTTAGAAAACTACTTCACCACATTTCCAAGAAATATATTGATTAAATAAATGGGAATATTAAAAGTTGTGCATTTATTCTTTTATAAGATATATTTGTATTTGTATTTGTATTTAAATCGGTTTTCGCTCTGAATATGTCTAAAGTGTCCTCAACTATAACTCTTAAGTACGAGTATGCCTATTATTTCATATTTCCAGCGTGGTTTTGTGAAATGTAGAACTACTTCCACTAACCTACTTGAATTCCTCAAGGTTATTAGTGATGCGCTCGACGGAATGTCACTTGATAGACTGAATGAAGTAAATAATATTAGTTTACTTCTTGATCATAGGTTTGTATTCGATAGTTACGATATATTAAAGCCTTTCAAGTCTTGGTTTTATTAAGTGTTGGAGAAAGGAGCTTGATGACCCTTATAAGACCAAGATCCTTTTCACTTTTCTTGTACGTTCAATTCTGGAATTCGTATCTTGTGTGTAGATTGGTATTTCTGCTGAAGAGATTCTTACTTTTTGCTCTTCGTCGTTATGATTGCTGTGATCTGCCTCGATACACCGATAGACTACTCCTTATTAACATTCCATCCATATTTCTTCTTTCTCTCAATCGCTTTACAGCTAATGATTCCTTGTTTCTTTACTTTAATTATTTTACAATTAATTCATCTATGTGTTATTTCCATTTTATAGAAATATTAACTTAATTTTGTATTTTGGTTCCAATTTGCATTCGCTGATTCAATAAAATAGTTTCAAACTGAATGTAATCATTAATAAATGCGTTCTTTACACACCTAATTTGTATCATGTTTAAAGCCAAAAATATAAATTATTATTTTTATGATAATCCCAATACAAGTATGTAATGTACTTTCTTAAAACATTCTGCTTTCGTTGATTGCATAAGATTAAATGGAAACGTCACATTTAAAGGTATTCAGAATTGAATTTTATTACGCCTTTCAAAATCGCTAACAATATTTGACAAATAAACGCAGTTAACAGCTGTGTAAACTTACCAAAAAAAATAGAAATTTTGACAAAGTCTCAGACACTATAAAAGTGCTTTGAATTGGACAAGACAGTCATTCTCGAGTTAGAAACACTTCAGCTAAGATGAGAACCCAAACCGTAATTCTGAGCTGTGCTCTTCTGGCACTTCTGGTTGCCTATCTTCCATCGGGAGAAGCAGTCACCTGCGCCGACGATCCAACCGACCTGGATTGCGTTGACTGTACTTTAGCTGCCAATGTAGATGATCCTGAATGCGTAGCTGAAGAGGAAGAGGATGAGGAAGATGAAGAGGAAACTCCGAGTGAGGATGATCCCGTAGAAGTCACCACCGAAGCGGATGATGACTCCACCGATCCGGATGATGACTTGGACTCCCCATTCAGAGGTTGCCGTAGACGCCGTGGACGTGGTGGACGTTTTAGGCGCGGTGGACGTTTTGGTTACGGTAGACGTGGTAGACGCGGTGCACGCCGTGGACTTTTTGGTTTGATTCGACGTCCTATTTTCGGTAGACGCGGTGGTTTTGGTGGCAGGCGTGGCGGCAGAAGAGGTCGCTTTTAGTTAACTTACGCTGCGACATGTCTAAGAAATATAATGACTAAATAAATGCGATTATTGAAAGTTGTGCTTTTATTATTTTATTATTAGGATATATCTTATTCCGAATCGGCAGATCGGTCTTTGTATGCATATATGCATATCATCGATAAATATATATATTTACATCAACAATTTTAATATTTGTTTATTTATTTTCAATAGAATAATTTACATATATTATTTATATCATGATTAAATCCAAAATGAAAAGTTATTATCTTGACGGTAATGCCGATGCCGATCATTGAGCTATATTGCCAACAACCCAAAAAAAAATTTTGTGACGTTCGATCTAAAATTTAAAATAACAAAAAACAATATTTGACAAATAAACGCAGATGTGTAAACTTTCCAAAAAAGTTGCAAATTTAGACAAAGTTCAACAACGTGGCAGGCCTAGCTACAAGTTTTACGTAATATTAATAAAGTTTAATATAAATGGATTTCATAATAATATATCTGAATTATGTAAGATTTATAAATTGAACTTAATATTTTATAATTCATTAAAAATGATACCTTTATATAATAATCTGCTTAAATGTTTTCTTCGGCATATTTTAATTATTTCATTTATATACATATTCATTGGGCTTGGAGTTAAATTGCAGCTGTAGATTCAATAAAATAACTTATAGCTTAATAGAGTTGTTTAAAGTTACGTTTCCTTAAAGCTAGTATTTATAATATTCGTATAACTAAAGTTGAACTTTTTATTTGGATGATAATCCCAATTTATTTACACTTCAACTTATTTTCCTCTAATTCTGGCAATTGATGTCTGTACTAAATTACATAATCTTCTAACCTCAAGATCTCTATTTATTTGTTAAATACTACTTTATTTTATAAAAAATTAATATTTTTAACACAAGACAATTCAAGACACAATATGTTCTCTGCGCTTGGTTTCATTAAAATAAAAAAAATGTTTTTCACAGC
Source organism: Drosophila macrothrix (assembly GCA_035042055.1). Lineage (NCBI taxonomy): Eukaryota > Metazoa > Arthropoda > Insecta > Diptera > Drosophilidae > Drosophila > Drosophila macrothrix. The sequence goes on from JAWNLX010000604.1 coordinate 11,434,645, forward strand.
ATTACAATCTGAAAATTAAATATATATCCCACGCCAAGTATTTCATCACACTCTCAATCCAACAAAACCACCCACAAAGTTTTGTCTAATGATGTGTTTCGTCCTCGTTTTTATATATTTTTTATTTATGCTTCTTTATTGTGCACAGCCCATGAAAGGTGTCAAACAACAAAAAGGCATGAAAAGCAAATGCCAAATTAAAGCTTTGTGGTTCACTACAAGTGATTTTACGAAGGAAGTGAAACAAAAAAAAAATTACAAAAAGCAGTCAAACATGACATAAAAAAACCCGAAACGATGAGCACTTTCAGCCCTCATTTGAGATGCAGCCGCTCTAGAAACTGATAGAGCACAGCAACCGGGGCTGGGTTATTGAACTGCCAGCCTGGATTCGGCACTAAAAAGTCGTACCTTATCGAAATGACAAGCAAATTTTAATCAACACACAACAAGCCGCAGCTGCAACGCATTCGCCTGCTGACAACATCCTTTTCCCTCACCGGCTGGAGACGAGCCAAACATCACGTCGATTTTAAGCACATTGATTAGAAGTGCCCTGCCGAAGCGGAGAACTGAGGGCTGACTCTGCGGACATCGGATAATAATAGCTGGTGCTCATGATGCCAACAGAGAGTTTTCACCGAGTGGCTGAAGCTGAGAATCAGGCTGTGGCAGGGCCTGTTTGATGTTGATTATGACAAAGTTGCTGCCTGTCTGATAAGCCTAAAAACTCTCAAACGATGAGCGTGCGAATTTCTACAAGGCACGGAATTTAAAAAAATAAAACTTGTGGCAACTTGCCGAAAATTTAATGCACTCTCCTTAAAATAAAGTATACAAAAACTAGCTTACGCAAATAAAAATGTATATATTATGAATCTAGTAAAATGATTGAAAGGAACCCATAACTTTCACAGAGTATTTTTGACACTTGCGCTACGAATGCCACAACAATGTTAAAGTCTCCTTAGGAAAGTGTATGCCAGGCACAATTCAGGAGGCGGAATTGAGAAAACAAAACAGGATGCGAGGCGTTGTTGCCGCTGCTTGCCTCCTGCATGCGACGCACGTGTCGCTCTAAAAAGCCGATCTAATCAAATGGAAGTAAAATGTGTAAAAGGTGGAAAATTTACGCTGAGAAAAATGTAAGAACAGCAGCCGGGAAAATAACCTAAAAAAAAAACGCAAACAGCTAAAAATGAACACTCAGTGTGTAAAATGGAAAATCATAACTCGTCGACTGTTATTTTTTTTTCTCGTTTTCCATACACACTAAAGTTCGTGCCACATGACTAGACATGAATTTGCAGCGACTTAAAGCTGAAAGTGTGTACTTTATTCTAGGTGGGCTGAGCTGAGTAGGAGACAGGATCAGGCTCAACCCGAAGCAGAGGGTATCATATGCTAATTTCCATATGGTCAACCCTTTTTGTAGCAACGACCCAACATGAGAAATTTTAATAATTTTCAGTGAAGTTTTTGCCTGGCTTCCAGTGCGTTGCCTTTTGGGCTAATTGTATGCTAAACGTTTGGGGGGCTCGTAATTTTGGACGGGTGGCACCTTTAAAGCGCGGCTGGGGCTTTTCAAAGTTTTTGTGGCAGCTTAGAGTTGGTCTAACACTGACGACACATACACACAACTGATATATGGGATTTTGCCGGAGCTTAGAGTTTCACTTGGCGGCAACTGCGAGCCAAACTATCAACATGATAGCCGGGTAATGACTTTAATTGGTGGGATGCTTGTGCTGGTCGAGGGAGAAAAGTTAATATCGTCTATGATAAAGCGTCGTTTTTGTGTTATTTTCGCTGTAGCTGCTCTTGTTGGATTATTTTTAATGATGCCAGCGCAGAATACGAGAAGAGTGCAGCATCTCCCTTACAGAATGCTATGTCAAGCGGAAGGTACACAACAAGAAAAAAATAGAACAAGACACTATGACCCTAATTGGCACTTATAACTAAATCCCAACAAAGTTTATTTATAATAGTTAGTATTCATAAGTTTAGCATGTTATTAGTGTAAGGTTTTATTGAATTTATTGCCCCTTTAGGTTAGCATATTATCAACTCAAGTCGAAAAATATCACTATCGAAAAAGCGGACAAGTTCCCTTCTTGCATCTAGCATATTTGTAGCATTCCTATGTAGTCTAAAGAGATTAAAGATATTCAGAATTACAACAATAATAAAATTTGTATATTAAAGCATCTTATACTAAACATGACAATGTGGATATTCTCTTATTTGATGTAAAGATCTTTAACGCAAAAATAGTTTCCATCTCAGAACGGACCTTTACAACATTCCTTAAAGACTTACAAAATTCTGTGCTTGTTATTTTCCTCATTTTCACAGCATACTCGAAAGTAACCATTGGCATTCCTTGAGATCCCTTCCACTTTAATCGTACAGAATTTTGTTAAGCTCCAAAGAGCAAACTTTCCACCATCTCTCACTCTCCGTACGCACTCCTTCGAGAAACTTACTCAAGTGGCCGCGTGTCGCCGGCGTTCATATAAGCTCGACTGCAATGCGTAGCCGGGTCGAGGCCATTATTTTCACAGTTCAACGATGCGCTAATACAAGGACATCGCTTGCACACTTTCTCTTGCCTCCATCTACGTCTCACCGCCACATTTGTGGCACCCACGTGCTGCGCCATAATTAGGCGGACCGTGGCAAATCCAATAATTACCGAGCGTTAAAAAACTTTCAAGTGTGCCATGCACACAACCGCAGAACACATGTCGAGGTGAATGTTGAGGGAGGGGTGCGTGACAGGATATGAAACATGAAAAACAAATTGAAGAGCCAACATCCGGTTGACTGGCATGCCGAGCTGCTGATGTTGCTGATGATTCTGGTGCAGCTTCTCTTGCTGCTTCTCCCCTTGCAACTGCTGATGACGTCGCCTGCGTCGTTGTCAATGCAACAATGACGACAATCAAATGACGTTTGCATCAATGAGCAATTGGCAAACAGGCAGGGCTGGGTTAAGCACGAAACCAAGCAACTGCAGCAGCAGCAGCAGCAGGATGAGGACGATAAAAAAATGAGAGAAAGGCAGCGGGAAATGATAGCGTGGATTAAACGATTTTTAATGAAAAGCCTTCAGACGGGACCATGACATGAATGACAGCTACCGACACACGCACACAGCCGAGCAAATGGAACCACAGCACAAGGGCAAGACACACACACACACACACACACACACATATGTGGCACGGTTACAATGGAGGAGGCGAAGGCTCAGCTGCAAATGCTGGACAAAATATTGCATGATTGAATATTGCATTGGAGGCCGATCGAGAACGACAGACATCTACAGAAAGCAGAGAGGAGAATGGAGAATGGACAAAGGAGCAAAGGGAAATAGACATGGAAAAGGGGCGTCGGTACACACACACACACACACACACAGACACAGCCCGGTTGAGGTGAGGGTTGATGCTGACGAGTTGTAGGGAAAATCGAGTGGCTAAAAAGAAAACAGCTCTTCAATTGTTATGAAACCGGGTTTTCTTAACTGTCCGAAAAACATTGCGATGATGGAAGACTTTACCCTAACCCTTTGACTCGACTCCCAACCCTTTATATGCTGTGTTTTTGTCAAGGGTTCCGCTGATTGGACTGTTGACCATCTTATTCATCTTCAAAGCGGTCTTTTGTTGTCAAGGTGCGGGTATCTCACAATAAAGTGGAAGCCGGTCAGCAGGAAAGTGGCCGGCGATATGAAAGGGTTGAGGCTTTTGAAGTGCCTAGCCCACTTTTGTGGCCAACTTAATGAAGTGGACATATCATCCAAGAGTTGCACACAACAAGCAGCTTAAACGTCCGCCAATTGATAAACAGTCGTGTCCAAATAGAACAAAGTTTAACTCGAGCAGCGCAAGTCGATTGCTAAGCGATAGCAAAGTCAAAAGCAGAATCATTTTAACAGAAGTCCAGTAGAGATAACAAATACATTGGTAACTCAAAGGGGAAGTATAACAAAAGCGAACTTAATTCGATGTTTCTTGGGAAGCTGTGAAAAACCGAGTTCAAACATACCGATGATTATTCAAGAAAAACTTAAATATTTCATTAAAAAGTACAAAAATTATAGTCTCTTTTCACCCTCGATATTGTAAAATCTTTCATTCACCATATTTAAATGACTCTGTAAATAAATATAAGAATTCCTTTAAGTATAATTTTGATGGCTCAAAAACTAACTTATTAGATCAATAATGTTCATCAAAAGTTCATCTCAAATAATAATCATATTAAATTTAATATTAATCATATTAAATATTAAATGTAAGCAAAAATTTTTACCAATCACAATTTCTTGTTTATAAATTATGAAAGTGATCAGTTACCAAAAAAAAAAAATGATGGTCAACAAGCTGTCCTTGTCAGATTTTAGATCGCAAATTAATATTCCTCATCAGCCTCATCGTAACGTTGCTGTCCTTAAAAAAAGAGTATATTTAAAAAAATTGCAGGACCTACTGTAGTAAAAAAAAATAAAACAGTGCTGTTAAAACTAGAATACAAAGAAATATCCAAAAAGGACAGTGTTTGAGTAGAAAGCAATTAGGCTAGCGCCACAGGCACCACACAAAAATCACTGTCGGCTTATCGCTGAACCCCGCGGGAAAAGAGAAATGAATAATTCCGTTATCTGACTATATCTACATATACATATGACTATTTTCAGAACCTCGGCAGACATTAGTGTCACATTCTATCAACTTCAACGCACATGTTGCTAAACAAACACAGCTGATAAGCGGGCCCATGACCATTACACATCCTTTCGAGTGGGCAACTTTCTGTTGTCCTTGTGCTGTCCGTGCATATCAGCGATGTGAAGGAGAATGTACAGCAATTTACCGCAACGCGTGGCCCAAAATAAATAACCCAAAATGTCGACAGCACATTACACACACAGAGGGTGGAGAGAGAGATAAAGGGGGGTGGGGGCAGTCGTCTAATTATGCAGCGTTGACAAAAACAGAGAGAGAGAGGACATAGGCGCCAGTGGCACACTGTGGGGCCCTTGAAAACTATTAAGAACACATATTTTTCTTTTTCAGGAAAATGGCGCACGCAGCGCATTTAACACTAATCATTGTCGTTATTATCGCCGTGCGGCCGGCTTGCCTGTGTGCCGCGGACAGGACTAAATGCCTGCCAGCCTGTTAGGACCACTCGGGCGTTGTAGCATTAAAAATTCATGATCTCAAGTGGGTTAGCCGTTTGGCCTCTTTTGTTAGTTCGGGTGCTATATTTCACATTGTCCGACAGTAGCGTCGCCTTCAAGTGGGTTTTCCATGGAACAACTCTGACTCAGCATATGGCAACGTTCCCGAACCTATCGCATAAATGGCTCAGAGAATCAATAAAACGCCAATTAACATTAATTTTCACACGCAGCATACCCCTTTTGCTATCCGAGTCATTTTTCAATTTGTCAACTAATGTAAAATGTAGTAAAACAATTAAAAACTCTTTGTGGGTTCCATCGCGATAATGTAGAGAAAGGGAGAGCGGGGGAGGTAGAGAGCTCATGAAATGTGAAACTATGTCTTTGTTTTGTCAGCTCCCTAAAGAAACAAAAAAAATATATATATAAATACATATATGTAATTAAAATTTAAGGCAACCATTTGAATTCGAGCCGCGTTTCGATGTCCGCAACGACTCGAGGCCATCAATAAGTAACTAGACGAAGACATGAGGCATATTCAAGTAAACTATTTAAACATTTGCCTGCTGGATTTTTCCTAGGAAATTGTCTCAACGCATGCAATGCTGATGTATTCCCCCCTCCCTCCAGCTCCATTAGTAGCTGTTCTCTGTGCGTGTCTGGAGTCGAGCGCAATTAAACGACATTTTCCGAGGCGGAGAGGTAGCAGGGGGCGCTGCAAAGCATTGAATGTCGTCAGAGAATAATGTTTGATTTCCCCAAAGGGAATAACCACAAGGCAGTAACAAAATGTTGCACGACAACCAAATGCACCAGCTGTGGACTAACAGAATCTCCGAGTAGAATATTCAAGCAGGGATCTTGTGTTTTAAGCCGACATATTTTGACTCTGTCATTCAAATCAGTCTAATATTTTAGGGTACTCTTCGAAGAGGGAAGAACAATATTGTATCTGAATGAAAAAGATAAGAATCATACATACTTTCTGATGATGTACAAATAGAAATGTTGAATAGAAATTAATAAAATACAATTTGTGGATATAAATCTAGGAAAATATAAGAAATATATAGTTTGGACATATGCTGTACCCGTAAAAATTACGGCAATCTGAAATCCATGAAAAACAAACGTAAGTTTATTACAAAAACACATAGAAATATAAATTTAAATTGCTCAGCAATCAGCACAAATTTGTCTCTAGGTAGCAGACCTTTGAGATCGGCTCACTTATACAGATAATTAATGGGGAAATTTCTATCAATTTTTAGTTGCTATAAGCCAAAAGGAATTATTGAACTTTGTGCAGTACTCAGATTATTTTAGGTTAAGCAGTGCACAAATCGAAAGCTGCCAATCATGCTCGCCAGCAACACACAGCGAGACTCTTGACACTTATTCCACATTGACAAGAAAAAGTCAAAGAAAATGAAAAGTGCATTGCAATACAAGATACAAGACTCGCACTCATGACAAGGAAATGTTTGGAGTCAGAGCATAAATGTCAGCCAGAGGCCAAACACCTGCCTAATGACAGCTGAGGTGAGCGACTGCTTAAATGGAGTGACATAAAAATTCAAATGGAAATTCGAAAATCGAAACAACGCAAAAGAGAGATACTACTCGTACTTGCCACTCGCACATAAGTATTTCCGGCTTGAACCGTAGTCCCCGAAAGTGCAGATAAGGCATGCCCCGAACGATGGCAACTTAAAAAGCTGGCAAACATTTGTTGGCCCTCGCCCAAGCCCAAAGGCAAACAAATTGTCGAGTGTGATAAAAAATAATGCGAAATCTGTAAACCGTAAACACAATGCGGAATAATAAGTGTGGCTCCATTTTCCACTTAATTTATGACAAATATATGGGGCCAGCTGATAGACTCTATTGGGCAAAATGAAAAGAAAAAATATTAAATCCATTGAACGTAAATTTTTAATAGACTTTTAATAACCCACACAGAGTTGGGGGCTAAACAGAAAGTGTAATGAACTGCAGCCGCACATCGTGCAGACATTTTCCAAATGAAAAGCCACTGAAAGGCGTTGGCACTGGGCAAACAATGGCGGCAACTAAAAAAAAAATGAACCAAAGCCAAAGCCAATGCCAGGATACAGCAGCAGTTCGATGGAGACGGTGGCAGACAAACAACAATAAAGATAGAAATCAACGCAGACGTGTGCATAAAATATTAATTATCAGCAATTTACTGGCAGCAACAGAAGCAGCAGCAACAGCAGCAGCAGCTCGACATATTGGCAATGACTTTGAAAAGCCAGGCCAACCATTGACTTTGGCAGACGCGACACGCAATGGAAAATGGCAATGGCATTTGGATTGAGTTGGTTGTGTGGCAGAGGAGGGGGAGGGTGCGGAATTGGCGTGTGGTTGGTGTTTGGCGCTTAAAATTAGTGAGCTTGCCAGTTAGGATCAGGCTGGCAGCAGTTGGCGCCATTGATAACTGACTCAATCTAGGAGGCAACAGTCTCCTATGCGTTCTCCTTTGTGGCTTTGTTTGGCTACCCAGCCTAGGAAACAAACTCAACTGCCGTGTGCGGCTAGACAAAAGTGCATTAAAAGCAGATGTCTGTGCCCGGGAAGGGTATGGGAATATCTAGTGGCGACAAACTGTAGGCGAAAAGGGTTGCCAGCAAAAGGCAGCTGCACTAGAAAATAATATATACATATATATCTATATATCTATATATGTCGGTGCATGGCAAATATAATATGATTCAGGGCGTGTAACACTGCACTAATTGCTGCTGGTTGTGGCAGGCGAAGAGATAGCATGAGCGCAATTAGAGCCGCGTATGCGGCATAATTTTCGTTTAGTCTACTGATTTGTATATAATTATAAATATAGATCATAATGGGTCTGATATTTGAAAGATCGGTTTGATTTAATAAAGGAATGGTGACATTTTTGCAGCCCAGTTGCCGGCAGCTATACAAAAAACTTGTCAAATTTACACAATTGTTTATGGTCTTTGCTGTGTTTTTCACAAATATTAATATTGAACTAATAATTTAGATATTTTAAACAATAATTTTATTGACATTGCTAAGTTAACTTCTTTCCATTTATTTGATTTTATTTTATTTATTTCCAATTGTTGAGATCGGAACAGCGGATAAAATACGAGCATTATTAGATTTTATACAATAGATTTACACTCATACTTACACTTACCAATTTAAAAATTCATTTCGTTAAAATGAATTAAGTCTTGAAAATGAATTATTATACAATTATTGAGTTTTGGTTATTACGTTCATTTCATATTTGTCTATTTTCTTCTTATAAGCAAACTGTAGAATTTATTCCTGCTCGCTTTAGTCTGCAATCTTTACAATAAAAGCTCAAGACTTTCAGAGACCCATAACTTCAAATGAAAAATGTAGTTTATGGAATTGGTTCATTAAGTTTTCAATTCATATATTGTTAAAATCGAGGGTCAATTAATTTATGCGTATCTCCTTCAGCCTATGATGCTCATTTTCTTTTGAATGATTCTACCCAGGATTGATGCTGGTCTGCGGATTGGTCTTCTGTCCGGTCTGCCTCCTCTCCAGCCGCCCGGCCTCCAGCCAGGACGCCTTCCGGGATAACGTCTCCGTCGATGACAGTGACATCTGGTTGTGGCTTCTGCATCATCAGTTGCCTCTGTTGATGTCGGCTCCTCGTCATCATCATCATCACCATCATCTATAGCCAAACATTCTGGATTATCAGCGTTGAGTTCATCGGTACAGTCGACGCAATCCATGTTTTCGGGTTCCTCGGCACAGGTCACTGCCGCCCCTGTGGGCAGGTTAGAAATAACTATTGCCAAAAACGCACAGCTCAGAATAATGCTCTGGGCTCTCATCTTTGAATGTTGGAGTGATTTCAATAATAAAATGATTAACTTTACAAATTCAAATGGGCTTTTATAGCCGCTCGGGTGTTGACAGCATTCTTAAAGCCTTGTCAAGTTTGTGCAGCTGTTTGCGAATTGTTTTTGCCAAATTTTATTATCGAACGATTAAAAAAGACATTTTAAACAATTGATATGCTCACATTTTCTTTGTTGCCTTTTTGTTTGCATTTAAATATTTAAGCAACTGTCTTTTCTTTTTTAAATTATTGAAGACGATAGGAATGAGATAAATAACATGTGAAGGTCTTCCGGGTGGAAATTTCGTTGCCAGTTAAAAAAGAAAATAGAAGAAATAGATTTTAAGTAATTGCAAACAATTTTCTATTGAATACCTTATTTTGTAGAATGTTTTTACTATATGTATGCTATGCGAACGATATATTAATTTAACTTTTAAATATCTTCTAGATGATTTGAAACGAATCTTTTAAAGAAATTTTTCCGACTTCAGCATGTTTAGAGTCTTCCAGTTTTAAAGGAACTTACAGTTGCTTTTGAGAAGTAAGGATATTTTATAGCTTATATATAAGCTATCATAAGTAATTTCCCGAATTGTTGTTGACACATTTCAGAGTTACATGGGATCGCCAAGCATATTGCCTCTTCAAATACCATTCTATCCCGTGCTGTGTTTATCCATCAGCTTCATTTGTATCTTACCTACTTAAGCCTTGTTTTTCATCTGATAACAAGCTGCTTAATTAATTTTTCTACACTCCGCTGGCGTTACTAAGCAGCAGCAGCAGCAGCAGCATCAGTTGAATCCACCCACTGAAAGATTGCGTTGCAAATCATGCGTGAACATTAATTCGATTTGCGCAGATGTGTGCCAATCGAGGGCACCGGCAAACTACGTGCAGGATAAGGCACAACAGGACAATGAGACCGGGCGTCGAGAGTTGCCGGCTTTAATTTCGCATATTGTTGACAACAAGACAAAACAGCACTGTCGAAAATGTTGTGAGTGAGAGAGCTGGCCGAGAGATATGTATTCAATGCACTAAACACATACAGATGGACAATAGCCTGAGGCAAATATTCGCTATCTGCAGCGAGTGTGCCCCGTAGCCAGGAATTGTCCACTTGGGTCTCGCTGTGTCACTAATTGTGCACAATATGAAGGATACCTGTATGTCGGTGTCTGTGTGTATTTGGAGAGAACTGAGAACTGTCCGTTGCCTGCTGTTGACTGGTGGTTGCTGTCGCTGTTGTTGTCTGATGGTTTTGCTGGTACTGCTGGTTGTGCCACCTCCTCCTGGCTCCTGCTCCTGCCCCCTGTGGCTCTGGTTGACCATTAGCTGCGGAGTTTTTTGCCTTTTGATGTATGTGTGTGCTGTGTGTAATGCAATTAATGTGATTTTTGGTTGCCAATTAAACGTATTTATCAGCGTTTATCAATTAATTTTCATTTTCATTTACGGTCGACCGATTCTTTGAGGCTTGACAAATTATCAAACAATGATTAAACATGGCACTTTGAATGCATCCACATCGACTTTAATTAAATATATGTTTGTAAGTAACTTATGTGTATGTGTATGCAAACGGAAGCCAGGTCTCCAGGTCAAACAATGATCCATCTCGTAACTCGCAACCTAAATCGCCAAAATCCCTAAACTAAACAATAAATTTCATTACATGACACTCGGTCTCTCTATCACATCTTCTTGCTCGCTCAATTTCTATCGCTGTCTCTTTCTTGCACTTTTCCTCCTCTGTCTCTATTTTACAATTTGTGTGGTCAATCGTATACCCTGTTCAATTTTCATGCATGGCATATTGGAACAACGTATGTGCAAGTCAGAAAATCTGTTTATGAATTCTTATGTAATACTGTTACCTTATTTAACTTTTGTATACATTTGAGCAACAATTGTTCTTTTTTTTATCATTATGATCGATTTGCACATGGCTAGAAAGGTTGAGATTTGGAATAGTTTTGCACTCTTTGTCGATCATTTGTCTAGGGCATTTCACAGTTTGGCAGCATGCCGAATTTGGGCATTCGAAATTGTTTTTGATAATTTATTTGATTTGGACATGGCTGTGACCACGCCCCCAACTGACACCGCCCATCGATCATCCCTCCTGGCTATGCTAATAATGTTTTGTAATTTATTTTCAACATGTTGACAGCCGGCGCGCATTTCGAGCCGTAAATTTGTCGAATTTGCTATTATTATTGCAGGCATTTGCTGTCGATTTTGATGTTGTTTTTGCTGTCAATTTCGCTGTTATTGTTGTTGTAACTGCCATTACACATAATTGATTAAAGGAAATTGTATAAAAGGTGCAAACTGCCGCAATTTGATGATGCATTTTGATGGCATTCAGAGGTCTTTCGGATTTTCATTTCAGCCACACATCAGAGTATGAGCGTATAATGTGGGTAGTTGTTATAATGCGTAATTCTGATGTATAGTTAAGTGTTCATTTTTACACAGGTTGATCGCAGATATTAAATAATCAGATATATTTTCAGTTGCAAACTGTCAGATTGTTACGGAACTCTTTGTTGGTTCAGAAATGCACTTGGAATTTATTTAGAAATTAATTATTCTGATATGAAGTGGTTACAATTTAAAAGTCTCAAATGGTCATTTTATAATATCAAATAGTTCAAATAAAATAGTAATTAATAATTTTAAAAATATCAAACAATGTATATGACATTTAATATTGCAATTACTATATTAACAATGAAGCAAATAAACGCTTAAATGTTCTTTGATTGAATTTTATTCAGTGTGAGCTTTAATACATACTAATGTATTCTGTATTTATTACATATACATATAAATTATTATATTTATTCATTAGTAGACTCTTAAATGATATATGCCAATGACAACGATAATATTGCCACCATTTTCTTTTCATTAAATATTTTTGATTTGCATCCGTTCTGAAATATTCACACCTTTAAACCATTTGTTATTTTCTCCCACGAGCTTATGCATTCCCTCCGCACAGTTTTGTTTGTCCTTACACCAAGCCCTCTTTTATATAACTTCTCCCATACAGTTCCCACACAAACTGAGTTGGTTTTCCACAACAAAAAAATAAATGGAAATAATGAAATAAAATAAGACAAAAGTCGAAAACAAATAGCTCGACCAAAATGTTCAAAGTCCTCTAAAAAATACCTGATTAAATTCCACGTGAATGCCACAGCGAATGCAACTATTCAATAAATGCAACCGCAACGGCAACAAAAGCGACGAGTAAAATTTAAAGTATTTCTCCTCCCCAGACCTCTTGCGGGTGTCGCTACACCCGCCCCCCGCACCCCCCAGGAACACGCATGCCACACAGAAGCGAGGAAAACCAAAAAAAAATTTAATTAAGTTTATTGACATATTGCTAATTAGACAGAACATGACAGCATATCAAGATTTATAGTGCCTGATAAGCAACAGCAGCAGCAAACATTGGGACCCGGGCTCCGTCCCCGCCCCGAAGGCGGATCAATGAACGCATTCATTTTAATTGGAGACATGGAAAATATGCCAAACAAAGAAACATGAGCAACAACAGCAACAAAAATGCTCTGCTCTCTCTAGCAAATGCATAGGAAAGACGACGCTCTAATTAAATGCACTTGAGAATGCCACAGCTCCAACAACAACGGCAAGCGGGTGTGTGTGTTACGGTTCACTGGAATTTATGTTCTGCCTCTCAACTGTCTCGTAAATCTCACAGAAATCCAAAAATCGTCGTCTGCAAAATAAAAACAAACAAAAAACTATGAAAAAACGGATAAAAATTGTTCAGTTGTCGAACATTTGTTGGATTTGATTTTTTATTGTTTGCCTGGGCAATATTTACCTTTTAATAATGCTCGGTGTCTAGTCGCCACCCCGCAATCCTCAGATATCTGTGCAGGCAGCGATAAGGGGAGGAAGCGTTCGACGTTCGACGTTGCAGTTGTTGTTGTTATTGTTGTTGCAACTGCCGTCACGCGATAACAACAAATTTGTTGTTGTTGTTGTTGCTGTTGCTCTTGTTGCTTTGTGCAGCACACACAAATTGGTGGCGTGTGTCATAAATTCTGAGCTTGGCATACCGGAAAAGAGCGATGGCAACATTTCTGAATATAACTGCCACTGGTAATGAAAACTAAAGAAGATTGGAAATGAAATGTTGTCGGCATGAACTCAACTAAACATATGTAAATAATAATAATATAATATATAGTGATAAGATAATAATAATAATAATAATAATATATTATTATATTATAATAATAATATTATAGCAATAATGACAGCTTCAAGCTTCTGCAGAATTGAAAGATCGAAAATTTCATCTTCATTATTCACTCCTTTGCACACCTAACCAATCGTATATGTTTACATCGAATGATAAATATACTATATATGGAGAACTGATTACAATGTACGAAAGTAGTATAATAAAAAGCTCTACATGCTTCACGAAATATATATTTAGCTATTAATCAAACGATCGGTTTGTATAGCAGCTCTAAGCCGATTAGAGACTAACCTAATGAAGGGCCGATGTTTTCTTATCCATTGTATATTGGATTATTGGCTATTTTATCAACACTTCAATCAACAAACTTTAACAATTCAACACACAAATTAAGACACTAAAAAGCGCTTTATAACCAACAACAACAACAACAACAACAAGTAAATGTCTGACCCATTCGCCCAAGCTTGTTTCAATAATTTATTTGTGGTCTGTTTCCATTGTGCAAGCAAGGCAGGCAAAGTGTTAAGTTCATAAATCAATTCAACTAGTCTGATTATGCTTGGGAAAAATGGTAAGTATAGCAACTAAGCGTCTTAAAAACATTTACATATATAAATAGGCAACTATTTATTAATGCATCTGCTTAAACATTTATGTAGCATTAAGAAAATTTACAACGCTCGGCCAACCCGAACAAAGCCAAATAAATCAATGTAATTTCTTGTTTTAATTGTGTTATAGGTTAAATATGGTGGAGCGGTGAACTAAAGTCGGTGTAGCTGCTAGGGGGTGGGTAGGGTTATGGCATACAGCTGGTGACATGAAAAATGCATTAAGTAATACCGTTCCATGTCCAATTTCAATGTATGTGTATGTCATTCCATTTTACCCGTAATGCATATTTTAGTTTATGCCATTCAATTTGATAGGGAATCATTGCAGTTGACAAAGTAAATCAAATGCAGGTAAATGAAATCTGAAGACAAAAATACAAAGACAAAAAACAAAAAAATCAAAATGCTGTACTTAATTTTTTTTTTGTTATACATATAATATCTTTTTTTAATAGCTGACCCATTAATTGCTTTGTAAATGGAGCACGTGAATTGTTGTGACTTGCAATTGCCATTCTCAATAATTCATTTACTGTCTATAGCTGTTACTAATTACTATAATTCAATCCCGCCCCTTTTTGTGTACAATTTACGTCCAACTTTTACAAAAAATAGCCATCCGCTCAAATGTTTGCAATTAAAGCAGCAACTGCAAGCAGTTCCCACCATCAAATTGCAATTAGACCTTTGAAGGGCTTTGGCACCAAATGCAGCGAATGACTTGGCTACCGTGTTGTTGGCGGTTATTGGGAGGCGGTGCAATCGAAGTTTCGAACCAAATAATCGACAAGTTGCACACATAAGACTTGACAACAAAATTGGCATATGCGTTGAAAAATTTCCGGCTCGCTGGCAATGCAATTAGGGACGGGGAAGCGGAGGCAGACGCGCTGCCTGGCAAAGGGACCAACCGGCAGCTGGCATAACTAATAAAGGGGCACCTTCTATGTACATATGTATGTGACGAGTGTGCGTGTGTGCGTTTTTGTAATCCTGCCAAAGTTGACACATTTTGCAACATCAAACGGAAATTGGCTGCAGTCGCAGTCGACGTTGGTTTCTTTATAGGATTTGCATGGCTTACATTTGCAGCAGCCAAAAGGTGCGTCCTCTTGTATCCAGCTCCGATTGCCTGTCCTAATTGGCTTGACTGCAGGATGGGTGCTAATTGCAAGTGATTTGCATTTAGCTGATAAATCAGACACGCTTCGGTTTTTCGGCAAATGTATACGTCAAACTGTCTCTAAACAGATTAACTGAAAGTGTTTAAGTTGGTACCCCAGGAATTGGGATTACAAAGTCCCTAAAGCTGAGCACAGCCATACAAGCGGATTAACTGGCAAGTAAGACCTTTAACAGATTACAGTAGGTATTTGAGCAGACAACTGTCTCAAATGGAAAGAATGCACTCATTGTTATTGCTTGTCAAGATCATGTCAGATAGTGACAGGCATGCATGCATCTGGGATCTGTTGCAGATCCAAATAACATTTGAAGAAAAGGTTTGCATGAGATGCCGCTATCTTACATAAGTAGCTGACACATTAATCAGCCAGCTGGGAAACTCAGTCATTCACACAGATTAACAATCTATAACCAATGGATATGACTTATTGTATCATTTATATATGGCGATTTGGGCTGCTATTGGGTTTATTTTAACTTAACAATTTTCATTTGTTTCGACACAGGGAAGAGTGAATTATGCAGTTAGACTATCAAGTTCTCCCAGTAAAATTTGATATATTAAATTGTAAATGCGTTAATAATGTAAATTTGTTTATTCCTAATAAGTTTTCAGGCTGGACAGACGCTGTGAATGTCTTCTTGAAGATTTATCCCGATGGTATTCGATGTGTAGTGTTTATAGATATTTTTAATCAGACAATAATAACATATGTGTTGAAAGTACAAAATATAGCTAAGAACCTATACGAATACGTGCCTATCATTTTAATATCAAACTTATTAGTGTATTTAAGGCTGCATTTTGATAAACCTAGACCTTTTGCAGCTGTTGCCACACGCTTCCTGTATATTCACCCCGTAAGGTGGCACACTTGCTACAACATAAACTTTGGCACACCTTCCCCCGGCAATGGGAAGCCTGGCCACCCCAACCCCACCCCAAAATTGCAGTCATGGTAATCATTTATCAAACAGCAAGCGAAAAATTCAATATTTTCTCAAGACGTCGCGACGCTGAGCTGATGTAAAAAAAAATTAATTAAATTATGAAATTTTATACCCCAAAGCAAATATTTAATTTCATAACATTATTATGCAGCTCGGGTGGTAAGTGGGCGTTGCTGGTGCGACGTGGGCGTGGACGCACGCACCAGCACGCGGCAAACAGCTGTGCGGGTGGGAGAGGGGTTTTGGGCAAGAAATATGCAGTGCTGAAATATATTTTTATATACACGAATCCCTCAGGTTGCAGCGAGCCCAGGATAATAAAACACGCGCGTGTCCTTCGAACCGAGGAAGCAGGAAAAATATTTTTTATTTTACCAGTCGCTTGGTCGGCTGCCTTGCTAATTGCCAAAAATCATTTTTCAAGCGTGCAGCTTGATTTTTTTTTTTTTTAGTACTTTACAGCCAGATTCGGTAGTTCGCGTGCACGTGGCTACAGCTACTGCTATCCGGCTAGCCGGGCTTCACTGTGCCCCGTAAATTCGCTTAATCAAAAAATAAACAAACTTAATAAGCAGCGTGCGTGACTCTGTGCATCGACTTCAACCGCAGCCTCTACCTCTGCCCCACTATGGTCACTTTGCTGCAGTGCCACGGCCCTGCCAAAATAAGGCTCGACTGCACCCAGAACAGTGTCGAACAACACATCGTGCTTTGGGTGGTACTCTTGTGTCCTCTGTTGCATGCGAAATGCCAAAAATTCAACAACAACTCGGCAGAAATTCGCTTTCCCTTTTTGGTTTCAACTGTACTTGCCCTCCATTCATCCTCGAGTGGCTTCAAAAATTATTCACTGCAGGACAATAATATTTTAAGGCCCTGTTTAAATTCAGATTGTTTGTTTATGAATTTAAGTAGCATTGACTTAATTTTCATATTGTTTCGATTTCTTTTGCTGTCTGTTTTTCACATTATCAATTTTTTTCTCTCTCGTTCCCTTTCTAATATAGATCACTTTGCCAGCATTATTATTATTGCTTTTCTCTTGGATTCCAATCCAATACGGTTGTTAGAGACTATTTTCGATGTAATATGCTTGAATAAATAAAAGATATGCTCCAATGTATAATCTTTTACTTGGCAAATATTGCTATTGAAAGGACTTGGATTTAACTTGGATATTTTTTATATATTTTTTTATTTTTGTTTGCTCTGTTTTTAGAAATATGCACAAATTGTGTGCAGAATTTTAAAGAGTCAACCTAATAGTTTTTTTTTCCAATAATATTCGACTATAAATCAAAATACAAGTCCGCTCTCCGCCACCACTCCACCCATTCAAAAACCAATACTTCACTAATTGCTAGGCTTAATAAGCATTAAAAGCAATGCCCTGCAGCAGGCCCAAACAATGCTCAGCTGGGCAGCTGCCGAGGGATTCGATGAGGTGGAGAGTGGAGAGGGTGGAGGTGTGGTGGTGGGGTATGGATGGACAGCACACGCACAGGATAATAAGCGCACGCCAGGATGCTTTTGTACAGTGCCTGGGCAAATAAAATTAGAAATTTACGTTTTGAAAAGCGGCACTGAATGGGAAACGGGCCTCACTCTGCGCTTTAAATATGAATGAAAAGCGAATAGTGGCAGACACTGGCCGAAGGAGCGGGCAGCGAGTGGGAGGTGGTGCGAGTGTTTGTGGATTGGGAGGGTTTTGTGTAGATTGTGGTGCAGCGAGGATGAAATGTGAGCCACGCCAAATTGCATAGAATGTGTAAAAGTTGCAGCTGCTGCCTGTCCCGTTTTTGTGTCCAGTCCTAGATCCCAGTCGCATTTCAAATCCCCTGAATTTACCAAATCCCCGCACGGTACCCCTTATCCGTCCGTGCACTGCCTTCTGCCCAAACAATTCCATAAAATGAGCTAAAAGTTCTTATGTTGGGCCCCTAAAACGAGGAAGCCATTTTTAGGCTCAAGCCGCGAGCGATGAATGAGCACAAATTGTATAACAGATGAACAGATGAAAAGGCGAAGGCGAATAGAAATAAGTAGAAGCAGCAGATGAAATAGAGAATGAGATGGAAAAAGCGAAAGAAGCAGTTGCTGCAAACCTGTCAACATTTCAAAGAGAATCACGCGAAATGTAAAGCTTACAATTCTATGCCAATTTTAATTGAGTGCAAACGGGAGGCGCCGTGGAAGTTAATAAGCTGAAAAGTGGACTTAACGAAGATGAAGAGAGGGGCAGAGCTACCACTTGAGAAACAGGCGAAAAGTGGACAGTTTAGAACAATTGTTAGCAATTAAAAGGTGTGCAACGAAAAAACGAAAAGAACTGAAAAAAAAACCCGCGAAGCCTGTTCAACATTTAAAGAAATATAAAATATATATTTGAAAATGACTATGTGGCAAATGTGTTAAAAAAAAAACTAAAATTATATTTTTTTCCATACTAACTAAACCCTTAAATTAACGCTGCTGTTCAAATTTGTCAGATTATCAGTCCTTATTGTAAATTAATATAAATTTAAAGATTGTGGTGAGTAATATTACCACTATTCTAAAGGAAGGAAATAATAAAATTATAAATAATATAAATTGGTAATTAATACAATACATGAACCTTCTTAGTTGATGTGACCATCAATATTAAATTGACTTAAATGCAAAGGGATGGAGAAAAAACTATTGTCTCGCACTCAATTGAAAATCATTTGCAGAACGTGAAAGCAGCCCGAATATCTGGTGAATCTGGTGAAGCACCGCGGGTCACTTGATTTAAAAATGTCATCGCGCGCGAAATTGAAATTGAAATGCAAATCCAAAATGCGAACACAGCATTTTTTTAATGCTTTTTTTTGCCCGTAGCTGTGGGTGAAGTGCGTCTGTTCGGGCAGCTGGCACAGAGCTCTGCTTTCAGTCAAAATGCCAGTCACGTCTGTCGATTTGTAATCGAAACGAATCTTATGGTCATGACAGAAGTTTTGAAGTTTGCATAGCAGAGAATCGCCTTGGAAATGTGGCACACAAGTTGACAGTGAGATGCAACAGTGTTGAAAGTTTTAAGTGCGGAGTTGCCCAACTTTCTGGCCAGTCGAGTGGAAATTAAAGCTTGATATAAGATAACGATAAAATCTATTTTTTGCTGAAAAGTTACAGAAAAGCATTTCCAAGATGAGAGATTATTCCATATTTCTTATAGTACATCCTATTATAAAGGGCAACATTTTGAATTTACAAATTCAAATAATAATAATGAAAAGAAGATGATCTTTTGCAAATTTTTAAATTTGCAGTTTAAATTTTTTTCTTTTTTCTAAAACAATGCTGTAATTCTTTCTAATTGCAACTAGATTGAAAGTTTATGCAATGATTTCTAATTATGACTTTTTACTACAATCATTCCATTCATTTTGAATGTTCAAGTTTGCAATTAGCTGGCGGGGCACATTCCCATAGTTGGCTTCCCAACGGCTTTTGTGCTATCTGCTGCAATGTGCATTGAATTCTCGTTTCGATAACAATTAAAAGTTTCCCAGTTGAGAAATTAATTTAAAACAATTACAGAACAGCGGACCAAAAGAAAAGACAGTGAGTGAGACAGACAGATAGAGAGAGAGAGAGAGAGATAGAGTGAAAGAGAAAGAGGTAGATAGTGTGAGTGAGAGAGAATTGGTCGATTCTGCATTTGCTGTGATTGATGCGACTTGCAAGTTGCAACTTGGCAACATGGAAAAAATTGGCAAGCTGTAAAAGTTGCCTGCCTCGCAGTTGGCGGCCCCCGTTGACTGTCTTTTAGCTGGGAGTCTGCTGTGTATGCTTTTCCCTTTTGTGTGTCAAGTTTCATGACGCTGACCCAATTTGCTGGCTGACTTTTCATTTTCATTTGCTGCAATAGCTCTATGCTTGGGGGGGCCGAGTCCATAAACCCGGCCACGGATGCCATCCAAAAGGGTCTGGTTGCGAGTTTCCTGGGCTTGGTTTTGCCATTGTCCCCTTTTCGATGCTGATGTGGCACGTTTATGAGCGCACACTGAAAAATCAGCGTTTTCTCTCGTTTCACAATCAAATCAATTATCGCCAAAATCAATTACGCCATTGACAGAGCCACAAAGAGAGATAGTCTGCGATAAAGAATGAGAGAGAGAGAGTGAGCGGCACTCTTGACATTTGTTTACTGACAGGTTTTCTTCGGAATTTCCTGGCAATTTTCAGCTCTTCGCTGCAGTCCCGGAGGCTTCTCACTGTTCCTTGTTGCATACATTCATTCATTTGGCAAATGCCGCCCGGCGGCGCCAACTATACGAGAAATGCATCCATCACGTAACTTGTTGTGCCTGACATTTGGTTTTTATTTTGCATGTGGCGCCCCCAAGATGAACTTGCTGCTGTAATGCAATACAACAGCAACTCAAAGACGGGTGGCGTGAGATGTGGCATGATTTAAGGCCCAAATCACCCAAACGAGCCCACATCGCTTTAGTATATTAATGATTTTGATGTAATGGATGATTTGCAACAACAAGTAAAATACAAAATCCAATTTAATCAAGAAATAAATGCATGATAAAGCAGATGAATAAAATATTTTCGTTTATTTGTTTCGCGCACTAGAAGAAAAGAATTCATAACAATTCAACGACTTAACACTCCAATTAGAACTGTTTTTGGACAGAGTTCGACATCGAACTAAGGCTTTTCTTTAAATTTAAATCTCAAGTTGAGATCTCCCTTCTCAAGTCACAAACGTGTTCTGCAATGTTTAAATGTAAACGAACTTGGTCTAGATATTCTTTTAGACGCTCTGTACACTTTTTTTCCAAATATTTTTCTGTTGATTTAAATTGTTGACTTAATTTATCTTGTGACTTGTACTTGCAAGGTTTGCAGAATCAATTAGATTAAATTCAAAGTTCATCTCTCGTTGGGTAAAAACATGCTAAGCCCGTCCAAAATTGTTATAATAAATTCATTTAAAATCTGATTTCAATAATCTTTAAATATATATTGTACAACTAAACCAAATAATTTTCGATACGAAACAGAATTATACAAATTGGCTTTTTACAAATGTATGATGTTGTTATTCATATTACATATTATGTGCGCTCGTTCGAATTTGAGAACCTTCATAAAAACTTGAAAATATTTACTTTTATAACTAAAATGTACAAATAAGATCTTGAATAGGCCGTAACACCAGCATGCAATGGCTGAGGGGCAACAATATTCTTAAAATGTTAACGGCCAAACCCTCGATCATATATCAACAGCAGCCACAAATCTGGGCAGATGCCATCGTAAAAAACTCGAAACACAAACAAAAGATCAATGGTACTGACTATGAATGCCGTTCCTGCTTGTAGACTGATCTCAAAAGTTTTGTTGTTCGTTTGGTTGTTGCTGTTGTTGTTGTTGTTGTTGTTATTGCCGCAGCGCCTTAATTAAAAACCGAAACAGAATTTGTTAGAGCCACGCCATTAAAATGAGAATATCTTGAAATGCAGCCAAAGAGTTGTAGCTACTTCGGACGGTTTTTATGGCCCAAATGCAAAGTGCATATGTCCAAACTGTTCTGCAGGTTTCAGACAAATTTATTGGTTCATTAGGCATTTTAGTTGTTTCCATGTTAACAACTTAGCATTTTAATGGCTACCTCAACGCCAATTTACCAACTTCGGTGCTACTCAAATGACCCCAACAACACCGAAAAAAACAAACAAAAAAGCTCGCTGCTTAGTTTCCTGAAATTGCACTTTCACTTAACCCAAATTTTGCTAGAACTTCGAGTTGCTTAAACAATGCACAAAAAATGTAAGTACGAAACTAGAAACTTTCGACTTCTCCAAGTTGCCAAACAAATGAAGTAGATTTTGCATTTTCGCGTCTTTTTCTGCCCTTTTTCTTGTTGCATTCTCGTGGATCTAACAAGATACTCTCAAAGTTTGCAACTGCTGAAAATCCTTACAGTTTCCTCAGATCACAACTATGTTCGCTTCTTAAAATCAATTCTGAAATCAAAAACTGTGCAATTCACCATAATATATTTAATTCATAATAAAAGCTATCAAATATATTATAAAAATGTATAAATGTATCACAATATTAATATACTTTTCTACATTTAACTAACACACATTTATTCGAAACAAATTCACAATCACTAATTGTTTTTCTATTGTACTTCGTTCTGCTTTCAGGGTATATGCACTTCGTCATAAAACAAGTGGAGAATTTATTTATTTGAGTTGTCCTCTTGTTCTTTGACTGCCTGGTTCATTAAAAGTTGCTCCTGTGCCATTTTCAATTAAGCCACTGCGCTTGAAGGCATTGCATTGATTTCGTTTTTGGCTGGCCTAATTGAAAATTAGCTCACTGGAAAGTGTGCAGTCATGGCTCCTCCCATCCTGATTTCCAACACTCTGCAACTACATCCACACCTCATGCTTCTTTGCAGGTCATCAAATTTGCGTTGAGTATTTTGACAGCTAGCGGAAATGGCTTGGCAAGCAATTAGAAGCTGTCAAAAAGAAGGAAAATATACAACAAAAAATCGAAGAACACGTTGACTACAGTATTTAACCCAGGAATGCAACGTACAAATTTCTATGTCAATTTGGTTGCCATCAATGTCAAGCGGATTTCGTGTAAATCGACAGCAGGGAGGGGGTGGAAGAGTTGGACACTGTTTGGGCCCAGCTCATTTAGCTCATTTGAATGTAACAAGAGTTGTTCCCACAAGGGTCGAGAAGGGGTGGAGGCGAGGAGCTGCAGTTTCACCCATGTCACTTGACAGCTTAGCGCATAATTAAATAACAGTTCGAGCAGTAACAAAAATAACAA
The DNA here is from genome assembly GCA_035042055.1 of Drosophila macrothrix. NCBI lineage: Eukaryota > Metazoa > Arthropoda > Insecta > Diptera > Drosophilidae > Drosophila > Drosophila macrothrix. The sequence goes on from JAWNLX010000604.1 coordinate 11,457,573, forward strand.
CAACCACTTGCAGCACAAATACACACACATACACACACATACACACACATAAACACACACACGCACACCTTTTCGTTTTTGTTTCCGAGGTTGTTGTTGTCTTTTTGACATTTGTCGCTTTTGATTTAAATTTAAATGCCACATTGAGGCAACGGGCAAATGCACCCGAAATGTGTTTTAAATCGATTTCATTCTTTTTGCTGCTGTCAGGCAAAAAGTATCGACTTACAAACAAGTTGAGTTCACAGTTTTCCATTGGGTTGGGAAGCTAAAAACCAACGGGAAGACATTAAATATTATTTGTATGAATATGGACAGTACCATTCTGAATTAGAAAATATATCACATTCACTGTAATTGAACAGTACGTTTTCAGTTTTAAATGCCCTTAAATTAAGAGACGAAGTATAAAATCAACATTTTAATAATTGTTGTTTATTTTTTATGTTTTAGAGATTAGAAGAATCCCCTTAAGCTCGTTAGGCTAAATAAATAACTTACATATCTTAATCTGAAAATGCTTCATAAATAATGTAATTGATACTCACTTTACATAGTAAACGATGCCAAACCAACAAGCAATCTCGCGATACATTTTACCTGCATTTTCACATAATCCCATCTTCATCAACTGTTATTTCTGTACTCATTTGTGTGAGTCGAGAGGGTTGTCAACCTTGACACTTTGCTAACGACAAATGATATGGAATTCTTTTGTCCCACGCTCAGAAGCCACAATGAAAGCATCTGCTCTATAAGAACATTATTATCAGCACAACGCAATGAACCATTAAATAATTACTAATGCGGCCCACATCAAAGTTTATGATAACTGACACTTGACAAGAGCGAAGTTGGGAACTTTGGCATTTGCTAGGCTCCTGCTCCTTGGCGGCTGTCTATCAAATTGCCGCTAAAATGTCATAATTTGCGACATATGCCACGCACCCGAAAACAAAAAGAGCCAATGAAAAAAAAACAGAAAACAAAACAATAAATGTGTACTATAAATAAAAAAGAAAACAGCGAAAACTGCTAGGCCACAATAAGAAATGAAAACGGAAGCTGACAATTGATGGCATCACAACGAAGAAAATAAGCCCGGGTCGTAAGGACTAAGAAAGGACAATGGTTTGAAAAATGACAGCCGTAGAATATAGGGTTTCCCCGTTCCTCTTTCCTCTTCTGACGATGGCGCCCCAGGCACCAGGCAGCAGCCTCGTCGCTAACAGAAAGTCAATTACATAATTACTTCAAAGCAATTTCTCAAGAAAAACTGCACTGCTGCTACCTGAAGCTGCTTTATCCTTGCCTCTCATCCTCTTTTCTTGTCTTAGCCGCACATGTGACTTCTGTCCGGTTGCCGTTTCCAATCGACCGTGCCATGTGTGTGGGCCCCTATCGGAGGTACTCGACTACCGGAGTCGAGTCGGTGGCCGCACCTTAACCGCAATTCTCTCTCGGCTAATGATGCCTAATGTGACCTTTTTGGGTTTGGGTTCTCTCAGTGGGAAAATTTATGCGGCCCATGGCATCGAAAATTTGTTGGCTCAAATTATGGACAAGGTTGGGTTTATTTTTATTCTTTATTTTTTTCCAATGCCCATTTTATAGTTTCCACGGCTTCTTTGTAGCTGCTCATAACATTTGATGTGACCACAAGACCACAGGTGTTGTTTGTGTTTTGTTCTGACGAAAGACTTTAAAGAGCGCAACTTTTTATTATTTAGTTTAACTAAGCCCTGCGAAGCGTAAATTTAGTTTTGCTATCGCGCTTGTGACGAGGTCTTGGGAAAATAGATAGGGATTGTGGTTTGATGTGATGCAAATAAATATATTGGAGTGGAATCAGCTTCTTTAATTGTACAACTTTTTCAATAATGATATTCTGCAAATATTCGTTAGAAATAGTAGCAGTCAGTAATTCTTGTTGAGATGGCTCATTTGAATACAAAGTTAGTGTATGTTTGCTTCGGCTTTAAGTTGATGTCTACGTTTTACGTTGAATACATTTTTATGGCCAGTTTTTATGTTCGCTTTGTTTGGCCACAAAACTTTCAACTTTTAGCGCCACAAGTTGTCACCATTTGGTTTTTGGAAAGTCATAAAATCATTTAAATAAACAAACCGTGGCGCATCGCACTGTTGGCTCTGTTGCCAGTTAAGCACCAGTTTTTCGCGACCCTTTTCGCGGTGGGTCACTTTTGTATTTATTTACGGCTTTTGTATTACTGACTGCGCCCAGTTGCTGGGCATTGTAACGCCCACTTTGGCTCCAGCTGCAGTTACGTGCAGCAAAATATAAAATTTGCATTAAAATTACTTTGATTACAAATTGGTTGTCGCGTCCAACCGACAATTCGCGCAACAAAAAACGCACCGCGAAAATCCCACGCTTTTGTCCTGTTGATCCTTTTTTGCTGGGCAAAGGTTTTTTCGTTTTTCGTCGTTGCTGGTGCTGAATTTCGATGGACAGCATATTAAAAAACGGAAGTTATTTATGCGAAAAGTATTGTATTTTTAAGGATTATTGATTTTATTTAGCCAACACTTTTTAGCTCGCAGATTTGTGCAGTTTTTATGATCTCACGATACGGCAAACTATTTAAGAAGGGTGTTTTTAAACCGCTTTAGGGGGGACAATGTTTTGAAGAGTCATTCGAAAAACGGTTGGTAAAATAATAATAAATACTCCAGTAATGCTTGGTTCGTTGTCCAAATAAAGCTTAGCCAAGTGAAATCACTCAAAACACATCAATCAGCTGCATTTTGTGTTTTTTTTTCGACAAAATCAGACAAAATATCTGTACAGGATGACAGGAAATTTTTAATAAATTAAGCTTAATTTCAAATTAGTATTCCGTTGATTTAAATATCAACTGCACTGCTTATAATAAGTAACAATGAAAGCCTGCATTAAGATTTTACATACATACACAGTAATAATAAAAAATGCAGTTGTAACTTTAAGACTTAAGATAAAACTAGTGTAGAACTATCAAGCAACCCAATGAAATCAGAATATTGCCGAAAATGTAAGCATATTTTCTAATAAATAGTTACGGGGTGCTATGTGGCAATAAACCCAGCCAACAAAATGAATTCCCCTCATTCTCCCAAACGCAGAATTCATGAAATTTGCAATGCATAATTCATTTGCTTACAAATTGATTGGAATGTTTATGCGCTTTCGCGGCAATTCAATTTACAATCGCCACACTCCCACAAAGCAAAACAAATTAAATACAATGCTTGAGAGCTGGAGGGGGAGAGCTACTTTTGCCAAACAATGCAAATCCATAGTTGGATGGGGCTCGCGCCGTCGTCTCTTTGACCATAATTCAACACAGAGCCCATCGCAAGTAATTTAAAATTGCACAATTCAGGGCCGCCGACACGCCCACAATAACAGGAAACAAATGATCTTTGGCGCAAAAAAAAATTAAATTCGTAGCGTCATTTGGGACAGACAAACCGCAGCAAACGATTTTCCCACGCAACCTTCATGGGCATAATCGAAATTGAATTTGGGCAAAGTGCGCGAAAAAGTTTCGAAACCAACAACTGCAAATGCAGTTTCCCATCGTTAAAATGCTGAACCAAAAGTAATTGCAATTGCAGAGGACACGTGCGGGGTGCAAATTGCTAGAGAAAGGGCAGAAAGATAGTGAGACAGAGAGAGAGAGAGAGAGAGAGAGAGACAGTGAGAGGCTGAATACTCTTGTGCCTGTCCTGATTGAGACATATCAGATGCCACTGCCACTTGAGGTTGATGTTGTAGGGTAGGTAACGCATATCACACGCATCATGAACTGCTGCCTGGGACAAGAGCAAGTAGCACTGGCAATGGGGATGGGAATGGTAATGGGAACTGTGGAGGGATGGGTTGGGAATTGTATGTGGTACGGGGATCGTCATATCCCCTGCGGCTTTATGAATTATGCGTCGACTACTGCGTAAAATGTTTTCATTTGACATTGCCCATGACGCGGCAAGTTTCTGTCGTTTCAATATTTTTTTTTTCATTTATGTCTATAGCACTTAACAGAGAATCCTGTTTTTTTAAGCACTTCAAAAGGTATTCACTGGAACTGGGTTCTCTTATAAACCAAAAAGGATCTCGGGATCGGTAGCATGTCTCGGCATTGTTTTGTTCCACATTTAATTAAACAAACTGCAAACAGCGACACATTAATGGGAACAGTTTTTGTGTAAACAGTCTATAGAATTGGTAAAACTACTTTTTCGGGGGTTAGAAACAGGATTGCAAATCAAATTAGATGAAATGAATTCATATGCTTGAAGTGATCCGCAGTGGCGCATTAAGCAATTAAGTAAATTAAAGTAAAATAAATATTTAGACAACATTTCCCTAAATTCGAAAAAAAAACTAACATCGAGCGGAATGATCAATATCACGAACTGCAAGGGATAAGCAATGAAGTTTAAATAGGAATCTTTCATTGTCATAATCATTTAAAATACTCCCAGTTATATGCTTATATTTATGAAGCTAAATAAGAAACTAAATATGAGAATGGTTTATGGTCCTATAATTTGCAATCGGAAAACGTATTTAGCATTCCACATTTTATCAAATTATTTTTTCAATGATCTTTCGTTTTGCAAATAAAATTTCATCCTAATCGAAATTGATTGCAGGTTTAAGTCTCGTAACTGAAAAATTTATTTTTCCACTTCTTTTTTTTAACTCTGTCAGCCACAAATATAATCAACCAAGTGTAAATCGTATTTTCATCGATAAATATTTTAATGGTAGTTGTGTGGAATTTCCATATTTCATAGTTTAAATCTCTTGCTTTTTGCTAGCGTGCTCTCAAATAAATGTAATGCAATTTTTGGTCTCCTAACCTGGCAGTTAATAAAAAGGACTGTATGAAACTATGACGATATGGTTATGGAAGAATTGAGTTTCCATTTCAGCATTAATTGCAAAATATTTCACTCGCTTCACGCGTCTGGCTGTCATCGCAGCAAACTCCAAATATCTAGAAATCGAACCAGCTCTTTGGAGTACTTCAGTTCAATTGGCATTTTCATAGTGAAAGCGCATACAACTACAAAAAACAATAGCACAGATTTCAGAGATATTTTTCTATGATATTTTTCAATGTTATTTTCGTTATTTTACTTTTTATTTCTATGCACTTATATAGGGTATTTGAATTTTGTTTTCGAATTTGCAACGTATAGAAGCAAATCTTCTTTATTAGCATCACTAGCCGAACAACAATTGTTATGGTGTATAAGGGTATGTAATCTTTTGCATACCTGTGATAACTGTTTTTTCTTTTCTGTTTTTAACAAAGTGAAAAAAATAATTCAAAGCTGTCTACGTTCCAACGACCATTTTGTGGACGGGTTGGGTGTGGTTAGAAAGAGTGTTTGGATTTGGGCGTTTTCTGCATGCCTTTTCAGTTTGCTATTTCAATTGAAATTTGCTTATTGCAAAATGTTATTTTGTTCTCAATGCGCTCGTTATATAGCTTGAAGAATTTTCAATTTGCAGTCTTTTTTTGTGCAAATCGTACTGTTCGAAAGTGTATGCGAAATATAAACCTAGATAACAGCATTGTGACGTGCAAAAGTATTTTGTGAATTTATGTAATAAAGTTGCCAAGTATTTCAGCATGCAACCCCATGTCCGTAAGTTAGAAATGCAATGCAATCGGGAACGGGAACGGGAACGGGAACGAAACCTTTGGCTTCCACTAGTTGGCTTGAAAGTATTCAAGAGCTTTCAGCAATAAGTTTATATATGGTACAGCACAAGTGGTCTTTTTGCGCAAAATGAAGATGTTTGCTAAAAAGGAAAGTCGATAAAATTCCGTTGGTTATTTATTCTTCAATTTCAGCTTTCATTTTAAATGATAAAGTCATAGGTCATAGTCAGGCGGAAGACGGATGTCACATGTAAATAATGTGTGAGATTATCTGATCAGATAGAGATAATATATATATAAATGATAGAAATAATAGCCCGGTTGACTGAACAAATAGAAATAGTCATTACCACTAAGCAGAACGAAATATTACTTATATACGATAATGTGTATTTGTAAAATGGATTATCAGTTGCTGATATGACCACTATCAGTTTACATTGATAATTCAAATGCAATAATAATATACAATATGAAAAATTCTAACTACAAAATAAAATGACAATTTACAATATTTAAGAGGTTTTCGTTTTCATAGCTTTCTGTGCTTTACCTTTCAACTTATTGTAAATAAAAATCAATATGACTTTAATTACGTAAGCAGACACCAACAAGATACCTAACAACAAAATGTAAACATCCAAATTATTGGCTGCCACAAAATTCATATGAAGAAGGGGACTCTGCAAGTGCGAAGCTCCATTATAACGCAGTACGTACTCGGTCCAATAGAGTACACTCTTACGTGCTGTCATAGGTCGGTCACGGTAGAGAGAGGAGAAGCTTTTTACTTTCTGAGTAAACTGAGGATTACTGAGAACCTCAACAATGCTCTCATGGAAATTCTGTTCCTCCAGTGTCGATAGACTCAAACTGAGACCAAATCCATCGTTGGCCATCTTTTCGGCATTGCCAGGTTGATCACCAAAGACAGGAAGCGAGAGCATGGGCTTTCCATGAAACGTTGACTCTGTGATTCCACCTCTTCCGGCGTGATTTATAAAGAGCTTAACATTGGGATGAGCCAGAATATCATCCTGTGGCAACCATTTGGAGTAAAGTATGTTGTCAGATTTACCAGGTGTCTTATCCAAATCCTCCCATTTCCAAATAACTCTCTGCTTCAGTTTTGACAGCACATTAAACATCTTTTGGACTGTGTCGGGCTTTAAGTGACTTCCCTTTACATTTGAGCCTAAGCTCAAGAGAATAGCGCCATCTATTGCATTGCTTATAAAACTGCCAATTTCTTTGGGCAAGGGATCGGGAGTATTTTTAATTTGTATACCTCCCACCTCGATTATGGCTGGTACATTGGCCCTAATGGGACCTTCGCTGATTGAGTGCGAATTGAAGAAGGCCAGAGAAATATTCTTGTTCAGATCTGCATGGTCGGGCATATTGGGATCGTCACCATAAAGTTCCCTGATAGGAATGAAATTACTTAATGAAATCCCTTAATGAATGTTGAGGGGGTCTACTCACTTGTATGAATTGGCACTGTTGTTATCAACAATCCAAGTAAGTAATGCCAAGGCATAGCTAGTAAAATAGTTTTTGAGTCGTTCCGTGAAAGTCATCCGTTGACCCATGGGGTTGGCGGGAACATGTGAGATCAGTTCAGGATTACCCAACAAGCTGCTGAATAATTGATTCGGTGGCATTGGTGCTGCTAATACCACGGGCACCTTCAGCTTGTGTGCAATGCCAATCTGATAATTGTTCAGAAAGAAGCCAATCATAGCCAGGTCAAACTTATTGTCCTTGTTCTCGTACAAGTCCTTCACTCGCTGGTCCATCATTGCCTCTTTCATCTTGTCAAACAGGAACTTCATTTGACCCATGCTGCGAAATATTGACAAAATCAAGTTGCGGTTATCACTGGCCACCATTTGGCCAATTGTTGTGCTCATCATGAGTTGTTCTTCCTCGGAGAGTGGCACTTGCACAATATTGAAATCCTTGTGGGTAATTGGCGGCTTGAGTATGGTAACCACCGTCACATTGTGGCCATTCTCCGCCAGCACCTTGGCCATGGACATTTCAATTATCAAGTGAGATGGACTCAGACTCAAAAATAAACCAAGTATACTGGCGCTTTGGGTGCCGCTGATAAAAACGGCCCCAACAATCGCGAGTAGCAGAATCCGATTAGCGGAACCTTCCATGGTGTTGACGTTAGCGCAACTTAGCAGTGACTGGTTCGCGAGACGAGCGTGGAACACTTTATATTTGCTGTGATAAGGCCTGTTGTGTACCCAGCTGATAACACGATCGGACGCAACGGAATAAAATTATGGTGAAATTATCAGCTACAACAATGATAATCAATTGAAGATGATTAATGTAGTGAGCAAGGTCATGGAATAAATAGTTTATATAGAAACAGGAAGGCAGAGATATGATTAAGATAAGAGCATTTCACAGTTTTTCATAGAACGGATCCTTAAATGATCTTATTTTTGCTACTTTGCAAACTTTTGATTAGTTAGAATGACATATTAAGTATATAAGTATCGTATCTGGTGCACAAACTTATCTCGTATTCTTGCTCCCTGCTATGAAAGTTGCCTTTGAAAGTAGTTGCTTTTATTATCAGCATTCAAATTGTAATAATCATTGTTAATTCAATAATGTTGAAACCCAACAATGAGTTTTCAATATTAGTCAACCTGCCCGCAAATTATATTAATCTTGCTTAGTTGTTATATCAGTTCAGTCTTTGTCGAATTCTCAAGTGATCACAAGTCTTGCCAAACGAAATCGATAACTTCAAAAGCAATGCAATAGATGGCACACACAAGGCATACTCAAATAGTTTGGATGCTTACAGATAATTTGTGATAATTCAATTTTGTTATAATTTTAGCTGTGCATATTTAAAGCATTTGTCTTATCCAAGTCCTGTATTGGCCATGATCTTGGACTTTTTCTTGCAAATATTAAGTTACCAGAATCGAGGGGAAACGCTTTATGAATGTGATGTAAGGCTATCGCATTCGAAGATTGGGCAACAATGTGAATAAAGTGATTTGTTTCCGCTGCCGGGTAAAGAGATTTATCCAAATGAATAGCTGGCTCTGCCGATTTTTATTTCATTTGCGTGTTCCATTAATTCATTCGATTATCGCTGCCAACCCTTGCCCCAGCCAGCGGAACTAATGGTCCTCCTCTGCGTGTCCAGCACATCGATTGCACTGGATGGAGGGGAGCTGGATGTGGATGGTCGGCACATTTTCGTACACATTTAATCGTCTGCCAGCCTGCTGCAAATTCTTAATTAACACACATACAAGCACCCACTCACACACACATGCAAATAAATATTTATCGGCTTTCGTTAGCGCGTAACTCACATGGGCAGGTCCCGGCCACGTCCTCGGGTCTGGTCTGGTCCCGGACTCGGCCTCCGACTTACTCTGGTCAGCCAACCAGCCAGCCGGTGAGCGAGAACGCGGCGACGCATTGTTGTCAGTGCTACCAAACCCGCATTAAACATTTCCGCTTCCGCTCTTGCCTCTTACATTTTCCCTTGTTCGTTTGTGACCAAGCATTTACACTTTAATTCTCAATAGCATCTACGATTCGGACTATAAGGAACATTAATCTGGGTTGTCTTACTCGTAATCTAAGCCAGCTGCAAAATTCCTCTGATATATATTATTAATAATAACTTTGAATTGAAGCCACCTTGCCATTTTACCTTAAGCAAAGTAGTCTTGCAGCTATTTGCATTTATCCTATTCTGAGATCCACAATTTATTGAAAGAATGCGGAATAGTAAAAATATGATCACTTAAAGTTAAAAACAAAATTCATTTGCGAGCTATCAATCAATTTACTTTATATATTTTTTAAATCAATTTGTGAACGGCTATTTAATTTAGATTACTAATAATAAAATATACTGTTACTGTAGTATAATTTGTTTGATTTATTCGTAGATCATTAAGATTTCTTGCTGGCCCAATCCTACTTATTGTACTTATAGCACTCCATCCTTTTGCTTGGTATTTTATTTTTTTTTTTGTATTCTTTTCTGCTGCTGTTGCCATCGTTGTTAATGGGGCTGTTGATGTCGGCTGTTGGCTGGTTATTGGGCTGCAGTTGCAATGTAAATAATTTAATGCAATTTTTTGTTGCACACTGCACACATGACTGCCTCCATAACAGCGCATCTTAACATTGAGGAGCTCTGGCGAGTGTCGAGCTGTGAATTCTAATGAGTTCTACATTAGACAAGAACACTTTAACGTCAGCGCCACCCAAAACAAATGTCAAATATTTGATTAGCCCCATTAAAGCAGTCCCCAAAACCATTTCTGACCCGAATGCCGACCCATTGGGGTGGTTTCGTTTGGGTCGAACGACGTGGCAAGGCAAAACTACATTATAATTTCGCTCATTAACTCATTTCGCGTGTTTCTACATTTTTACTTGTTTTCCTAGGCGAGCTGAAGGAAAAAAAAAAACACTTTTCATAATTAAGCATTGTAATTTTTGTTTGTTTCGGGCTACTTTTCTTGTGGAAGGGGCTTCTCCGAGGTAAGAGTTTTATTCATCCTTTCCCTACTTCTCAATTACATAATTTTATTTACTTTTTTTACTTAATTTCTTGTTCGCATCTCGGTAAAGAAAAGAAATTGTTAATAAGAAACGGTTCTTTTGGCCTCTTAATATCGTAATTTCATAACAGGCACTGTTAAGTTATACAAAATATGAACATTTAATCGATATTTAATTGTATGTAATACATTCTGCACTTATCTGTCAGAGCTACTACATAATTAAGTATAGGGTACCTCCAGGTCTTTACTCAAAGCATTCATTTTCTTACTCGGTTTCCTTTTGGATTTGACAGGCTCGGCGAAAAGTTTTCTTTGATGGACATGTGATTGCTGTTGAGTGTGCGAGGGCAAGGAGTTTGTCTTTTCATATTTCAATATTTCATTAACTTGGAACTCATTCATATTTACTGATGTGTGGCGCTGATGGGAGGGGCGCTGATGGGCGGGCATGGGCGTATTTGCCCATTAGAGGGCCTCAAAGGGGCGATAACCATGATGGTGAAAATTCGTTCACACAACATCGATTGGCATTGTGGTGGTGCCAAGTAAATTGGCGAGAAACTTGCCAGCTGCTTGACAGCTTTAACTTGACTTGAGGAATTTTCAATTAGTGGCGGAAAAATGTCAACTGGTTTCTCGAGAATTTCAATAATTATGCAGATGACTTGTGAAACTGTGTAATCCACATTCATTTTGCACTAAAATTTAATTGAAACTCCCACCTCGAAAACAGAATCTCATGTCAACCTGCCACAGAACTTTGGCATCGCTAGCAAATACTATCATTAAACGGCTAAAAACTACACACAAGCCCCAGACCAAAATGTCTATAATTTCTGTAGATGGCAGCAAAAACAACAAATAACAGCAACAAACAGTAACCAGCAACCAACGAGCAGCGACCAACAACAACTGCTCTCTGAGCATTAGTTATTACTGCGAACTATAATTTAAAATAAATGCCAAAGTAGCCGTTGCTCTAAACCGCAGCCCAGAGCACTGCCAGAGTGGCTAGAGTTGTGGCAGAGACAGCACCAGAAGCGGGTGAACGGAGGGGGATGTGGAGAGGTGAATTGGGGGCCATTAAGCCCATCCACCAGCCAAGAGGAGCTGTTGCTCGCACTGCTGCTGCTCTTGTTGTTTCTGCTGATGTTGTTGGCTTTATAATAAATTTATAAATGAAAATATGAAAAATGGTCGCTGCGTGTTTGTGCCAAACTAAGCAAAATGTTAGCAGCTTAAAGAAACGCAACAACAAAAAAGAATCCATGCTGGAGATGGGGATGATTTCGGGACTGGGGCATAGCTTGCTTCTTTTTTTTTTGGTCATCAGTGCTTTGAGGTTTAGCTGTGTTGTTGGTCTACTTCAGCTTTTAAGATAAGAAAAATCATGGAACTTTATGTTTCAATTTCCATTGTCGATTTGTTGTTTGTTATTATTATTTGGTATAGATACTAGAAATAACATTTCCCTTTGCATTTCTATACATATGCGCTCATTTATATGAGAATATGAAGTTAGGTGCTTATTACGAACAACTTTTAACTCTCAAAAATATCTAAATTAAAAATTGTTTTGTCCAACTTTGAGATTCGAAAGTTCCCTTACAGAATGCTCAAACGCAATGTGCATATTAAAAATTTATTTATGCAATTCCGGTTAAAGCGAAAGAAAAAAAAAATACATATATGCAAAAAATACACAAATGTGAAAACTAGTGAACTTTTTGACGTGCAAAGATGGACTAGTAAAAATCTGAATAAACTTGCATTCTCGGAACATGTGCAATGTGCATGTGTAAGGTCAAAAGGCCGCATCAATCTGTCTGGGTGTCCCCTTCTGCCTTCCCAATGGACCTGCACCATTCTGATTAGGTTTTCATGCGTTGCGAGTTCGCCTGTGGCGAGTTCTTGAAATTGAAGTTGGGGCAAAGAAAATGAAATCATATTTGAGTTGTTGCTGTTGCTGTCGTCCTTGGCCTCTCACATTTGTATTTGGTGTGCCGTGTTGCATGTCACGAGTGCGCTGGGCAACGCTGGGCAATATAAAAATTAAACTTGCAACTGCAAACTGGCAGTTGGTAAATTGCAACTGGCTGCGATGGCATATATTAAATACAAAAGCCCTGTGAAACTTTCACCATTTTCTTCGCCAACTTTCAGGTATATTTGCAAAATGTCCTGCCAAGTACGCTCAGTAGGTTTATATAAATGTTTATATATATATATCTATATATATATATATATATGTATATAAATCAAGTGTTGCCCAAACACCTGCTGCCAGCAGAGCTCTCTGGCGGACAGGGGCAGCAGCTGTGCTCCACTTTGCTCCATTCTTTGGCATTGTCGTAAGTTGAGCGTGGAAAAGAAACACTTGCATATCCTGTGACCCACTTATAATCATTTTTCATGAACGTGTACGTCGAGGTAGCTAACAGGCGAATGGCCAACGGCAGTATCAGCAGCAGCAACATAATCGGCAAGAGCAGAGTATATTGGAGCTGAGCATTGCAAAATGAGGTTATGTTTGCTCAGCCAGCATCATTTGCATAAATTGTGCAGCAGCAGCAGCAGCAGCAGGAGGGGAGCTGGAGGTGTTCTGCGCGCGGAAAGGGGGAGACGGTGTTTGGTCACGAAACACAATCACGAATGCAGGAAATTCTTATAGACAGAAGCCAAATTATGGAAAAAAAAATCTATTTTGGTGCTCATTAGTGCAGGCCCAAAGTGTCAGTGTAATTAATAATCCAAACAGGCAAAGAAGCTGAAATAAATTTAAAATACAACGAAAACAAACCAAAACGATACAGTCGAGGAGAGTGCTCGACTGGGAGTTACCTGGTAAATATGTTTGTTATAGTTGAGAACAATATAAAATAAATAAAAGTTAGCGGCAGGAGAGCCGCTCAAATCAAATTAAATTTTAGTTTTTAAAATTAGGAACAATTTTTTATTTTACTTAATTATGTTTTGAATTTCCAACCAATATACTACTTTTTCTCCTTATACAGGGAGTAGAAAAAAGTGACTCCAACAGAGTGCTAAGCATTTTGATATTTTCCACACATGACACGCAAAGTGTGAAGATGAGAGAGAGAGGGGAGGAGAGGTGGAAATTTATTTGCCTGTAATTAATCAGTTCAGCTGAGATACCAACATCCAAAAGGAAAGAAGTGCAATGTGATTTCTGTTCTTATTGTGTTTGTAGTTGCTCTTTAGCCTGCCAAGTGATTCCCTTGTAAATGGAGGGGAAACATTTTGTGCCGCTCTTTGCAGCGAGCGTCATTAGAGCTGCGGCATGTGGCGTTAAACTTTACAGCATTTAGTTGAGAGCCGGTCGCTTCTAAAGATTTTGTTTTGGGATGTGCGCAAATAGTTGCAAAATTAATCAAAATATTCAGATGTATTCAAACCGAACGCACAACAATAATTTGATTAAAGTTGACACAATTGACAAATTTAATCAGCTTACATCAAAACTAGTGCTGACCAAACACAGATTTCAATGTGTAAAACGCTGTTTGTTGTATTTTATTTATTTGATTTTATTTAAAATGTGCTTGGAAATCTTGCCAAGCGTCAAAATGTATTCAAATTAACTATATTAGCTTAGCAGCATGTAAACATGTGGTGACTAGTCAGTAATTAAAACAATAATACAAACAAGTGCTGCAAAAGCTTACTTATTATTTTCAGAATGTTTTATATATAATTTGTCTAAATTTCACAATTATAGTAAAGCCAAAACAAATCTCCGTGAAATAAAAAAAAAGTTAATATCTGGGATAGACATATATTACCTAGTTTAGATTTGTTCCTTACGACCTTGACCAACAAATGCGACAAGAACAACATCAAAGTTGTGAAAAGGGAAACGGCGAAGTGGATTTATGCAAATTGCATGGGCACTCAAGTTTATCGTGAATTGGCCAACCATTCTGTCAGTTCACTTATCGCGCACACACACACACACATACACACACAAACATACACAGATTACATACACTGACATCGCATATATCAATTGGTTGTAAGTTTTAGGCTGCCTGCCGCGAACGTGACATGAATTGCACTTAAGTGATTTTAATAGTTCACGTGCGCCTTTTGACAAAACACCGACCGCTGACCGTAGCGTTGGGCTGGGTCGCGTTTCCGTTTCCTACTGCCACACTTTGCCGGAGTTCAATAAGACAATAGAGCACCGGCCACAATTTCCGCGCTTGCTAAGCAAATTTGCTGCCCATCCAGAACTGAGTTCTTGCTTTCCGAGCATTGTTTTGTTTATGCCATACACGAGATGTGCGTGCTTCAAAACTGTCAGTTTCAGCTCTCTCTATCCCTCTCTCTTCCTCTATCTCACTCTTTCTCTTTCTCCCTGTATTTTCTGTGCGTATATTCTGCCTGAATTTCGCTTTATAGCCGCAATGCGTGTAATGGACACGCGCCACCTGACTTAATATCAATTTCCAGTGCTGCTCAGTTTTTGCCTCAGTTTCGTTTTTTTTTTTTTTTTGTCTCTAAAAGTTTTTAAGTCAAATGAATTTTTTATGACCAGGTGGCCAGGTTGCAATCGCGGCCTCTGGCTGCCTTTACGTGTTCGGAGTTTTAAAATAGTCGGCCCAAGTCTTCGTCGTCGTCGTCGTCGTCTCTTCTTCATCGTGTGGGTCATTTGAAATAAATGGTTTTAAAATACTTTCAAGTGTGGCACATACCAGGCCGCAATTTGCAAATTGAGTTGATTGTTGGGGTATATCGACTTGTGGGGCGAGTTGCTGCCTTCTGAATTACAGCCCATACCTGTCTGCGCAGCTTATGAAGGTGCTAATAGGATTATGAGGCAATTAGATTGCTTGCGAAAAGGGTAAAATGCATAAAACTGACCTGACTTAATGTGCTAAACTTTTAAAGTAATAAATTTAAAATATAAATATGTATAAAATATATATATACATTCTCGGTTTTTCGGTCTATAAAATGCAAAAAAAAATCGAAATATGAAAAAGATCAATAGTATAAATGTAAATAAATGCATATGATTAATAATTTTAAAAAAACTAAAGGACTCAAAGAAGTCATTAGTAAGTAATGTTTTGACTGAATCTATCTATATCAACATAATATGATCAATCTGGATACTTCAATCAATTTTGTAATGATTATCCTGTTTCAGTTTTTTCAAGAAGAACGAATCTTCAGGCTTGCCAACATTTAAAAAAGACAAACAAATATGATATAGCTAATTGTTAATTTGTGCAGATAACCTTTCTATCGTTTGTTACCCTTGCCCTTGTCTTTAGCTCGCCTACTGGCTTACTTATTTAAATGTTCGTGACTTTGGTTTAGTTTTGTTGTCTCCGCTGTCATCTAGCAATATGCCAATCACAATGAGTTTTGGTCTTTCTCAGGCCGACAATGGAAAAGTCATTAGGTCATTAGGCAATAAATAATTAAAAGCCATTGTTGGCAGGCCAGGCACGAACATCGACAGCGGTCTGGCCAAAACTGTGTTGTGGAAAACTCTCTTGTTGGCTGTTGGCTGTTGGCTGTCGAGGAAAATGCGCTAATCATGCGCTTAACATGGCGCACCACAACTGAATTTATCACACTCACACAAATTTCAATTACTCGACGAAAAGTGAGAGAAACTGCGTCGCATTTGCCACTCCCAGGGGGAAATGTGGAAATTCCACATGCGCGCCAAATCCTAAAAAATGATGGCGAATAGTGCGTGCTCGAAAAGCGATCAGTGTGATTAATGAAAGGGGCAATATATAGGGAAATAAAGGAATAACGCCCCCTCCCTTGAACAAGCGAAAGAGCTGCGAACAAAAAATTAGTATGAGAAATTAACAAGTGGCTGCCATTGGTCATGTCAGCTTAGCTCGAGAAGATTTCCAGGCTTAGCTCCCAGGCATTATAATAAAAAACCAAAAAAAAAAACAACAAAAAACATATTCGTGGAACAACTAACTGGCCACGGCAGGGCAAGGCAGAGCAGCGCACATCCATATACACATATACAATTTCCGGCTAATGTGTGGAATTAATCCCAGGCAAGGGCGCCGAGGCTGCGCTGGCGACAGTGAAAGTCACTGAGGCGTGCCTGGGGCCACAGTGGCCACCCTCGAGGGCTCAGTTACAGGATTAGCATGGCGGTAGAAACAACAACAACAACAACAACAACCATAATGCTCACGGGTTTTTCTGTTTTTGTTTTTTTTTTTGTTTTGGACAACAACAAAACGAAAATGGTTAAGGCAAAGTAGAACGACATCGCATCGTTGAACTAAAGTGACATTCACATTTCACAAGGTCGTTTTTTTGCCAGTTCTTTGTTGAATTCGTTGGAGGGTGTAGGCGGGGGTCGTTCCACTTGCAAAATGTTTGCGTGGACAACTCCCTCTTCATTTGTTGTCATTTGTTATTTGTGCCTCTCGCTGATGCAACTGCATATTCCATAGTCCAGCATCGCCAGCATACTCCACAATATTTTGTTTGTATTATTTTTCCATCTACGGTTTCAGCTCTTCAGCCACTGACTCTTTACCGAAAATTTGATTCAATCCATTATTTTTATTTGTTCTTTCGCATTTCCATCAGATCGCAAATAAATAAAATTTACGTTCGCTTCGCTTTCAATTTCCATTTGGTGTTTCCCCCTGTTTTGTTATTTCAACTACTGTGTACATTTTGTTGCTCATAGTTTGGTTCTTCCAAACATCCCCGGGTGCAGTCCCTGGGTAGTCCCAGGTGTATTTCTTGATATATTGCGCAGTTATGGCACACATCCTCACACCAAGCAAACACAACCCCAAAACAGCTCAGCCACTGCACCCATCGATCTGAGAAATGCATCATGTGCGAAACGTATGTTGAAATTTCATGCAATATTCTTTTCATTCTAAAAATTACACTAATGTAATTTAATTGAGTGTTCGATTACGTGACATTGGAAGAAGGTAGTCAGTCATATGTTAACAGTTTTTTCCATCTAATCAACACAACTTCATCCTTAACATATTTTTGTATCATTTTATACATTACATTTTAAATTCGTTTCTATCTATATATATTAGAGAGCATTATATTTTTTTAGCTTAAATGTTTTTTGTTTTAAATTTAAATATATATAATACTTATAAATAGAAATAAAATAATTTTGTATTACCTTACAAAGTTGCACTAATATTACTTATTTTTACATTAGATAATTCAAAACAAAAGCAGACACGTTTGTTAATAAGACTTTCAGGAATGGCTATTTGTGGAATAGCTATCAGCATCGGGCTTAATTAAAATCAGTCCACAATTTAAAAAAAAAACCTTGTAGCAAATAGAAATTGAAGACTAAATTTATAATTAAAATTAAATTTACACGTTAAATGATAAAAATATTGTCTCTATAAATATGAAAAAAGCTGGGATCGTCTTTGCATTTTATCATCTAGCTGAATATTATTTGACATCGGTTCCACTGTGCCTTCAGGTCTCTATCATAATAATCATTAGCAATCATAAATTTCGATTTCCAATGGCAATTGCCTTTTTCTCGTTATAAATGACCTCAGCTGACTGCCTTGGCCAATACGTGGAGTTTTCACCATATGTCGCATTGAGTGTGGGCAAATAAACTCATATAATTGATATATACATATACATTTCGTATGTGTTATAGTCGTCCCACAGTGTGTTTGCCAACAACAAATGAAATAGAACCCAAAAAGTAATGTGTATATATATATATATAAAATTATTGACAAATATAAAACACCTAAATGGAACACTGAAGCGACAACCCCTAAACTTAAAGCAAGAGCTGTGCGGCACTTGCCGCAAATCAAACCGAGTAGCAAAATGACAGATCGAGGGACTCTCGACTGTGGCAACAATTAAGTTTCCACATGAACAGCATTTAATGTGCAACTGATTTTCAACATCTGTTTTCATTTTTGGACTTCCTCGTCCTCGGCACTGCGCCAGCAAAACGCAATGAAAAGAAAATGATGCAGACGACGAGTTCGCCCTGCCAGCAGACTGCCATCTAAATTTGGACACGAAAAGTGTCAGAAAACATAATTTTGATAGTCGGATACAGGATAGGAGCACGTGTCGGAGCCGACGCACTAGCAGGCGTCTTTACAGCGGCGTTAATTAGCCGCAGCCACTTGATATCTGGCTACGACGCAGCAGCTGGTACACTGCAACAAATTTCGTTTCATATTTTATTACATAAATATGATAAAATAGGAGCATTTTTTCTTTATATATTTAAAAAATCATAACTTAAGAACACATACTAATCACAGCCAGAACATTAACCGTATCCTAAATTCCTTAAGAAAGCTATTCTAAATAAAAAATGATATATACAATTGTAAATTCGTTAATTATACATTTTATAAGCTCTTAAATCCGTTGCGAACACTCAACTTATTACTTAGCTATATAAAAAATATGAGAAATAATTGAATTGCCTCTTAAATTATTTTCAGTGTAAGGGGCATAGGGCCAGTCACGCCATAAAATGCCCAACTCCAAATTGACTGCGTAACTAGCTGCAAGGGTTAGCTCGACCTGTGCACCGTTTATGAGGCACGTTTCCAGCTGGCATTCGCTGGAAAAAATGTTTAAATGACAACACCAGCAGAAATAACAATCTAAGACTGGTCAGGGCCAATCCTTGATGCATGTCTGACACTTTCTGGTTGCGACGCCGTCGTTGACGTCGACGGCGGCTGCGACAGGGACAAGTCGCTAAAACACTTGGGCTGCTCATTAAAATTCATTCACGCAGATTATTAACATTTGCATCTAATTTGCATTTGTAAGATACATGGCCGACAATTATGTGAATGCCGCACATATCGAAGCAGGAGGCTGGCGCGGGTGGCAGCCAAAGAGAGGTGGCTGAAGATGGCGTCGGCTTGGCTCCTATGTTGAACTTATTTATGCATGCGTTTCTACAAGCAGAATGCCGCCGGCAACACCAACAACACCAACAACACACACATTCACACATATTAGCAGTTGCATAAATTATGCTCGGGTCGGTTCAACGAGGTTAAGTGTAATTAAATTATCAAATTATTGCCAAGTCTTAGGTTGCAGTTTATAATGTGGCATATCAGGCAAACCCCACTTCCCCACACTCCTTCCAAGACACGCTCTGTTTCTATATCTTTAACTTGTTTGGGCCATAATCAGGCATCAACACTGATTCAATTAGTTGGCGTTAAGTGGACTCTACCATTTTGTAACTTAACAAATGCCAAACTTTTCTTCAGCTCAGCTACTTAATAATTAGATAAAAATAAACTTGCATGTGCAGTCATCGCAGCTGTATACATTTTAATACATAATCTGCTTCAATCTTCAATATTATCAAATTGTCAATTTTTTTTCTTTTTAAATATGTAGTTATACATTGAAATAAACAAACGCAAACGCCTTGCATATTACTTGCATATTAATATTTCGCATTTTAGCTCACATTTTAAGCAGCGTTCTGTCGTAGAATGATTTATAAAATAATCGGTATAGTTTATACATTGAAAGTAACTCTACTTAAGCATATTATTTAAATAAAGGTGAATGAGTATTAAATAAAGTAATTGCTTTATTTATACACTTGCTTTTAATACGATTTAGAGCAGCTCAGCAAACGGACTGAAATGTGACGATAACTAACCTGTAAATTGTTTCAAATTAAATCTCTGGCAAAATCAACTATAATCGCTTGATTTACTTAAAATACTTGCAAATTAGTCTAGAGCCAAAAACAGAAACTACAAAATCTGAACTTGGTACTACGACTCTCAGTAATAAAATGATTTTTGCACATTTACCCGAGTCTAAATAATAAATTAGTAGACTAAAACTGCAACACACAAAAGATGCAGAGAGAGGCTGCTGGGGGAGAGAGGGGGAGACTTGTAAGGAGGGAAGGATGGGCTTGACAGACCAGCAATTAACACACTCGAATGTCGAGCAATGCAAGCAGCACGCAGCACTTTGATAGTTAGATAAACAAATACACAAATACAAACACAGACAGACAAAGGAAGCCAGCAAGGACGTGCGGCAGGATGCAGCATTTGATAAGGACACACACAAACTAATAGTTGGTCACCGAAAGAGAGAGAGACTGTGGGAGAGAGAGAGAGCGGTGGAGTGGGAAAGGAAGAGTGCAATTCAATGCCTATATAAATGAAAGGTAACATGCAAATTGACAGAGAGAACATTCGCCAGGACCTGACAAACACAAACAAATGCAAACAGGCAAAGAGGGAGAGAGAGAGAGAGGGAGAAGGAGAGAGATAAAAAGATATGGGGGGGGTCCTGAGAGAAATGTTGACTATGGAACAGTCAACACATGAATTGCATTAGTTGCAACGGCGACAATTTGACAGTTTACTCGTACTTTGCTTTTGGGGCAACTTGAGGGGTGGACGGGGGAGGCGGGTTGGGTGGAGCTTGGGACGGAACGGGGTTTGCGCTGTGCAAATATAATGGCAGGGAGTCATTGTCATTGTCTTTGACAATGGCCATGCAACGATGACTCAACGATAAACTGTCAAATTGCTGCAATTTAACGCTTGATAAGCAACTTCAGGCAACTACATATATAAAGCTCCAATAGAGCAATTGACAACACTGGATAATGATGATGATGTGGTAGTGGTAGTCGTAATGGTGGTATTGCCCAGGTACAGGGTATACTCAGAGCCATTGTTCGCTCAGCGCTGTTCCATTGTTGATTCCAGTTCAACTTATATGTAAAAGTCAAAAAGGGTTCGATTAAGGTGCACTGCTTGTTAAATAGGGTTTTGTGTTGCATTTAGGGGTGTGCTGTGTTCCCTACGCGATTTGAGCGACTTAAAACATTTTCAATTCGCTGACATTTGCCGACATTTGTAATTATGAGCAGTGTGCTGCACGCTGTCTGAGCTATTTAAGCGATTTGCTTTATTAAAATCCGTAAGCGGAAAAACAAACAAACAATTGCGAAAATCAACCACTAAAAAATCTGTACAGGTCGCAGCATGCCTGGCAACTGTCCACTGCCTACCAGTATCCAGAGCCCCTTCCTCTCTGTGTGCGCTACGAGTCTATGAGTCGCAAATCTGTTACTCTGCCACATTCGCAGCTTGCCAAAAATTTCATTCATTCATTCATTCCATTACGTTTCGTTTCGTTTCGTTTCGTTTATCCCTTTTATGGCTTGTTTGGGGATTTTCATTATTACAATGACGTCGTCATCATTCTCAGTGCACAGGACGAGCCTGGCATTGTTGTGCGCTCGCCTTGCCCTGCTTGGCCATGTTTATTTATAACTAGCAATTGTAATTAGGATTACTTTTTACTTATTTGCACAGTTGTTGGAGTGGCTCGCGAGGCATATAAAAAACATATTTCTGCATTTTTACGCCGTAGACTTTGCGCTGGAGCATTAAAGTATTTGTCCAGACGGATTAGTAGGGAGCCGCTGTATCTAGTTAATAGGATGGCCATCATGATACCCTGATATACCATAAGCAGCAGCTGATGCTCTGCAGACAACAGCTTGAATGGATGGCAGCTGAGCTGGTGTTCTTCAGTGGAGTGGGATATGGTTTCAATGGAATAACAACGTCTGCGGTATATATGCGTATTAGCTGGAATTATCTAGAGTAAACTATGCAATACCTTTTTTCCTTAACACTGCTTATTCAGTGCATATCTTTAATTTTTTACCAACCTTCAAAATATTCAAAGTACTCTAGTATTTTATTTATTATTAATATCCTTTAAATTTATCTTGGCATTATTTCAGACAGCACGTAATTATAAATGCTTTGGCATGACAGTTCTAATAAATATAGATCATTCGAAGCTCTCTTTCTTGAAATGTGATGAATCAATAAACGAGTCACAGATGATTTGAGCATGAAGTCAGCTAAAGCCGATTTGTCACATAGATTTTCACTTCCAGTCCAGTACTTAAAACGCATTTGTCACAGACTGGGACCCTTTTTTTTGGCGTAATTGTAACCTTTGAGTTTGGCCAGCATTTCCGCCCATATTCCACATAATTATAATTATTTCACGCGTTTTTATTGCGACACAATGTCACATAGATGGAATGCGTGTCGCATCCAGTTATCAACTCTACAAATTTCAACCCTTTTCGATGGCCCACGCACAAAATGCGATAAATAAAGTCATTCCATCCAACAGAACAAAAAAAAAAAATAAATGGACAAAGGACGAGCATCACAAATTGAAGTGTTGTAAAGTGAACAACGCAAAACCAAAAAGTGCAAGGAAAAACAAGTAAGAATGTTGTAGCCGAGTGAGCTCGACTACGTTATACCCTTGCCACTCTTGTTCAAAATATTTTCTAGTATTATTGGTAAATTCCCCTTTAAAATTTTTGCACACATTTAAATGTGAGCAGGTCTTCAAGATCAATATTTCCTTATGGTAGCGACAATCACTGAAGAGTCATAACAATATAAAATAACAATACAATGAGGATCTGCAGAATACACATAAAAACATATTGACGCTCGCCCGATTTGCTATCGGAAATCGATAAAATGGAGCAAACTTGATCTGCGCGTGGTACTCAAGAACTTATATTCCAAATATTTCTAATAATCTGTGAGATCCGTCTGTTCATAACGATGCACGGGCGGACGGACGGACAAACATAGCTTTATCGACTCGGCTGCAGCTCCCGATGAAGTATATACATATATATATATACTTTATGGAGTGGGAGATGCTTCCTTCGCCCTGTTAAACACATTTGCACAAAATCATTATACACTTTTTACCAATTTTCAATGGGTTCAGGGTATAATAAATAGAATAAAATCGTTTAACACTCCAATGAAAAGCCCATTGACAATTGAACGAATTGTGACGGCGCATTTGCCCAAAAAATAAAATAAATATAAAAAAAAGCTCGACAAAAAAAAAGAAAGCAAAAATCATTTGCCCATTTTGCGGGCTATTTGGTTTGATGCCCGTAATTCATTTTCTTTGCAACTAATTTTCAACGTACGCTTGACAGACAGGTGAAGCCCCAACAGGCACCAATCAGTGAATTGATGAATTGATGGACAGCCATTCAGCGTCATTTATGCAGTGCAACAATCGAAAGTGTCAATTAAAAGGCAGCAGCAAACAGCAAACGCCAAGTGGCTGGCAGCACAGCAGTCGATGTTATTATTTTATTATGTTTGATTTAAACGTTCCGAAAGCGACATGTGCGGACTTTCCCTCTCAGCCCGCCGGCCTGCCAGCCAGAAACTCCTCACTTCCGTCTGCCACCCTCGAGGGCTGCGATTTGTGGTCTCTGCTGTCGATTTTCCAAGCGGAATCAATTGAAGTCTGCGAAATATGCGTGAATTAAAACAGATGTCAGTAGCCCATGGCGGTCATTGATCCCGGGCACTGTAAAGTGTTCTGATTAATGCCAGTCTTCCAGGCCAAAGTAAACAGCTCCAGGTTCGCGTCCCTGCAGCAGGTCTCCAGAGAAGCAACTGGATTAGCCTGCCTTATGTTACGGCAGATCAAACCCGCAAGCTACTTACAAGGCGTCCGTTGTGCGAGTGACATTTTGTTTATCTTACTAAATGTGTATTCATACAACGCCTTAAAATCAAGAAAGCATTTCAATCAGCAGTCGGTTCCTTAGAGAAGTTGCGATAAATGTAATCGCGTTTTTCCATTTACCCATTAAAAATGGTCTAGAAGAGGTATTCCTGTTAGATCCTCGAAAATAGTCGATAGAAAGCGGTTTAATAAGTGCCTATAAATGATTCGAAGGCTTGCCACAACTCGATGCAAATAATAACCACAAAAATGTGTACATATATTTGGTTTATTCTCTGAATTATTTTCGACGCTCCTGTTTTAGTTGTGTTTTTATTTTTCATAATTAATTACCCATTTTTAATTGTTTTTTTTTTGCGTATTTGCTTTGTATGCCATAAATAACTAAAGAATTTAAATTATTAATTCGGTTAGCATTATGCTTATACAGTTATACTTTCCTTTATACTTGCCAATGAATTTCAGTTGCTTGCATTGTTTGCAATTGCATTCAATTTTAATGCTGCTGTTGTAAAATTAAATGAGAGAAATTAACAAATGCGTTTGTGTTGTTGTTTAAATAATTTAATACTATATTTTTGCCTTGAAATTTACACATACTTGTAATAAATGCATTTAAATTAATTTAGAAATTAAACTAGTCTAGAAATGAAATGCGAAGCAACAGCAAATTAGTAATTCGTCTGTGTAACTTTGCAATAATTTACAAAAAAACATTACAAGTAGTATATAATTTGTTTTTTACAGTGTACACTTACGCCTGGTTTATTAATTTTTACAAAATGTAATTTAAACTTAATTGCTAATTATTCAATTTCCGTTTATTATTATTATAATTTATACAAGTCTTGTAGGTAGGTTCGTGATTTTCATTTCATTTCGTTTCGTTTCGATAGTGTCTCCAATGTTGCAGAGTTGCATTTGAATGCAGAAAGTGTTTCAGTAAGTGTGAGTCGAGTGTGTGATAGTGTGAGTGTTGTTGTCGTGGCCAGTATTGGAAAACGTTTTGTGCAATTGGAAACTTGGAAAAGGTAAGAACTGTGCAGAAAGTTAAGAAATCTACATATGTACTTTTGGGTATATTTATACCTTTCGCTTCTCGACAGCTTATAATTGTAATTAACGTTTTTAAATAGGCTTCTAAAAATGTTTAGCTTAATGTTTAGCTCGTTTCTCTTAATGCTGTTGATATTAATAAAAATTGTCTCGAAAGTGTTGCACAAACATTTTAAATACTTTATGTGTATGTCTCTGTGTTGATTTTTCGTATCGTTTTATTTTTACTATTTTCACTACTCTTTTGCTGCACGTTGTGTGTTTGGTGTTTGTGTCTCTGTTTATGTGTGTGTATTATTTTGAATATTGAAATATTGTTTTTAACGCGCTTATTTAGTTGATATTTTATAAAATGCGGTGTTTACACTTGTATTTTTTTTATTTTTGCTTTTGTATTACTTGCTGCTTTATTTTTTAACTACTACGAAGCTACTACAATATGATGTTCTAACTTTTAGTACTTGTTTGTTGTAATAATTCGTATGCGCATTAAACTAAAAAGGAACATATACATGATTATTTATTAATTATACATTTAATATACTCGTATATAGTTGATATATATATATATATATATATATATATATATATACATATATATATATATACCACATATATATTTGTTTTCTTCATAGTACTTTTTATAGTCAGAGTCATTTGTTTTCTTGGGTAAAACGTTTGCATAAATTATAATTAGCATTAAGAAACTGAATATTCGTAAGTAGTTCAATATATATTTTTAATCACAAATCATTGATGAAAACTTCATTTTAATTGGTTTTAGGCGACGACGCTCTGCACGCTCTCTTGGTCCGTTAAATTCCGTTACAATTTTATCATCATCAACGTCTCTCTACATAATTTTTGACGCGGCATCATTCATCTGCTCGGTAAGCAAACAATCTACGTATCTCGCGGATACCTCTCTAAATGTATACACAGAAATGTACAGTGGGGCTCAAATAGTGGGGTCATATAGTATATAGGGCTAGGGTTGTACAGGCATTTACAGCAAGTTTTGCAGTATTCGTTTTTTTTTTTTTTTGTTTTTTTTTTTCATTCGGAAAGGTACTAAAAATCAGTTGAACTTTATTATATGCTAGTTACTTTATCTCTTCGTTTAATAGTATTTCTTCCTTCTTTTCTGTTTGTTTCGTTTTATAAACAATAAGTGTCGCTAAATGCTAGACCTTAAATTCGTTTTTTGTTTTTTTCTTCCATTGTTCATTTTTCTTTTTCTTATATTTTCTTTATGTTCTGTTCGATTGCATTTGATCTATGAGAAACTAGTGCCATTTTGTATGCGTTTTGCTTTGTTTTGAAATTTTCTTAAAAATTCAGCTCGGTTTACTATCATATGCATTTTTCACTACGTTTTGCACACCGTGCAATATACTAGGTATTCATATATATGTATTTACAGATTGTATTCTATAAGTTGTATCATTATCATTTCGTTGGCATATATTCGACGCTACATTTTGCTTAGATATTCGACTTTGCTAAATTAACTTTTCCATTTGCTCAGTGGGTTTAATTGTTCGACGCGTTGTGCTCTCCATATAAGGGAGGGGCGGGTACTAACACAATTTTACGATTACGTACGATTACGAGTACTTAATATTTGCATTTGATTTTCTATTTTCTAGTTCATGTATGTCCGAGTAGAGTTTTAGAGCTGTGAATGAGCAGGAAAAAAATGTGGAAGACCAATTGTTTAATATTTGAGTCAATAAAAATATATACGGATTTGATTATTCCTTAGGATCTCTGTATAAAATCAGAGATTTATGGATAGATTCAGCCAAAACTACAATAAATTCGTATATCGAGTATATTTCTGACAGCATATTATTCACAGTCTGTATGAAATCTGTTCATATTTTATTTGATATTAAAGAAAGTAAAATTGAATTTCCGAAAAGTCTAAACTTGTGTGAAGCTTCAGAAAAATGCTCGATGTGCGAATTGATAATTGTTTGTTTAAAATAAAGGATTATATGACTCACCTCAAATCCATTTAATATGGGGTTTTCATCAATGATACCACAGCCTATTGTTTTGTGTTCTCATAACACTATTCGCCAACGGATTTGCATTTGCCGTTGCGTTAACATTTCCATTTTCGATCGTCAATTTAGTTGCATTTGTTGTCGTCACACTAGTCGAAGCTTCACTGTTGACAGCCGCAGCAGACTTGAGAGCCGCACTTCTGCAGCTCAGATGAACGCCCACATCGTCGGCGGGCGAGAGACCCGTGAGCACCGGTCGCTTATAGTCAATGGCGCCTGTATCCGTATTGGCCACGTCGCGCGTTAGCCGCAACGCCTTGAGATGCTGCCGCTGCTGCTGGTGCTGCTGCTGCTGCTGCTGATGATGATGATTGTCGCGCACCGTTGTGGCATGCTGCTTGCCGGTGTTCGTGGCATACTTGTTGTTGTGCAGCGTCAAGCTATATTTTGGTTTGGTGTTGCCACTGCTGGCGCCCGCGATGCTAAGATGCTGCGGCTTCTTCGGCATCGTTGTGGAGGCTGCGCTGCTGCCGCTGCTGCGTTTGCCAAGGGGCAGATCGCCGCCAGCGTCCGCTGCTGCTGCCAACTTGAGCGAGGCTTCGAACTAGAGATTATCGGGATAGCTGCGGAAATTATAAGTTCTGGCACGCTGAAAATCAGCGGCCGCTGCAGCAGCAGCAGCACTATTGCCACTGGTATACGGATTGATCATTGGTGCCGTCGATTGGGTGTTCATGGTGCCCATGCCATCGTCGTAGATGCCATTTAGTTGATCCTGATTGCTGTGGCTGCTCTTGCCGCCGCCGCTGCTCACCGTGTTGGTGTTGCTGCCACCGCCGCTTGTCGAACTGCCGCCGCCGCCGCCCTTGATGGGCTTAAATATGGCCGTGGTCGCATAGTATTTCTCCATGGGTGGCGGTGGCACTGTGGGCGGTCTGGGGAATATGCTGCTCAACGGTGGCGGCGGCGTGCGTCGCACATTCACATAACCACCGACTGCGTTGGCCATTTTCGTTGCCGGCATGTAGTCCTGCATATGGGGAACCGCATAGCCACCTTCTGGCACATCTGTGTGTCGACCGCGGGGAAGCAAAAAAGACGCAAAAGGATTTCGCTTAGTCAGCCAAATGGCAAAGGTTGCAAAGGTGTGTGTGTGTGTGTATGTGTGTATATGTATAATGTGTGTGTCTGTGTGTATGTTTGTGGCAATCGCCGCAAAAATTTATTTGCATTAGTTGCTGGCGGCGCCATATTTTATGGCTCGCAGCGGAAATGGGCGAGCCAAGGGAATTGGAGTTAGGTTAGTGTTTGGGGGGCTTGAGTATTGGATACTGTGTGTGCTAGGCACTGGGTAATGGCCTCTTTTGGCATACACACCTGTATAGTCTGGCGTCATATTACATTGTAAATCATTAACCGCTGCGTAGCCGTTCACGCCGCTCGTGTACATGTTCACATTGAAGGGCTCGTGGTAAAGGCTGTTCTTGCCAATGGAATCGCTGTCGTCGACACTGGCCTGAAATGGAGTGGGGGGGTTTGGGTAAAAATGCACAGTGTTTAATATATAGTAGTGTCAAGTCAGGGCAATCAATATATACATATATCAGAGTTTGTGTTTTCTGCTTGGTTCATACTCATTTCATTCAGCCGAGCTGTTGTTCGATTTCTAATGTATATTTAATTATATTGAGCAGTGTCCTTAACAGCTTTAAGCAATCTCTTTATTAGTAGAATATAATTATAATTCTTAACTAACTTTCGCTTATTGTTAATCTGATGAATACGTTGTAAGTCACTCAATTCTAACGAAAGGTTATTTTTATGAGAACGAAAATTAATCGAAGCTGGTCTTCGTCAGTATTTGTTTTATATGCTCATCTAAGCCTCCCAATAGAACAGGGAAGAAGGAGTTGCACTACAACACTTAAAGCTTTATGTTCGCAAGTGCGTTTTTAAATATTACTTGCTTTAACTTGCCTTAAGCAATCATGTCTAATTTAAAAGCTATTTTGATCCCCAACTATTCTCAGCTGCCTTCGCACTTCTCTTATGAGCTCATTTTAACTGTTCATACATTTTGCATTGTAATGCCATTTGCCATTTTCTTTGAAATCCAAGGCAATTGCCTTAAAGCAGTTGCTTTTAATGCCCCACGCACACCCTCGAGTTTAAAGTGTTGCACAAACGACACTTAAGCTTAGCACCCACAAATCAAGGGTACGTTTAGAGGGGTAGCGGGTGCTGGGTGACATTAGGCATTTACCGGACGTCCCTGGCTAGTACTGGCCATATATAGGAAGCCGTTGAAAAGTTCTATTAAATAAAATAAATGCCGCATGGCGTCTGGTCAAGTGTGGCATGGCTCAGAGAGCACACGTTGAGAACGTGGCAGCTCCACGCTACATTGAACAATTATGTGAAATTCGAAGCAGGAATTTTTCCTATATATATATATATATATATATACACCACACATACACATAGTGTGTGTGTGTGTGTATGTGTGTGAACTCTTGGTATTCTCACCTTAATGCTATTGCCATTGGGACGATGCTTGTCGACATTGCCACCCAGAGTGTTGGGATTGAAGCTGTATTGGAATGCATCGAGAACGTTGCTGCCGCGTGCTCGCTTCGTGCGTGACACGATGAAAAGGATGATGGCCACCAGTAGAATAATTATCGTTGTTAGAACAACAATGACAACGCCAATGAAATTCGCCTCGCTCGGCTCCTGATCGATGGGCCGTGGAGCAATTACTGCAAAGAGCGACAATAAACAAAAAAGCCCATTTCAATTAACATATAAAATGCAGAGTAAAAAAACGAAGGAAAATAAACGAAATTCGCAATTGGCCAATCGAATGAAATTAAAAGTAAATATTGTTCAACTAAATAATTAGCATTAAAAAAAAAAAAAAGAGGAAAACCTGCTAATTGAATTTAACTACACGTTGACTGTACTTACTCTGAGGTCCGTTGTTGAAATTGTTGTTGTTGCCGGTGGCATCAGTGGCGCCACCGTTGCTGGCACCACCACCAGCGCCGCCAGCTATGCCGCTATTCATTTTGTTTTTATTATGATTGTGCTGATAGTCGTTGCTCTGCAAAGGATATTCCCGTGTATCCTGCGCGATGCCTGGCGCATTATTTCGCTGCTCCTGTTCGTCTGTGAAATTTCCCATCGCCGGCACTGCAAGAGCGAAAGAGAGACAAGCTATGTTAGAGTGGGTCAGCGAATCATTTGTGGACAACATCAACAGAACTTCATCTTCAAAAGTTGCCGCTTTCGAGTGGAACATCATTGCGCACAGCTGCGCTTCCATGATTAGTTTTTTTTTCCGTTTTTTTTTTAGTTTTTCTTTCTTTTGTCTTCGTTTTACTTTTCTTTACACCTTTCGTTCCACTTTGAAGTGTTTTACTTTCGCCACGCTTTTCTTTCTTCAGACCTTTTAGACCTCCAAACGTGTTCGTTTCCTGTCAACCATTAGGGTTTTTACGGCATTACTAAATTTATACAGATGTTTGATTTTTTCCAACTTTTTGACGCTTGTCTTATGAATATGCATGGGTTTGTATTTAACTATCTAGCGCATATGGCGAGACCTTATATGTATATTCTCAGTAATTCTTATAATAGCCTGACCCATATATTATGTGTTACAATGTTTTTGGTAGATTTAAGTTCAAGTTTCACTATGCTTTCAGCTTTCACCCATTGTGTTCTTATGATAGTTGGAAACAGTAATATTGTAGCCACCCTCTATCTCGAGTTACAAATGCAACTGACCTATTTGTGTTGATGGCTTAGCATGCTTTACACTTAGCTTGCCTCTTAACTGTTAGATATTACGATTGTTATCATTTCATTGCCACCCTTAGTTGAGTTCAAAATAATATATCTAACGATTTCCATGCTGACCTTATTCCCAGGCCCATGCTACTTATTGGCTCAGATCTGTCATGGCCTGAAGGCGCGCTTTACCACAACACCTGCTCAGACGTTCACTTTGATCTCTAATGCCCCCGGCTTATGTCTCCAACTACAACATGCCCCGAGCATATGGCTCAACGCTGCAAAGTGTTGTCATTTATCTCCGCTAAAACATCTTGAGGACATTGCGAAACAAAAGCAAAAATGTTGCTGCTGTCTGGTGGGGGCTGCTTTTTTTTTTTTTTGCAAAGAACACATACCGACCCACCCACAAAACCCCCCCCCAAAATGCCCCTCGGCCAGCCGAAAAATGCTTCCTTGAGTGGGTGACCCCGTTTCTCCAGACAGTAAATGGCGTAATTACTGTGTGAAGTTGTTGTTGCTGGCAAGGCTGCTGTTTTGAGTTATGTCGCCTTCTTGGACAGCAGCAAGCAGCATAGAGGACAACACCGAGGAAGGAGTACAGAGGCATGCCTCTGAATTTTGTGCTTGGCTGCCTTTTGTTTCGACACTGCCATTGTCCTTTTTTGTTGTTGTTTTCTGCTTACTCGCTTTCTACTTAAAAATGGCATATCTTGCATCTCTTACTGTACTCAGAGCTCTGAGATCGACCTCCTGCCTCTCTGGTCTGTCCCTCTGTGGTCGTCATAAAACGTTTAAAATAATTAAAATATTTCGAGCCACATTTATCACACACTGGGATTGGAATCTAGGGAACGGGGTGTGTGGTACAAAAGTAATGGCAAATATGCCGCATATCCTTTTCTTCTTTTTTTTGCTCTTCTGTTGCTTGTTTTTGTTGTCGCATGCCCTTTATAACTAATTCTCTTTGTGTGCGTTTTGTGAGTGTTTGTCCCCAGGGTCTTCTCTATGCTCTCATTGTTTTTTCGCCTTTGTATTTTTAGAAACCTTTAAATACAACTCCATAAAGCACTACAGCAAGAAGAACAACAGCAGCAGCAGCAGCACCAATCACCGCAAGCAAATCTCACAAATTGGGGTTAAATCTCTGCAGTGCCTGATAAAAATATACGCACACATACTTGAAAGATGCTGCCTCTAACATTTGTACGTGCGTTTCTTTTGTTTACCCTTACCCTAGTTTTTTGAGCCCTTTACGCGTCCCCCACCACTCATTTAGTGCACAAAATAGTCAGCCTTAACACAAAAAAATATGTGGAAAAAATAAAAATAAAACCAAAAAACAGCTGGTTGCTAGTTGATGTTACTGCTGCTGCCCCTTTTGGCTCCCGCCCCAGCTTCCCTGTGCGTGACAAATCGTCGTGGTGTTTGTTACTCGTCATATAATTGCTGCCAGGGAAGCGCAGCATGTGGTGCAACCGAGCCAAACCGACCTCAGTTCAGCCTTCGCTCTCTGGTGGTTTCCTGCTCAAATATCCTTGGCTCAGTTGGATGGATGGATGTCATGCCTGGGCTCAACCCAAATGGCAGCAGTTCCCATTATTGAAATATGCTTCGTAATACTGCGCAGCGCACTTGATAGCAAAATGCTGATCCACTGCTCTGATCTTAAGTGCGGCATTCTTTTCTACTTTTCAGTTTAAAGTCTTCATCAAAAGACTTTGAGTATGCGCTTTTTACTTGCAAGAAGCTGTGATGATTTTCATAAATTTCAAAATGAGTTGTTCAGCAGTTCTGTTGTTTAAGACTTTTGATGTATGATAAGATCTTCTCACCAAATCGAATCACAAATTAAATTGAGTTGCAGAATGTTTTAAAATACATATTTATTTACACTATGTTTACATACAATTTGGATGTATACGATGAATGGGGCAGATCATTGCAGATGTACACACCCGGTAGCTGTTAGTCTACTAAAGATGACTAGCAATTTATGTGAATAGAATTATTCACATTTGCTTTCATTGTTTAATATTTTCAAATCTTTTCAATAGGCATCACAATAGCTTTATATATATATTTTTTCTTTGTATTTAACAAGCTTTGTTTAATTTCCTTCCTTACAGCATTCGTCCTGTCTTTTCATTGAATCGAAACTCGCGATCTTCAACTCATATTATTGAACTATAAAATCGCAGTTGCTTTGAATTTATAAGCGACTTCCTTCATAAATCCATTAAGCCTACAACGGACACCGTCCTCCCCTGCCCCTTCGTATTTAATTCCCTATGCCATCTGTGTGGAAATTCCCTATTCATGCGGCACGCTCTAT
Source organism: Drosophila macrothrix (assembly GCA_035042055.1). Lineage (NCBI taxonomy): Eukaryota > Metazoa > Arthropoda > Insecta > Diptera > Drosophilidae > Drosophila > Drosophila macrothrix. The sequence goes on from JAWNLX010000604.1 coordinate 11,490,628, forward strand.
TTGACTCATCAATCAAATGCCGTTGGCAGACTGGCAGTTTTATCCCCTAGTCATTTTCACACCTACCGCGCATGGATTTTCATTCACAGCCCGCAACCCCCTCTCAATGAATCAATGAATATAAATGATCTCCGGTTCAGTGACCGATCCTGCTGATGTTAACAGCATTGTAGCCCACCCCTGAGCATATATTGTCCAAATATCTGTCCCAAACCTTTGCGCTGGCTACAATTTAATCAGGACTGGGACACGCTCAGCATTCGTAGGACATATAGTTGAAAAATGCAATGCATGCCTGGCATCCAATGCATTGCCCAGCTAGGGTGTTGCAGCTACCCCTAAGCCTGCTGAACTTATTTACTTTTGCATGCTGAGGGACAGCCAAGCCAGCGACTCTGAAAGAGACCCTTCTTTCTGGGCTTTGGGTATTTTATTGACTTTAGCCCCCTCTCCTAACCCACACGAGTTGCCTACGAGAAATTTACAATGGAAAAAGAATAAAAAAGAATACTAAGTTGTACTAAAGAGATTTTCCCTTTTGGGCCGCTTATCTCGCCTGTCTCGTTTCGTATGTCTCTCCTCCATCGCATCGCATTGTTGTTAGCCAAATGTTGGAAAAACGTTTTATCCCCTAGCTAAGTGTAATGCATTATTGTTGCTGTTGTAGCTGTATCTGAAGCTGCTGTCACACACTTGAAAGTGAAATGAAGCTGAAAACTGCATTTGTAGTCGCGTGTACATTTTTTAGTATGCCAAATGCATTTTTCGGGCAATTTGCGCAGCAAATTTTGTTCATTCAATTTTGTTCGTGCCAGTTGAGTCACGTACTTACCGGATATAAAACTGATCTCAGATAGCATAATCCATTTGACGGCAAAGTACAAATTGATTTTCAGATATTTGCCCACACGATGATGCAGCTTAATCGTAACATCTCGAGCATGGTCCATTATTGTGTCGGGCATATACGAGAACTGTACGGGCTCCCCCGAGAAGTAGCGTCCACCAATGCTAAAGAACACTTTGGCATGAACGAAAACCTAAGAAATGAAATAAAGAATACCGTAATAAGATAAGGATAAATATATTTTATAAGTTAAGTGTATAAGGAACGATTGAAGTTCTTTCGAAATAGTTTCAAATGCAATGCTGCCATTTAAATTGACTACTGATTTTCTTCTAATAAAACTTTTCGAAACTCTCAGAGTCCTTTCGTAAATCATCTAGGGCTTACACTCACCTGCACATCCTTGGTATACATGTTGTTTGTATGCAAAACGATGGCACTGAAGTTGCGAACCGTATCGAATTCGAAAACAATTTCAACGGGTTTGCTCAACAGACCGGGCGTATCATTTCTCCATCCAATCCATTCGTAGCCTGACAGAAAAATAAAATGTATATGAAAAGTCCATCCACATGAAATATATACAATAATATGTAGCGCTATTTTTTTTGTTCTACCCAAAAAAAGGCAAAAGGAAAATCAATAGGCCAACCCGGCGGCACATATGCTCCAAAGTGACATGTAAAGCTATTTAAGCCTCCCACCCAAGTCAATGGCACTTTGGGGTGAAGTCTTGTAGCCCAAAACAAACAAATGCTCACGGCACGAGCACGGAGTGTCCAAAGCGGGGGCTGAGTGGGGGTTGGATGGCTGCTCATAACTAGAAATTATAACCAACGCGACATTTAAGCCATTTCTTTCCACTGTTTTTGTGTTTGCATGGCCCTAATTTGCCATGGATGAGGTGGGCAGCTGCCGGAGAAGGCACTATGAAGTTGGAAGTATATACTTGGTTAGAAGAGGAGGGGGTTACGTGCCCGGCTTAGGAAGCCAGGAAATATTTAAGTAGCTGTGCACAAGTCATGCAATATTAACTGTTACCAACTATGGTAACATGTTTTGATATGGCTCTAACTAGAAATTACACAAATTTCAGCTGCACAAGCGAAAATCAATATACTCGAATAGCTCGAAGGGGAAGGTGGGGAGCGACATACCCCAATATCGATGGCAAAGAAGCCAAATGCCAGGACATAATAATCATAAAGAAGATGGCCATTCTAAAGTCATGCTCGGTTGAGGGGAGGTGATTTGTGAAAAATTATGCGCTAAAACTTTCCGACTGGAATCGCTGCAATGCGATTGCTTTTATGTGTGTCTGTCGCCGACTGCATGTCTAATTGTCTGTACGAACTTTTCTACTTAAATTCGCACAGCGCAAAGTTTTCAATAATTTCGATTATTGGCCATTTGCCAGAGCGCCAGCGAAATGCCAAAAAGGGAAAAATAGAATCAAGAAAATATAAAAAAAATTGACTTGCGAATTTCGCAGTTTGCTAGTTGCGAACTTTTGAAACGGCCGCCGGCTCGGAAATGAATGCCAGTGTTGCCATAAATCATCAAATATGCATAATGTTTACATTTGAACAGCAGAGTGGTTCACAGTGAGCGGAGTGGTACGGATTGGTATGTTTTGGTTCGGTTTGGTGCGTTGTGCACTAGGTTTTTGTATCCGGCCAAGTTTATTGCGACGCCAGCAAATAGTCCGAAGTTATTATTATTTATTTTGTTTATTGTGTTGTGTGGAAAATTATTTGCAAGCCAAAAGTTTTGTTGGTCCGGGCCACGCCCTCGAAACACGCCCCCACCCCCCTACCCATCCGATTTGTTCAATGAAGTAAGCATTGAGTTTGGTCACCCCATTTTGGACTTTGCCTTATGCTTTTTCAGTCGGTGAACTTTTGTAATTATTTGATATTAATCAGTTTTTTCTCCATTGCAATAAATCTGCGCGGAGCAGTTTCACCAGCCATGTTTTTGTGTTTAATTTTTGGTCTAAATATATGGCGAAACTTTGCCAGCAGCAAACCTTTAAAAGCTAAAAACTTTTTGCTGTAATAAGTTGTAATTTCTCTCCTCCATTGATATATGCAGAAAAGGGTTAACTTTCTAATGAGCGAGGTGGCTCTAAGTGAAATATGTGTTTGCTTATGCTTACTATATGAACAAATATCTTGTTGGTATCTAAACAAAAGCTATATGATATTTTAGCACTTACCTTTGCCAAATCCGTGAATATCCGTGCGGAAATTGTCCTTGCCCTTCTGGCCGTCGACCAATTGACCCAAACCATCCACATAGCGATCGCCCTGCTCATTGCCATCATAGGTCTTGTCCGATAAGTCCACTTCCATGCCGCGCTGCACTCCCTTCGGTATGCTATACGAGACAATGCCCTCTGCAATGAAAATACAAGAAGAACGAAAATTGAAATTTTAAACAAAGCGACACAATTCGAGGAACTAAAACCCAAAACCCACAAAGCCTCCCTTTTTATACTAGAGTAACACGAGCCGCCCACAAATATGTATATGTATGTATATGTACACATATGTATATATATATATATATATGTATATATATCTATATGCTACTTGCTTTACTTTGCTTTCATTTCATGTCACGTCACGTCACGTCACGTCACGTTTCGTGTCACGTGACACAGACAAACGAGTCGGAGACAAAAAGCGAGTCTGGAATTTGTATTGTATATTTGTGTGGTAAATTTAAAGTTTTTCCCTTGTGCTAAGCTGGCAACAACATTACCAAATGTTGGGGCAGGGAGTCCATCTATGTGGTGAGGAAGAGGCGCTTTGGAGGGGTGCAGGATATTGAGTTACTTGAAACATAATTTCGTTTTGCGGCCACTTTTGTCTTTTGTCTGCCATTTGGTTTCTGTGGTTATTTTTAGCAAAGTGTCTGACACACAAAAAAGGGGAACTAGAGAGTTTAGAGTTTAGTTTAGTTTTAGGATTGGGGTGGGGTGGGGTGGGGAATGGGGTTGCGATGTTTTGGGTTGTATTTTCGACAACTGCTGTAGTTTTTCAATGTCAAAGTCACAGTGGGAGACAAACCGCAACAACAACTCAGACTGAGTCATGCTTTTGTGGTCGAGTTTATAAAGTGTTTTGATGATTGTTTAGGGATTGTTGCCGTGAGGCCTTTTAAGCATTAAAGGACCGGCTCATGTAAATGTTGGTTGCATTTTGGTTAAAAGCAAACAACACCTGACGCTAATTACCACAACTATAGCTACAGCTATAACAACAGCTACATTTAAGTGAGTCCACCTACAAAACAATTACATTTAGATCGAAAACCAACAACAGCAAACACTGGGTTGCCAGGGCACTCCAAATAATTACACACAAAGCTCAAACAGCCAACGGGTAGCTGGGGGAGGACTAATTTACTAACGTTTCTATTTACAAAAACTGGGGCCACGTGGCAAGCAGGACACACGAAATAGATACACAAAGCAGTCAAAGGCATTTTCCAATAATTACAAAAATCACATAATTACACATAATTACGGCACAACCCATGAATATCGAAAAACGAACCTAAATCGAACGCAACGCATTGTGCATAGATAATTAGGGGTGCACCTAAACGAATATCACATATGGAGTTTACTTTCAGAAGGGTGGCAAGAACCAGCTACAAATATTAATTATTATTTAATTTATTTATAATGTGAGGGCAGTCATGCCAAAAAAAAAACCCCAAAAAAGCACCATACTTAATTATAGGAATTAGGACAGAGTCCTTTTCTCGACCACTTAAACACGAACTATCAGGCGGAGAGATAAGCCTTCATTATTCCAGTACACGATATACATTCCTACATATGCAATATTTAATTAACTGCAAAGACATTTAAGGCAGCGCGTTTTACAATTGCGTCGCGACTTCTTTCACGCAATGCCCACACGTAACCCCCGCTTAATAGTGGAGCCAGAGGGGGGAGGAACTTCCACTTAAGCCTTGTTATTCGCGTGCTCACATGCGATTTTTATTTGCGTGTCGAGCGCGAGAGACAAAATGAATACTGCCAAAAAAAAAACACACAACAAAGTCCTCGCAGTGCGTGCAGACCAAACAAAAAAAATAAGAAAAGAAGCAAGCTCATAAATAAATGTTATATGGCAAATGTATGTAGTCCAAGGCAGAATCAGGCAGTGTTCAACTCCCATATATACATATATATATATATATATGTTTGTGTAAGAAAAAAAAGAAAATGTAATTTGCTTCCATCGCTCTGCTCCTCGTCACGCAAAGATTCACAAAAACATTCATGGAACGCAGAAGACGACGTCGCGACGTCTGCGAACTTTGCTGATGAGTCAAATTGAGCAGCAGTTGAATTGAATAAATAGATACTTAGCGGCCCGAATCGCAGCCAACTTGTGGCTAAACTACTCATTGAGGTTCTGAGTAATGGCATACAGTTTTGGGGCACAGTTAAGGGAGAGACAAAACAAAATATATTCATTTTGTGTGTATCACAATCTTGCATATATCCAGACTGAGTTTCATTTGATGTCCTTGCATATTTGCGAATTGTGTCAGCTAAATAAATTAGAGCACATTAACAATTGCAATGGCGACTCATCACATATGATATAAACATATTTATCGAGGTAAGCTTTAAAATGGCTTAAGCAGGCTAACTTAAATATGGTTAAGTGCAGAAACATCAAATCTATAAATTTACATTCGCTATCAGTGTAGCACATCAAACACAGTTAAAGTTTATTTTAGATTTATTGTTACGAAGTTTCGAAAGTTTCCCAGAAAGTGAACCACCTTTATTTTATTTAGGCTCCAATTAAAATACCTACATTCATCTATATTACAACTTTAACTACAGCTTTTGCTCACAGCACCTACATAGAGCTTAACTTTCAGTTTTCATAGTGGGTAAACGATATAAATCATATCTTGAGCAAAGCTGTTTTTTAATGTACTCTAAACACTCATAAATTATTCAGAGTACTTTGTTAATCTCAAGCTCAACGCTAATCAGTTGTTGTGCATTTATAAAATGCACTTTAGTATATGCATAAAGCCCCCAATCCCAAATCTGTTGTGGATTCAAATTCCAAGGGCTAAGCTGTTTGTTAAATCGAAACTAATTTGTATTTAGCTCGATGTGAAATCAGAGTGTGTCACTTGCCCCGAAGATAATCTGCAGCCATGACGTGACCGCACACCGAACGCAACCCCCTCCAAACCCCCCTCCTCCACCCATTCAAAACCCACGATTAAGCCCTATTTGTTTATGATTGGGACGGCGCTTCCAGAGAGCACAAACGCCACAAAACTGGGTGCGGTCTGCTGCTCGTAGGTGTGCCGATTGATTTGCATTTAAGGTTGCTTTGACTTTGGACAGTGGCAGTGAGAATTTATGGCCACAATTTATAAACAATTATGATTCCGGTCTAAATATCGATGAGATTAATGTCTGCCATAAAATCAAGTCGCATTTACTTTGCTGCTTTATTGATTCCTTAACGTCTGCTTATCTGACTATCTGACTGTCTCTCTATTTATCTGTCTGTCTGTCTGACTGTTTGTCTGTCTGGCACTTGTCTAGACCCCAAACCATAAACCGAATACGCCAAGTCCCATGCCAAGTTATCTAGTTTAATTTGCATATGAAATGCGCAGTGTACATCTAAATGCCCCATAGCAAATCAACTGACATGGCGCCCCCTTTATTTGGGGGGCGTTGGCGGTCAGCTTGCATGTCTCAGCTACCCCGAGGAACTAATAAAGGGCGTGTACATAGTTTTTGACCAACCCCCCAAACTGCCATTCAACACAAATGGCGCCAGTTATCAGGGCCCCCAAGCCAACCACACATTGCGTTAATTTACGGAATAATTTCGAATTCCTGCTCCCAAAGGAGCCAACTCCAACTCAAACTCCAACTGTGACTTCAACTCCAACTCTGACGCTGCTCAAACAAATTGTCATTAGGCTTGGTTCACGTTTGCTGTTATCGCTGCTACCTGGAAATTATAGAAAAATTTGTTTGTCCAGACTAGTTAAAGTTGTTGTACTTAGTTGTCGCTGTGCTCGTGCACTACTTGACAATTGCGTGCAAGCAACGACAGCGGCTGGCCAGACGACAACAATAACAACAAGAACAACAACAGTGCGTTGGTTGTTTACTGTTGCTGGTTGTCGTCTGCATAGTTTTCTCAGTCTGGATTTCGATTTGGTTTCGCGATCTAACAACTAATGTCTGCACGCGATACATTTTTTCAAGTACATTTCGCAGGTTGCAGCCGAAGAGAACAACGCCAACAACAACAACGCCAACAACAACCACAATGCTTACATTGCGTGGTGGCTCATGTGTTCTTGGCCAAAACAACACAACAGGCAGCACATAGGCGCAGTCGTTGCCATGATTGGATTATGCGGTTTAACTAATACTGCTGCCCATAATATCATGTTATAGCGTCCAAATATCAGCAAAAGGGTTGCAGGCAGACTGGGTGGAAAAGTGATGGCTTTTATATGACGAATAAGTCAGCAGTTATTATGTAATCAGCGTTAAATTGTGAATCTTTGTGTAATTTTTAGCTAAGAAAATATTTCTGCAATTGAAGTTGAAAGAAGTTTCTATGAAATATATAAATTAAATATATTTAAAAAAATAATAATAATATTTTCAACTGAGAAATTTGAAAGTTAAGATGCAGACAAGCATGATTACTATGCATGGTAAGTTTTTCAAGTGCAGCAAGACTTCAAAACTTTTCGTATCCAAGCAAAACAAAAATCTGCATCAACATTCTCAGTTGTCCAAGTCGTTAAGCAACTCGAGGATATATCTAAGATCAGCCAAGAAAGCAGAACTATCGTCGACATTCTAGTTGCATGCCGCATCTTCATTTTAGCCAAAGCTATGCTAATGCACTTCATGGCTGTCTGTCCACAGGCTAACTACACACTTAAGCCGCTTTGGCCTGTCTAATAAACACACACAGAGCGTAGAGCATACTGAGCGAGTGGCCAGGTTTGGGTTTGGGTTTGGGTTTGCGTTCAGGTTCCGGCTGAGGCATTTGGCACTCCTCTACCGATGATAAATTAACGCTGACACTAAAACTTTGTTAGCCTTTCCGCGCTATCATTGCTCATGTCGAGTTTTTATCGCACTCGTTTAAATTGTGGACAGAGAGAGACAGAGAAAGACTTACCTTCCCAGGGGCAGCCAACAATCTCGGCGCGCAGGCAGACGGTGCGATCGTATTGGCCATATGGATAAATGCGTATCTTTGAGGCAAATATAATCGGTTGCATGGCGTTCTCCACCTCGCTGTAAGTGTTGATGTTGCCGGGCAGTATCTGTGTGGAAGTTTGCTTAGTCCTCTGAATTGTGCTAGCTAATTGAAGTGGTCTTACCTCCTTGCCCTGAATGTTCTTCCAGCGCTGCCATTTGTCGAAGCCCGGTCGCCAATATTCAAGCACATAGGCCTCGGTGTACTCCTGACCCTGACCCTTGCCGAAGCGACCCTGGGTGCGTATGGCGGTTATCACATGCGTCTGCAGCAAATCCACCTGCAGGTACTCCTTCAAAGCATTGGACACCATGTGCTTGGGGCACCACGCACCGCCATTATTATCGGTTTTCAGTCTGCAACGGAAGAAGAACGACAACTTTATTAATTAGCCTCCACAAACGGTAGCCTGCGCGAATAACCAGTTGCGCAGATATTTTTTTATAAATTAATTGACATTAAGCGTTGCGGCACCACACAGCGTTGGAGCCGCAGCCTCAGTTTGAGGCCGAGTTTGAGTCTCAGCCTCCAGGCTCCACTGACTGCCAGCTACAGCTACAGTCTTAGCCACTGACATTTGTGGCCTAAAGTAGAGGGTGGGGCTGGGAGTGGTGGTGTGAGGGGTTATTTAGCCGGACTACGTTTGTCTGGCAGCTCGTCTCGTTCGTTAAGCTGTTGCGGTTTTCGACTCAGCAGGATGTTGTCTATGTAATTAAGGATTAATTTAAGTTAGACGCAGACGCCTGAACAGACAGCAAGTTTCCTGTGTGTGTGTGTGTGTGTGTGCGTGTATCTGTATGTGTGTGTGTGTGGAGTCCTGTGCCTTCTCGCCCCCCTGCCACTTTAATCAATTTCTGGCTTTCGCTAATATTGATATGTTAACCACTACAAATACGTTTTTCGGTTTATATTTCAATTAAGTTTTACATGCTTGATTGCATTTTGGGGGCCTTAATGTTTGCCCATTATTCATCGGCTGTGACTAGGCCTAGACCCAGGCCTGGTTGCTGTCCCAGCCAGTTGTTGCTCTTCTTTTTGTTGCTGTTATCGTTTGGCTGCTCCTTTGCAAATTGCTTCATTTGCTGTCTTGGCTGTCGTTGCTGTCTGGCTATGTCTTTGGCAGCAGCTGCTGCCTGAGTCGTAGTCTTAACCTGTGCCAGTGCCAGCCAGCAGGTTATTGAATTTGATTGCAATATTTATTTAGTGGTAGACATGCGTTTTATGCATTTGTGCGATTTGTTATTTATTTCTTATGTGCACTGAGTGCAATTAGTAACGTCTTCCCCATCAATTGAGTGGTTTGGCATCAATTTGCTTTTGCGGCAATTGAGAGGTCCTTTTCAATTTTTGCCATTACTTTATGTCTCTGGTTTGGACATATTTGAAATTATTAAATATTTAAAATTTGCCTTCACATCATTTAAAAACATCGCATAATGTTTTGGTTCTCATGCCTTGAATTCATGCCGCAAGCTATGTGGTTTGCTACGCTGCCTGTTGCTATTCCAAGTAATAATCATTACCAACTACAATTACTTTCAAGTGCACAGATCAAAGTAGTAGTGGCTTATTAAAAAAAAAGAAGAAAAGAGCTTCCACAGCTTGGCAAAAAAGGTCAATTTAATCATCATAAAATTGCTTAGATTTCTTTCTCCACCGCCTTCATTCGCAGTAGCTCAAAAAGCAAATATCCTAAGGGCATAGCAGGCAGAACACGGAGAACACCGAGCTGCGAAGGAGAAAAATCGTAGAGTGAAATACGTATAAACATCATTTAAAATGCTAATGTCCGCCGTTATGTGCATTTCAACTTGACTTTAATTATTGTTATTGCCAAAGTTAACAATCTGCGCCGTCGTCGGCTGCTCATTTTAAGCGGCTGATGGACTGACTAACTGCTCGCTGCCGGGCACTGGACTGGACTCCGAATGGAGTCAACTGGACAGGCTTCTAATCAAGCGCCGCCTGTCGAATGGCGAGAGTATTTTTTCTTTTCTTCCCCTTTCTGCTGTTTTTAATATGTAAGAGGTTGTAAATTTAATGGCCTGACGGCAGTTGGACGCTGGGTGAGGTAATGAAAATCAAACAGCGCCAACTGTCATTAAACTAATCTTTGTAATTCAATAGCTCCAGACGAGCCAACATGGACAGAGTCAACGTCAACATCAGCGTTTATGTTCGCATCCTGTTGACCCTCTGGGCCTAGGACTGAGATCTGAGATCTGAGCTCAGAGTTCTGGTATCTCTTTAACTCTGTTCGGTAGGCAAATGCGCGTGGTTTGTTTTAAGTGCATGTTTCTTGTAATGAATTACTTAAAGTTCGGTTCGAGTTTTGGGCTAGTTAGCTGGCTGGTTAGCTGAGTACACGGCAGCCGCAAATTATAATGTTGCCTGCACTTTTGAACTTTACTGCTTAGCTCGGGAACTTTAGTTAAGCAAATTGCAGTCCGCTTGATTGGGCTCAGTGGGTAGATGGGATAAAGAAAAAGACAAAAGAAAGTTGCAGCTAGTTTGAGGAGTTTGTTTCGTTGTGTGTGGCAGTCATTGGGTTAAGCCAACCTAACTAAGTAAGAGGTGAAAGGCTGAAAGCGCATTGCGATTGGACTGCGCCTCACCCTTTGAAATCTATAGCTTTTAGGGATTTAAGTGCTCAGGCACTAGAGATTATCCAGTTGAGAACTAGTTCTTTAATTTTGTATATATCTTATAAGTACGAATTAATATATGCTTATAGGAATTTGAAAATTAATTTGAAGAATATTAATGATATAAAGCATATTGTATAGTTATTTATTATTATTATTCTGTTTTACTAAATGTTTATCTTATTCAAATAATATCAACCGTATACTATTTTAACTGTATATTGATATTATTATTAGAAAGCGAATAACTGTTTTTCGACTACTTTCAAATCGATAAGCTTTTTAGACTCAACTCAACCAGCTTTCTTCAAATTTATTTACTTAAATGAAACAATTAAATACTTGTTCAAATCGCTCCGTAAAAGCTGGCTGTAAAATATTGAATCAAACTACCAACTGCAAAGATCCCCAAAGCGTGTATTAAATGCAGTACTCAACTCTAATAAAAGTCTCCTACGCGAGAAGACCGCTAATCCATTTCAGTTGCCATTAAGTCTTGAGTCACTTAGCGGCAACGCCACATCGCCTGTCAATCCGAATCCACTTTGCCCACCACAAGCGACTAACTAAGAAGTACCAGACATGACCAGGTGAGTCAGTCATTCAGTCAGTCCGTCAAGAGCCCAGCAGCAGTTGAGAGCCCGCATTTGAAATGCAGATACCAAGTCCGAATCTGAATCCACTACGCGAGACATTGTCTTTAGCTTTTTGTGAGTTCAACTTTGGCTCTTTAGCTCTTTAGTTAAAAATTCCAGTTAATCTGCCTTGAACGAAAAAATAAAAACAAAACATCAAGAAAGCACCAACAAAAAGTGTACATCTATATATATTTTTTTCTTTTCTTTTTCTTTTTTTTCATGTATTTTTTGTTTATCTCAACGTGCTCATCACGCATCGTTTTGTGGTTTTACTTTAGTGCCGCCATAAAGGGTTAATGTTAATGATGCCTTTGTGGTGAGTCTGTCTGTCTGTCTGTCTGTCTGTCTCTTCGTTTGTTTGTGTGTCTCTGCCAGTCAGCCCTGCTCTGGAGTGTTTTTTAAGTGCATGTCTATAAACGCAGACAGCAAATTATTACAGAAAACGAGTGGAATCTGTTGTGATTATATAGTATATATATATAGAGCCGATGTTTGCATTGATTTCGCCGTAACTCACGTGGTAATTGACATGTTTATGGGTTGAATGAGTGCTTTACTTTATATTGCTAGAGTGGGTGGGTTGCCGGCTGGTTGACTTGGTTGTGAGTTACATTCCGATATCTACTACTAATTATATGGCAATATACAGCGCCTGATGATGGTGTCATCAATCATTCGACGCAATTGCAAAACTTCCGCCCCATTCTGCTGACCCGCATTGCCTCACACTATCCGGACTCATAAAACTTTAATTCAAACGAAAAATGCGTCAATAAAATGTAAACAAAACCTAAAAAAAAAAAAAAACTCAACTGAACTTGTCTAGCCAGCTGCTTCCCGGTACGGATAAATGCATTCAGTTTGGTTTGCCTCAGTTTAGTTTTTATGCTTCTGGTTTGCCCTTTGGTTGAACCGCCTCGTGAACCGGTTTGCGATTTGAAATTGCATTTAATTAGTATGGAAAAAGGGCTGCCGACTATGCAGATATCGCCGCCAGGCCCATTAAACGATTGCCCCAGCGAGCTCCTTGCATATTCATGAAAAGATTTCAATTTACCTTAACCAACCAAAGTCGGTATCTCTTAAAGGGCGCTAGCTGAACACCAAAATATTTTCAACTGATATGCAAAATCTTTTTATTTGTTTGGTATTTGATTTTCTTTTTTTATGTTTGATGGCACAGCTGATTCTGTCATAACATAAATTTGTCGGGTTTTCATTTTTTTGAAGTTTTTTTAGTCGTTGGGCTAAGATTTCGATTCAATAAACTGTCTTATCGCACTAATGAAGTTGTCTATAAAATTAGCAATTAAACGAACACGCAGCCGCATCAATGATAAGCGAGTGAAAGGGATTCGAGGGGAAGAGCAGCAGTTCCAGAGACTGGAGCAGCTTTGGATCAAGCGATCTTTCGGTTATGACCCCAACATCGGAATGGGACAGTAAAAAACTGAAGTTGTTGTAAATAGTTTTATGGTTTTCTATTAGTCGTATTCAATATTTATGTAATTAATGAAATGATTTAATAAGTCCATTTAAAAGTATGACAATTTAAATGGACTCGATTCTCTAAAAAATAAATTCAGTTATTAGTTGACAAATTTAAACGTTATGAAAAATTTTAGAAAACTGTGTAATGATAAATATATTCTGGCTTTCAAACGCATATGCTGCTGAATGATACTCATGAGCTTTTACATAAATATTCAAATATATAACTAAAGTTATAAACTCACCTTGCGTGTTGTGGCCCAACAAATCCCGTGTCATGGGCTGAGCTAGCTGTGATTTGAGCATCTGTAATTGTGCCAGATTCCATGCCCAGGGGCACATTGCACGTAGCTGTAAAATACATTTAAATATCACAATTTGAAAAATTTCCTTAGGCCACAAAAACATTATAACGTTAATTAATGATGGATAGTGCCTTGCATCTTGCACAGAGGCCAACTGAACTAAATTTAGAATGCCCAGCTCTCAGATCTCGACTCTCTGCAACCAACGTCAGAGCAACGCCCATCAAATCTATCAAAATAACTCAAGCGTCAATTTGATTTTTTTGACATTTGATGTGAGAGTTCTGGTTGAGGTTGGGGTTGGGGTTGGGTTGGAGTGCTAGGTCTGACACGCCCAGCAATGGGGCTGACTGACTGTAGTCCGTGGAGGCAGGCCTATCACTTTGGCCATGGAAGTGAGCAGACACGACTACTATCTGCTTTTAAATAAGGTAAACACTTAATCATTGCCAAAGTCAAATCAAGCCGGGCAGAACGTCAACTACTTTAGTTAATTTATTGCCTACCGATTGCATTTCGCAGGCACAAACTCCATATGCTCTGGGTTGGCTTTTGATATGAGCTTTGGAGCCCCCGCCGCCAACAGCTGTCTGTTTGGCTGTTTGGCTGTCTGACTGCCTGCTGACATTTTCACCAGAATCAACACTGATTTGACATGACTTTTGTTGCGCAGGCACAGCATGGACCAGCTTCCCAGCTTCCCAGCTTGCCAGCTCTCAGTTCGAGTGTTGCAGTGCCTCCTTGCTGGCCCAAGGTGCGTGCATTCGCTTAGAAGTTTATAAATAAACAGACAGGCAACACACACATTGTAAAACCTGGTCGAAGCGCTCTTTGCATTCGCACTTGATTGGATTTGATAGCTGGCAATGCTAATGGGAACTGAAGCTCTTCAGCAAAGCCTGAAACTGTGACTGTAACTGAGGCTGGGCCAGATCCAGGGCCAGGGCCAGGGCGAGGGCGAGGGCGAGGCCAGGCCGGGTCAGAAGCCATTGCCAACGACTGCATATTGCAAATGCATTGATTTGGAAAATTGTTGCATGTTTTGCTAACTCAACTCACTCGATGTGTCTAGCAAAACAACAACAACAACAACAATAATAACAACGGCAACTGATGCTCTTGCTAAGGCACTTCCTCTGCTTATTTGCTTATGTGTGTGTGTATGCGCTTTTCGAGCAGTGTAGATGAGGAGGAGACAAATGCAAATATTGAAGGCAGTCAAGTCAGCAGGCAGTTTTGTATCCACTGCCATCCAGAGGCAACATGTTTATAAATTCGTATTTATGTATTTGGCTTGCTTGATTAACTATAAATATTATGGCTCAGATTTGATTTATTGAAAACAAAGGTTGACTGGCAGGCAGGCAGACAGGCAGGCGAAGAGACTTCATATAACAGCAAAAGTTTGCAGGAAAAGTTGTGGTCGAGTCTAAGAAAATGTTTAAATAAGACAAGCTAGAAAACAAGTCAAGCAAACTTATCACAAACTTGGAATGGAAAAACTACGGAATAAATGGAACAGTTTTTGTTTTATTTTGCCTCAGTAGAGAAATCTGATTTATGTGGATGGATGTATAAATAAAAGTCTAAAGAGTTTTCAAACTATTATTCAGTAAATATTTAACATATTTATGATATAACTTTTCTAGTTAATCATATATTTTCTAAAGGAATTCTACATACTCATACTTAAATAAATTCACGAAGAATTATATGTGATAGGCTGTCTAATTATTTAATATTTACTTTCCGAAATCTAAATCTGATTAAAATGCAAACATATACTGTATGAGAATTAGATATGTGTATATGCGGAAATTATATTTTAGAAATTTATAAAGGTTTCCTAATGGCTGAATATATTGAATATACATGATAGAATTAAACCATTTCTAACACAATTATGTATTCAACAACTATAGATTCATGCTACACAGTCAAATTTATAGATTCATAGGCAAAGCCAAATTGCCACAAATGTATTATGGGTTTTCTAATACACATAATGTGTAATTGTACAATTATATACTATGTATATGCCATTTGCCTCAGTCCAAAGTTTTCCTTTGAACGTCTTCCCATGCCGCTTGGCTTTTGTGCTGTATATCAGGCAGCCTTCACAATGTCCCCAGCGGTCTGTCCTCATATCAGCATTGAAATTTATGAGCCGCTGACATGCCAGGGCCATTTAAAGTGGCCATAATCCTAAGCCAACTCCGATTCTAGCTACCATAGCTACTTCTACCTCTTTAGTATGGCTTCATTAAAGCCGCGTTGCCATAACTACTACTGTGTGTGTATGGACAATTTCTGCGCCAAACTTTAGAAGCAGCATAAAAATGTCCATATGCCAATTAATGAAGCAGGCTGAAAGGGAAAGATAGAGATAGAGTGATAGATAGAGATAGAGCGACAGAGAGAGAGAGAGAAAGAGAGAGAGCCACCCATATCCAAGCTAAGGATTGCGACGTCAGATCTCAAGTGCAGCAGTGGACGTCCCGTGGCGACTCTCCAGCAACCACCAACTGTGCCGCCTGTCGCTGCTCCCAGAATGATGAGCCACATAAAAATGTGTTTTCAATTTAAAAAAAAAAAAGAAAAAAAAACACATATACCTCACACCACATCAACTGGGAATCGAATCAAAGTAAACATGTAAAGATATTTTATTTTTTTCTTTTTTTTTTGGCATCGACCTTATCTAAGACAAAAGGCACATTGATGAATACTGCGCACCTTTGGACTTTCTGACCCACAGTTCATTCATTTGATTTGTCAGTGAGACGAGAAACTAGTCGAGTAAAGCAAAAATGAGTTGTTCATCCACTCACCAATATCGAAAGCAGCAATCGCTGGCGTACTGAGCATTAAACAGCCGCTGGCAGTGATCAATGCCAAGAGGCGAAGGTTCCAGTTCCAGTTGTTCAAGTTTGTTGTCGATCTGGCCAAGTGCCGAGCTCGACGGTGGTTTCTTATCAAAGCTGATGTTGTGGGTGATGTGCGGGGGTTGCTAGATCGAGGGGAGCTGGAAAGGCACTGGCGGGAGAACATTTTGTAGCTGGAATTTATTCTTCTTGTTGTTGTTGCAGTTGTTATTTTATTATATTTTTTTGCTGATAAATTGTGCGTCATTTTTGCTTAAGAAACTTGACTCTGATTGAAATTGGCCTGGCAGTGGAATCTGTAAAAGAAGAAATTATATGAAATTAGGGTTTTTTATTAATAATATATGGACATGTGATTTTTTAAAGACTAATTTATTTTATTCTATATATAATTATAAATTATTAAAAAATTGTGTTCAATTTTTTCCTATGCTTTTTGACTTATTCTATATAAAGATTTGCATCTAAACAATCCCTTTCTCATATTTCTTTAGAGCTCCTTTAATATTATTTTGGGGAGTTTAGAAAGAATATTCAGGTTAATATAATGTATATCATTGTTTCCCTCTTCCACAAAGCTTTCAAACCAGAACGGCTGCTTTTATTGGCATCTGAAATGTATTTCAAGAGTTGAGCTTATCTTCATATTTTCCACTCATTCATCCACTTCAGCTTCAGCCACTATGTGAAATTTGTCCAGCGAAGAGGTTCTCTATACACTGCTCATTACACTCACACACACACGGGGAAGTCATTGTTCAGCTTTCTCTTTTAATTAGTTTTGCTTAGGGTAGTCGCCGCCTCGGCCCACATCGCAACTCATTAAAATTAAAAGACATCAAAAGAAATTTGCAAACTAAACACAAACAGCGGCAGCAGATGGCGCTCACTGCGCCTAGGATGTCCTTTTTGCAGGTCCTGCTGCTACTGGCACGGCTTGTGTTAGTCTCAGACCGAGTTCTCGCCCTTCTCCGCCCATATCCTGGTCGACGGCTTTTGTGCTACCTTTTTCCCTTTTTTTATTTTCGCCGCACGCTTTGCATAAACTAAATAAATTTCTTCGGGCATCAGGGCCTTCTCCAAGCATGTCATAAAGTGGGCTGACTTGGATTCTTGTGTAGCCAGTGGGGTGGTCTGCTTGGGGGTTTGCTGGCAGCCAGTGCAGCTTCTGCTTTAAATTGCTGCGCCAGCTGACGTGTTTTGGAGCTGTACGATGATGCGGCGGCTGCTTCTTCTTCAGCTGTAAGCCAGCGTTAAATTAAAGCGGAAACTGGCTTGTGCCGGGCAGTGAAGAAGAGGTTAGGCATTGGAGCTAGACAGTCAGCATGTTTGCTCTAGCCGCTTTCTATATGGCTCCAATGTCTGCCCCGACTGCCGCCCCTGTCCACGGCTCTGGCTGAAGCTAAATTGTTGCAAAATAATGTTAAATGAAAAGCACAAAGTCATTCAGGCAACCACATCAACTCAGAGAGAGGAAAGTGGGGGGCTTAGGTGCTACCGCACACACACATACACCGTCGCATCCGCATTCACAACTTGTCTCCCCTCACCTTGTTTCCCTCTGGTCTTTTCTAGGCTAGTCCGCATCCTCCGCGTCATCGTCACGCACATTCACTTTGCATTCATTCAAGTCGAAGGAAAAGTCAAAGTCGAGTCGAATAACGATGACGAAGACGACGACAGCCTGCAACGCATTTGTTGTTGCTGATGTGTTTGCAGTTTTGGCTTCTTGGCATCAATTGAGTTTCTGATTCATTCACAGTTAAATCCACGTGATGCGATAACCAAACGTGCTTTCTAATTCAGCTCAGATTGAAGAGAGCGCATTCAGACAGCCGAAGCTGAAGTTAAGAGTTAGTTAGATCTAAGCCTCTACTGTTGGCATTCTAAAGTGACTTCTATTTTCATCAAGTGACATGACAATGGAGATTTGTACAGCTACCGCTGGAGGGCAGTGTGGCCCACCTGAGAGTAGTAGAATCTGGGCTGGGGTTTCTAATAGGTAGAAAGCAAAAGATTCCTGGGTTGCCATAGAGCTAAAGCCTTTTTTGTTGTTTTAGGGAGTAGTTTATAATTCACATAAAATTATTTTACTATATTTTAGTTTGAAAACGAATCAGCTTGTGAAGAGATGTACAGTCGCAGGAGTAGTATAGCTCAATGGGATACAGTCGACTGGGGAGTTTCTCCTGGCTTGCTGACAACCGCCATAAGCTAACCTAATAGACATTTTACACCACATAGCTTGAGCACATATCTGGAAAATACCACAAAACTGAACCTACAAATTACTAGCACGGAATGAGAATTCCTGCACTGGCAATTCATACAAATTTGTGGTTCAAATACATTGAGCAGGGGTGTATTACGCTTTAAGTCTTTAAGAACTTCTTGCTACAGCCGAGTTCTCTCTGTAATTTTACCCAACACATATTTGCAAACCAACCCGCATTCCTCCGCACAATCCACAAGGGCTAACGAGAGTTTCTGTGCTCAGTTTTCTAGTGGCCGTTGCCCACAGAGTGCTCCACTGATGTTTATCTAACAAATGTACCCATCTTCTGCTGCCGCTGTGCTGGGCTGGCAACCTGAGCAAACTTATCGACCGATGCTCCGATGACTCCTCCGCACAACACTCGTGCAACATGAATGCAAAAAGGAAAACAAAAAATAGTCAACGTCATGTGGCAATTTGTCACGCAGACGCAGCTGCAGCAGCAGCAACAGCAGCAGCAGCAGCAGCAACAGCAACAGCAGCAGCAAAAAGAAGTATGTTCTCTTCAGCCCTTGTCATCTCCCTCCCCCCTATCTGTTTGCGTATGTTGGTTTTTCCCTTGACTCTTGTCAATAACTCAGCGCTTAATTGCTCATCTTTCAACGTCGCAGGGCGCAGGTACAGCTCTGCGTCGTCCACTGCCACTGCCTTTTGCCCAGCGGCGGCCTTTGACGTGCAGCGTTCAGGCCAACAAATTAGAAAATTCTCAAACTGCAACAGCAGCAGCATAAAAACAATGTTGCTTGAAAAATGCCGCCTGTCATAGTTTTAACTTGCTGTGCTTCATATGCACAGCATCAGCAACTGCAGCAACAGCAGCAGCGATCCACAGATCCAGCAACGATCCGGCTATACGATCCCGCGACTTTGTGCCTCACTGTCTGCCTGTCTGCCTGCCACACAATGTAGGTTAAATTAATAGTGACACTCGCTGTGGAACGACGAGCGCGTGGCAATTCATGCCTCTGGTCAGTCGACTTGGTTGCACCTGGCGGCGCTTTCGTGGCAAGTTCGCAACGCTGTTTGTTTTCGTTGCATTTTTGTTTCGTTGTGGCGCGCGAATATTTCATAAATTGAAATGTACAGTTAGTTAATTACACGCTCAATTGGCTCTAAAAGCGGCATTAGCCAACCGGGCAACCGCACAGCCAGTCAGGCCAGAACCAGGCTAGCAATTTCAGCTCGACGACTGCATTTTTAATGGTTGTCATAAAAGATTTATAGCCCAATGCTCAGATGCAACTTCAGCGGATAGAGGCGTTAGCAACTATAAAGCTTCATAGAGCCAAGCAATCATTGGCATTCACAGTTGGTCTGTCGATTAGATTATGATATAATAGCTTGCGAAACCAGCTAATGGTAATTGCCAGTGTGGGAAAAGGTCGCAACGGTAAAGTGCTCCTTAGGTACAGAATAGCGAAACCCGCACTTTGATTAAAAGTTTATGTATATGTATACATATATTATATCAAATATATGTACTATAGGGTAATTTGTATTAAAAACTCATTGAAGAGTGTGCTGCAAGACTTTCGCTAGAGAACAGTTTCAATATTAACTAGGTGATTATCAATATTAGCGATAGTATCGTACATATTTTCATTGCATTATTAATGTTATTATTTTCAGTAAAATTAAACTAATTTTTTAAACGTGTTAGATATGTTTAATATTAGGTAGTAAGTTAATAAGATAAGGCTAACAAAGGCAACAACACTGATTACTGCTTTGCTGAAAATCTGTAAATACTTATTTAAATAATTGCTGTAGTCAGGATTACTTAGTTCCAATGCTCACCCCTTCTATCTCGATATTTGTTTTTTTTTATCCTTTGACTGATTAGAATTTGAAACTTTGAATTTAAATTTTAACTATCTATCTTCCCATCTGTCTATAACACATATTTGATAGTTTGCTAGAGATCTTAATTACCTTTCTGGTTGACTATCTGTAAAAGCAATCTCGAATTTCATTGCCCCAACTCAGCTCAACCACATCTGAATTTAGTTAACTGGACTCAGGTCATCAATCAAAAGTGTTTTCATTTGAAATGTCGACACAGACACATACACATAAATGTAAAGTAGAACTAAATAAATCTTTGTGTGTGTGTGACTTCTAAAAGCTAAACAAATTGCAGACCCGCGTGCTGAAAATTTAAACATCAAACTGTGTTTTTGGCTGACTTCCTGATTAACTCGAAAATAGAAGAACAACAACTGAAAATGCCCGCAACGAAAATACCAACAACTAAATTGATTAATTGATGAAGCGCAGCGCAGTTTTCGTGGAAAAACAACCACACAAATACACATCTCTAAAGTAGAACACATCAATGGAGCGAGAGACGGCGACTGACATATAGAATGTGATTCGCATACATATATATACATATATATATATATATATATATGTATATGTATATATATAGTATGTAGTGGGCCACATGGCTCGACACAATTTGCATAAATCGAAACACAAAAAGCGAGTTGACTGCTCTGCAAATCGGCAGCAAAAGATATTTATCTTGCCTGCCAGCGAACGCGTCGAGTGTTTGAATGAGTGTCAAATTAAATTGATCAATTAAGCAATTGACGTGACGGCTTCCCTCCCTCCACACCGAACTCAACTGAAAAATGCAACAAATGCACAACGAAAGAGAAAAGTTGTCGAGCTGGAGGGAATTAGGGAATCGAGGGAGTTTGGCGTGGACGTGTGGGGAGTTGAGAGTGGGGTAAATCTCTCAGCGACTTTTACAAACACAACAAGTGACGCAAATTGTGGAGCGCGTTGAAAGGGGATTGCTGATGGTGGGGTGAAGTCGGGTTTTTTGGATCAGAACTGTAGACCTGCTAGTGACAATTTCCGTCAATTCAGCGGCGCTAATCAAGCGAGCGACTCATGAGCATTTAAATGGGGAGTAGTTGGATCTGGGAGTGGAGCTTGAAAGTAGTAGTAGCTGCAACTAGACAAATTGGCTGCGATAGCAACTGATGTGGCAGTGGTTGTTGGTTGGGTGGCAGCTCTGCTTCTGCTGCTGCTACTGCTGCTGGTTTGCTTAAAGCCAACATGCGGGTTATGTGCCAGCCAGACACAGACAGCAACGTCATATAATCCATCAAGTAAGCAGACAGTTGCAGCTACAACGACAACGACAGCGACAACTCTTACATAGGAGACGACTCGAATTTCCCCAGCTGTAATCAAATCAAATGACAAAGCAGACAGTAAGGAAACTGCAGCGACTTTGTTGAAGAACAAACGGAAAGAGAAATGCACTGAAAAAACGGCAGGCATTAAAAGCCAAATTTGAATTAAACTTGGTCGTTATTTGCAATTATGGAGGAATGAAAATTTTAATCGAATCCGAACATTTTTACCAGCACCTTGTCGATTATTTACCAAGTTAATTATTAATTTAGATACAAATGCAATATAAACTAATTGCAAATGCTTAAAAATAATGTCTGTATACAACTAATTAAATTTCTTATTTAACTAGTTGCACTTTGATATAAAATAAATATTACAAGCAATTCAATTAAAACTCAATTCTTTAGCTGTGCATCTGGAGAAATAGAAAAAACAACCAAATGCAAAACGCAATTCTCGGTTGAATATGACGGTCAGCCCAGCCATCAGTTGCTGTGTGTGATTTCTTTGACTATTGTCACATTTGATGGCCAACACTTTTAATGATCTAATAATGCAGGAGGGAATTGAAGTTGTTAAGCCAACTAATGAAAGAGTAAAGTGTACGTTTGTGTGTTCAAAGCAGGTAGCCAGCTTAAAGTCAAGCTGTCTGGCAAACAGCAGAGTAGCAACAACAACAACAACAATAACAAATTTACATAGCTGCCACACAAGCGACAGTTGACAACTTTTTTTTCCTGCATACATACACATTTTTGCCAGTTACTGTCGCGACAAACAAGGAACTGCCAGCTCCACTCAAAGGCAGAATATATTCTTCTATTATTGTGACAGGCAGCAAGTCTCGGCTCGGTATGTTGACTCCTGACTGTCGACTGTCGACTGTCTGTGGTCTGTCTGTATGTCAGTTGAAAGGCAAGCAGAGAGCTTTGCCAGGCTTAAAGGCACTTAAAGAAGCAGCGCATATTGATTTTAAACATGTCGCAAGTTCATTAAAGTCACATCAGCAACACCCGAAATAAAATACATAATAAACAAATATTCACTCTGACCACATTCCAGCCGCAAATAGACACGAGATGCGACGGAAAGCGGCACGTCGCGCCCACAAATCAACGCCTAACCGCAAAGGGCGCAGGCGGGCTGAGGGCAGCAACCAAAAAACAGGAAAAATACCAACAAAAAAACAAAATCGTCGACGCCATTTTGTCTGTGCTTGGCCATTAAATATGCAAACAGCAACATGCGAAAAAACGAAGGAAAAAAGTATTGCATACTTTTAGTTGCTGCGTCAAACCGCAAAAAGGCAGCAGAGCAACAAAAAAAGAGGTGTCCACAGCAGCGGGGCAAAGCGAACCGAACCCAAAGCGAAGCTCGCAACAGGAAGCCGGAAAAATAAATAAAAAGGCGAGACGAGAAAACACCGAAGAGCCCTTCCCCCAAACCCCCCCTCATCTGATAGCATTTCGCGAGTCATTCATTAGCATAGACATTGAGAGAGCAATATTGAATTTCTATGCCTGTGTGCCTGCTCAAGGGTCGTTCGTCTCCCTTGAAGTGTGTGTGGGTGTGTATTGGGTCGCAAGGTTGCAAAAAATGTTTCACGCTCTAACAGGCCAAGGAAATCACAGCGAGAAAGGGCAAAGCAGGGGGGCGTAAGAAAAACGCCGAGAGGACAAACCCAAGCAGCGTCTAGGGATCAAATTAGTCGAGTTTTTGAAAAGAATGCAGCAAATACTAGACTACTATATAATATATACCACATACATATATGCATGCTAAGTGGTGACGTGAAGTGTGTCCAAAAAGAGGAGCGAGCAGCAAGTCAAAATGCAAGGAGTACAAGTGTAAAGCTCCGGAGTAGCTGACTGTCAGTCGTCCCATGTCATCAGAGCAAACAGGATGTGGGTAAAAAAGACCGCGCTGGGATATTGACAGTAACTATGAGCGGGATTTTCACAAGAGGGTTGAAAGAGGAGCAAGTTTGCGAAGTATGGGAGAAGTTGAATGAAGTGTGTAACAAGAAGGAGAAGTACTTGGGGAAAAAGTAATGTATGACAAAATTAACCAACTGCTGGAAAATTCAAATGAATAAACAGACAATAAAGGGTTATGGTAGACAGTTAAAACAACCAAAAGTAATCAAGGAACCAAACAAATTTTATATATATATATATATATATATATATATATATATATATATATATTGATTTTTTACTTTGTCTTAACCAGAAACTCAAAACGATAAAGTAATTATTTCATTAACATCAAATATTAATAAAATAAAAAAAGAAAACAGAAAAGTATTTTAAAATTCAATAGGAATTAAAGAAGTAAAATAACCCATACAAATTAAATCAAGCAAGCAAATAAAGCAATAAATGCGTGAGTTTAAACTGTTTATAAATAAATTGAAACAGGATAAAAGTGTTCCGGGAAGGAAAAACAAACAAGAAAATTTCACAAATACTGCAGAAGCTGTAGAATGTTGGGTATATCAAGGAGCAGATAAAAAGGTAATAATAAATTCAGATAAGCACAGAATGGGTTTAAAGGGACCCCATGCAGATGAGATGGAGTACTATCTCCTCACTGTGGGGCGCTGTTGTTGGGTTTGGGGCGGGAATTGAGGGATACTTTACAGGCTGCACATCCCTCACCGGCTTGTTAAGCCGCAGCTGATAAGCTCGCATGGGCATTCAGTTAACTGTCAATGGAGTAGGCGGCACAGTTGAGCCACACCCAGTTGAACCTCTGCTGCCCCAACCCACCAACAGAGAATATCCTGTGGATCGCTTTGTCTGCGGTTTGTCAGCAGCTTAAGCGACGACGATGACGATGACGATGACGACGACGACGGCGACGTCGTGTGTGGGCCTCTGTTGAAATTTTTATGAATTATAAGCGAGGCTGCTAACAAAATGTGTATGTAAAAATATTTTCAAAAATATATTTTCGAAGATGAGGATGAGGATGACAACGACGACATTGACAATCAGGCGGTAGTAAGTGGCTGCAACAACAAAGCGCTGATTGACAGCCAGGCACACAAAAGCGGAGCAGCGACTGACGGATGGACAGACGGAGCGACAGACGGGCAGACGGATGACGAGCGACAAAAATGTCAGCACACACAGACGGTAGCCGAAAAAGCACAGGGCTTGGTTGCAGGGGCAGACAATCGTTAGGCCGAGCAGCGAAGCGTGGCAAGGACATGTGTGTGTCTGTTGGTGTATATTGCTGGGCATTTGTGACTGTGTGTGTATGTGTGTGTATGTGGGTTCAGCAGACTCAAGCTCTATCGATTTTTGAAGGGGGTACTCAACGCTCAATGCAATTGCAGCTGCGGCGCAGTGGGCTCATCAGTTGCCAAGCTCAAACCGTTAACACTCATTGTTTTCACATGGTTTGCTGTCGTTGTTGTTGTTGTTGTTGTTGTTGCTTTTTTGTTAATGATGGCCGCATGAGGAGGAACCCTCAGCTGTAGGTACCGTTAGCCAGACAAATTAGCAACGCTTGATTAATTTTTATGACGCGCACTGTAACTGAAAGATACAACAAAAAAGTTGAAGGCACAACAGCCACAGGCACAGCCGCAGACGCAGGTGAGCAGAACTTTGGCCTAAACTCAAATGCACACACACACATACAAGCAAACAAACATACAGATTGGTACACCTTTTGTCTCTGTGTGTGTGTGTGTGTGCATATGTTACCTATGCACAATAATAGCCCAACATTTGTCTAATGATGTGAAATTAGCCAAATGGCTAATAATCATGGCCATGTCATTTATTATTATTATTTGTTGCTGTTGTTAATTTCATAATGCAGCCAAAGTTTGTTTTATTCTATGTTGCACGTGGGCGTGGCATGCAGCGGCTTGGGCCATTTGATTATAGAAATCATGTACTAGGCAATTGTGACACAGTTGCCCATATGGACAACCGCTTTTTAATGGCAACCCAAATGCCGGAAAGGCGGCTTGTTAAAAACTTTTTGTTGTTTGTTTTTTGTTGCGTTTGTTGTGTTTGTTGTGTTTGTTGCTCTTGTTGTTGTTGGGTTAACGTTGGCTCGTTGTGGGCTTTGTGGTCATAAAATTTAACGCTTGTTTGGGCTGCTGCTGTTGCCTGCAGGAAGGCTTTATTAGCTGATTGTTTTTATAAGGCAATGGGCATTAAATGACTACTTTGTTGCGGTACCGTAATGCAGCTCAAAACCCAACTGAGCTCTGCCGCAGCACTTTGAGGTAATACTCAGTCGAAATATGAAATTATCATAACCAAAATCTACAAAAATTGTAAATGTCTTTATCTATTTATTTATGGGCTATATAAAAGACTCACAATGCCATTAAAATAAAATTTTAAAAATAAGAAAATATATTAAAAATAGATATATACAAATGAAAAGCAAAGGTAGAAAAATAATAATATATTTACACTACTTATTTCAATTTTCCAATTTTTTTTTTTCCATCCTGTATATTACAGAATAAAATAGCATCAATCTCTAAATGCCCCTTTTGGATTATGTAGAATCTTTTTCAAGTTGATCGATATTTCTGCCTGATTACTTTTAGCAGTAGCGAGCATTTAACCCTTTTTCGAGCCTTCAGCTGCTCATTCGAAAAACTGGGCTCGGGAACAGTTGGTGCTTAACCCTCGGACTGGCCGACGAGTCGCTCTAATTGCAGAAACATGTTGCCCATTTGATGGTGGCAACCCTCGAGACAAAACCTTCTATTGAAGCATTTTTGACACCTGGCGTGTGGCAGCCCATTATGATACACACTTGGGAAACAGACCAGGCTACATTTGCATAGCCGCAGCATAGCAGCAGCTCCCAGGGGGCGTGTGATATGTTCCAAGTAGTTAACACTGAACGGGTCTCTCTCTCTCTCTCTCTCTCTCTGTTTTTGGCCGTCTGCTGACTAAATGAAACAAGTTTCAACAGCCTGCTATCTAAGCAAATGTGTTGACTGTGAAAAATTACATTGCATGTATGACAAAACTTTTTCAAAAAAATACATACCAAGCCGAGGGTGTGGATTATGGGCACAGCATTGATTAATGAGCCAAGCTGTGCATATTGCTTAAAATTGTGTGTGTTTCAGTTATGCATTGACCAACTTAGAACTTAATTACCCAGCCACATTGCACGTATGTAGCTTTCTCGAAGAGTCTTCCCGCATTTTGATCGATTTTGTGGGTTGGGTCTGACCCTGAGCCCATTGTAAGTTCGCTTTTGCAGAACGGCGCTAATGACGCTTTATTGTTTTGTGATGCGTAAAATGTTTTGTTGACTGGCTAATTTTTAAGACTGCGACTTGCTTGAATGACTCTTACAAATCGAGTAAGTCTTCTGATTGCACAGACAAAGAGAGCCAGACAAAGGCCCCCCGATCAGTCAACAGTCGACAGCATTGGCCAGCCAGAATGCGGGAAGCAACTCTCAATTTGATGAGCGGCGATTCATTTCCGCTCCATGTCTCAACACATCTAAATACAAATTTAATATGTCTACATATATATCTATATATATGTATATTTATAACTACGTGTGTGTCCCCTACTGTCTCCTGTCTGGAGGAACATTCGTCCGCTTCTCGGGGCATGGTCGCAAATTTGCCCAGTGAACTGTAACCAAAAGTTAATTAGCTCAACGAAATCGTCGCAGTTGCATTCCGACTTTCATCTAGAGGGGATCATGTGACGAATTCAGTGTCTATTCAAAAGACATTCACAAGTGTAAGTGTGTGTGTGTGTGTGTATACGAGTGTGTGTAATATTGACGAACCATATTATAAGGGTCGACTGGCTGCTTAGGTTGCGTCGCGACAAGAGACACAACAAAATGTAAAGGAAGCTAAAAAGGAAATTTTCATGTTTGCATTCAATGTGAGAAAAGTGGTTTTGACCCTGCTGGCAACATTGAGTGTTATAATCGTATCGTGCAAAGAACTTCGGTAGTAGATAGAGGAAAGATAAGAGAAGGCACAAGCAAAGCAATTTTTTATTAGCTGCAATCTATGCAAAGCAATTGTATAAAACTCAAAATAAATTTATCTGATTGAGCTAAACAATTAATTATCAATTTAAAAAAGTGTTTAAATGAAATCTGTTTGCTTTTAATTGCTTTGAAGGAGCTTTCAGAAATGTTAAAGGAAGACAGATATATTTATTATTAGCGAAAAAAAGAGGAAGGAGAACAAATTTATATGCATTAAAAGATATTCGCTTATGTAGTAATTAAGACTCTAGAAAAAAGTTTATCGGCAACAGTGTTGGTGATCACTTTTCGAATAACTAAGTTTTTGTTCGTTCAGTTCAAATCTCTTTATATTTAATGGGATATATTCAATGGCAGTTACTTCATTCATTCATTCTGTTTTCTAAGCTCTGCTGACAGCTTGAAATATTTGGGATACTTTAACAGAAACTTTTTACTAATTAAGCGTCCCACACGCAACATTAACTGAAAAAAACAAAAAAATAAAGAACTGTGGAAAACTTCAAGTTGCCACCTTTAAGCTGGCAACAGCACAAAAAGAAAATGTGCCACCATATAAAAAAAACACAAAAACAGAGGCAACAACAAGAGCAAAGCTGGCGCCAAGTCGTTACATGAAAAATTCTTAACAACATGCCAAGACACGCACACACACACAATCCCAAATACACACATAGATACAGTGGCTACTTTTATGAGCCGCAACACTCGAACATTTTTCACAAGTACACGGCGAAGCTGAGGCTGGGCAAGTAGCACAAATAATTTTCTTTGGTGCATTTTTACAAGTTTTTTATAAGTTAACACACTGAAGGAAAACAGAGAACAGAAGGCAGCATAAAAACCAAGGCATACAATAAAACCAAGAATAAAACTAAACAAAAAAAAAGAAGAAGAAAAACAACGACCAGAAAAAAAGGCAAAGAATGCGCTGGCGGGGGCGTGGCAGCTATTTGGCTGCCCCGAAAATGTTTTCCTGCTGTTTCTTTTCCATGCACGACTGCCAACGCCGTAGGGGCAAGTGTGTGTGTGTGTGTGGGATGGGGGCTGGAGGCAGATTGAGGCGGCGGGCGCTGCACAAATTGTAGCTGTAACTGTGGCACCTGTGCGATGTATCTTCGCTACCGTGTATCTGTATCTTTGTATCTGCGTCGACGAGCCGAAACAAATAAACGGGCAGCCAAGTTATGACAGTCGGCCGCAGGAAACATTATTCTTAGTTAGATGCTAATTAATTAAAGAAGCAGACCCCGCAACACAGCCGAGGGGCCATTCGGTGGCAAGTACAGACACACATGTGGGCAGAGACGACAGCAGCAGCAGACGCGGCTGCATGACAGTCTCTCAATGCTTGATGAGCAAAAAGTGCCAGTGTGTGTGTGTGTATGTGTCTGTGTGTGTGGGAGGATATGAAGGAAACGACAGAAAGAAACCGTTAAATGAGGCAAGTGATGTGGCAGGCATAAGTTGCAGCAGCTAAAAATAGCAATGAGCTTTAACTAAGACTGAAAGAAAATCTGATTAAGAGAAAGCAGATATTTATCTTATTTTTTACATATTTAACTTTTTTATTAAGCCACTATTACTATGATAAAGTTTTGTTATCTTTTTGTTTGATGTGCCCTTTTTGTAATTTAAATATGTTTTTTTCCTTATGTTAAGTGTTTTTATATATACATATATATATATTTTTTTTTAAATATTTATTTATTTATGTGTTTTTATTACCTGGAGCTAGAATTTGTATTTAACTGAATATTTAATATGCACAGTTGAATGAAGCGAGACAAAATTAGATAATCTGTTTACCATAAAACAGATTTTCAACTAATTTTGTATTTACTTGAAAGATTTTATTTTTTGTGTCACACACACATTGGAATAAATATTCAATTTTGTACTTATTTTGTATATTAAATTTATGTATTTTTTTTGCTAAGCCACTCAAAAATTTAAATAAATAAATATATTAAGATAAAGTTTAAGTATACAAAGAATTACTACACTACACATAAATAATAGGGATCAAAAGCTCTCATATACAATTTAAGGTTAATTTTAGTGTTTTATTCATGTGCAGCAAACATGCAAACACTTAGCATAACTTTACGTCAAAGCACGAAATTGTTTTATATTTGCAAGAATTTCGCCAACTTTTCCCAGCAACGCAGATCTATAATCCAAATAAAAAGCTAAAAAAAAAATTAAGTCACTGACTCTATCAGCAATTGACCACATAACAATAACATAACAAACAAGATAAAAGTTGGCGTTTTATCATAATGCTAATAAAGTGAATCGACCACAAGAGAAAGAAGAAAAAGAAGCAAACTTTTCAAGATTATTATGATGATTGCGCCCCAATGGCGCCTGAAGCAGCCCCCATCTCGCGAATCGTTGCGGCTGGCAACTTGTTTACATAAATTTTAATTGCCTGTAATTATGATTTTTACACGAAATTAATTATGCATGCGCAGTGTCTGCAACTTATGGTTATAGTAATGAGATTCTGCTTAAGATTGCGATTGTAATCAAGATTGAGACACGCAAGCGATTCAATAAAATCTAATTTGCCTAGCAAACAATGGGCATCAAAGTTATTAACGTGTCTACAGATCTTTGGCATTTAAACTGCCAAACATAATTCTACTCAAATACCTGAGAAAATTATGAAATTACTGTGGAAAACTGTAAAGTTGCCAGAGATGCAAGCTTGTAGGTACGAGATGAGAGATAAAGATCTTGTAAATTGTTGGCCAGACATTTAGAAATGCATTGAGCAAAGATCTTTCAGTGCCTGATAAAAAGACACACGAGAAAAAATTCACTTCTAGTTTTCTGTTTTTTTTCTTCTGGTTTTGCGGCATATGTTTTGTTTTTATGACTTGGCTGCTGCTGTTTGTGTATCCACAAGATACAGCAGGTTATTTTGATTAGCCTGGCATGTTGACAGTTTGACTTTTCTTAATTTGTGTTTAATTAATGTTTAGTGTGCGCACTAAATTCCACATGCCACATAGCGACACAGCCGAAAGGGGTCGCTTTGAGAATTAGAAAATGGGAAAACAAGAAAAGCGCGAACTTTAACCCCCAACAACGCAACTTGACAACAGTTTTCAAAATCTCTTTCGTTTTGCTTTTTTAATTTACAAACACTTTTGTAGCAAGTCTTGCTACAATCTGAAAGTGTTGAGCAGCAATGAGAAATATATAAATAAAAAAAACAGTTGAGCAAAACATTTGTTTTATCAGCTGTTTTAATCTAAGCTCGTTTTCATTTATCGTTGTTAAATATTTAAATTTTACGAATTCATTTGCTATTCGCAAACGTTTTTTTCTTTTTCTTCTAAAAAATATTTATTTATTTACTTTTCATGATACACTGTGCTTTCTTGCCCCAATTCAAACGTTTTATGTTTTTATCAATACTTTCAGACTGATTTATAGCAAAGTTAAAGTTATGATGTTAATTTTTTTATTGGTTTTTATATAAGAAGATTTAAGAATATGACGCATTAGATTTGAAATATATATATTTTTAATTTTATAACTTTATATACTTGTTTTTGTAAAGTTTTTCACTTGTGTTCTCTTTCACTAACTGTTTTCAAATAAGAATTGGAAATAATAATTTGCTTGCTTCTTCGACTCACCTAATTTGAAAATATTTGTCGCATCAAATGTTTTCAATTGATTTGTATATAGCTTGTATCCTTAAATTCTATGCATATGTATAGCATTGTATATAGGGTTTATATAATGGTGTATATAGGTATATATATATAATACTTTTGATAGTTTAAAAGCGTTACACAAATGCATCAAAGCGTATTTTTACTAATTTTCCACACACTCACACACAGAATTCGCATTAGCACAATTTTTGAAATGCAAAATAAATGCAGTTGAAGCTGTTGCAATATTTGTATTTATTTATTTATTACTAAAATTATTATTTATTTTTATTTATTTTTTTTTTTTCACTGTTGCACACAAATCGTGTATCTTGTGGGCTGTTTTGATATGTTTAGCACTCGGCTGAGATACTTTTGCAATGCGGCTGCTGCTTTTGTTGCATGCCGACAGCCTTGGGGCGTTTATCAAACGGATATTACATTTTTGCCATGCTTAACTGGCGCCGGCAATTGGTGCACAAGTGCCGCATTTTGTTGTGACTAACGGCGAGATACTTTTTATCAGTAAGTGTATCTTTCACACACGCACACGCCAAATAGAACGTAACGCGAACCGAAAACGGAAACCGAGCTGCACGTTGCACGTTGAGCTGAGCGTTGTTGTTGCCGCCACGAGCGTTGGGATGAGACTGAAACTGGACGAGTCTGGTACCACGGTTGCAACCACCATTGCCGCACCGAGCGCGACCGAACTTTGTTGTTGCAACAACGCCGACGACGACGACGACGTCGACGCTAACGTTCGCTGCGATTACTGTTTCACTGCTGCCGCTGCTCTTGTCGCTGCTGCTGCTGCTGCTGCCCTCTGTGTTTCGCTTGTTGTAACGCGCCGAACGAAGGTTGACGAGCGATTGAATTGAACGAATGTTGTAAGCTTACTCAGGAGCCGCATGTCGGCAACGGCGATGTAACCGAACAGCGGCCTTCTTGTGGAACGCAATTGGAGAGCGTTCGTCTGTGTGGAACGAAAGGCGAAAGAGCGCTCATTGAAATAGCGCGACTTGTTTGTGGAACGCATTCGTCTCTGTGTGGGTGAGAAAAATATCTTTGTAAATTTGTAGCGTTCAGAAAATAACAAGAGAGGAAAGGCGGTGTTTATAATATTTAATAACAATTTGTCAACATTTTGTTTTTTTTCCATTTTGTTATTAAGAATATTTAAATTATTTTATTTGTTAGAAAATACCACATTTTTATATTTTTTAAGTAATCGAATATATTTATCATTTTATTTATTTCTTTATTATAATTTATGTTATTTTTTTTTTATTCAAATCGCAACTTTTAGTCATTTTATTAAATTTTCTTCAATTTGTATAAATAATGTATATATCCGAAATTTTATTTATTTTTCTTATTTTATATAAATGAATCTTCTTGTTTTTTTGTCCAATCAGCGTATGTTGCAAATTGCAACAAGCAACTCACCAGTCAAATGCAACTCCAACAGAGGCAAGACTGCAACTCCTACTCTCTTATACAATGCTCTCTTTAGTTTACATCGATGGGTGTGCGTTCTCTTTGTTGGACAGTAGCAGAGTTTTCTTCACCGTTTCCGTTCATTCCGTGGTGGAACATGTGGCATGCGAGTGGAACAAACAAATAGCGCATCTAACTGTTGATTTCCATAGCTATCTAAGAGATACATTTCATTGTGCTCTTACCAGATGTATTTCAAATTTCCAAACTGATATTTGTATATCCACAAAATTATTTTATGTGATAAATGATCAAAGTTTTTAAATGCATTGATCTGCTTGGCTTTTATTTATTTCATCATCTGCTTTCGATGATTTTCCAGCAATGGCCAAACGCATTAATCAAGTTATCCACACACGTGCCAAGAACGAGGCAAGCAGATATGAGCTGCCGATACGCAGTGCGTAACTCGCTGCAACTTGTCATAATGAGGCAGCTTATACAGCAGCTTAATGCCAACGAGATTTGCCGCCAACAAAGAGACGGAGACCGAGATGAGAGAGAGAGAGAGACAGAAGGGAGCAACATGCGATCTCGTGATGATTTATGACTGGTTGCACTTTGTTTGCGATACAAATTCTCAGATCTCTCAATATCTTTGAACCGGAGGGTATGCCCAGAGCGGGAGATGTGTGAATACACTGAGAGTGCCACGAAAATAAAATATTCTAATTACAGTCATACTAAATTGCAGAAAGATACAAATATTTATATATTTATACTGCTTATTGCTTAATATTTAGGTACAATTTAAATTCATTTCTAATTATAAACAAGTGTATTTATTTATTATTTTCCCAAAGAACTTGAATTGTTATTTATTTTAGATTCTAAAGCCCCTCATTTCCTACAACTTAAGTTGTTGAGAGCAATAATTTCAAAGGGTTTTTTTTCTCAGTGTCGGTCTCCAGAGTATTTTCTGAGGGGCACTTGTTGTAGATGTTATCGTGGTCTTAGTTTGATTGATTGGCTTGCACATACAATATATATATATATATATATATATATATGTATGTGTATATATATATATACATGTATAAATATATACATAAGTAAGTATATGGATAGGAAGGCTGTTTGCTTTGGGTTTGGTTTATGATACTATGCCCAGATCCAAGTCGACGTTTATTACTTTCAAATATTTCGACTCGGTGACACAGTTTGGCAACCAAACCGAAAAAAACAAAGGTAAATGTTCGAATTCGAGACTAGATTATATCATTTAGCTGAGTGGGGATAAGCCGTTGACCTAAATTTAGTTTTTATAATTAAGAGCATTGTTCGCAGTGGAGGCTAATGACAAAAAATATTATTGAAAGATTCAATTATTCTCTTCTCAATTATTCAGTTACTGTTTCCTTACACTCTTCAAAAGTATCTCTTAGCAACCTAAAATATTAAAATACGAGAATTAATTAGTATTTTTAATATATTGTGTATATATTTAACTAATTTGAAATGGCTTAAACTTAAAATGAATTATCGTGCACATATAACTTCTAGCTCCCATTTTAAAAGTATATTTGTATACATTTTTTTAATCTGTGGCTTGTTTTTAATGTTCATTAAATGAAGAGATTGTAAATTGTAACTATTAGTGCATTTTTCTTAGTATTATATTGATTCTATTTAAGTTTCTGGACTGATTTTGGTCTGTATCTGCAGAAGGCAACTCGACTAGCTGTTGACTATCTGTTATCATTTTGATCAACTGGCAAACAAATGCCGAGTGACAGTGACAGCTAAATATGGAAAATTAAACATCTACGATGAGCAGTGAACAGCGTCAAGCTAATCGCCACGGCTACAGTGATAAATTTATCGAATTGTGTAAATATTCATTGATGATAACGCGCCAGTTGCCGTCGTCTGTTTTCTGCTTTCTGTTTTCTGCTTTCAAGCAATCGTTTTGTATATTTATCCTATGCGCTGATTGCATTTTTGTGTAAATTCTTGGCCCTGTCAATGCCACAATAATAATCAGCACTGCCAGCTCCTTTCGGTCAGACGACTGACTTTGTGTTTATTTATGCTCTTGGCAAAAGACAAACAAAGCGACGACTGAGGCGCATGCGCAACAGTTTTGGGCTCAGTGAGTTACTGAATGAACCCAGAGTGCCCCCGTCCCTCTGTTCCTCTGTCCCTCTGTCCCTCAGTGCGTCTGTCCCTTTGTCCATCGTCTCACCCGGCATTCATTCATATTTTGAGCGCATTTGTTTGCCATGCGGCATGCAGCAACTGGCATTTGCCGGCCTCCTCAGCTTGTTTGCATAAATGATAAATTGCTAATTGATAAATATGTTGTTGGCTGCAGCATTTTGTTTGTCATAGTTGCAGACACTTGGCCATTTCCTGAACAGCAACAGTTCCCTTCTAGTTATTATCATAGCTTGGTAAAAAGAGTACAATAAAGTTGTGCAAAGGTATGCAGCAGGCAGATGGTAGCCTCTCCATTCCCACAAAGTATATATATATTCTTGAACAGCATCAACAACTGAGTCGATCTAAGAGCGAATGAGTTCGAATTTAATGTATATATAAGTGATTCTGCGCCGCTCGAGCTTATTAATATTGACACACATCTTAAATATTATAGATAGACTTATTATTGACCAACTGCAAATTAAGATCGTATAAGAAATACCCAGGTTAGAGTCTAAAAGTCTACTCAAAATGAGCTCATTTTTGAGTATATTTTTAAGTGGAACTTTGGCAACAAAACCAGAATAACATATTTAACTGCTGCGTTCAGGGTATCTTGTAGTCAAACTCACTCGACATACTCCCAACTAGTTTTTGCTTAGCACATGTATCAACTTCTAAATACTTTCTTTAGTCTATTTTAGGCATCTTTAGTATTATTGGGTTTCTCTTCTCTCTGCTTCTCCCTCTCTCCCTCTCTCTCTCTCTCTCTCATAAATTCAGTTTAACGCGTGCCATTCACAAAGTTTGCGACCGCACTTCAGAAACTTGCCTCTGCCCCCTAAACCCCCCTCCCCACCCCCTCGACATAGCCTGCTGCCTTCCGCTTACATCAAATCAATTGACGGGCGAGTGCACGGGCTCAAAATGTTTCAAAATGCGGCTCACGTACGCGTACATATATCAATTGTTGCTGCCAGCCAGCCAGCCAGCCAGCCAGCCAGCCAGCTCTAGGCAAATGATGGCCCAGCTTGGCTGACTGTTTGACTGTCTGTCTGTTGGTCTGTCTGGCTCACTGAGCGATTGACGGGTTGTCTGCGACGCGGCTTGGCTGCCTATATGTCCCCCCTACATATAATATTGATTCTTTTTGCATATCTGCAGTTAGCTGTCTGCTTTGGCTGTTTGCAGAGTTAATATTAATTCACTGCTAAATTTGATTTGCTGCATCTGTCTACTGTTCTATATAAGGCTTTAGCCAATCAAGAATTCAACATTAAAGCACCCACACTCAACATTAACCT
Organism: Drosophila macrothrix; assembly: GCA_035042055.1. Lineage (NCBI taxonomy): Eukaryota > Metazoa > Arthropoda > Insecta > Diptera > Drosophilidae > Drosophila > Drosophila macrothrix. The sequence goes on from JAWNLX010000604.1 coordinate 11,526,797, forward strand.
AGTCTCAATTATTCAGACTGAAACTAGGAATAATGGCCTATTTCGATCGGTTTCTTAACTGTCAATTATATATTTCGAAAATAATTAGAAAGTGTGTAATAAAGTTGAAAAGTATTTAACTGGCAGAAGGAAGACCTGTAATATTTGACAATTGAGTATTCATATTTTATTTCAATTTCATATGAACATAACTTATTTTTAAGAAATTTAGTATTGCCAAGCATTTTCTCATGAAAGTATATTACATTCAACTGTTAAGTGTAGGATACCTCGTAATTGACTACTACTACTACTCTACATTCTTATACATAGAAAACTGAGCAATCATCATTTAATAAATGCCAAGCATTTATCAATCTTACTATCACTTTCCATAACACTTGGAGTATCATTTCTGTATAAAAGGTTCGACCTTATTGAAGCCATCGGCATCATTAACACACTCGAGTATCTCTCATCTCGTTGCAGTACTAAAATCCAATCAATCTGGGGCGCCAAGCTACAAACCCATTGACAGCTGCTTAATAGAGAAGTTTCAAGTCAATCAACTCCACAACTGCGACCAGAACAGAACAGAACAGAGCAGAGCAGAGCAGAGCAGACGGACCATAAAAACCTATCAAATGTCCAGTTTGAGCTGCTTGCAGTGATTCCTAATGCAATTTTGTGCTCATCAATGGCAAACTAACACAGGCAAGCACGGGAGAGACAGAGACAGAGACAAATAGAGAGAGAGAGAGAGAGAGATGTGGAGGGAGACTGACTGACTGGCAAGCTGAGTTCTGAATCCTGATATTCCTGCTACTGATGTTGCTGCTGCTGCTAATCCCTCAAGCGCATCAAACAGCAACTGCAAAATGTTGCAGCAAGTAAGTCAAAATTTTGTTCATTCTTTTCTGTTTTTCTTTTATTTTTTGCATGTGTTTTTTTTTTTTTGGGCTGTTTGCAACTGCAGCTCGTTAGAAAGGGCAAGGGGGAATAGGGGGCGCAGTGCACTGCTCTGGCTTTTGGCCTGGTCTAAACTAAGCTCGTTGATGTGTTAATTGACCAAAATTTCGTACACACTCGCTGGGAGGCAGACACTGGCACAGACACGGACATATATATATATATATAAATTTTGATACAGATATGCAGATACACACACCCACACACACACAGACAGCGTTTCAGTTTGTAGCTGTGTGCTCTGTATCTGAAACTGAAACTGATGTTTTGTAAAGCTTAATTAGAAATTCCATTTTTGGCTTTTGGGGGCATTACACGTGACGCGTTACCAATTATCGACTCGAGAACTGTTGCATGTCTGCCAACGATTGACGCCGCCGCTGCCCTGCGGGCTACTGGAGCATAAAGCTGCAACACGCCAATTAAAAATGCCTTTTGATGATGACATGAGCTCAGCACATACAAATACATAAAACCAAACCAAAAAAAAAAAAAAAAATTGAGGAGTAATAGCGAAAACAGGAATCAGAGTAGCTCCAACATTTACCTGGCCTTAACGGGTTAAGCTGACTAACGGGAAACGGACGGACGAACGCACTAACGGAATCGCCGCACGGTTGCACGTAACTCTCTGCTGCGGAAATGCGTTTGCAAAATGGCGCCGACGTGCGTGCTAATGAACGCTCAGCTCCTGCAATTGCAACCCGGCCAAGCTGGGCAAACAAAATGCTGCACCACCCAATTCAGTGTTCATCCTCTCCCCCAGCCACCAGCCAACAGCCACCAGCCTACATTCACAAGCTGGCCAACTGTCCTGTTCCCGTTCATAGGCACGCCATCAATGCTAATTCGCCAATACACGCTTGCTGCAGTTGTTGTTGTTTGTGTTGTTCTTTTTGTCTCTATTGAAAAATCACAGGCCTGAAATTGAACACATTTTGTCCATTTTGTGGTTTGTGCAACAGCAACAACAACAACAGCACAGAGCAGCAGCAGCCATAACATTTGGTATGTTGAATCAAGCAGCGGCTTTGTTTAGTATGCAAGACAGCAAAAATGTTAACGTCAATGTAAATCGCAAACGCACTGCTAAATTTATCAAGGCTGCTGGGATACGACGGGGCCGGGGGCGGGAGCGGGGGCGGAGTCGGTATCAGGTTTGAGTTGGGGGCAGCTGAATAATCACAGTAAACTGTCAAAACTTCAGTTGCATGAGCAGCATGATGAACAGCAGCAGCTGCAGGAGAGATGGCAAAGGAATTAGCCAGCTGGAAGGTGGACTACATTGCCACGAACAGAGATGATATGCTTTGTTCAACGACTAACCGGCGAAATTCTAATTAATAACCATAAGTAGGGAGAAATATTAAATATCAAATTTAAATAATTTCTTATAGGTATTTATAAATATAAATTATTCAAATATATATATTCAATTTGATACTATTCCTTTATTGTGTTTTTAAACAAATTATTAAGATATAAATTGACAATTGCTCGTCAATATAAACAAATTCATAGATCAAAAATGAATTTACCATTTGATGATCGTATATTCTATACTATACCTATATGAAAATGATGCACTTATTGCTATCGTTAATCGATTTTCATCGATGAAATCCAATAAAATATATCTATCCATCAATATAAATGTTTTATGGCCTATAACATTACTTCTCTGAGCTTAGGCACTTTTGACTCCAATGGTTATATATTTTTGGTTTGAATGTGTTATTTACAATCCATGCAACAAATATGGAACAATTTTGCAATTAAAATATATGAAATTTGTTATTAATTTTATTATAGGTTTTTTTTAGTATATTGTATTATTTTGTTGTTTCGACTGATATGAATAAATTTGTACTCAATTTGTAAGTTGTGCCAAAGAATTGTTTCCTTTTAATACTTCCTTATAATGAACAATTAGTGTGAATGCAACACATGTTGTTCACTTTAGTATCTCTGTCTCATATTTCATCTTATATAGGTGCGTATCATGACTTCCGCTCGGTTCAGTCTCGGGGCGTCTCAAGGCGTGTGCCGGCCATTTATGAGGCCAACGTTTGGCGTTCCCTTACAAGCAACAGTTTCGAAAATTTAAATATTTTTACAGTAAAGCATGTAATGTAACGACTTGGCCGACACCTCAGTGCAACAGCGTCGCTCCAAATGGGGCGCAGCTGTCGTAAAAGCTGAGGAAGCAGCTTGTTGCAGCAGCAGCATTACATTAATGCGTATTTTTGCAATTAAATAAAAATATCGTAAAAAGCGACTCGCAACTTTAACGACTGGCGGGGGCGAGATACACTTAACCCTCTCGATAGGTGTCAGAAATGTGCGTTGCAAATGCCTAATTAGAAATTCATAAAAAAAAAAAACGCTCCAAACGAAAACTGGCCGAGAACGTGACGCTGTAAAATGCTCATAAAATTATTGAAAAATTCTCAAAGCTGACAGCAACCAATATACATATGTAAAGGTAAATGTGTATGTATGTATGGTAAAGTGCAGTCAGGCGTGGCTTCTATTGCACAATGGGCCATAAATTTAATACACAAATTGTCAATGCACGTCTCGATAATAACTGAGAGCTGTATAAAAATGCTACGCAGGATGTCGAAATGGCGAGTTGACTCAAATCGTCGATGATGACGACGTGGCGATGGCTTCAAGTGGCCAAAGAGACGGCGGACACGACTCGAGAGTTGCCTTTTAGCTAATTTTGTTATTTTTTTGTTTTGATTTGTTTTGTTTCGTTTTGTTTTGTCTTGCTTATACATATCCAATGATAAACAACTAAAACAACTGCAGCAACAACAACAGCAAATTGTTTTCATTTGCTGTTATTTTTGTATAATTTTTCAATTGAAGTCACTTTGTTTATGAGATGTGCGTTTGCAGTCTTCAGTTGTGTTCCTTATTGTTGCTGTTGTCGTTGCTGCATGCCGCGTGAGGTCAGTTTCTGTGAATTGTCAAATATGTTATGTATGTGCTACTAGGAGGTCTATGGAATAGCTAGGAAATCGACAGGCAAAGTTTTATTTAGCCCACAGCTTTGAGTGAGTTTTTAAGTAAACTAAATCGAAAGGGCGGCCAACTTGACTGTTCTCTAGCTATATGGCATATCTTTAGATATAAATAAATGGATGAATGTGCATTGAATTTTTATTTCATCTTATAAACAACTATAAATAAGTGTAAGTGGTTATAGCATTTATTTATACTCGTACATCTAGAACTCGCCTTTTTGTTCAGAAAGTATATTTTTTAATAAGGAATGTTATCTTTTTCAAAACACCTGCACTCTTTTTACTTGCAGGGAACTTTTTTTTATAACATTTAAGAAACAATTATTTCATTCGACATCCGGGTGAGATTACAACCCAAATGGTGGCGTTTTTAACACTAATAATGAATACTCACTACTACTCTCTTCACTCTAACTCTTCTACTTTTATTTTACTCATCAGTTTTATCACCATAGTCAAATAAAAATGTTCTATATAGTATTCCAACCACTTCCGTTACTCCATGTTCCATAATGTAAGTTACTGCTCAACCATGATTCACATGACAAAGCGAAAAGCCTCATAGTCCTCCCATCAGTAGTTAATTAATTAACTTACTCCACTCACTGACAGCATTTGCCCGCTCGGACGCCCAAAAGTTGACATTAAAATTTAACAGCCAGTCAGCCATGGAGTTTGTGGAGCACAAAAAGACAGAGAGAGAGAGAGAGAGAGAGGAGGCTACACAAAAGGGAGTAGAGGTAAACAGGTAACCGAACAACGCTAAACAACAATGCGACCGCAAAACATAATGTGTAATATGTAAATGCATTGTGCGACCATTTTCTCTGTGTAAGCTAAACAAATTACAAACTTATTTGCAGTCTCAACCAACACACAAAAAAAAAAACAAATGAGAATATCAACAATCTGTGAAGCTCAGTTAAAGGGAGTGTTCGACTTACAGATATACTGATTACGTTCTTAAAGATTGGTGTAAAAGTACTTGTTAATTGATGACTCTTCCTGTAATTTTAACTTACTAAAATATGGCTGCATAAGCTGCTCAATTAATTATGAATTTTAAAAAATTATTAATAAATTAAAAAACATACATTTTGATTTAAACTGTTTCAATTTAGAACCTCTTATTTTGTAACCAACTTTATTTTCTATTTTTTGGAGCAACTCGTGGTTTATTTTACTTTATAAGTAAAAATTGATTACAGAAAAAAAGAATCCAGTGAATAAAGCGATTAAAAGTGATGTCTTAGCACATCTTAATTTTTCTCATCTTCTTGGAATTCATCTCTGCAACATTAACTAAAACATTTAAATAGAAATAATATGATAATTAATAACACAAGTCAAAACATTAGCAACTGAACGAGTATTCTCTAATTGTAAAATAAAAATGTGTTAGGTTGTTCCTTAAAATATCCTTAATTCGGACAATGTGCACAGTGTATAAAAACCAAAAATAAAAACGAAATTAACATCCAACGCATAGACGAAGCTGAAGCGACCGCGTCAACACGCCATCGGCCCCATCAACCGCAGCAACAACAATATAAAATAAAAACATCACAGCAACAACAATGCAATTCGTTACCCTCTGAATACCACCCATTCTCCACCCACGCGGTTAGGTGCACTTCATTTATTACATTCCATTTATGCAATTGCGCCAAAATCCATGTTTGCGGTTAATGGAAAAATTATTTATTTAAATAAATTTATTCGGCACGAGCAATATACGCTATGAGACTGAGCGAGATGGAAGCATTCCCGTGTGTGTGTGTGTGGTTTGTTAGTGTGTTAGTGTGTGTGCTCGAATAGTTGCTGACATCAGCGCATACCAACTGTAGGGGTCTGTGTGTTGCAGGTAAAAGGGAGCCTTCCGCCCCCTCCCTTTGTGGCTTGTGCAGCACTTTGGTTTTAGTAGCCACGGTTAAACTTTAGCCAGGCTTTTCTTTTATCATCGGATGGTCTGTTTTAAAGCCAGGTAGTATCTTTCAATCTTAAATTAATAAGTTAAACATGTAATATAGACGCGCACTTCAGGAGAAAAGCGATAATTAAAACAAAAACTATGAATTTAAGTAAAAGCTAAAGCTTGAAACATTTTTGAAAATCCAAAAGTTTGTGGATAGTTCTTAAAAGGTGGTTTTTAAAATTGATGAAACTTTACGCTAATTGCAAAACTTTTCAAAATTTTCTTGCTGTGCTTAATTTGTCCACAAACTAGTCTTGGCCATTAAGTCATCCCATCAGGAACGACAAAAAATGTTGCTTGGACCAAAAGCGAAGCATAATTTTGTGGGCATTAATAACAAAATGAAGTGAAATTAATTTGACAGCGGTGGTAGAAAAAAGTCGCCTTAAAAAACATAATGAAAACATATTATTTGACGTTAATTTTCAGCAGCGACAAGCATATTAAAATGTATGGGTAAGTAAATGCTAAAGATGATGATAATAATCATTTGCATATGGACCCAAGGCCCCCTGTTTTGACAGACTCATTACAAATTCCCACAATTATATACGAGAGCTGAAAGCAAAAGTTTTTGGGCGGCAAACAACAAGTAAAAGAGAAAGAAACAGCTGCCACTGCCACGCCCACTCGGCTGACCCATTTGAGCAGCACGACGGCAAATGAAGAGCTTAGTTTTAATTAAATTCTCAGTGTTGCGCAAAAGCGTTCAGATTTATTAGAAGGCAACGCCGCTGTCTAGAAGACTCCCCAGACGCATACTTCCCCAACCCCCACTGCCACTCCCACCCTCCGTCCCGACCCGCCCCGACCGCACTTGCCTCCAGTCGTTGTCAGCGACAACGCCTCTTTGTCAATGTCAATTGTTGTATTTGGCATCGTTATTCTTCATATGCAGCCTCGCTATTTAAGTCGTTGCTGTTCTTGTTGTTGTTTGAGTGCGTTTTAATGAATTTGTTTGCCGTTGCTCAAAATTATTCTCATTTTGAAGCGTTTGCTGGTTGCAAATTATAAAAAATTGCCAGTTCGTTGACATTTTGCTGCTGCTCGAGTCTTTGGCTGGCTGTCACAGTGATGGAATTGCGTGGGAAAACAACATCAAACCGACCAGAACAGGCACCAGTCACTGACCACTGAGCAGTTCCCTAAGGAACAGCGAAAAAAATTGACAAATATCTCACGACACTACACGTGGTAAAGTCTCAAAGCTAGGCATGTATTTAATAATATTGTAACAATTTAAGTTTGTTAAATACAAATCGGAATACTTTATTAATCAGGAAAGGAAACTTGAAACTAAAGGAACAAGGATATTTAACTTTTTTTTTTTAATTGATAAAGTTAATTTTTTGGGAGGGGATCTTAAATGGATCTTCAATATACAACTTTTATTATTGTTGTTCAATTAGACTGCAGGTATCATACCTGCATAATTCTATTGAGAAATAATGCAGAGTGATATATTTTTGTTGAAAAGCTATGTAAATTATTTGAAAAAGTATCGAAAAACAATTAAAATTAAATAATATTAAAGCACTAGAAAAATCACTTGTTATCCTATGGCTTAAAGCAAAAAGCTTAAGTTCGTGGAAGAAGAAAAGCAGGACGCCGAAGAGCAAAGGATAGGAAAAACATTTCTTGCTGTACCGTTGGGAAGCACATTTCACATTTTGCAGTTGACCAGTGATGCGGAAACAATTCGCCCCAATTCAAATTAGTCAAATATTAGAAACTTGCGTTTTGCTTCCATGTATCCGACTTTTCAAAATGCAATCTCATGCAGCTGCAGTCAACCGCAAAGCAACCCGAAAAAAAATCAGTCTGACAACTTTTGGGAGACTGGAGTGGCAGACAACAAGCTGCAACTGTCAAAAATGCTGGGCGAACTCTTTTTGGAATGCATTGACAAGTAGAAGTATTCATGCACTCCTCAGTTACTGGCATTTACATTTGACATTTGCATAGTTTACTATGCATTTTTATTGGTTAACATGGCCCAGGAACAGTACGAGTACACTCATCTACATTTGAGTGCTGGTACATATAAAAAATTCCATTTAACAGCTTAAATTGTGTAGCCGCAGAGATGGCCAGGTGTCCAGGTGCCGCTTAGCCTGCTGTTGTGGGTGTGCTGTAATCTGTGATGTAGTCATCATCAACCCGGTAGTGGAAGTCAGCATTTCGAATTGAATTAGTTTTGATTTACGAAACTGTTGCAGTGCCAGAAAGTGTTGCATACTTTGTTGCGGGCTTTCACCTCACTTTGCGGTCTCTCTTGTCATTTAGCATTGCAAATGAGCAGTGTATTACGGAGAGCGAGAGGAGAGGTTTTCTTTTTGTATATGGATGGCCTAATGATGCTGCCACTTGACAGGCCGTGAGGCGAAAGCGTCCGGCACACACTTCACAAATGTCAAGTTGAGTATCCCGATCCATTTCGGTGCGAGGCCCGCACACAGCACACAGACATTTGCCCATAAATATTTAAACCGAATGCGTTTTCATTCCGCACAACGGTGCAGACACATGCCAAATAAAACAAACTGTCAATGAAAATTCGCTCTCTGTGCGAAAAAGTGAAACAAAGCGACGACCGCCAGTCGCCAGTCGCCATTTTGTCGGCACACGTTGCGTATGAATAATTTATTTAATGAACTTGTACCGAACGGTGGCTGCCACCATCTCCATCTCCATAGAATAGCATGCGAATACAAATAAAAATACAAAAGCGAATGTGAATACGAATACGAATACGAATGCGAATACGACTACAAGTATCTTCAAGTTTCTTTGCTGGAGTATCTTTGCGAATGCTTCTGCTGCAGACATGTTATAAAGTACTTTTGTTTTTCTTTTGTTTCGAACGATTTGTTGCCGTCGAGCATTTACGTTTCGATAGTTTCTTTCATTTTATTTTGTTTTTCTGACAGCCCAACCTGTGAATTGCCATGAGGGTTGCCTGAGATGTTGTTCTTAGACATCTTTCGAAAGTTCTTGAAATCAGTGAATTCATATTTTATTTATTTTTATTCTTATTATGTATTAAGACAGTTTCAGACAAGCATTTTTAAATGCGTTTACGGTATAAAAATAAGACAATATGTGAACAAAATTAACATTTTGATGCTCATATTTGCAAATCAACCCTCGCCTAAATCCAATATGAGCTCTGTGCATGGCGTTGTATTTTTCTTGTGCTGGTAATTCAAATTATTTATTTATGGTTCATTTGCGAGTTGGCATTCAAAGCTGTAATGTGCAGTGTGAACTCGTGGACTGTTGGCTGGCTGGCAAGTTATGTACAGCAGTATGTATGTGACTAAGTATAGCGACAAATTGACTTTGGCCGAGGCCAAGGGAGTCAAGCAGCCAATTGGCAGCTAGCTAACCGGCTAACTGGCTAACAACTTGGCAGACAGTGTGCATCTTTCAATTAAGCAGCACGTCCAACTCGAAGGTAAGTGAGCATTAAACAATACGAAAAATTCTTTATACTTGACTTACAGCTCAGGACTTTCTTCACAATTTAAATTACAGCATCAGAGACCTTTTAGATAGTTGACAATTATGCAAGCAACCGCAGGCGAGATTGCTACTAATAATACCCAGCTCAAAGCAATCCACTTAATTTTAAATTTTTCAAAATCCTATCAAGCAAATACCATTGACTGCAGTAAAATACACAAAACCGCAGACCGAAAGAGCTGCTGCAAAGTCAGCAGCAATTTGCACGGTCCAAGTCCAGTGTGATATAATAGGCGGTGAGCAGCTGCCACTTGATATGATAGCTGTAGATACTTTTGTATCTACTAGTACTACTACCACTGTGTAGTTGCAAACAACATGTTGTCACATTTCAAGATGCTTCACAAAACTGCTGAAGCAAACAAGGTGGCCATTAGATATTCCAAAGACATCTTTTGTCTATGGCACTTGCTTATTTTGTTTCAAGCTTTCGTCCTGTCAAATGTATCTGCAGCTGCAGCACTTCATTATCATCAATTTCATGGCACTCGATGTATCTGTACTATGTCTTTGTGTTGTGTGCGCTCCTGCCAATGACAGCCTCAAGTGTCCGGCAATATTTTGGCATATTAAATTTCATTTTCAATATGCAGCAACTGCTTTCACCTAAAAGTCAAGTATGCCTTACGTGTGGTATTCACGAATGATACCCCAAGGACAATTAATCAAGTATGCACTAAGCGCTCTTTCTATCTTTCTCTCTCTATCTCTCTCTCGCTTTTCATCAATATCAGTTTGCTGAAAATAAAAGTTTTAATTATTCATATCAAAAAATGTACTTCCTTACTTAGGTTCAACAATTAAAATCAGCTTTGAAGTTATTCTTATATAATGGCATAATGTTGTTAATAAATTTAAACAGTTTATTAAAATATTATCTAAGTTTGAATGCAAAATAATATTAGAATATTGTTTGATGATGAGCTGATGATCTATCAGATTAATATCGGTATACATGGAGATGCCTACAAGGGTATTTATTATTTGGCAATACAACTGTCTGAACTTTCCTTTCGATACACTATATTTTTTCTGGTGCATTTCATGTGAGATTCGTGACTGTTTTCGACATCGAGTGAACGATCCTCATTGTTCGGATCTTTGTTTTGTCTTTAAGTGCCCCACTTTGGCATTAATCTTTAGCCATAAATTGTCAATACCTTTTGTTTTTTTTTTTGTTGATTGCTGAGAGTGCGAAGCGTTTCTTGGAAATCAAAGACTTGGTTTGCGTGTACAGCGATGAGTCAGAGTCTGGGGATCAGGTCGAGTCGCATTGCATGTTTCCCCCAGACTGTTTTCGTTGGGGTCACTCACCGCTGCATTGTAGCTGCAACCCACATAGCTCATCAATTGATGCACCGTCCGTGATATTTTCACATGCAGCGCACAGCAACAAATCATTAAAAATGCATTTTCAATTTCGTCGTAAGTACCACAGCGAGAAAAGCATCCAAAAATCCAACACAAAAAAAGCAGAAAACACAATACGAAAAAGTATATAAAACAAAGGACAAGCTTGGAAACAAACTCGTTGCGCTTGTCATTGTCGTTGGCGTTTTGTATTTTGTTGCAAATAAAAAGTAACAACAACTTGCCACCATTTTAGACTGAGACTGTCAACTGCATTGCAAATAAATATATATGTATATATATATATATATAGCAGCTACGACCACCCTGCACTCTTCGTTCTGCACTCCTCCTCCCCTGTTGTTGGATGCCGGATCATCAAGTGTCAGAATAGAGCGGCTTGGAATGCGCTTGAGATTAGGAGGACTCTGGAGTAGTGAATATGATGGGAGTTCAGTGCAACTAATCTTACCGCATGATGCTTGATCAAAATTTAAATAATCCTTGGGGAAAAAAACTTTTTAAAACCTTTTATTAAATATAAATGAACAGGAATTTGTTTAATTGAGTTGAAATTGAGCTAGTTAATAAACCAATTAAATTAACCTAAAGAAATAAGTAGATAATTGATTAACAATTGTAATTAATAATATTATAATATCAATTTAAATTATTTTTTATTTTATGTCTTATACAGCTATCCTTAGCCTTAGCTTAACAAATGGAAAATGCTTATATATAGCTTAAAAAGGGAGTGTTTTTCTTTTAATCATTTTATTCAACCTTAAAAAATGAAGTTAACAATGAATCTATTTTGCCAAATAAAGATTGTCCATCGTTTAGTTATAAAATATGTTATCCTAAAAATATATAATAAAATAAAGTAACTAGGAAAAAAAAAAGAGATGTAGACTGATAGTTTTTTCTTTTTCTGTTTGTTCCTTCTCTCTTTTAAGCTTTTAAAATCAAAATATTTACATTCAGCAGCTCAGCCGTATTCTGAATACTAGCAGCTCATTTTCACTCTCAACAGATTTGCATCGTGTCGAAGTTTGCTTGTCCAGCTGTCCGCCCAATTATGCCTTGGAGTGTCTGCTTCTCACACTGCCTTCAGGAGCCGAGACTCGTTCAGGGATCAGGGACCAGATCCAATTGAGAGTAGGAACGGTTTTTTTTTTTGCGGTTGTCGTTTTGCTCAGAGTAAACTTTCGCACGTTTTGCGATAAATTCTTTTCGCTTTTCTTTTCTTTATTTTATTTTGTATACCCTTGCAGAGGGTATAATAATTGTCTCTGTAAATATGTAGTGAAGTGAAGCAGACAGTTTTTAACAAATAGTTATTAAGAATAATTATGAGCAAAGGACTACCAGAAGTTTCGGCTTGTTTTAGAGTTAATCATTAGACATCTCTCATACCTCGTCCACATGACTGCAAAGGGTATTTAATATTCAACCCAATAACTGTTTCTTCTTTTTTCTTAATTCAGTTTGTTTTCTGCGCAGATGCGCCTGACTGTGAGTCTGGTTGATTATGAGGGCGAGCTGTGAGTGGATCTGGGTCTTGTTATTTCATCAGCGTGCAATCAAATGATCGAGAGCAGCAAAAAATAAAACAAAGTTTCCGCGAAACGAGCGAAACGGTGACAGGAAACTGGTTTAATTGGTTGAGAACGATGCGAGGCGGCCCTCACTGGGGAATTGCACTTGCCAAAGTCAACTGTGGGTCTTTGGCATTGTTTGCTGCCGCTGTCGCTTAAAAATTGGCAATGACATTCAGGGCTTGGCACTTAGCAAGCACTTCATTTGGCAGGCTCCATTCGCTTAGCTCCACCCCCGTACCCGCCGTGAATCACATGAATATCGCGGCTCATCGAACTGTGCACGAGTTCAATTCAATTCAATTAGCAGCATATTTTATAAAGCCCATGCCATAACAGATACATAGCTGCAGATACACATACAGCAACAGATCCGCAGATAGCGGCAATTTATGAGCCCAGGCCACTGCCAGCATGTGGTACCCGTCCCCTACTCTCCACACACTCCACTTCTTCCCAGTTCACCAGGCATGTTTTGACAACACACACACACAAAAAACAAAAAACAATACAACAAAAAAATCGGCACCCGCTGTTCACACTCCTATGCCTTGCAGTCTTGAGATGCCTACACTCTGAATGGACAGCTGGAGGGGGCACGGGGCAGCGATGTTTGGTTCCGATTCATGTGGAGTGGCGTCGAAATGATTTCAAAGTTGGCGTGTGTAAAAATTCTGCAAGAGCGCTGTCAATTGAACTGAAAACCAGAGCCCGCACTTTGTTCTATTAAGAAACCACACCATTGGATAAGTACAAATAAGTATAAATAAAATAAAATAAAAAGGATTTAACGTACTAAAACAGATTGATCCATCAAATAAAATGAATATTAAGCAATTGAATAGACTATGATTAAAATTACAGTGTTACTGTTCACATTTTTAATTTTCTCTTTACCAACTTGGCCATTTAGAATTTGTCCACTTAGTCCTTACAGTCTGGGATATTGTAGCTTCATTTTAATAATTGAATTATTTAAGTCAATACTGTCATTTCACAAATATCGATATTGCATGTATCAAAATAATTTACATCTCTAGTTGTGAACTGTAGATTCAATTTATCGATCGATAGTCGACCTCGACACTTTAATTCGTATTTTAAAAAGTCAGAGTAAAATAAATTCAGAGTATTTAAAGCCACAACAAAATCTTGGTTTTTTAAACAATTGAAATAAATATGTATATTAGCAAAAAGGAACAGCTGCGATGCTGACATCAAAATACTACATCGGACTGCAATATTATTGTATCCCAGTGTTTGTTAGCTCTCTAAATTGTTAATTGCTTTTGGTGCGAGCTTTTCTGCGACTTCTGCCATGCCTCGATGCCTCGGGACACTTAATGAACTTGCGTAGCCGACGAAACTTGGCAATCGTTAGCTGCTTTCACTGCATCCATTTAATTGCACACAACAACAGCAGCAGCAACAACTTTATATCATTAATGCAATCAATTTAAGCTCTCTCACATACGCGCACACACACGCACACGTCGCACATACGCACACCAAGCAACAGGTGGCGCCAGCGTCCCTGTTGCTTGGCTTCTTATGCTCAATTACACGGCCCCGCCTTCTCTTTGTTGCCCTCTTCGTCTTTTGTTGGCGTCACTCTGTCAACCTGCACTTGGTTTTCTCGTCTGGGGCTCTTTTTAATGCTGAGCTCCTCAACGCTCGCCAGACACGCGCTCACTTCATCGATTATGTTGCCATGACTGCCAGCCACTTGTGTTTTGTATGTAAAACATGTAATTTGTCATTTAACACAGAGAATCTCCGCTCCTGCCCTTGCCACGCCCCGTTTAATACTCAGCCGATACTCTGACAATATTGCATCTAGCGATGACACACACCTCTAAATGGGAACTGTCCCTGCTATGCACGTACATAAGTGAAATTATAGCCATTTTATTTAAAAAAGATGCTTACAAAAGAAAATGCACTTTTGGTCTTCAGAACCTTCGATTCCTATTGTATTTAAATTCAATATATATATGTTTAGATAACGATTGGTGGTTATGTTGTCAATAAAGGATATTAACGCTCTTTGCCTTCAATATGAGCTCAACTATCCGAAGTTCCAATGCTAATTTTATTATTATTTTATTTTATTAATAAGTGTATTAATTCACAAAATGTTTCTAGTACTAAACTTTTCTCAGCTATCGATTCGCCACCTAGTTCTCATTACCTCTGACCCGATAAAATTATCTTACGAACCGATAACTTAGAAATGCACTCAATTGTAATAGTTGCTTTCAGCTCAGAGTTCCAAATGGGCTCTAATCGATAGTTATGCTGGTGATCGCTTATCGACTGCCACCAATTAAATATGAATATTTATTTACGATCAATATTAGTTATTATGTATGTTCTAGTTATGCTGATATATGTATATTTAGGATCAGATAACCTCCAAGTTTGGTTTCATTTAATTTATGTTGTATTTGGATTTCTCAATGAGAGATATCGATGCTTTAGCGATTGCGATGATTTAGCGATTGCCTAACAACTTTGATGCAGATATATAAATGAATATACATACATATGTATGTACATACATATGTATATGCTCTGCTAACATACCGCAGATACCTTATCATAAGTACACTTCTACCACAACTTAATTTAATAGCTGTCTTAAGTTTTTTGGATGTCATCATTCAATTAGACTAAAAGCTCAAAATTTAAACTTGTGCTTAATATTAATATGTCTAGTTACGCAATTGAACTAATGCACATCCACATTGGACAAGACTTCAGCAGCTGAGTGCTTTGTCGCGAAATCTTTTTGGCTGGCTGCACACGCACCACCTACCCAACCACCCACACGCACCACCCATCGGCACGCACCGCTGCCTAGTTGCGGACGCAGTGACCGATACAAATTCTCATCGTAATTCACATGCAATTTAATTTGATTAATGATCCGCATGAGCCAAGATAGCGTGAGCTGCGACATGCCCCCCGCTGCCCTGAAGCCTGCAACTGAAGCGAGCTCTTTGAGGTGCTGCCAATTGTTGACCCAATTTCAGCAGATGAGCACCAAAACAACAAAGGAAAAAAAAATAGTGAAATTCCTTAATAACTAAATTTTCGTAGAATTTTTCCTTGTTTCCGGACAACAAACAAGTTGTCTACATTATTTATTTTTAATTAAAAGAAACAAATTGCATTTTAATTGGTAATCTTTCAATTTGTATATTTATTAAATAAACAAATAAATAAATTATTCAGTTAACTTGTCTCAAAAAATTGACTGATAAGTTCTTGAAGGCAACTTTTTGCCAATTTGCCGCATGTTTATTATTAAAAGGAGCATTTTTAATTAAACATACAAGTATAAACATATATGTATTTGTGCATATGAGTGCACTTCAAAGTGACAGCCCTGACAGAGGTGCCTATTTTTAGGGGGATGCCCTGCTTGCTGCAGGCGTCACCCTGGGCCAGAAGATCAAAGCACTCAATTACTCAATGCCGATGCGATGGGATGCGATGCTCGCAGCTCGCAGCTCGCAACGTGCAACTCGCAACTGATGGCACTTTGAAAACAGGCAATGAGCTAGAGAACCGCAGATGAAATTCAGCAGCCCTGCTCGGCCCAACCCAACAGCCAGCCTGGCCATCAAATCAAATTAATTGCCAGCGAAAAGCAACGCAATGTGGGTGTGGCAGGAAATCGAAGCGGCAGCTTGGCCAAATGCAGCACCAGATCGTGTGCGGAGATAAGGTGTTAGAAGTCATGTGGAAAGGCCTTAAATGTGGCACGTTCCCAGCTAGATCGCAGAGAGATCGTTGCAGCACTGTTGCCTAATTATGTGGAAACAGCAGGCAGCTGCATGAGATGCCTGCCTGCAAGCCTGCCTGGCTGCTTGGCTGCCTGCCACACACAATGCCAAACTTCTTGTCACGCGACTTTCAAAATCAATTTCATTGGACAATAAATAATTTCTTAATAAATTGCACATTCAAAATGCAACTTCCTGCAATTAAAGGCGGCCAGCAACATCTTTTCAGCCGGAGCGAGTGCAATAAAAAATAATTGAAAATTCAGTCACGTAAACGTTTTTCCCGGCCGCTGCCAGATCGCGACTCATTAATCCATGCGGCAACTCGTTGCTCCTTCCCCCTAGCCGCCACCAATATAATAAAAGCACGCGGTGCACCGCTTATCGCTGCCCGACAATCAACCGAACGAAGGAGAGCTGGTTGAGGGGGGGATGTGAACTGTGCTGCACATCATATTTGGGTTAAAAAGGCGTGCATGCAATTTACCATGGAAGATCATCATGATTACGAGCAAGACACTGACGCCGACTCCAAGTCCAACTGCAGCTCCAACTCGGATTCCGTTTATGTTGCTGATGATGCATTCGATGGGGCAAGGGATGCGGCTGTGGTGTAGCTGGTTCAACGTTCATTAAACTGCATATACGCCGCGACTAGCAGGTGGGCGTGGCACACTGAGACATCATCAAAGCCGAGCAGAAACGTGTCTGGGCAATAACAAGTTGAAGCTGTTCGAAATGAACTGAGATCAACTAAAACAACTCATACAGATTTTAAATTAAATATTTGTGTTTGCCTTGATAAATCGCAGTTTCGCTAATGAAACTATAAGCACTGAAAGACAGTTTTTAATGTGAATATATATTATATATTGCCTTTCAGATGATTTTCAAAGCATTGAACAATTTAGACAAATAGCTTTTCATGTGAGATGGTTAAGTATCTATCTCGGTCTCTTTCCACCGGTCTCCTTGCTACGATAATTACAAACTTAAGGGATAGTTCATAATTTAATTGCAAAAGTATTGCAAAAGCACGGTTGATAAGTAAGATTGAAGATTATTTTTCTGTAGTTAACTTAAGGTGCGCAAAGCTAATATTCGTTTTTGTTAATTTTTTTGTATTCATATTTGTTTATCTATTTGCTTTATTTAATTTTTAGAAAGTTTCTTTTTTTATTTAACTTCACTAAGTATGAGCGATACTTTAAGAGATATATCTATCTACCTATGTGCCTATCTATCCATCAATATCTATAGGCTTTTGTATGACTTACAATTTCGCAACGTTCGCCGGCATTGTGCTAAAGCTGTAGTCAATTTGTGTTGGCAAAAAAGACATTTTCATAACTGCTCCCCCAAAATTTCGAAGCTAGCTTCCTACTCCCCTCCTCACTCTGATAGTATCTGCCTTTTTTTGCGTATTTCAATCAAAATCAACTACAGACCTCGTCTGAAACGAAAACTTGCATGGAAATTACACGCACAAAATACACAAACTAATTTTCCAACAAATTAGACGCACAAGTAAATGTCAGACCCCCCCCCCCCCCCCACCCAGATGCCACCCACTGTTCATAATTTATTTGCCGTTCGTTCGCTTTTTTCTTTGGTTTTTTTTGCGCTTTGGTTTTTTTTTATTGTCCAGCGCAATTCGTGTGCGTAATTTTCTCTGTTAAGTTTGCTTCATTTTTTTCCCAGGGAAAAACTTTGCTTTGAACATGGCAGGCGGTGCTGGCAGATGACTATGGGTGGTGCGGGAAAGGGAGGTGGTCTCGATTTTGGCGCATGATAATTGCCCGAGTGGGCGAGTTCGCTCTTCGTCTGTGCGCAAATGTGCGTAAAGCATGCGTCGCATTTCTTTTAGTGTAGCCCAGGTCGAAGGAGCGGGGGAGCGGTTAGCGGCGTGGGGAATAACCGAGCTGTTGGGCTGCATTTGATGCGAACACACATTTTCCATGCGCATGCATCGCTGCACAGAAGACGCAACGAGACTGCGCGCCTGTCCGCCCCCCTCATAAGGCATCACTCTTTGTAGCCAGGTCACGTGGCCTTAATTAGCCAAAAAAAAAAAAAAAACATAAAAAATACAAGAGCAAAAGCCGTTTAAAAAAAAAAATAACTCAACCCAACAGCAACAACAATAACAGCAGGAAGGGCGCAGTGAAAAGTCAGTTGGAAAAGCGACTCCCAAAATTTCCTTTGTCGTGGTAATTGTGCGTAGCATGTGAAGAACTCAGCTCGAATCGAAGCCTTTGTGCCCTTGTGGTGCAGAGAGCGGCTAAAGCCTTTGTCCGCCTTTGAAGTAAACCAATATACACACGTGTGTGTGTGCGAGTGTGTGTGCATGTTTTTGTGAGTTGTTGAGTTGCGAATATGCTTGCAACTGGAATTACATTCAATTGCAACCGACTTTAAATCACTCGCGGCATGACAATCATTTAATTGAGCTGCATTGTAATGACCCCTGACCACACTGCACTTGCAAATTTTGTACAAGCACATACAAATATATATATACTCGTATATATGTATATATATAGCAGAGCATAGCTTTACTAAGCCGAAGTGCGTATAAAAAGCCATTCAGCCAAGATGCAATAAATTTCAATTATTTACTTAAATTCACATTAAAACGAATTGTCATCCAGTTGTCGGAATTTTTGCTTTTGTAATGAAAATTACGATTGCATTTATTTTTAACAACGGTTATTTTGCATGCATTGTTAGATGACAAAATAACTTTTCGGATTTGATAACTGTGATCGGTTAACCATTGAAGAATGCAGTCGTTAATTCATTGAGTGGATGAATTAGCTGCACTTATTCTCAGTTAACAATACTGTGGCAGATGAGGCCAACTAAAGAAGCATTTTCATTCTTTCAGAAAAACACAGACCTTATTTTTTTCACAGAATACCCTACTGTTAATCAACCCTGGCTTATTGTTAATCAACTCCACATCAGTTATTCAAACACACGCCTCGTTAAGAAGTAAAAATATTGCCGACATAAATGGCATTCAATCAAGTAATATTATTAATAAATGCCAAAGTTCATACTACTGTTGGCATTTATAATGCATAATTTTACTTGGAAAATGGCAACAATTAAGATTTCAGAAAGTGTTCACTTCATTTTAAAAATTTACTCGCATGACTCTCCCACAACCAGCAATGTGAGATTTGTGTGAGCTTCTGACATTTTCGTAATACTAGAGACACGAAAAGGAGATTTACGCTTAATCACACACCAAGGATGCATATTTTACGTAGTACCTGCGTAACCCTCTCACCCCTCTTAAGAACCCTGCATCAACTGCTTATTCGTATGAATATTTTGTTCATTACAACCTGCAAGCGAGCACTCTGCTTAACCTCTGCTTAGCACACAGTTCTCTCTCCCCCTCTATCTATCCCTCTGTCTCTGTTTCTGTGTCCGTTTGTCCTTGCAGCATTTTCAGTTCATTTCACTGTTCGAGCTATATTTTTTTTTGTGTTTTCCCCCCATTTCGGGACAAAGGCACCGCCTGCTGTGAGCAGCTTTAGCCGAGCTTGTGGCACTTGCAGCTTATACCAATGCAGAAAACATGTGAACGCAGGAGAGAGTGAAAGTGTGTGTGTGTGTGTGAGTGTGTGAGTGTATGTGGCTCCCATTAGCCAAAGGATTTATATTACAAGCGTACACATAAAAAGAACCGCAGGATATTTTGTTTTATGCGAATTTAATTGTAGTTTTAATCCAAACATAGTCCAGCAACTGTGAAGCTCTCGCTGTCTCTCTCGCCCCTCTCTCTCTCTCTGTCTCTATGCCCTTCTCTTTCGCATTCGTTTTTTGTCTTTATTACACACTCGCTTTGAGCGGGTTCAGTGTGTGTTATTTTATATTAATAGCATTGCATTTTTAATAATAGCTGAGCTCACGCGTCGGCTACTTGATTTTTCGCTTTGAGCTTTTTGCTTTTTTGCCTTTGGCCAAAGCCAACAAAAAATGTATGAAAAAGTCGGTCAAGCACATAAACCTAGCAATCTAAAGGCAAAGCGTGTTGTAAAATTGTTGATGTATTTCGTCAAGGCATATCGGTTTACCAAAGCGTATCTGTGTTTATGCAAACCATCGAAGCATAGCTGCTGCATAACTTTACTCATCTATCTATCAATCTCATTTGAAAGTTAGTTTGACTCTTAGGAGTACAAATACACATTCGAGGTATTCATTTAAAAACACAAACTTCGTAGAAGAGTGAAAAGTACGTCGAAATAAATGAGAGAATTTTGTTGCTGTGGACAGCTGATCGACTAACACATATCCTGCTCCAGGTTACCAAAATAGAATGCCTTTAATATGAAGTTAAGTGTTTCCTAAATTAAAATCCTATCCTGGTTCCTTTTGTAATTAAATCTTCTTTTTATATCTTGGGCAAGTCAAAAGTTTTTTATTCCAATAAACTTGATGTAATCGAAATATCTTGTGATGAAAATTTATAAAAAATGTAATTAAACAAATTCAAAATTCAAAAAGGAAGAAATTCAAAAATGTATAGTGCAAAAGAACATAATAAATCTGGGGATATTAAAATGTAAAATATTAGTGCTAGGATAGGACAAATATTCATTATTCAAAGTAAAGGCAATCAAATATTCAGATAATCAAATACAAATAGCTCAATCCTGTAATATCTTAGAATATATTTTAATCATCACTAGGCATAAATGAATGTATTCTTTCCCTCAAATAGAGTATCTGATAAGTTCAACACATTAACGTGAACTGCTTCGAAAATTTCGTCCCCAGGCAGAAAAACACTTAAAAATGCCTAAATAAAACAAAATAGGGCCAAAGAAAAACTTGGCTAAGTTTTGAGTAGAAACATCAACGGAAATATGGCAAGCATAATTCCACTCACACACACACACACACACACATACACACACACACATACACTAGCACACAGTAAAACCAACACAAGCTGAAAGTGAGCATATCCTGCTTAGCCGGGTTTTTGTAATGCGCTTTTCTAGTTGTTTTTGTTGAGTTTCGTTTGTTGTTGTTGCTGATGTCGAAACACACACACCCAAACACCCAAAACACACACACAGCGGCTCACACATACGAAGCCCGCAAAAAGGGACAATTTGTTTAAAGGTAACAAAAAGTTTTGGCGCTCTCATTTTGCCTTTTTTTCTTCTTGTTTTCAGGGTAAACTTTGGATGTGTTGGATGATCAGCGGCGGAGGGGTGAGGTTTCTCGTGTTGGTGGTCGGACTTGAAATGCTTTGCATAAACTTGAGCAGAAAAAGTTGAAAATGTTTGTTGTGCTATATATGAAAATAGCAATAACAAACGGCAAACAACAAAGATAAAGTTCAAAGGAAATATGGCACAGGAAGCACCGCAAAAGATACAGATAAAGATGAATATGAGAAGACAACAGGCGAAAGCGAGCAAAGGCCAAAATGTACATACGTTGTTATATGTATGTATGTATGTAGGTATAAAACAAAATATTAAGAAAGTTATTTCCACAAAAAGAAAGTTATGCAGGGAGGTTGCATGTTTGTCTGTTTGAACTCATCGCACAAGCCTCACTCAGACTCTTCACTTGCTCAGGTATTTTATCAGTTATCTCTCACCTATTTAATATTTTTATTTTTTTTTTTGCGGTTTTTGATTTATGTATTTCAAAATTAATTTGATGTGCAGAAAGTTTTTGTCAGCCACAAGTTCAAGTTATCAGCATTTTGCAGTTAATTAAAATTGATTCACAAATTAAATGCAAATACAAACATGCATAAAAGTAATAAAAGGATAAAAATCAAATGGCAGCCGAGCTGAAAATTTTATTTTATGTTTCAAGTCCTTGTTGTTTTTGTCCTTCATATTTCCAGTTGTTTGCCAGCCGCAACACAGAACGTTTGCATAACTTAAGGCGTAATTTTGGAGCGTTGCTTTAAATTGATATTACAGGAGCAATTTGTGTTTTTGGATATGGCGCATATACCACCCCCACCCTCCGTCCATTATTCACTCTCTCCCACTCTCAAGCGTTAGATGGAATGGGTGCTAAGTACATGGAAAAACTGTGCCATGGCAACATTTTTCTCGCTTGCGCTTCGTTTCATTTTGTTTGGTTTGGTTTCGTTTGGTTTCGCTTGTTCAGCCAGTCGGAGGGGCGTGTTCATTCATTTCCTGTTGCGCCTTAAGTTATGCAAAGCTTATGGCAAAAAGAACAAGCACTAAGCGAGTTGGGAACGAGCAGCACTGCCACATGCCAATGAGCAAAATGGTTCATACAGCAGCAACAGCAGCAGTAGCAGCAAAATATAAAGACAACAGATAGAAGCACTATGCGATGTACGTTTCCTCATAGTTACTTTGACATTGAAAAACTTAAGAAAATACTCGCAGGTCTTTCTACAAACGCTTAAATTATAACTGGTATTCTGAGCGGTATCAGTTGAAACTTAATTATTTTGTATAATTATTTACATTTGTTTGCTATAAAAGAATTTGTCATAAGAACCATGTACTGAGAACAGCTCACAATTGATTAAAAAGATTTTTAATTAAATATAACATTTTATTACATACAATTAAAAGAGAGTAATTAAATTTAAATTCAAAGAATTAAATTATGTATATATTAAATCAACGGAAAATAAAATGTTAAGTGGTCCCACACTCATTGAAAAAATTGAGGAATCTCAGTAAAGAACCACATCAGCCAACAAATTGTTAAGCGTAGTAACAAGGAAAGTAACGTTAAGAAGGGATATATAAAAATCTAACAGAGCTTCATTTATAAAGTATGAACGACTTTAGGTTTTAGTCTTCGTTTATAATTAGGTCTGATCAGTATATAAAAATGCATGAGATCCAGACCTTCACAAAATGCAGAAATTTGCAGCAAGCACAGACCAAAGTATTCACAGCTTTGGCATTTGAGCAGCCTGCTTATCTTCCTCATTGTCAGCATTCCATAATCGCAGAGAGCTCATATGGTTGGCGCTATGCCTTTGTAAGTGCTTGTTTCAATTTGAAGATACATCATATTCTGCTGTTGACATATGGTAAATGCCGCACACTTTTTATAGTAATTAAAGGCTGCAATTTGTGCAACAGCTGCGGCGCTTGTGATTACATGATATACATGAAAATTAATGTTGGCGTTGATTTGTGAGACAGCAACCCCTTCCCCTCTCGTTAAAATACATGATGCATGCTTATCATAATTAAAAGCAGATGTTTAGTTTTAATTGTGAAATTAAAAAGAGCTCCTGAGTCTAGTCAATATTGCGGCGGCGATGAGCATTCCAGTTCATCATCCAAGCCCCTATAAGAAAAACAGTGCAAACAATTAACAAGGACGCGAGGCACAGATCAGCTCAACTTAGCTGGCTTACATATGAACCATTGGGTCAATGAGATAGGCCTCTAGCAAATACATTCGCTCCTGGATGTCATTGGCCACATCATTGCTGCCCAAGGATATTTTTCCAACCTAATTACGAGTATGTTCATATATTCTGGATCTGCATTCAAATGTTGTGTATTTATACGAAACTGGATCTCCGTTTTAAATGCAAAATGCTAAAAGACTAAAGAGAAATGCAATCATAAAGTAAGATAAATTATTAAAAGGGTCGAAAAAAATATTCCATTATATATATTATATTAATCTTATAAATTATTGTAATTAAAGACTACTGAAAGCGGAAGCTTATTCTTTTTATGTGCCCCTTGATATGCTAAAACTGGAAATTAAAATCCATTAAAATGAATGCCATAACAATAATTCAAAAGCTAACAAGATGTGAAATACTGAAAAAAATATTGCCGCCCCCGAATTGCTGTTGCTTTCTATTGCGAGTCCGTTGATTAACATTCAGCGAAATCACAATAAAATTAATTATTTTGATTACAACTCTAACGTACGAGCGCTAGGGGAGGGAGTGCGATGGTTGGCTGGAGGTAGCCGGAGACATGTCCATGCAAAAGTTGTATAAACGAGCCTAAATTGTGGAGTACCCACGCAAATGTAGGCGTGGCAGGTTAGCACACACTCTGCACACACGCCCACCATACAAAACACATCAACATTAAAAATGTATTTTAATGTGTCGCCCGTTCTGTCATTTTGGTTACCTTTGCCGACATTTCTGCTGCCTGTTGTCAGTTTTAATGTCTTTCATTTGGCACAACACCGATGGGTGGGCGTGTGTAACGTCCCATTTGAAAAGGCCAAAGCAAAGCAAACAACAAACAAACAAACAATTTAGGCGCATTTCATAGCGTTTGTAAATCATAAAATGTTGTCAAATTCCAGAACGCCTTCCGACAAACCCGAGCACCTTTCACATTGTTGTTAACATTGGCTTTGACTTTCAGCTAATTACTTGTGATTTAATTTGAATTTGTAATTAGCCAGCAAAATGTCTTTTTTGTGACAGTTCTGACAGCATACGGCTTCACAAGGCATCACACACCAGCCACCAAGCACCAGAAGCCATTATAGGTGTGAGCTTGTCGCATATGTATGTTGGATAAGCTCTCCAAAGTTTTTAATTATACAAGCAGAGAGGGTGCTGCCAACTCGTCTGATGCAAACAATTGTGCCAATTCCTGAGAAAGAGTTAATTTTTTAGAGAAAAAATGAAAAAAGAAAACTACAAAATGCTTTCCAGTCTCTTGAAATGGCATTGTAGACTAAACAAGTTACTTAAATAAACTAGGTATAGTCAGTAGCGAACTCTGCCGATGACATTGAGAAGCAATCTTCAAAGCACATCATAGCAAATTATGTTGTCTTAGCCAGGTAGCCTAGGGAAACGTGTTTTCAGCCCGGAGCAAATAAGAATCCTCAAACCTATAATGGAAGAGCTTTAGGTTCAGACAATAAGCTGACTGCAAAATGCTATTAAAATTATTAATTAAATGTCTTTGTATTAACTTCTGCACAAAACATTTTAAACAACTGCAATGTTTTAACAAGACGAATATGAATTGAAATGCTTGTAACAGTACATTCGTATGTAGGCGTTAATTGAGACTTTTTTATGGATTAGTTATCGACTGCTTCTTAGTATATGTCCAAGTCCATATATTGTACAAAATAAATTACATTTTAACCACTATACATTTTTCTCAGAACAGTGCTTAAAACAAATGTTAGACTGTTAGCTCGATCGCATGCCCAAAACATTGAATATAAAGTGAATAGCACTGCCAACTTGCGTTGATTGACAGTGCTGCCAACTACATGCTGAAAACTTACAATCAAGATAAATTTGACATCCATAATATGAAAAGTCAAAGAAAAATCACTTAAAATCTTTCGCTCGAGGCAACAAAAGCACAGCACGAATCCCTGAACAGGCTGACCCAATCTATCCAACTACCCATCTGCCCATCTGCCCACCTGTTCAACTGTTCAACTGTTCAACTGTTCAACTGCCCGGCTGGCACACCTGCCACACCCACATCATCAGCAGCAGCCGATGCAGTCAAGTCTAACAAATGGCTGGGAGCTGGGTACTGGGTGCTGGGTGCTGGGTGCTGGGTACGTTACGTTCCATGGTCGCCGCTATCTAAAGCTGTTGATAAAGCGCACATTAAAATATATACGTATCTAAGTATCTGAAAGATACGAACAGCAGGACGGGCGCCCAGGTAGGAAGTAGCGCTGCTGGCTTGTCTGCTGGGATGGGCGCATTCAAATGAAAACCAACCGTGAGAATCAAAGCAGCAGCCAAGTAGAGCGTAAAGCTTTCAGTGCCCGGATTGGTGGAGTGGAGTAGTGTCTTTCCTAACCGAAAACTGTCGGAGCCCTCCAGTCAGCCAGTCCAACGATTGTACCGTCCCCTCCCCGCTCTCCACTCTCCACTCTCCCCATCCCCACTTGCCATCGCGACGTCGAGTTGTTAAGTTTCATTTTTTGCCTTTACGTTTCATTTATTACGCAGAGGTTTTTCCATTTCTGTTTTTAGTATGTTTTCTTCTATATATATATATTTTTTTTTGTATTTTTTTCCTAAATTAAGAATTTTCTTGCAGCTTTTTAGAGCTTCTCAATGACTGACTACGTCCCGCCCGCTCGCCCCGCTATTCTAGTCTCTCGGCCTCTTAACTGACTGTTGGCGTTATAAAAGCCCAACGCTTCATTGCACAAGTATAGTGGCAACAGCCGAGAGGCTGCCATTTCTAAAGGCCTGTTGTCTGGACCGCCCCACACCCGTATAACGGCGAGTAATGGAGAACAGCAACCGTTCAACACTTAACAGAGCACACACAACTTGGCTTGCGGTCGAAGCTCAACGCTCGACACTCAACACTCAAAAATTTGCTTTTGCTCAAAGAGCTGCTTCGAGCGATATAATTTCTGCACACGTGAGCATAACGCGCGGCTGCTTGAAATTGGGGCTAGGGATCGGAAGAGGGGGGGGGGCGGGGGGGGGGGAAGGGACTCGGGCAAGGGTTGGAGGTTGTGGTGCGTGTTACTTACAGAAAGTCTCAAAATGAAATTAATTAAAACAATATAAACAATAGAGTGAAGACATGCGTACACACTGATGCACAGTGGGCTACGACTAAGAAGCTCGGTTACTTCGTAGTGCATGATAAATAATAAAATACTACTCTTATTATTATCTATCCATCTTTTATAAATCCTTATCATAAATAAATTGGAAAATTGTTAAATAAGAATTGTATATAAATATTCTTATATTTATATATTTATTAATAAATTCTATTTTTTACCCAATTAACTAATGTACATTTAAGTAAATGGCTTTCCTTCAATGTGCTGACTGTAACAGCTAAAGAACACCATTATAGACACCCTAGTTTACACACATATGTACATACACACAAGGCACACAAACAGTGTGTGTATCCGTGCACACGGAGGACACAAGCCTTTTGTAGATTTACGAGTGACATAACCCATTCAAAAGTCTTATTTGAATACACATAGTGCACCATTTAATCGTATTGTTTACATTGGGCTGAGTAAACAAAATACATAGGAAATGTAGCAAAATCCAGCAATAAGTGGAATCTTTTGGCAGACTTGCCAACTGTAGCAAGCGCACTTGTCCCAAGCAAATCATTGCAAATAAAATAAGCAAATTATGGCAAAAAAAGAGAAAAGAAAAAAATTGAAACTGGGCAAATAAATTCATCTTGCGTCTGCATTGCAAAATTTGTTGAATTTTATGTGTGGATACCATGTGGAACTGTGGTAAGGAGCCAGCCAAGATTGGACATTGATAGCGTACGTGGTCTGGAGTACATGCAGACCCATATAGAGAGAGAGAGAGAGTGAGAGAGAGTGAGGGAGACAGAGGGAGATGGAGTGGAAGTAGGGGCTACAATATATGGCAAGGTAAACATGTTTAAAATATTTATGTGCCCATCTCTGTGCGAGCTGTTGCCGCCCAACTATAATTGTGGCGGCACTTTGTCTTTGGCTTGACAAAAACCGCGCCCACCTTCCCCTCTCACACCCTATAACGCCCACCTGCCATTGTTTTGCGGTATCATGTGAGACGCGTGGCTTCAGCACACGTTTTGGCAATGAACCAGACAGCGCACGTGTGTTTATTTTTATTTGTGGCAATGGCAAAAGGTAGCAAAGAACATGTAAAAAGCCGGATGGGAGTGAAGCAAGCAAGGATTACAATTCTGACATAAATGTATACATATACATATATATACATATGTGTGTGTGTGTGAGCTTGGCTTTTCGCTAGAATTTATGTTACAAGCAGCTCATAAATGTCGGTGATGTCGAGTCGCTTGGCTGATTGAAATTTTCATTACAGACTTCTTAAAGGGGTTAAGAAGGACACAACAAGAATATAGACACAGAAAATTGTATTCAAATACATATTTTCTTGATTAAAATAAAATCTTGCAAATAATATTTGAACAGAAATTCAATTATTTCCGTTCGTTTTGCTGTTAGTGTAAAGAAAATTTC